>CM043708.1:12428015-13028015 GCA_023969325.1 Oryzias curvinotus
GAAGTGTGATCATCACGGTTCAATGACTTCCTAATTCTATCAGGGCACAGAAAAAAGAATTTCAACACAGGGACTCAAGTGGGGATAGCTTAAAGAGACAAAGAGAGAAATAAACACAGAGAGAAAAACAGATAAAAAGAAAAGTGAATATATTTGGAGACTACAAATGTGTGCCTCTGTGGATCATGAAAGATCGTCACAGACCATTAAGCACAGAAGCCATTCATATGCTTGTCTGGGGAAGTCTGTGTGTGGTGGAAAAGGAACAATTCAAATCCAGATTGCAATTACTTTATAATGACTTTTGCTTTTACAGCAAGTTTAAATGTAAAAAGCTTCACAGGGAAGTTTTAACTATCACAAAAACATGGATGAATCATTCCAGCTGGGGTTATTAAACTGCACAGAGGGGCTTTTCAATGCCCCACATACTTGTCAAAAAGTTTCTGCAGCCTGACATATAATAGAGTCAAAACAAGGCTTCAAGATTTCCATAATTTTCATTATCTTAGGGTTACATGACCATGCTAGGCTGCTTTTTTGGCAATCTTGTATTTTGGTGAATACGTGCATGTGTGGTCAACTCTCCTGACACCCACACGATAGGACTGAGAGGTGCTGAGAATTTTCTCCACAGGTCTGTGAGCATGTCCACATGCATGGTTAAACCTCTCCACTGGAAACACATCCTGCCTCACCCCATCACTTTCTGGCCAAAGCCATGTTTCCTATGATGGCGGAGTTAGACAGATCACACCAGCGTCAGATGCTTATATTTTCTGGATTATAAAAGATGCAAAAAAAAAAAGCATAATAACGTAGAAAAAAATATATTAGTCGCTCCAGAGTATGTCGCACTTTTGCAAGAAAAGTTTAATGCTCTGAAAACCTCCCCCAAGCCCGCCGTGATGCTGTGTTCAAGCTCATAACGCTTCAAATTTGCGCCTGCTGCCATTGTTTGATGTGGGTCAAATTCGATGCTCAATGGTTGTCCAAAAATGTGTTCATAAACTAGATGTTCCTGGATCTCTTGGGAATAAGATACTGTCGAGTTTTTAGCCTCATCTCCACGTAGAGCATTGACTGTATATCTCATTTACATGTACATTTGCACAGAAGGCAACAATGACTGTGAGAGATCAGGATACTTTGAAGAATTCTACAAAAGCGTTGGTAAGGATGCCACCATGTATGGGTTCATGAGATCATTCAGGGTCATTTGTTCTTTACCTTTCCTGCAGGGTCTGAGTCTGAATGGCGCTTTCAACGATGACTTGCTGTCCCACAATGGTCCGAGGAAGGAAAAAATAAAAACAAGAATAATAATGTCTTGATGCAACTGAGAAAAATATCATACATTTCAGGAGGAGAACAATCAGCTTCTTCTTCACGTTTGTTTTGGATTGCACTTCTCCATTGCTGTCAGTATCACATACTGATTGACACATTTACGGTGTCCTCTGGTGCAGTGTTTATCAACCGGTGTGCCGTGAGATATGGTCAGCTGTGCTGTGGTCTTTCTGGCATCACTATTTCCCCCTTGATGGATCAGGAATCAGGAATCTTTATTGTCAATTTATCACATGGATAAAATGAAATTAGGTTCTCCTGGGCCAGCCGTTTACAGTTTACCGTGCATTGTGTCAAAGTGACAGCATCTCTGCACTACAATGAGTCTTACCTGTTAAACATCTTGAAACCACAACAAACACACATCAAACTGTTTTTAAATCTTTTTGATGAAATCAGAGGTCAACAGTTTAGTTCTCCTTCAAGGTTTGTGTTTATTAACAGCCAGACATCTCAGTGTTTGGTCCAAGTCATCTTTCTAACTGAAACACTTTTCTAATAAGGTCTGGATTGAAGGATTAATTCATTTTCAGACTTCTTCAGCAGAAGTAGTAGAAGTAAATGAAGAAGTAATAACAACATTTATGAAACAGTAATAAGGTGAAGTGGCCAACAGACACATTTGAACCAAATAGAAACAAATTAATAATCTAAAAAGAAATAAAACATTTTGTTAAAGTTTTTATAGAATTCATTTTTTATTAAGACAAAAGAAAAACTAATAAAACCTCAACATGTTCACTTTTTGTGAAGCTACAGAAAACATAAATATAATGTTAGTTTTTTTTGTGTAAAATTTAGCAAACATATTGTGATCACATTGTTCCGAAATTACATTTTCCCTTGCACCAACATATTTAAAAAATAAATAAATCACTGTCTAGACATTTTTTTTTTTTTTTTTTATATTACATAAAGTTGCACTTAAATAAGGAGAGAAAAAACAACTACCAGGGTAAACTTTCAAATAATTTAGTTGAAAATTATTACGGAAAACTAACTTAACTTTTATTACATCTTTCAGAAAAAACAGCTGCAACTTCCAGCTTTTTCTGCCACAATTATCACAAAAATGCACGTGTGATTGCAGACTGACTGTACATCATTACAGACCATAAGGTTTGACCTTTTTTAATTATTAGGATGCTGGTATGCCGCGGGATTTTTGTCAAGGATAAAGTGCGCCTTAGCTCAAAAAAAGTTGAAAACACTGCTCTAGTGGTTGTTAGCCGGAAACAACTGTTAAAGAGCAACCATTTGTTCATGGAAAAAATTACAAATGTATGAGCATATTTATGTTTTTAATGTTTTAAAATCACACATAAGTCATTCCAAAGTATAAGTCGCAACCCAGCAAAAAAAAAAAACTCAACTTACACTCTGAAAATACGCTACTTAAAAATATGCATGTGTATGTTATTATTAGTTATGTGGAAGTCCAAAGACAAATTTGTCATGAACAAGGCTCCCATAAGAACTCACTCAGAGGTGCCTGCTCCCACATTGTGTACAGAACAGCCGGAAGAGAGGACATCCGAGTGAAGCTGCAGGAATTTGGACTCCACTTGTGACTTTGGTTGCTCTCAGACTCTCACATTTGTCAATGACAGTGAAGTAATGATAGAGAGGTAATACAAAATTATAGCTGATTCCTAAGTCTCTCAAATACGATATAAATCATTAGTGTAAAATAATTTCAAGTTAAAATTTATGACTGAACTGACTTGATACTACTCCCCAAACACAGATGGATGGAAGATGAACGGCAGGCGTAAGATTGACAGGGCAACAGAAAGTCGTAAAGGCGAATGGCACTCTGGTGAGCTATGTGAAGTGAACTGTGAGAGGCCTCTGAGTAGGTAGACCATAAGAGTCTGCTTTTCTCGGTGTCGGCTTACTACAACCTCACATCTTGACAAGGACTTGTAGCCACAACCACATATATGAAGGCATACTTAGAGAAATATAGCGCCTTGAGGAAACCTGAATTTGCCCCTTATAAATAAAAAGACTTGAAATAGTCTAAATTAAAGCATTGTTCAGTTTGATTTTAGAATTAAAGTTAAAAATCTTGTCATTAAAAACAATAACACATGTATTGAACAAAAATCCCTAAATGTCTACAAATTTGTCTACAGAAATGTTTGACAGATTGAAAACTGAGAAAGGTCCTGACATATCCTGAGTGATACATTATATATGATATGATATGGCATTGAAAATTCTGAATTCTAAAGTACTGCAAGGTGTTTCCTTGAAGTGTTTAAAAAAAAACTGAAAAATAGGAAACAAATTGGAAAAATCGAAAACAAAATTGCTAAGCCATAAAACAGTCAAAAATTGAAGCAAATTATTTTCATAAAGTTTTATGGATTTTTCATTTTAAAACAAAAGTTAAACTGTCCAACTCCAAAACTACATGTTAAATATTGAACAATTTTTTTAGCCTGATGAATGTGTGGCCATCATTTGTTTCTTCATAAAACGTGTTACTGTGTTTTTTTAGTGTGTATATTGTCTTTCATGAATCACTTCTCTGGTTACAGAAAATATCGGGAAAACTATTCATTCTAAAATGTTCTGTTAGCAAGAGCTGGAAGAACTTCACTGTAAAACAATACATAACGTATTGTTAAAAAATAAAAACATGTTAAAACATAAAAACATATGTTAAAACATAAAATGTTAAAACATAAAAACATGCTAGAGGGCTGCCATAACATTTTAATTCAAGATAACAACTTTGATTTGTTGTGTTAACTCACCCTTTTGTTGTATTAAACTAACATATCTTGTTTAACCAAAGTACTCATAGATTTGTAAGTCATGTAAACTTATTTTGGTTTTGTTTTAACTTAAAAAGTTTTTCTCAACTCATTTAAAAACTTAAATTGTGTTAAGCATGGGGTTTCAATCAAATACGTTTCAAATATTATTCATAGGAACTCGCATAACTAGGACTAAAGAAGACTAAAGAAGTAAAAATTAGAACTACTATAGTTGAAAACTAAGATTCCTCCATTTTCTTAACCTGCCACATCCCTTTTGGGGTGGCCGGAGCCTAACCTGGCCACTATTGGGTGAAGGCAGGGTACACCCTGGACAGGTTACAAGTTTGTTGCAGGGCCATACAATCACACACAAACATAGGGGCAATTTAGGCCAATCAACTTATGAAGCATGTTTTTGGAGTGTGGAATGTACATAAAAACTCCTCACAGAAAGGTCCTGCTTAGCCTTCTCACTGTTAGGTAAGAGCGCTAACCACTACACCACCGTGTCTGAACTTAATGAAGGCTTCATGAGGCTTCATCTTCTAGGCAAAAAGCGAACATTTTCCCATAGCACCATCTAATGGTTGCAAATTAGAAGTGCCAAAAGAAGATTGTACTTATAATGTTAAATCAACTTAACGTAAAATCTTGTATTAAGAAATTTTGTTTAGTTGAGACACATTGGACTTAAAATTTTAATTTACACAAACAAAACAACCAAGAGCTTGTTCAGTTAAATTACAATCATACATTAAAACAACAAAAATGTATTATAATGCATAATTCATTCATTCATTTTCTTATCCGCTTTTTCCCTTTCGGGGTCACGGGGCTGCCGGAGCCTATCCCGGCCACTCATGAGCGAAGGCAGGGGACACCCTGAACAGGGCGCTAGTCTGTTGCAGGGAAGAATTTCAACAATCACACAGCCATTCACTCTCACTCTCAGACCTATGGACAATTTAGAGTTGCCAATTAACCTATGAAGCATGTTTTTGGACAGTGGGAGGAAGCCGGAGACCCCGGAGAAAACCCACGCATACACGGGGAGAACATGCAAACTCCACACAGAAAGGTCCCCATTGATGTTGATTTTCATGTCCCCCAGCCGGGACTTGAACCAAAGGCCTTCTTGCTGTGAGGCAAGAGCGCTAACCACTGCGCCACCGTGCAGCCTATAATGCATAATTGAAACAACTCAGATGTTTTTTTTTTCAAATTTAAATTATAATGCATAATTTAAATTTGAAAACATCTGAGTTGTTTCATTTTGGCATGCTATAAAATTATTGCTTAACTGTGAAAATGTCACAAAACATATCAGTTGATTTGTGTTTAAGTGTACAACTTTTTCCTTTATATATGAGGACAAAGTTTATATTTCAGGGGGGGAAGGGCTGAAAACCATCTCAACTCTTGAGTTGAGAGTTCCTGCTGGGAGTTATCCTAAAGTTACAAACTGAGACATATTCTCAGCTTAGTGGCTTCTTCAGTTTAAAGTCATGAGACATGATTATGTTTGAATTCTTTATTCCTCTCTAACCTCTTAGCTTAGGAGAAACATCTTGACTTTGTTTTAAAAATTTTCAAACAAAAAAAATGCATTTATATCCCACTGAATTAATGCAACTGTTTCAGGCCGAATGCTTTATTTGTATATTTTAGTGTCTTTAAGGTAGAAATCTGATTTTTTTTTTTCTTGTTAAAAACAAGTCAACTGGATTTTCTGTGCACTTAATCGACTCTGATGCTTCTAAAGTCAAGTTTTTGACTGAAACCTCAAAACACTGAGATAAAGCAAAACTTAATGTCTTAAATTGGACAGGAGAGTTATGGCACAATGAGGAGCTATCATGCCTCTGGATTTAAACATTTCCTTCCTCTTGACAATTTAGTGCTATCGCTAACTTCCTGCTTGGCCTCTGTTTTCATGCCAGCCACCCTTACAAGAGATACATGATATCATATCTCAATTATGACGCTGTAATTTAGGTTATTACTCTGCACAAGAACGTCTTGTCCCTGGTGGGGGAAGTTTCCATGTCAAGCGTACAAATTGAAGTCAGAATTTACAGTAAACTAATGAGTTTGGGTCATAACACACATGTGATCAAGATGAAACTGAGAGTTCCCATTTTCTAAGTTTGTCTGCATTTTTTAGAGTAAACAGATGACTTCCTCTCCAATTTTTTTATTATCCCTACTAGATGTTCTTTAGCCCCTAATCTTCTTTTTGTCTTTTATTTTGTGTTTTAACCCTATATTTGATACATGCATTTCTGAGACCCCTATCACATTAGCCTGATCCAAACTTTTCACAAAAAGCCAGTGTATATAACGGTCCATGTTTTCGGCTCTGTAGTTCATCATATTTCCACTAGGGGCAGTAGAAGGGCTATTCCTGCTCATTTTCAAATGCTTGCTTCAAAGAAATCACAAAATCACTTTTGACTGAAAATGTTTTGCTATTTATTTCAAAACTAAATTTTATATGAGAATAACTTTCTCTATCGCTATTCATTTTTTCAAATTACTACTTGAAAGAAAACAATATTTGTTGATAATAATCTTTTGATAATGCAGTCACAATCAATTCCATAATAAGGAGATTTTTTTCCTAAACACTAAATACAATATTTTTGCATCTCAAGCTAACACTGTTGTGAGGAAAAGAAACAAATCATCCAAGTTATCATAAATGATTCAATATTTCATTTAAAAAAGTGCTATTGTCATTTTTTTTATTTCATTCAAGGGTTTAAAAAACATCTTAATTAAAAAAAATACACATAGAATTTTCACTAGTTCCTTGATTTAGTGGGATTTACAGGGTTAACTAGTAAAAACGGCATAACATGGGTGTCTTTTAACGAGCGTCCACCTGTGAAAGGCAGCCAATAGATGTAAGAGAATTCTGTGAAACAAACCTCTTTTCTGTAGTTCGTAGCCTTAGTAAGCTCCTGGAAATATGTAGACTGAGAAATGTTTTTATAAGTAATAGTGTGAGAGAAAGAGGGTTTGAGGAAAATGAAGGTGGGAGATAGAGTGCCGCGGGGTGACGTGCTCACCGAAACGACAGAGAAAAAATGTAGCCCCCCTCCTCTGCTGTTCCTTCTGCCTCGTCTGAGAATATTTGGATTCCATAGCAGAGATATGGGGTGAAGGAGTGAAACACATTCGGATTTTGCTTCTGAGCAACAGCGGCTGTAAAACGTTTGACAGAAATCACAGAGTTCACATACTGGTTTCATTTCTTCAGATCAGGCTCTGGGTCAAACATGACCAAGGTTGATCAACATGAGAGCTGATCAGGAGCAGGTTTCTTAAGTTCACTCCATCTGCCCCCAAATGCCCCATGCCCCATCTTGAAGGAAAAAGAGGAGAAGTGAGGCCAGCGGAGCTGATAATATGTAGTGAATCAGGTTTGCTATCTGGCAGAAACTCAGCCAGATCTGTGAGGTGTAAATCTCCTGGGAAAGAAGAGACTTCATCTGGCTCCACAGGGAAAGTGAGACCACTGCTGTGCCTCCCATAAAGTGCAGGTCACAGGTTGACTACAAGTCTGTGTGTAACAAAATACAAAACTAAATCTTCCAAAATGTCAAGAAATACATGTAATTTACAGGAAAAATAAAGTACTGTATTTACTGCATTTTGGGGCGCTTCGTAAATGAATGGTCTATTTTCAAACGCCATGTATAAGGCGCACCAAACTAAAGTATAAGGCACATTGAGCACATCTTAACTGCATTCACATTAAGTCTAGAACTTGTTTGCAATACGCTACATGTTAGCTACATTACAGTAGAGTATTTACAGTCACCCCTAACCTGATTTGCAACACGTAAAAAACAAGCAAATGTTACTGTGACAATTCTAACTCCCAACCTTCTTACTAACCATTGAGTGTATATGAGAACTGAACAAAGTAATCCCTCTCCCCTCGCGATCCAAACAGGAAGGCTCCAAGAAGCCAACAGCCCATAGACTTCTATAGAGAAATAAACAGCTTTTACTCAGTCATTCTATTTGTCAGAATAACCATACTTGGTCTGATACTTTATTTTAACATGTTCTTGCTAATCCTTTTCTTTTTTATATGTTTTTTCTTTATCGCAAGTCATTCAAGTTATAAACTGAACAGTACGGTAGTTGTCATAGAAACATTGACTCAGTCAGACCACTCGAACCAATCACTGTTGTCTCACTCCAGCATGGCGTCGAAAAATGGCGAGGGAATTGAATTCATTTCGCTGGATTCTTTTCCATGGGTGACGTCACACACGCTGTGTTCACTTCTCTCTTACACAGTCAATGTTAGTAACACAAAAAAAAACACAGACTGACATTTTGACAGAACGGTGTGTACCTTTCAGAATCGCTTTAGTATCAGTAGCACAACTACAATGAATCCACATAAAAAGTGCTCCGTATTATGAGATGCGCTGTTGCTTTTGTACAAAATTTAAGGCTTTTAAGTGCACCTAATACTGCGGAAAATATATTTTATGTGTATTTCTCAGAGTTAAAACTGCCTTTACTAATGGTTTTATGCTCTAATTTATTTTGAATCAACTAATTCTAATTTATCTGGATGTGTAATCGCTGATATAACGTCACAGGTTTTGTTTACTCAAGCACTTTTAAAATGTTTATAAATGTCTTACAAACTAGTCTAACCAAGCTGATCTTTGAAAAGCAAATTCTATGCTCAAAGCCAGGAGCTGGTCTGCTGTGGTTTAAGCTTAGGTTCTGTGGCCACAAGTTTGTGGACTTATGACACCAGAAGGAAAACAGCCAGTTATAACATAAATCTAAAGTAAAAAATAAAATAAAATAAAAACATGATAGCATGACTGACAGAAAACCTTTGAGCAGGGATTTGTACTGTGTTTTAAACCTGCAGCATCTTTGTACTATCAAAATCAAGACAAGCACTCACACACAAACTTTTTTTTTGCTGCACATACTCTGTAGAGTTATGTCAGCCTGAACACTTCAAACAAATGGAAATTTAAGGTCACGTATTTAGAAAAATGTTAAGTATTGTAGTTATGAGGGAAAAGACAGATTGTGTAAGCTTGAAAGTAGTGGACTGCAGGCCTGCTGTGTGGCCCGACTTCACTGAAGAGTTTAAACAGACAATATGTCTGATAAGCTCTAACACACACATGCATACACACAACCTTATTCGAGGCATGGTGACTGTGTTTATCTGAGCCCAGACACGGGGCAATAAAGCATGCTATGTGGAAGAGCAGAGCCAAAGCGTGTGCTCTTCTTTGCCCAACAAACACACACGAAGCTGGGGTAAAGATGCTCGCCTAAGCGCCTCCTCCACTGGAGGTTCTGGAGAGCCTTGGCTGTTAAGCTGATGTGTGACACATGTGTTTACATATTACGGTGCTGACTGTATGCTAAGTGACAGTGTGGATGAATCCAGGTCCCAGATAATGGCCAGACATCAACCAATTATTTATCTGGTTAAGAACAAGCCAAGTATGAGTTGGACTTTTTTCTTGCTGCAGGCAAATTAAAAATAAATGTTTGCTACTAAAGAGAGCACTGTGGTGAAATGTGTGTTGGTGCAGGTGTGCACTGAGCTTATAGCCTTACAGTAAAGTACAGACACTTTATGTTGCATTGTGAAGCATACTCTGGACAGGTGGTGACATTGCCTTAGATCTGTCTACTGTAGTCAATTTTTGACACAATGTTTGGTGTTTATGACAACTACAAAAATCTACATCAAGCAAGAGTGTCCCAATGTTACCCTCTCACACAAAGACCTACTGCGATGAAAACTGTGTTTTTGGTGTTTTTAACATTTTCTTGTGGAATTTTTCTAATGATGGAGTACATATATATGAGAAATTATAAGCTTTAAATTGCATTATTTATATTTCTGTATTCAAATTGTTGGGAATCAGGAGCAGACAAAAAAAATGCCGTTGGAAAAAGCTTGTAGCTGTGACATTGAAGCTGCAATCAGCGGGCCACAAGCTCCCTTCATCCTGTTGTATTCACTTGCTCACAAATAGATCTGTGTTCCTCATCTGAGGTGGCATCTGGCCTAAAACTGTACGGCTGGATAGCTTTAATATTGCTGGCCATTTTTGTTGCACCTGAAATGTTAAGTTGGGTTGTGCGGGGCTGTAAGCTAGTGGAACAGAGTGGAAACAGATGGAAAATGGGAAAGTGAAAAGTGTGGGGCCGTGTTTACTCAGCGCCAACAGTCCCGCCCACAACTCAGAGGTGAATTTCTAATGAACTATAGTTCAAGAAAATGAGATAATCAAAAGAACACTGGGAACACTTTTAAAATAGAACAATAGATGATTGGAGTGGGACTTTAAAATGCGTTTTGCAGGTTTACAAAGCTGAGATGGTTCTATTTGCAAAAATTAGGACCAATTTCTTTGTATGATGGTCATTCCACTGACTGGAGACTGGTTGAAATTATCACAATATGTTTCATCACAAAACGTAAAAACGTATATTGGTCTAATTTATTGGGAAATTAACACATTTTACTTGACAAAAGACATAAAGACTGAACAGCTTACATTTCCCTGAGATAGAATGACTTGTTATAGCAATGTATTCCAAAAAAAGGGATTGGTGTTATTGATGACAGATGAATAGAAAATAAAAAGAGCTACCAAAATAACAAGATTAGACCCAGCACAAGACAAAAATCTGCTAATATCTGTTTGATTTGTTTGGACTTGTTAGGTCACTGTGTCTTGTATCAAGTCAAACAGATTATTTTTACTTCATATTAGGCATTTGTCATTTTATAATCCTCTTCTTGAGTTCAGCTAAATGTAATTAGATTATTATTATTTTTAAATAAATGCATGATATTTCTTCTGGACAATACTATGCTGATGTCACCAGAGCTGTGATAGCACAAAGCTAACTTTGATGTGTTTCGACTCCCAACACATGAAGGTGAAAGCTTGTGTGCTTTCACACTTGGTTGTGTGTGTGCAGTTGTTTTGAAGTGGTGTTTATGTTACAGTGTGATTAACACCATCCAGGTGCACATATTGGCAGAGCTGTGCAGGCGCTGGTTTAAGAGCTCGCACATTTTCCTTCAGCCTGGGACCAGTCATCCATATTTACAGAGCTGGAAGAGCCAGCATGCTGAACTGCTGACCACTATTTATTCTTGGACTTTCTCATAAACGATGCTTCTCCATTGAAATATGGAGCGCGTGCACGAGGGACATGCGGGGGAGAAGAATCCACAATAAGTGCATGTCGGTGTTTAAAGATGTAGCATGGAGGGAGAGGAGGCAGTAAGTGGGCAGGACAAAGGAAACAAAGGGGGCACACAAAGGGTGTGAAGGTCTTCTCCAGCGGGAACAAGTTGAGGATGGATGCCTTAACCGACATTCAGACGGCTTTCAGACAGCGTAAAGGATTTCATTAACCCTATCTCCACTGGTCTAGACAGGAAGGCAAGTCTCTGGCCGAACACAAGCACCGCGCTGTTTGGGGAGCAGGTCTTTGGACTGGAGCTGTTTGCCAGCACCCCAGAGGAGCAAGAGCCTGTTTATTCAGTGGTGATGGTGATGTGTATGTGTCCACGGAATGTTCTGTAAAATGGTCAGTGTGGTTTTTACATACACAGAACATCTATCTATGTCCACACTGCACCCTCAATTCATAACCAAAAAATGTCAGCAAGTGAGGAGAAACAGGAAGACACAAAGGTCAGGAGAAGGCCGGTGTACAAAACACAGCAGGAAGGTAAAACTACAAACCAGATCGCCCTGGTGGTGACCTACAACCTTGTGAACTGGCAAAAAAGGTAGAAATTTGAGGTTAAACATAAAAAGTTTGCTGCACATCTATTTTCAGTTTTGTGTCACTTGCAATACTGACAAACCATCCCAATCCCAAGCAACTTATCAGTAAAAATAATATATTGCAAATTCTGAAAACAAACCTGTACCCTCCTGTGATATATGTATGTATATATTACTTAATCCGCTGTATTGGGAAAAAAAAACTAATTAATAAACAATTTCAAAGATTATTAAAAATGATTCAAATGTATTTTTAGCTGCTGTTGTATACATGTTGATAAGTGAATCTTCTTTTTATTTAAAGGGAAAAAAAATTAAAACAAATATGTTATAGTTTTATAAAGTTTTATCAATTTTTTTTTCTTGTTTTATTGTTCAAAAATAACCACTACTCAAAGACAACAACATAATTTATTCCCAAATAAAACTGAAAATTGAACATTTTCATTATTTAAAAAAGTGTCCCTGTCATTTTTTTTCCTGTTACAACATTAACAATGTGAGCATAAACTGTGCTAAATGTAAAGAAGAAGGGGGATTCCTCAATTTTTTAAATCTAATAATAGTTCCAGCTAGAACCTGAAAAAAATCATAGAAACTTATGTCTGTTTTTTAAGAATTGAGCTGAAACAAAGACAAAAAAGCGATTCAAAAATAAATATGATGTCAAACAGATGCAGAATATTAGTGGTGCATATTTAAATCTCTCAGTGGGAAGATTGGATTTCAGATTGAGTTGCTTCAAAAGATGAACCTGAAACTTTGACACCTCTGCAGTTTCTTTATGCAGTTCTAAACTCTCTCCTATAATTTTCAAGGAAAAATGCAATATTAAAAAATATGTTGGAGTCCCATCAAACTCTATTGACAGACTTTTAACAAATTGCAAAACTTGATGTAGTTTCTAATTACATTCAAAGTTGTTATGTGAAGATGAATATTGATGTTCTTGTCTCTGGGAGCACAACCTGTAAACAGCATCCCATAACCCCGCTGCTGTGACAGTGAGAGCAGAGTGTGCTCTGCTGATTAAACTACCACAGCCATGTGTTTACGTCGAGTTAAGTGGAGGTCACAAGCAGTTTTTTTTCTTTCATTCCTCTCGTCCCCAATAAATCTTTTTCCAGCTGGAGGAGAAGAGGCTTAGAGCAGAGGGAGAGTGGGACCCCGCACTCGGTGGTCCTTCACAGCCTGTGCTCAGGAGAGCAGGAGCTAGAAAAATAAACTCCCAGCTCTGGCACTGGGGGTGGGCGATGCCACTCTGCGACAAGGGGTGGCGAGCTCTGGTGAGCATTACTGAACTGTCACAACCCCCATCCATAACTAACGCCCCCACATCATTCCCCATCAAAGTCATTGAAGAGTGGGTGGGGCAAGCAGACAAAGGGGTGGGGTCCGATCCCAAGATTCCTCACATTCTCACTTGGCAGCGAGAAGGCATGAACAAAATCCATGCAAGGCCACGAGAATCGTGCGTTTTCCCATTGCTGCAATTGTGCAGGCCACTTGAATGCACGTCACTATAGTCAGATTGAACAAGACGCAGAGCTAATCCAAACCAGTTCCAGGCTTCCCTTGAAATATACTCACTCTGATGCACACACATGCACACAGAGACAGACGCACCGCAGCACAACGTCCCTCACAAACACACAGAAAAAGCCTTGCACTTGTGCATGTTTGAATGCATGTGTGCAAGGATGTGCATGTGTATATGTGTGCAGGAGGGAGAGACAGAGCAAGAACAGCTGCTTAATGTTTAACTGGAGCAGCTCTTAGTGGACTTGGCATGCCCTGACAAAATCCATTTCATGATGGAGCTGTGATTACAGTGATGGGCCTGGAATTATGATGTTGGCTCCTTCGGCCCAACAGCTCACAGCTGTAGAGTGCACCTTTCTTTGTGCACTCATCCCCCTTCATGCTTTTTTCCCCTTAACCTTCATTTCAGTCAAGGTGGATATGATGTGGAGCATTGCTGATTTCATGTGATAAAAGAAATTGAACAGATTAATCTAACTGTGCTTCTTTTTGGAGTGCAAAAAGTTGGCTCAACAAAAACTGGGTGATTTTTTTTTGTTTTTGTTTTGTTTTGTTTAATCTACTCAAGGGTTTTAAAATAACCTGGGACAGGGCTGTAACCTGTGTGACGAATAAAGAAGCAATGCATTCATTTTTTGAGACATAATAAAGTACAAATGTGACTTCAGCTCAGCATTATTTCCAAATAAATTAAAATAATTTGAAATCCTTGTTAAAACTGCAGATCCTATAGATGCTTACGTCAGTTTTTTCATTCCTTCTAGCTCATCCAACGCTGATCTGACCCCTTTGCAGTGGAGTGGAGTCCTGGATTTAATGGTAAATTAACAACCTACAGCATAAAGGGGTTAATACTTGGATACATCAAATCGGGGCGCCCGTGGTGCAGCGGTAGGGCGGTCTACTCATGATCGTAATATTGCAGGTTTGATTCCCGCCTTGCACGCCCATGTGTCGAAGTGTCCTTGGGCAAGACACTGAACCCCACCTTGCCTCTGGTGGGAGGTTGGCGCCAGTGTTCGGCAGCGGAGCCGCCACCAGTTTGTGAATGTGTGTGTGAATGTGTGTGTGCATGGGTGAATGGGACTGTGACTGTAAAGCGCTTTGGGCCTTCGTAAGAAGGTAGAAAGCGCTATATAGGTATATGCCACTTACCATTTACCATACATCAGGCTGAGAGACATTGGTATAACATTTATAAGTCGCCAGAAATGTTAAAATAACTTTATTTATCCAAATTCCAGACTCTCCTTTTCTATTTTGGCTACACTTGTTCCCCTTCACTTTCGTTGCTGACTGCTGGTAGCTGAGTTTGCTACAAGGTGGTGTGATAAACATGCATAATAGAGGCAGCAAGTGGCTCACTCCAAGACTGATTGTTAAAAACAACGATTATAACGCCAAAAGCACAAAGATTTCTAGCACTTTTCACTCCAGGGCCCCGGTGATCCACAACCCAGCCCTCTGTCTTCTTGCTTCAGCCTTCCCCTGCACACTAAATGTTATCCTTTGCACTCCTAATTGCCTGTAATTTGCTCGTTGAAAGAATCCCAAGCTTGTCTGGACCAGCGACACATGGTAACCTGAGTAACCCTTGGTGGTGGAGGGGGGGGGGGGGGGTGTAAGGAGGTTCGACAGAGGAAGAAGCCAGTAGAAGCAGACAGATCGAAGGAGCAGAACATGGAGGAAAACAGGCAATACTGATACAGATCAGCATGAGAGATGAAAAATAGATGAGGAGCTGGGTAGAAATTCAGAACAGATCCCGCTCTACTAGATAAAAATAGACACGTTCACATCTGTCAAGATTTAGATACAGGTTCTGACTGCATGTTTCAGGAAGTAGTAAATAAAATGTTGTACAAACTGAAATGAAGTACACCAGTCAAGAAAAACTGTAAAAAAAAAAAAAAGTGTAGTTATATATTAAAAGAATTGCAAATAAAATGTAAAAGTTTGCAAAGTAGGCATACTTTAAAGCATTTTAAGTATGCCATTGGAATGGAATTGAACATAAAAGTGAGACAAATATAAATTTGAAATGTCACTTAAACAAAGAAGACCAAATGGGCGTGGGCGCTTCCCATCCACTGACGAGAATCCTTTGATAAAAGTAAAGTAAAAAAATGAGGACAAATTCTTTCTACTAGTCTGGCCAGTCTGTCCAAACCACTGAAGACGTTGTACAGCTGCTAACAGGCCAGACATGTGGCAGCCCGCAGCAGTGCTTGGCACAGACTACTCCTCAGTGATAGAGAGGTTTGTTAGATGTGGACTCTTTGTCGGGACAGATAAAATTAAAGTGATGCAACCATTGGCTGATTTTTGCTTTTACATAACTTGTCTTTTGCTGTTGTTTTCATGACGTTTGTTGGCTGGCGACGTGTCCCAGCTTTGCACGTCTGTTGTTTGATTTTTGTTAGGTTCCTAAGGATAAAGCAAGAATAAAAAATGGTAAGGGGAAGTATTTAAGGTATTTAAAAAAATGAATGAATAAACAAAAACCTTCATTTAAATATGATCCACCTTTTTTAAATTTTTAAATTTGAAACATAAGCAAATGACTTAATTGTGATTAAATGAACGCTGTCAGTACAAATTAAAGAACGATCTATCAAAAATTGCCCATACAACTCAATATTTTCTTTGATATAAAACTTCAGCGTGTACCACGTAAATTTGATAAGTTTAATCCTATTTTTTCCCCTCTTCCAAAAAGCGCTCATAGGTGCTGATGTAAGCACACGCTCAGAAGAACACAGATCACTACACACTTTTTGGGGAGAGCACAGTGTGGTCCCTGAAAGGGATATAGGCTCTTGATTGTTTGCCTTAATTTCCTGTGGTGAGGGATAACGGAAGCCAGCAGGCCTGCTTTGCCAGCTTATGCTTTTTAGTCTCTTCCAGCCAGAGGAACATGCCTCTTTTCTTGAGTACCAGAGACAACACAAATAAAGGCAGACTTGCATGTTTCTCTGTGTCTTCAGCAAGGCCACTAAGCTATAACCTCTCTTCCTAAATCTGGGTGAATGTCTGGTTCTCCATCTACTCCTGCAGCTCTGTGCACTGTGGTCAAGGTAAGGGGCTTCACCATGACTATGTTAAAGCATAAAGTTGATTGCTGGGATATTTCACTGCTTCTTTTCAGCTGGGGTCAGCATCCACATGTTTGACAGTTGAAATCACAAGCAAATTGTGTAATTTCCTACTTCTTGTAGCAGTTACTATGAAGTTTGTGTGTGCAGCGGCTCCTTAAACAGCTAGCACTGGCATGTGAGCTCTGTATTAGATCTTTGCAATAAGAGGAACTGTTGTACTTTACAAAAGAAACTATGACATTTCCTAATTGTTTTAGCTTCTCTTTCTGAAATTCAACACTTGGTCCTATTGTATCGTTCGACGTGTGCATCAGTTTGGTGTTTCACTGATGTCACTGCAATACTAGTGTGTTCAGCACCGGCAGCATTTGGCCTATTGAGTGCAGTGGTTTACAGTTTACTTCTGACTGTTTGCCTGTCTTCTGTATTCATCCTGACTGGGACCACCCAGGGCAGTGAAGTAGTTCTCCATGTAACACAGGGAAATATTCTTTTTGTTTTTGTTTTTAAATCTAAACTATAAATTAAACTGGGTACAAAACTGTTTTGCAAAATTTACATTAGACATAAAAAAGGAGTTGTAAAGCAGTATCAAAAAATAAAACTGCCCTTTTTTATCTGCTTTGAAACTCCATTAAACATTTAAAATGACCTTAAATAATTTGTTTCTTTTGGTAACCAGCAACATTTTCTTTATCTTGTGTTTTATCTAAAATTAAAATATTGTATTTTTTATTTTATGCTGTTCAATTTTTGAGACAGTAAGTTTACCAAAAACAAGAAAAGAATTATTTAATTGTAAAAAGAATATATAATCAAAATTACATTTACCTGTTTCAATCAATTCTACCAGTTTACTAGCAATTTAAGTTTTTACCTCCCCAATACATACAGCACATTTTTTCTAATTATTGAATCATGAGAATATTTTACTGTACGGTGCTCATATCTCTTTGTTAGGCCCAAAATGAGCAACGTACATGCCAAACTTTTTTCAATGCTTTAACTGAACATCAAACTTTCGGTCTGACACAAAACTGAAGTTATGTCTTATAATAATACTGTGTTAAATATTAGGTGAGTGACAAAGGCTTACAGGCATATTTAGGACTATTGTTTCTCTTCAGAAATTAAGACAGGGAGGTTTATATCGTTTTTGATGAGCTGCTGTGACTCTGCTGTGTTAGTTTACAAAAGTCTCAACTCAAACTCTTTTCGTGGTTTATTGCATTTATGTATTTTTTACTACATAACTTAAAGCAGCTAAGTGATCAGAGTTGCACATCATAATGTATGCAAATAAAATTTTAATTAAAAGTACAGAAAACACATCAGGAAGTTAATATATGGTCATTTTTACTAAATTCCTTATAATATCTATTTCCTTTTATAGCGGGACACTTTAATTCAAATAGATTATTGGATCTTTATAATTAATATATTTATACATTAAATATGTTTAGCTGTTTGACTGTTTGTGGGTTGCTGTTGTGGGTATATAAAAACATTGTATGGATTTTCTTCTTTTGCTTTTTCATTTTAATTTTGACTCAACAAATGCAGCTTCACTTCTTCTTCTTCTTCTTCAAAATCACTTCTGGTATTGACTTTTATTTTTAATTATGCTACAGAAACACTCCCACAGGAGAGCACTGATGTTCTTAGCAGGGTTTTTATCATTTGTTGTGTGTCTGTAAAAGGCTCAAACTTTAAAGTTATTTTCTTGAATCTGGTTTTTCTTCTTTCTGAAAAATATGACCATAAGAAAAGTCATATAGGAAACCCTTGTGTTTTGTTTGCTAAGTCAAACCTTTTTTTTTCGCCAAAGTCCCAAACATTTTAGTAAAAAATCAAAAATCCGTATATTGAAATGATTAAATCCTCTCTCCAGCTCACACTTTAGACATTTTCCAAAATGTGTGAAAGTTGTAAAGAGCAGGCCAGCACTGCTGAGACGCCAATGCCAGAAGAAACAAAGCAATGTTGATTTTGGATTGGCTTTGATTTCGATGTGATAGGGCCAGATGGCTGAGAGGAAGTGCAGGTGGCCTAATGAAAGTGTGGCTAAAAAAGCTTGTGAACAGACTGCTGGACATTTGTGACATCATGTTGACCTTTGTATGTTTCAAAGAACACAAAATATACATGCATAAATCACTCTGAATCACTGCAGCCATGCAGTCATGTGTTGTGAAAGACTGTGCTGCACTTAAAAAAAGGGACTGCAAGCATGCATGAGTTTCAATCCATTTTCAATCTGCAAAATGAGATGCACAGTGCATGTAGTTGGGGTTTACTGAACTCAGCTGGTGCACCACCTTCAGGACCCCGTGGACTCCTCTTTGTGCCTGTGTGTGCCCCATATGCCACAAACTACCAGCCATAGACATTTTTAGTTACCAAGCAGGTACACCAGATTTCAAAGACACAAATAACTAAAATTTATAACATGAAATTGAGCTTTCAGGGAGGTCAACATTTTTGTTTCTCTTATCAGTTCTTAGATGTCATCATAACTTGCAATTCCTCCACACTGTACAGCCTCTCGCCAACTAAAGTGAATTTCTGACAGACAAAAAGAATATTATCAGTGACAGACAAATGTCTACGGAAAAACTGCATATTTTTATTCATTCATTCATTCATTCATTTCCTTATCCGTTTTTTCCCTTTCGGGGTCACGGGGCTGCCGGAGCCTATCCCGGCCACTCATGAGCGAAGGCAGGGGACACCCTGAGCAGGTCGCTAGTCTGTTGCAGGGAGCATATTTTTATATTACTTCTATATCATACAACATACGACTATTTTAAAAATTCTAATCTTTTTCAGACTAAAATACAGCAAAGATACACCTTAATAATTACTTTGAAGGGCTAGAATCACAACAAAAACTTTCTGATGTAGATGTTTAAAAAATGTAGACCATCAAATGCATTCTATTCCCTGTGCATCTTTATTTAGAATATTTACTTAAAGCACAGCGGGTTAACTTTTTTTTCTGTCGTACATACCAAGCTGGATTTTGAAATAGTTTCAACAGTTTTAATAATAAATAACCAATGAATAACAGACAGACTATTTTCCTTATTTTAAATCCGCTTCAGTCTTTTTATTTAATTAACGGATGCGAGTGTTTCAACTAAGCAACTTTTGTGTATCATAAGAAACAAAAAAATGTGGGAATATTTGCCAAGGTAGGAAAGACAGCCACGTTTGAAAACACAAAAGTAAAAGTTTCCAATAGAGTAAGCACCAGGTGTGGCTGTGCATATGTAGTTATAGTTATAGTTATGGTTATAGTTATAGTTAGTTGCTGGGAAGACATCAGTAATAGTGATTTCGGCCTACTTCATGATCAGCAAATGACTGATTGGTTCACTGAACATAATTTGGTTTTTCAATTTCTGTAAGGAATTTCATGTGAAATCATTCGAGGATTCAGCTTTACCTACAAGAACCTAAGCTCACAATTCTGTAAAAAAATTACAATGCGCTGAGAATAACGAGGAGAGGGAGTTACAGGAGTGCAGGGAACTCCTTTCACAACATTTAAGGTTTGATTTATCAACACTGTTATAACAAATGAGCTACTGTAATTCTGATTGAGCTGAAGTCAAACGATATGTAAAAGTGCAGAAACTAAATAATGAATCAGTAATTCAGAAATTCATTTTCCAACCTATTAGATTGTTTTAAGTTGAACAGTTTGAGGCCTAAAGTATCATTAAAAGTTTCTTGTTCTTTACAACCATATCATGGGGGAGGCTCCAAAGCTTGTGTCAAAAAACTCAACAGGCTCATTAAGGTGTTAGGTCTGTGTTGGGCTCTGTTTTTAACACTCCAGATGTGGTGTTGGGGGGGAATACTGTCAAAATATTATGGCCGACCTTGTTCACCACTTCACAACTCGTTTCACATTAAAATGAATGAACTCACTGAATTGCATCAAAAGCTATCAGTTTGTTGACTGAAAGACAGTGAGTGTCCAGTCGAAACTACTTTTGGCTGCTAAAATCCTGAAGCAATTTACTGTAGTCTGATTGTCAAACCGGCTAAAAGAAAAGGGCAAAATCCTTTAAAGAGATTCCATTAAGAGAGATCATCTGCATCAGCCAAACGATATACATAATTATGTGCAATACTATGCATTTAAACCTTATCTGGTCAAATATATTTTGAAAGCTCAAAAAAAAATTTTTTTTAATTGAGGGTTAAAAAAAAAGGTAGGTCATTCTCAAACTGAACTCTTGAAATGTATCTGGAAAACTTGAAACCAGCACTTGTGTAACCTTTACTTGACAGATTAAGTTTCAACGCCTTTTTTGGCCAAAACACTCAACTGAAGAGGAAAGCTAGATGGAACGGAGGACAAGAGATGTGAGCTTCTTCCACGAGCCCTCTGCTTGTTAGCACATCCTAGCTAATCTAATCAGCCTGCCAGGACCAAAGAGGGATATAGACGAGCTCCCTAATTGCTCATTTGCTCTGTATCTCCAACCACTCAGCAGCACTAACCAGCCCCAGTCTCAGCCCGCAAGCTCTGAGTAACTGCATGCACACACGCACATGCCCATGCAGTTGATGTTTACTTGTAATCATGGATTTAGTTACGATAATTTATTTATTTCCTCATGAACCTGGCATAGAAAATCCAAATTATTGCGAAGCAGGGACCCTGAAGCTAAGATACATATTTCTCTGTATTCCAAATACACTTTCAGCAGCCATTGTTATTCTGAGCTGCTTTAATGAAAGCAGCAGAAGCAGGCAGTGGAGTGTGACCACAGAACTTTGGAGGGTTCAGTAAGTTTTTATGTTTTATCCTTGATTAGATGCTGGACGTTCAGTTTTAGTTAAAGCGAATAGCCTGACACAACCTCAGTGTGTAATTCTTCATTTTGCAAATCTTTTTTTTTCTTCTCAAATCATTCTGTCATTTTCTGTTCATTCTCAACAACACAAAAAAGCTGCACTTAAACTGTTCTGACCAACAATAACTTCACTTCTTAACCCTGATTGAGCTTTTTATTCAGTTTTGTGTAAATACTAGAGAACCACAGCGTTCTCTAGCATTGACAAAACTAGAATGATACCAGTGTTTTGATACAAATTCTCTAATTGTAAATAAATAGATACAACCCTGAAAGCAAATTATAAAATTGCTCAGATTTTTATTCTGAGATCATTTATTTATCTTCGGGTGATGAATGGAGGAGGACACCAATGAAGGAAAATCCCTATCGTAATTCAAGCAAATGTTTGTTATTGTGACTTGCCTTGTCATTTGATCAGTTACAGATAAATAGCTTCAAATCAGTCTGTTTTGTCCTGATGCAACAAGGAACACAAACTACATTCACACTTTGAGGCCTGGCCAGGGTCTGCAGAGTCTGGGTCACAGGGTTAACACAAGCCAATTACCAGAGCAGTTAAAGAGGAGACAGGAAATACAATATTTAACACATGACTACCGAAGAGATGTTCCACTCTGAGAACATGTTCATGCCATGTTTATCTGCTTTGGGGTTCCAATGCATCAAAAAAAAAAAAAAAAGCATCAAAAAAAAAAGAAAAAAAGTAAGATTATAGCACAAACTTCCACATTAAAATATTCCAATCCTTATATGCATTTATTTTAAACATTCACTCCAATAAAAATCCTGGGTTGGGTTTTTTTTTTTTTACATGTTTTACTGTTTTGGTAGCATTTTCCTTAACAAATATAAAGAAAATCAAGCTTAAAAATAGAGTTTCTGGATATTTATTGAAATCGTGGTGAATCAGGAGCAGATGTAAAATTTTCAGCTTGTAGTTGTTCCTTGCTCCACTCCGTTCCAGTACATTCACTTGCACACAAATAAGTGTCTGAGCTGGAACCTAACTCAGAACTGTACGGCTGGATAGCTCTGATATTGCCGGCCGTTTTTGCTGCACCAGTAATGTTAGTTTTGGGTTGTGAGGGGCTGTATAGGGGGGAGTGTGTAAACAAAGGGATGATGGGAAATAAGGGTAGCCTTACTCTGCGCCAACCTATATATATGCATACAACCTATATTTCAAATGGACTCCTGCTGCTCTACAGAAACTATGTCCTAGAAAATGACACAGATTTTTTTATTTTGGCTAAAAACGTCATGATCATAATTAAAAGACCACTGGGAACGCTTTTACAACAGATCAGAAAACGGTCAGAGTGTGGCTTTATTATTTGGTTAAAGCAAAGCTGTATTTATTTTTGGGACTTATTTCTAAATTTTCCAATATGTGCAGCTATCAGTGTTTATATGTCAGAATGATATCCCCAAATCTGTTTTTGTATCCAAAAAGACAATGTTCATACAATCCTTTGATGTTTTGACAGGGCTGATAACTACAAATGTCTGGGTATTAGACGTGTTTATTTTGGGGATGTTTGCTGTGACCCTGGCGTGTGGCTACGGGACGTTGCGGGGGTTCTTGCTGTTTCCTGTTTATCCCATCCTCCCTGTGAATGTCAAACAGTTTACCTAAAAAGGTGCTCTCTTTCTGTCTTCCTCCTGCCACTAGCATTGCCGCACACATACTCCTGCACACGACACACATTTGTACTGCCATGCAACACACCGATGATGTAAACACGCAGGCAAGAATGAGGGGAGAACCTCTTTCTTGCTTTCTCCCTCCTTGTCTTCAGTGTGTGACAGGGAGGCGGGAAGCAGGTGAATAAATCATTTTAAACGAGGGCAATGGGTGACATTACTGTATGACGTGCAATACAAAAGAAATTAATCTAGCATAGCTGTTAACAAGTACATTTTATATGGTGAGAACTTACAATTAAAATTAAGAGCACCTGTAGCTCATTAGGTGAAGCAGTTGTTGGTTCAGTTCCCTGGCATGACAGTTGATTTGACCTTGGGCGACACACTTAACCCCACAATGACCCTGATGTGATGGAGATTTTGTAAGCTGCTTTAGATAAAAGCATCTGCTCAAATCAACTTCTATATACCTATTTTAACTTCAGTATTTGTGTTTTTAACATTTACTAAAGCAGGCGTTTATAATGAAAAACTAGCCTGTTTTATCACCAATAATCAAAGCAGATGTCCCATTTTTTATCAAATAGTTAAAGCTAAAAAAAAAGCTTTAAAAAAATCCTCAATGTTTTAATTGTTTAATTACTCTTTTTTTATGTGCATGTGCAACGTGAAACCACACAGGCTCAGGTCTGCCAGTAAAAACAGGTTGAGTGAGAAGCTATTCAGGAACAAATATGGTCTTCCTGTCCCAGTTCCAGAGTTTTCTTTATACTCAACTGTCTTGTAAACTTTGCAAAAGCTGCACAAGGTAATAGGAGTGAGCGTGTCAGAGGGGCAGAAGGAAGGAGGACTCAATAGAACTGGGATTGCATGTGAAAGGCTGGAGGCAGTGACTGTAGTTTGAAAGCTGAATTTTGGAGCGGTAGAGAATCTGCCTTCTATCTGGCATCTGCTGTAAAATCCTTGGTGGGTAGTTAAACGGGTGTGGGCCTCTATCCAATAACAGGATTACATTTTAATAAGAAAGGGTATAAAAACAACAAACTGCTTCTAAATGTAACTTTTTTTCCCACATGACTGAATCACATTTTGTGAAATCAACAAATTGATTTCGGGCTGCAAAGTTACAACAAATTTAAGACTATGGCCTACATAATGTTTTTCACATTAATACAAATGTTTCAAAAAAGTAATATGTACAAATACAAATTTACCAAAATATGTCATTTTCCTCCAAACTTAACTATATATATATATATATATATATATATATATATATATATATATATATATATATATATATATATATACACACATATGAAACTCATCATTCTAGCAAAGTATTGCCAAATAAAATATAAACTATCTATATTTTAAAACTAATATATTTATGCAGGTTTAAAAAAAAATTAGAAATTAAAAAAAAGAAATTATTCAATGTAATTTTGAAATAGATCTTAACAATTGGTTTGTGTTTTCTTTTAAACCCGATAGTTTAATATGAAAGTTTCATTTAATATGTTTAGTGAAATTTCTTTGTAGAAACCCTGAACAAATATACATATAATAATTATTGCTTCTCATCAATGATAATATTGATACCAACTGTCAACATTGTTTTTATTAATAACAGTGATACATTCATAACATAGACGCGTTGGAGATATGTTCTTTCCCCGTTTTTTATGGATTTTCCTTTTCTTACTCATGTTATTATTTTCCATTCCTGAGGATAAATGCAAGTGTGATTATTTTTCTGTTTGGGCAGCCCACCATGTACAGCCAGCATGTGTGGGTGCATTTATATAAAAGACATGAGAAGAGCAAATGAGTTTGTGGGTATGTGGGTGGTCCTCCAAAGCCAGAGTGCAGGGATCTACGCTGAGAACGTAAGTGAACTGTTAAAGGCCACACGAGCAGCCTGACTGAAATCACAATATGCCCTGAAAAAAAAGAGACAAACCAGCGAGACGCGCTGTTGATAGGCCTTTGCTGCTCCCCTCTGAAAAACAATTCTTTCACTCTGCAAAACGCGTATGGGATAGCTGATTTGCCTTATAAACCTTCAATAGATTTAAACAGTCCAAGAACCTAAAAACAGGTCTAATTGGAGGAAAAAGCAAAAGCAAGAACCCAGGTAGGCGACTGGAAAGAAAAAAATGCCCAAATGAATGCAGTGAAGTCCTACAGAACATACAAAACAATTCGATTCAGATCTTCATTTATTCCAACAGCAGTTACCCTGCTGAACAAGAACTGATTAGTTGTATTTGCAGAGGGAAATCCTCGCTGAGCAGACACCTGAAACATAACTAAATTGTTCTTTCCACTTGTTGTAAGGATCGTATGCATTTATTATGTTGGACTCTAGTCCTAGTTTTAATTGTTGTTGTCTTTTATGGAGAGTTTTGTGTTGCATATAGTCACTGGATTTTACAAAAATAACTTTTAGTAATTGTGGTTTTATGGGATCTTATGATACATGTTTACAAATGTTTTACTTTTTTCTATTCGTGTTCTCGACTGTGTGGGTCGGGCCTGTGTCGTAAATCTGTATACTCTGTTTTTATCTATATACTATGTAATCGTTTTATGCCCTTTTATCAAGTATGTGATGTGTGAACGTTGTTGTATGTGGTAACAGTTTGCAGCTCTGTGGCCTAGAACAAATTTCCTCTCTGAGGACAATAAAGTTTACCTTTACCTTTACCTTTAATATTGCAGCTGCTATCCTTTTTGATGATGATGAGGATGATGATGATGATGAACTGCTTTATCTCTTCATATCTGTTAAGGCAGATATCAGCAAACTTTTTTAATGGTATCCTATGGTCTCTCTGACAGCCTTCAGTCTTTCAGTCAGTCTGTCTCTGTGGATTTCCTGTGCCCTCAGGGTTTCTTGACTTCACCTCTCTCCAGGGACACAGTTTGTCTCTAACACACACAACAACATTGACATATGCGCATAGACTCACACACAAACACAGCTCAGTGTCTCAGGGGCAGGACTGATAAGGATCTCCCCCACTTCCCTCTGGAGTTAGGTCAGGGGAGATGCTGCCAATAAGGGGGATGAAGTTAGTGTGAGTCTGATGTCAGTCATCCCTTTGTATATCTAAGTCTGCTGCATATGTCCTTCCAATACCTTATCTGCATTGTAGATCTACATTTGGGTTTTTCTGAGACATACAAAAAGCATACAGGGTCAAAAATAGATAATAAAAGCATGGGGGGGACAGAAAGCTTTACCTTGTGACAAGAGGATTAAGTGGGCAGAAGCTCTTATAGCTGCAGGGCTCAAGCGCCTCCAAATGACTTCCAGATGGATCTCATTTACCCAACACAGGTCTTCTGCATTGAACACTGTCTACAAACACGTCGTCACACTCAGACACAAGGTAGTCCAAAAAAACAACTCATGTGCAGCAATTTCAGCTAAGATGGAGGCAAACTTCCATAAAGATAGCAGGCTTTGCCCCAAAAACTTGCAAAACAAGTTTTATAGAAATATGTCAAGAATTTATTAAAATTTGAAAAACTATCTTTAAATACGGAAAAGAAATCTGCCAATGGGGTAAGATAAACGGTCCTATTAATTCTTATTTTAAGAAAAAAAAGTGTAAAGAAACTTAAGTTAAAATTTAAGGGAAAATACTGTTACAAGTTACAGTTAAAGCAGCTAATTCCTGTAAGTACCAGGCTGTATTTTATGGAAGAAAACGATATTTTTAAGTTTGAGATGTGCACAAAGATGAAGGTGGTGCGGTGCGTGTGGCAGAGGGCTTTTCCCACACAGGGCTGTGACTGTACAAAGAACCAGTGTTCAGAAGCTATGCACTGTGGCCATGCGTGACTTGGTGGTGTGAAGCTGCCTGTAAAACCCACAGAAACAGGTACGGGTCATAGGCAGCAGCACACATGTCGGGTCAGCCCGGGTTTTCTCAGTCTTGCTGTGCTTACTGTTTGGCTGCATCTTTGTGTGGGCTGGAGGAGGGGGTGAAGGAGCGTCCATAATTGTATTTTTAGAAACCACATGACACAAAACAGCGAGTTCCTCTGGCAAATGTGGTGCAGCACCTCGGAGGCCTTTTAGTGAGCATCCACAAAACCGTCCTCCTACCTTCCACCACCTCCATACACATGCACACGCCATATACGGTTGGTTCCCTGCAGGCTCGACTCACATATGCGCACAAGTACTCATCACACCTTAAGCACCACATATGGTATCATTTTTAACTCTCTTTTCACTTTCCAAAACCAGAAGTTATCATCAACCAATGATGGATACGTCTGTAAACTGAGGATATATCATTAGCAACAGTTAGCAGCCTTGCAGTATTTACACTATTGGTACACAGCTGTTGAGGAATGTCAAACAAGCAACATGGATAAATATGTTCTCCAGGTGGTGTTCTTGATCACCAAAAAGCTTTTCCCCCTATCAACTAGCGGTGCTGCACCTTAAGATCGATTGATACCCTCATTAGCCAAGTGGAGCTGACCCTGGCCTTAATACAAAACCAGTGTTTGTTATTGTGCAAAAGAAATGAGTCCAGTGGGGATAAAGTTGGCTGCACTGATAAAAGGACTGGATTGATGATAGAGGGGGAAATATAGAACCCTGAAAGCAGAGAGAAGTTAGCATGTAAAACAGTGAACTGCAGAGTAAAGTGGAGGATGAAGAAGATGAACTGTTATCTATTACGTTTTCTGGGGTCACCTAAATCCAAGTGCCTTGGGTGTTCTCCTGCCCCACCATACATTAGATGCTGTATGCATGCACTGGAAGGCAAGCCTCACATCTGGTTTCCATGAGCGTCAGAGGAGACTGAGAGCAGCCATGTACGGCACAGAAGGTATTAGAGGTAATTTACTTATTAGAGGAAAAAAAGACTCAATCTCAGGAGCTGTGATTGTAAATGGAGATGGAGCTTATCTGAATCTGAATCCCTGCAGGAGAAATAAAAGTCAGCAAGTGGTGGCGGTTTAACTCAAATATCATGGCAGCAGGCGTACAAACACAGCATGATCTGGCAAAACTCTAGATTTGCTCACATTTCATCATATACATTTACTCATTAGAAAAAGGTTATTTTTATAATAATAATAATAATAATAATAAGCTTTATTACAGACTCAAGGTCCATTTGCCACAACATAAACAAAACATATAAAAGACTTAAGGATAGAAAATAGGACACTCAAACAAGTATAAAAACAATGACATAAAGATATAAAAACAATGACATAAAAGTATAAGACCAGTAAAAATAACCATGTATCATGAACTTAATAAAAAGACTAAAACTGCTGACTTACAAAAAAAAAATACTTAGAAGTTTAAGAAAGATGACCGTACCAACACCTCCAAATAGGGGATTGGTATCTAAAAGTGCCTTGCTTTACATTGGTGAGAGTTAAAATGATTTCATTATTTGAAGCATTTATGTTAATATAAACCTGGAATTGCCATTGTTTAGGTCACTTTATGTTGAAAGTTAAATTATGTTAAATTATTAGGTATAAATAAGGATAGTTTTTTAGGTGATTTATTTTGTGTGTTGCAGCAGAGTTTTTGTCATATAATCTCATGTCATTGTCATTTGTATGTAACCTAAAGCATCAGGATGAACAGCAGCAGCTGAGCTTGAGGATGGCTATTATATAAAGTTTTGACAAATTTTCCTCTGTCAGTGCCAGGAAGCATTATTGTTTTCAATGACTTCAGCAAGCTGCAAGGTTTGCCCTTCAGTGAAAGGCCTGGAGTCAAAAGCAAGTGCACTGGAAGGTTAAGACATTTTTTGGAGACAACAATTGCAACATTAAACTGTGAAGAATCCACATTTAACATTTAACAACTGTGCTTGATGCACCAACAGAGTAACATTTTTGGCTGGTGGTTTTAGGTGGCATCTCCCTCAATAAACTAATCTCATTGTAAAAAAATTCACAATCCTGTACCATGACAGTCAGCCGCCAAACTGCCCTCCAAAATGACAAATGTTGTTTACAGAGTATGATCCCGTCTCCAAACAGCGCGATTAGGCTGACGGCTGACAAAAGAAGGAAGAACTGGGATGCTTTGGATTTTTCTTTCACATTCAGCTGAAGCCTAACAAATAAATGTATAATGTTTAATTGCCAGATTGTATTTTTTTTTCTTAAGATTACCATCAGTCAATCTACCAAACTATCAAATTCATGTGAACAGTCAGATTAACTTCAAAACTACAGCACTATGCATTCACTTGACTCCAATTATTACATCATGAAAAACTAAATACATATCAATATTGCACATGAAAGGTACTGTGTTTATTCAAAATGCCTTCTTTTTCAATCAGAAATGATCATAAATTTAGTATCTCATTGTTATGCAGACGTTCCAAAACAAGATTTAGTTACTTTTTTTAGACTAGGCTTACTGCTGAGACAGTACTTCTGGGTTTTTTAAATGATGCATTTCCCCTTTCACCAAAAGGTGCTTTTAAAGAAACGACAACCAAAACTTCAAAACCAGAGAAGAGACGTGTAGATAATAGGAGAGTAGTTCTTACCTCAAAATTTGTTTGGTAAACTGATAAAACACAATCTTTAAGTGCAGCAGAGGGTTAAGCATCCAACTCATTGGACATAAAAGGCACTTTCTCAAAACATCTTTATTAGCTTCTTCTTTTTCTTCTTGTGTGTTTGATGTGAAAGAACTGAGTCACAGTTTATTTTATCAATGGGCACTAAGAGATCTATTTTTTTAAACTATGTCAATTTCCATGTTTCAGAAAGATGGTTGCTGTTATCTGATGACGCTTTTTGTGGCCAGTTAGTCATCATCAGTGTAAGTCTGCTGCCTACTGGAAACATTTTCAGCTTTTTTCTTTTTTTTTGACAGTCATGCAATGACTTGGTTGTTTGGCTTGTGACATAATGTTGAAACTGGAATGGGAAAGAGCTATTATTCAAATGTGGGTGCAACAACCAACCTAAACATCACTCATTAAACTTTGTTAGCCCTCACTGAGTGACTAAGCTGCTGTAAGTGTTGTTTCTCAATTGTTATACTCTTTTGTTCCCAGACTCTCACACGAACCAGCGTCACTCGTCTTCACTCAGCTGAAAATGGAACGCTCGGAAAGCCCAAAAGCCGTAAAGTGAGCAGCACATAGTCTCCTTGCGAAATTCTAACTTGGTAACATCATGTTCATCTGATGCACTTAGAAAAATACCTCTGTAACGCACACATCCTGTGCTCTTTATCATCCAGCTCCCACGTATTCACGTAGGTGATGAGGAGAGCAGCATGCAGGAGTTGTGCTTCATGTCAGCACAGATTTCAGAGCGCATCACTGACTAACCTTCCTTGGTGAGTGGATTGAAGTGAATCTGCCAAAAAAGTTAAAAGCTTGTTCATAGTTAGCAAGGTAGTTTGCTGTAAGATAACATTTGTCTCATCCACAACACCTTCTATTCACCTTTGCTCTTTGGAAATGTGGTCAACACTGCAAGTAAGCAAGATTTGTTGTGTGTGTGTGTTTGTGTGTTTGGGGTGGGAGAAAGGCTCTTAGATTACAGAGGAGAGTTTCTGGCACTCAATCCACAGATTGATGGAGTCATTTGGGTGGGCCAAGGCTCACTAAAAGGAAAGGTTGGCTGATGTCTGGTCTTAGCTGTCTGCTGTCTGATCGATCCCTGCTCTGTGGTGGCCAGAAACGCTCCACCACTGATAAAACAAGCTCACACATTCAGGTAAACCAACAGATTAAACTTCCCTCCCTGAACCAGTTCACCCGTGAGCCAAACGAGATGAACTTTATCATGTAAGGACGGAACTGTGCATGAATTCAATGATGTGCACGCCATTGTCGCTGCGTGCCAGATCACTGAGGACTCACTCCTGAGTTTACGAGGGGGAGCTCTTAGTCTGGTCTGTGTCACTGTGTCAGGATGACTTTAGCAAAGTAATCTGGCTTGTTTCTCCCTTTCAAGCACTCCACAAAGTTTTCCCCTCTGTTTTTATACTGTGTACCAAGCTAAAGCTGCTGGAAACCTGTAAGAATAGTTAAATAAAGTGTTTTTTTCTCCATTCTTTATTTTATTACATTATGATTTTGTATTTTTCTGCATTTAAATATATTGAGACGAATAGGTGTAACAGCACCTTTTGAAAGTACCTCCTGCTTTCCATTATCCAAATGACTTGATCTTTTTTAATTTAAGGGCCTGTAGCACTTCTGCGCTTTCATCGTTTGACTTTGATGCTCTCTTTTTCCATTTTTTTCCTTTCCCCTCTCGCTTGTCTGTCCATGTCTGGATCCAGAGAGATGCTCTGACCACCACTGTCTGTGTGGCCTCTTTTGTTGCAATGCTGGCCTGCTGCTCTCTTTCCAGAGAAACCACGGTGTGTCACAGCCACAGAAATAGATTTGTGTTTACATCACCTTAAACCCAGCCCTGCTCTTGTTTTGAAAGATGTTCTGTGGTGCACTATGTGGAAAATAAAACTCTTCTGGTTGGAAAATAAGTCATCAGGTATGGTGCGTATTATTTTATGTCTTGATGTAGATTCCTAATTTTAGATAGCTTTACATAAAAGAGTTTTGAAATATTTAGCTTTGAATTTAAAGATATATCTTTATCAGGATTGTCTGTTTTTTTTTTTTTTTTGTCCCGAAGGAGTAGTTACAACACAACTTTACATCTCTGCAAGGAACAGACAGCTTTGGGTTTTTAAAGCATTGTGTACAGCTCCCCCTACAGGACACATGCAGTATTTCGTAGCCTTTCCAAGCCAAACAAAAGCCAAAGCATTTAGTTTTCGGCATTTGAAAATACCAGGTTCCAACAAATATAATTTTTTTTAGACTTTCATTTTGTCATAGAAACATATATTTTATATTTGGGGACTATGGTAAATAAGAGACAATGGACAGTTCCGCAGAAACAACATGAACAATGTGGTTTCTGTTAGGTTGAGATAACGTGTCATACGTAGTTTCTGAGTAAAAAAAATGTGGAATAGTTTAGAAATAGATATGTAACATTTAATTTTTTTATGCATAAGTCTTTGAAAATAATATACGGTGGATTTGAACGTAAATAAATCAATAATAGCTGCCTTATGATATATTTTCTAAATAAGCTAAATAAACTTGTTAGTGGGATTGAGCAGTGAGTACTGCCTTGCTATAAATTGTTCGGCTGGGTAAGCAATAATAAATCTGAGTGTTTTCTGCTTCTTGATGAGAGGCTGATAACATGGCAGGGGTCAAACCTGAGTGGTCATCTCTTTTTTACTCTCAGAGCGTGCCATAAATCACATGATAGTGTCTGGGCGCTGTCAGGCTTGCCTGCTGCCCACCAGGGTTAAACCAACAGAGGTCTGAGAAGGGGAGGTGGACAGACAGAGGGAGGGAGAGAAAACTCTGCTCTGTCTTCTTTACTGACAGCAATACCACCGTGTCAGTGATTGAAGGTTAAGACAGACTAGACACTCTTGCTTTAAACATAAGAAATTTACAATCTTCTCTAAAAATACTGTTTCACTTTGAAAGTGTGTACTTTCAGGCTTTCTTTTATTTTCTTGCTGTAATTTGTGTTATTTGGCAAAAAATAAAAACTATTCTCATGTAAAAGTTATTTTCTCTCACCATCTGTTGTCCTGCCTTTTCCTTCCTCTTCATCCCACCACTCTTCCCTTAAGAGCCAAGTGGAGGCAGCAGTAAAGGCTTCACCCAGAGCTAAAGATAGAGCTCTTTAGAACCTTCATCTGTCATGCCGTGACAGTGTTGTAATCAGGCCTCGAAGATCCTGCCTTAAGGCTAGACCTGACAGGGGGCCTGAGCGGTCCCGGGCCCTCTGGACAGTTGCCAACCCACAGGAGGCGTGTGATTAAACACAGCATAACCCTCATAGTCCATCTAATGTCAAAGCACAAAGGACAAATTTATACATTTCTGCTGAGAGCTGATGAACTGCATGATTGATTGGTTCCAACTTGGACCCCACTTTTGCCACCAATGGGAAGGACCAGCCCGACTCTAACAATGTGGTTATCACTTTGTGGTGAAAGAAAATAGGAGACAGAAAATGCTTGTAACAACGGTGGGAATATGTTAAATTTATCAAACAAATTTACCGCAAAAACTATATATTTTTCTGCAAGTTTTCTATTGCTTCTATTGAGAAAAAAAAAACAAATATGCAACCAGAAATAGATTTTGAAAGGTGGCAAAAGCATCAACATTACCAACTGATAAAATATGTCAGCTTTAATTGTTGAAATACTACTCCTGAGAGATGTTTGAATCAAAATAGGGACGAAAAAATAGTTCAGCATACTGAACACAATTAGAGGTCAAGGATTAAAATCTCATAAGAATGCTTTTATTTTGAAAATCTGAGCTTTAGAATTTCTTCTAAGACCAAAACTATTTTAATAAAAAAAATTTTTGGACTGAATCTGTTTTTAGTCTGTGCATCACAATGTTGTTTTATCGTCTCAACAATGGAATTTTTAAAATTTCCATCCAAGAAGCAGCGGCTTTGTGCCAAAAGTGAGTGAGATTACCAGCGGATAAAGTAAACTGCTGGTCTTTTACAATTACCTCTGTATTCGTTCACTTAAGACAGTGATGTATTTTTTTTGCATGAGTCTATGTAGCGATGAATCCTCGCTTGGTGTGGGTGGGAAGGTGGATGAGACAGAGAGAAACAGAGGACCTGAGTAAAGGAAAGATAGGCGGACTTTACAGGATGTTATCAACATCCTGTCTGTGTGACCTGGTGTTAAAACTCATGTAAGACAGCAATGTGTTGGCTCTGGTAGAGCCTCTGAGATGGCAAGGAAACAAAACACTTGAGATGTTGTTTGCATGAGACTCCTACGCACGTGAAGATTGTACCAGTGTAATGTGACCACACAGAAAAGGTAACGTTAGACATAGATGGTTCCCCCAAGACAACAATAGCTATTGCTTTTTTGTGGTTTTTATATAGCCTGATTTTCCAAGAACAATAAATCCATTCTTACCAATACTCTTAGAATTTCGTACAATGAAGATTTTCTTTTGAAGTATTGTCTATAGACCGAAATCTTCTTTAGAAAATTGTGGTTTTGTTTTATTTTGATTGTTCTGAGTAACAGAGACAGAAAATATTTTATATATCATGAAATGCTAAAAGGGAAGATCAGGAAACTGCAATGTAAGCTGGATACTCATGGACTGAACGAGTGAAACTAGTTTATGGGCCCACAGACATTTATCCATAGACATATATGTTAGCATTATCTGAATTGCATGATTCTCCTTCTTCTCCTCTAGCTCCCCCTTGAGGCCAAGGCTTGAAGACCTAAGACTCAAACAATCAAATGTTATCGGCCATTAAGGCACGCCCCACCCTTCTAATTTCTATTTGATTGTCCATAGTGATTCCATAGATGACCCCATCTTCACTTTAAGGCAAGGCAAGGCAAGTTTATTTGTATAGCACAATTCGTACACAAAGTAATTCAAGGTGCTTCACAAAACAGAAAAATGCATTAAAATCACAATACATCATAGAAATAATCAACATAAAATTTACTTTAAAAGAAAAGAAGAAAAAAAAAAGATTTAAAAAGAAAGAAAGGAAAGAAAAGTGCAGATAGGACCTTTCAGTCATATACACGGCTAAACAGAAATGTTTTAAGTCTAGATTTGAACATGAACACAGAAGAGGCCTGTCTTACGGCTTCAGGGAGGCTGTTCCAGATTTTAGCTGCAGAATATTGAAACGCTGATTCCCCTTGTTTAGTTCTGACTCTGGGAATCAACAGGAGGCCGGACCCTGATGTCCTCAGAGTGCGAGATGGTTCATATGGCACTAACATGTCAGAGATGTACTTTGGTGCGTGGCCATGGAGAGACTTGTACACAAGCAGAGCTGCTTTGAAGTCTATTCTTTGAGGTACAGGGAGCCAGTGCAAAGACCTGAGCACAGGACTAATGTGATCATACTTCCTGGTTTTGGTCAGGACTCGAGCAGTAGCATTCTGGATGTACTGAAGCTGTTTTACAGCTCGTTTGGAGAGGCCGGTGAGCAGGCCGTTACAGTAGTCTAACCTACTGGAGACAAATGCATGAATAAGTATCTCCAGGTCTCGCTTTGACATTATGTTTTTGATTTTGGCAATGTTTTTCAGATGGTAAAATGCCGCTGATGTTACTGACTTGATATGGCTGTTAAAGTTCAGGTCAGAGTCCATGATTACCCCTAGATTTCTAACTTGATTTGAGGGTTTAAGAGACAAAGAATGAAGGTAGCTGCTGACACTTTCTCTTTGTTTCTGTGGGCCAAAAACAATAACTTCGGTCTTGTCTGAGTTTAGCTGGAGAAAGTTGTTCTGCATCTACGCGCTGATCTGTTGGAGGCAGTGGTTGAGTGAATCCACTGGCCCATATTCACCTGTTGTCAGTGACACATAGATCTGAGTATCATCTGCATAGTTGTGATAAGAAATGTTATTACTGCGTATTAACTGCCCTAGTGGCAGCATGTAGAGGTTGAACAAAAGGGGTCCCAGGATCGATCCCTGGGGCACACCACAATTCAAGCCCATGTAGTCTGAGACACAACTACCAATTTCAACAAAGTATTTCCTGTCTTCTAGATAAGACTTGAACCAACTTAGGGCAGATCCAGAGATGCCAACCCAGTCTTGGAGTCTGTGCAAAAGGATTCCATGATCAACAGTATCAAAGGCAGCGCTCAGGTCTAGCAGGATTAAGACAGAGACTTTTCCATCATCAGTGTTCACGCGGATGTCATTGGTTACCTTGATAAGAGCAGTTTCTGTGCTATGATGGGGTCTAAAACCTGACTGGAAAACATCAAATATTGCATTAAAAACATGACTCAAGACAAAAAGTATTATCAGCACAAATTGCTAATGTCTAGATGTATTTCCCTCATTGACATGCTGAGTTAAGTATTTGGTCAAACTCTTGTTAACTAAAGTACAACATTTTAACAGAGATGTTTTCATATAGCATGACCGTCTACAGCAGGGGTCTGTAACCTGAGGGTCTGGAGCCACATGCAACTCCTTCATCCTTCTATTCTGGGTCTGTGGCTATAAAGAAAAATGGCAAAGATTGTAACAAAGAAAGGGTTTGCAGTTGATTTATTTTAGTTAATTAAATGTTGTCCTTTAGAATTTTAACATATCAGATAACAAAAGTAATGGTAAAGTTGTTTATTATTAGAATAAGCTTGAAGCACATCATCTGATGATATGTTTATATGATGTGTTTATATCTGATAGTAAAAGAAAAAAAAGGATCACGGTGCACCAAAGTCTTAATGATTGAATATGCCCTGTTTGATTTTACTTTTCTTGCAGTTTTATTTCAAGTAGATTTGCTGAAGCAGGAGGAACCTTTTTGTCACAGGGTGTGTTTTATTTTGAAAAGAATGTATTCGTGCTGCTGTCCAAAGTAAAAGAAGTTAGAGGTTAAAAATTATAATAATTAAATTATTGTTAATATTGAAAAGACTAAATGTACAACTAAATTGCTTAATAATAGTCACTAAAACATAAATAAAAAAGATTTTTCTAAACAGGCAGGTCACAGCTATTGCTAGGTTTTGGTCAGTAAGAAACTGGACCAAATGGCTCCTTTAGCATTAAAGGTTGCAGATCCATGGTCTATGAGGACGAAAAGAACGTAAAAGAAAACTAGCAGGTTAGGTTTGGTATTGTGGGATTGGTTAGAAGATTAGCACAAATTTGAATATAGGGTTGGTCTACTCTTTTTTTTTTCCATTTCACATTAGTGAAAGCTAGCAGAAGTCATCGGGTGAGTCAGTATTGGTAAGGAGCCTTTCTGAGGTCAGACATGGGCAGAATTCCCCAGCGTACAGGTATCACCAGCAGGCATCAGCTATCTCAGAGCTCATCATCACAAACTTCTCTTGTATTACAGGAAATTGCCTGTGGAAAGAGCAGCAGTCTGGCTCCCAAAAGCACACATCTGTACTGGGGGAACCCAGTGACGTAGATCAGCACTAGAGCAGGGACAGGGAGTGGTCTTAATTCATGGCAACTGAGGCCATTGCTCTCATTCTCTTTGAGAACTGAAATGAGTGGTCAAGGTAACAATATTTTATGGAGCTAGAGCTAGGTTTACTCATTTAAAGCTAATAAAAGTGGTTGCTCAAGAGTTTAAGTGTCAGTGTAAATGTCATGTCTAATTGAGGTAAACTAACAACTGCAGTCACCTTCTGAACTCCATGGATTGTGTTGAGGTTAATCAAAGACAACAACCATTGCATTGGGCTGTGTGTATTTGTATTTGTCTTATTCATACACATATGTGTGTGTGGTCCGGCTGGATTGATAGATATGCGGAGGGAGGAGTGTGAGGCTTGGAGCAGTAAACAATGAGACATGCTTGTAGGAGGTCTGGGTGCAGACTAAATCCAGAGCTGTCATGCTTCCAGACGGTCATACAGATAGATCCAATCCCAGGGTCCACACTGTTTTATAACCTTGTCACCTCCAGCCAGGCTTCACTGCCATCAAACCAGTTAGTTTACTGTCTTAAGGAGCCACTGCATCCCTCCCCTGGAATAAAACACAACACATTTTTAAATACTCCTTCCTTTTTTACTGAAGAAATTTACATTATTTGAAATGTTTTAAGTTTTTTTTGTCAAAAGAAGAAATGAACTTAAAGCAAGTACTAGTAGTCATGCAAAATAGAAAAATTGTCTTTTACAAATCAATTTCTGTAGGAAGTAAATGACTTTAGAATGTATGTGATGATGCATGCATGCATATAAATGAACCCACTGGACTTTAGTGATTTTAGTGGCACAATTTCCAATTACAATGCTGAATATGTTTTTTTTTTTTTCGTTTTTTTTTTACTCTGAATCTTACATGACATATCCATCAAGAGTACTGGTTGAATTATGAAACAGTTTGTCCAATAACATTATTTCTCATAGAGTGCCAAAAACTTTAGAGAGGCCTGCCTTTTGCTTTTTTTTTTTTAATCAAAACATTTCTATAACTTTTAACTTTACAAGCAGATGTTAAAGTCAAATGAAGTGTTGGCGAAATTCAAACTTCTCTAAAATCCTCACAGGTTTATTTTTGGTTGCAGTGTGTTCTTCAGAGCACAGGTTGTGTGAGCCGGGCAGTGTATTTCTATATAATGTGGACCTGTCTTGTATGACCCTCATCACGCCCAGAGGTCACACATTGTTCAGGAGGATGCTGACACTCAGACTGATGTATGATGGTTCAGGCTGTTTCCCTGGAAACCCTGGAAATCGTAACTCAGGACTGTGTGTGTGGGGGGGGGGGGGGGGGGGGGTTGCAGGTCCTCTTTTGACTTCACATTAATTTTCCTCACGGTGCGATGAACAGGCTGTGAACTGGCTGAGCTAAAAGGAGACATGGAGTAAATCTCAGCCACAGCTTTCAGAGGTTCCACCAAAATTATATTTCTGCTGTCTATGAAACATGTGTGTGCTGTGTTTATGCATTAGGATGTATCATAGTATGTGTAATAAGCAGCAGTCCTGTGTCGAGTGTGAATGCGTGTTTTCTGGTATGACTAATGTTGTTCCAGTTTGTTCTTTCCCAACACACACAGCTGTGAAACTTTCAAAGAGTCAAGTAGCTGCCTCTTTAACCAAGTTTACAGCTACTACTTTTACGGTTTTGCAGCGTAAAACTAAAAGGGAAAGTCTCTATAACCATGTGAGTTACAGGAGAAAAAAAGATCTTCTGTCATGGAAACATGCTTGTTCACACCACAAAAGGTACTTTCACATCCTTTCACAACTTTGAGGGAACTCTTTGTTTTAAGCCCAAAAATAAACCATGACTTCCTTTCATACTTTTCACATGCAAGACACAATTAACACTGATTTTACAAATCTCTAAATGCAACAAAAGTAATGACCATATGTCATGTTAAACCATGAAAAATTTGTTTTTGCAGCAAGCCTGTGCAGAGACTTCTAAAGGTTCAGGTGCTCCAATATATGAAAAAAGAGGCCTTTGTAAGACTGTGATTTTTGGGAAAAGAATGTGAGTTGGTAGTTCTTTGTAGCACTTTGATCTATTTATCCAACTTCTACAATACCTGCTGATTCCCACAGAATTTGCTGTGCTCACAGGCTGCAGAGATGAAGATATTCTTGGTTCACCAAAACTGCTTTGGCAAACAACAACATGGAACCATGAAAAAAAACAAAACAGAGATTTTATTTTGTATGTCACCATAGCGAAATGCAAAGGCTTTTTGGTCGACCGCATCATGAGCATTTTCCCTTTTGTTTTGCTGACGCCTGCTAATTTTATTCTTTGACTTGTTTCTTCTGGTTTCTGTTTGTTCTTCCCATAATTTCTTCTTTTTATTATATCCATTGTTATTTTAGTTTCCCTATTTGTTTAATAATAACAGTTATATTTATGTCTTTTCTCTTTTTTGGTAATGTTAGTTTAACCACAAATAAGATTGAAATTTTTTATTTTATTTTAATATATTCCCTGTAAAGATTATAATAATAAGTCCAACTATGATGAGAAGACATCCACTTTGAAAAAGAATCAGGAATCGTTTTACTTTAAATTTGGGAAATTCGTATCAATTTATGCCACTAGATGGCAGCAAACAACTGAAAGCTGGTAGAACTAAGGAATCTTAACTGGTTTGCCTTTCATTTGTTCAAACCAAGGCAAACAATCCAAACGCAGACATTTACACTCGTAAAAACTAAAAACAGCATTTCATGTAAAACAATACAAGAATACAAATTTCATCAATAATCCAGTTCCTCTTTTACGCAAGTTTCACTGTCTTCTTGCACTTTTCAGATAGATGAGCCTTTTGCTTAGTGTTACATAAGCAGGTTTTTTCCCTGAGCTCTCTATTGATGTGAACTGTAAACTGTGCAAACCATCATGGTTAACTAGCCATAGAAGTTCTGCTTTACTGCTCCTCCAAACTGTCTCTTCAAAGGTGCACAATGGAGCAGAGAAAAATGCAAATCTGGTCCTAAAAATACACCTAAACCTCTCGTCACATTTTGAAAACGCAAAACTCTGCAATTTTTCTTGTTTGCAGTTATGTTGGAGGTTTATTCCAAGTGTTAACTTATCAGTTGACTTTTTAAATCACAGCACGATGTTTGTTTTTATGTCAGTTACATAAGTGAAAAAGCAGACCATCATCAGTCAATCTTTTAACTGCTTCAGACTATTTAAAAAAATTCTACTGTCTTACAGGTAATTCCAGTGTTGTCATGTGATGGTCACTGGCATTTCAAATAAGGAAGTATGTAGCGTGACTGCACTTTCTGCTCGGGCCTGTGGTTTAGAGACTCCTTTAGCTGTAGTGGAACCAATTTAGTGCAACTTAAAATAATCCATCCCAGCAGCACCTGCTGCCTGACCAGCGTGTCAGGAAGCTAAACTCGGAAATAAGCCGTGTTGTCAGTCAGATCAGTAATACAATTTAAAATTACCTTTTTTTCCGACAAAGGTTTTGCTTCTCTATCACCGAATTACTAAATGCCTGCAGCATGTTTCAGTTCTAAGTCCTTAAATCCCCTTTTTGCTGCGTAAAAGATAAAATCACAAAACAGGACTTGACCTTTGCAACTTCTTTGTTCAAAAAGCTGGAATGGTGTGAATAAAAATAAAACTCCATTCTATGATTGCCACTTCAAATCTGTATTTAATTAAACACAACAAAAAAAATATTGATGAAGCTGTGAAATGCTGCTTTTCAACTAAATGGGTTTGTAATCACCTATCAAAACAGTCAGAATCCTTTTTGGACAAGGGAGAAATATGGAAAGAACAGTATGATCATTTCAGATCTAATTATATAAAGCAGGGAAAAAAATCAAATAGAAGTTAAAAAACATTTAAGTCACAAGTAAACAGAAAATGTTCCACAATTTTATAAAAGATCCATACCAATATATTTGCAAAGATTACATGTAATATTTGTAAAAATTCTGCACACCTGCCCTGAGAAATAACTGTCCATAAGTTTTACCAGAAACTGGGGATGATGGGAAAAAAATATTGTATCTGACTAGTGGGTATTTTTTTTAAAAACACAGAAAAAATTAACGTTTTTTTTGTAGATTCAATTGTGGATGCAACAGATGAAAGAGAAAAAAATAACGTAAAAAGATAAGACAACTGTGATGTTGAATGATTAATCTTGTTGCATTTCACTTTCACAATAGCCAATGTTACCCAAATAAATATAGTCAGAAGCAGAAGCAAAAAATGCCCTTTCTCACTGTTGGAAATGCTCCAAAAAAGCCACAGTATTTCTCAAATTTAGCATTTGTTTTGTTTTTACTTTAAAATTATTTTGATTTGGTACTTTTATGGTTCAGATAACTGGGAATTTGTATTTCTTTTTTGCGGTGCATCTTGCAAAGCACTCTCCGTTAAACAGATCTGAACATGCATGTTTTTGATTTTATTTGTTTTAGAGTTTTTTGCTTCTTGAAACCTTAAACTCATAAACTAAAGGAGTAAAGTGTGAAATAGTGCATCAAAGTGAGTCTGTTTCACAGGTATCATTCTGTTTGCTCATAACTATCACCTTTCTGGCATCCCACAACCCCACACCTCAATGCTTTGCATGCACGAAGAGCGCACTCAGACATGCACACATCACTGAACTGTGAGTCTCACATGCTCCTCTGGTTTTGGCTCCTCAGGGACTGTCACCCCACCCTGGCCTTCCCCTTCATGTTTAAATCAATTGATTTGTTCTTTACTAATAGGTTTTGTTTTCTTAAAAATGAAACAAAAATATTTAAGTACCAAAGATGGGCTAATGGAACACTTATTAGTGTTCCGAAAACATTGTTCTCTAAAATCTGAAATTTGTTTCAATAAATCCTCTCTGTTTAATGACTTTACTTTTGAAGATGCTCACAGTTTCACCTTGTTTATTTGCAGTACATTTCTCGGTCTGTTTCCATACAGAAAAACATGAACTGTGATTTACCTGAGTTTTTTTTTTAGGTTTCAAAAGCATTTATTGAAATTCTCATAACCAGTTCGAGTATTCACTTCCACACTGGTTTTACTTTTAAATAAACACCTTGCTTGCAAGGGGGTTTTAATTACTTGGCTCCTCAGGCCAGTGTAGGCCGTGTAGATCCTTCCTCTTTTTAATGGCAGAAGTTCTTGTGTTGGATCTTCTGTTTGGGCTTCTACCCGTGTTTCCTGTCCAGAGACAAACAGTCAGTCAGTGATCACTGTTGTGAAAGAGTGCAGCAGCGAGGACACAAACTAGTCCTCAGCCCAGTGACTGAATGAAGCACATCTGAATAAAAAGATTATTCACAAAAAAACATTAAAAAAGGTTTTTTCTGATCTTACCATTTATTAAAATTGACAGTGGATTACAATAAACTACTTTCCTGTAATTCAACAGACTTCCCTAACTTTACTTTTACATATTAGATGTTTCCTACTCTCTTTTAGGGGCTCCATCTGATTATGCATCAATAAAACATTATTGATATAGTGTGTAAAGGATGACCTTCAGTGTTCTCCTCCATTCATCTTTGTACAGTTTACACCTTTTTGGCAAAAACCATGAAGATTTCAACCTTGAAGAAGCTGGATATGCTTTTGGTTTTAAGGACATGAACTGATACCAATTTAGAGGATCTGATCCTTGGTCAGCGGCTGTAGTACCATGGTGTGTGAGTGTATGTGTGTGTTTGTGAACACAACATGTGTGGTTAGGTGGCTTTTTCCCTGAGTCCCAGGATGTGGGTTCAGCATCCACCTGTCCTTCCACTGCGAGCGTCCTCAGCGCTCTCCCAGTTCCTCTCTGAATGCCTATTCTCATCTACTTCACGCTGATTCTAAACCAAAGCGCTCCCCAGAGAATGCACTACTGCTGCAGCCCCCCTGGCTTGCATAACACAGCTTCTTAGTAAATCACAACTTTCCACCAGACAAAAATATTAACCAGACATGTTATATTAGTTTGAACAGTTTTGTTTTCTATCAGAACTTGTGAAGTCAATGCAGACGTTGCAGAGAGTCAACCACGCAACTGAAAGGTCAGCACTGAGCCTGCAGCCCAACATTGGGACAGTAAATGATGAATCAGCAGCACAGATTTATCCACAAACCTTGAAAGACAAAAAATGTGTTTTTTAATGTTTGGAAAAAAAAACCCTAATGTATTCTTATTCCTCTTTTGCTGAGTTCCTTGAAGTGCCTTCGTTTTCAAAAATCAGAGCTTCCTCCGTTCAGCAGTCCTCAACAACACAGTGAGGCTGAATGCAGGAGCACACGGCACTGCTGTACGTGATGGCAACATCAGTCGTGTTTGTCTCTGATGGTTTATTGTGGGAAGCCTCAGACGCCACAAAGACGTGTTGCAATGCCAAGACACTCAAACTGCAGACACTGATAATGTATAAAACAAATCCACAGACGCTGGTAATCCTCTTTTCATCTTGTATCTCCAGCAAAGTTGGAAGGTAAAAATAAAATCCTGAAACCAAAGTGGATTTGTTTATACAGATTAAATCACAATCTACAAGCCTTTTCTATTATTTTTTGTTCCATGTTGCTCGGATGTTGTCAGAATTATTTTTCTTGATCTTTATTTTATTGAAAGAAAAAAAATGGAAGGAACCTAAATAATCCGTTTTAACTTTCCTGTTCTTTAAACAGCATTTATAAGAAAATCCATCAATATAAAAATAGCAGGGTAAACGACTATCCCGCTGAAATGGCAAATAAGAAAGAAGACCAGTAGACAATCTCCCAGAACAAAGGCACAGATGCCAAGTTTAAATAAAAACAAAATGTGGACCTGTGTCATAACTTTTCTCATGTACTAATTTATTGGTATATTAGAAAAAGTTTGTTGGTAGATAGATGATAGATTAAAAATATTTTTAAAGGTTTCTGATGGGAATAAACTGACAGAATAATAAAACTACACATTAGGAAAAGCAGAAACCAATTTAACTTGAAAAATATATATAATTTTCACAACAGAAAATGTCACTTCTAGTTAAAGTAATTCACATTACTCCTTTCAAAAATAAAAAAATATATATTTTTGTAAAAAGTATACTTTTTACCCTTATCTTTCTTCATTACTTTGTATCTGAAATTATGCTGGTGTTTTATTGTAAATTTGTGTATTTCTTTTTTAAATGTGTTAAATTCCTGCTTTTATTGGAAAGACTAAATGCAGTTAAAGAACTGTGTTACCCCAACCCTAAAAAAACGAAGACAGAAAAGAGGGGGGAAGTCAGTTTTCTGTGACAGTTTTGAGCTAAGTTCCTGTTCTGAGGAACTAAACCAGATCCACCACATTTAAATAGAAGCACACCAGAACTCGTGATGAAAATTCCGTCTGTGTTAATTGAACCAATAAATGATTTTTTTCTAATTCAAGGCACTTGCTCTATCCAAAAATATCGTTTGATTACTGAGGGCCACGTGACCTTTTATTTTTTTGACAAGGTTATTTTGACAAAGTTATTTTTGTGTCACACATCAATCAACCCTTTATTTAGCAGCCAAAAAAAGTTTCATAAATCAAACGTCAAATGTTCCAGACATCACCAAAACCAAAAGGTACCGTTTCAGTTTAAATTAAGCTGTGAGGTCAACAGATGTGTATCAGCTAACAGGCTTGTTTTCAAGCGGGCTTTCAGTAAAAACTCTCACCTCTTCTGATTTGAAATTTAACCACAGAAAACAGGTATTTGAAAAATGTGTGGCCACATCGTAAGACGACCATTGGAAACCAAAGGTTTTTTGGATGGGAAGTGAAAACACACCCACATAAACAAGTCTGTTCAGCGGCCCGACAGAAAAACCAGTCCGACACTGTAAATCCTTGTACATAAGGATGAGGGGGTTGGACTGCACTAGTGCATAGTCATCAGAAAACTAAATAAGGTGCCTTTATTGTTCTGGAGCTAATTATTGATCTAAACTTTGCTTCTTTATCTTATATCCAATGTGAAAAGACAAAAAGCAGATTTAACCCTTGTGCTATGCTATGACCCCCACCCTTACATTGACATGTTCTCCCTACCATGATAAAGGTGGATAAAGGTGGTAAGATTTCATGTAATCCATGGACCCTAGTGAAGATCACAAATCATTGAAGAAAAAAGGTTTAGTGCACTGTCTAGTGGGTCTAAATGACCCAACTCCCAATGTTAATGTGCCTCGGATGGCACAAGGGTTAAAAAAGATGTGACTGTGAAGGGAAATGACTGGAAATATCATTCAATCGCCTCGCAACAGTTGTTTTCTACTCTTCCTTTCCTTTCTTTCTAAATCATCAGGGGTATAAATGTCATGGATTACATGAGAGGTTCCCTGTCTGCTTCTCTCTTTAGTTTTAAACTGGGTTATCACTTACAGGCCAAAGTCATTTGTAAAATATAATATGCTACATTTATCAAGGTGTGCTGTGTAAACAGGCTGGTGTTACTTTCACTGATGTGGTAAATGTATTTGATTATAAACGCAAAAAGGATTTTTTCGATTCCCCTTTTAAAAATATCCTGATCTTTAAGCTTCTTTTAAAATTCCAACCTCTTTAGTCATAAGAACTCATCCTCTCTGTTTATTAAATTTTATTTGAAGATGTTTGTTGATATAGGAGGAATTTAGAAAAATCAAGCCTCTGTTGGTGAGTCAAAGTTGTGGTAAAACAAATGATGGTTTAGACTGGATACAGTCGTTTTTTAGCATTAAAAAAATATGAAATAAACTGGATACATTGTACACAAATGCATTCAGGAGTTTTGTTTTGCACTTAGCAAGATTTAATCATGACAAGAAAATCTATTTGTTTGTGCCATTACCTAAGATCTAAAGTGATAAGTTGTGAAACTACGTCAAATAAAGAGTAATACTGACAGTATAAAACCAAGTAACCCATATTTAACTAATTTATTAAAAAATGTACCTTGTCTGAATCTTTGTATTGTGATATTTCTGATTAAAAGCTTCCAAACTTTGCAATTTTTCCTTTAAATGTGTGCTGTTTTCTTTTTTTTAAATGAATGACCTTGGGAGTATTTCAGGCAGGCAGCTCAAGCAGTGCGTTTACCTGCTTACTCCTCCCTGCAGGCGGTTCAGTCTAATCAACTCACCTGTTCAGCGTCCAACTTAAGTTCCAGGTGTGCGGTCCAATCCCTCTTCGTCCATTTCTGCGAGCTCTGCGTTCGTCGCCCCTCCCTCCTCCCCGGCTTCCACCTGTGAGCTCCGTTAGGGGTAGTTTAATACCCAAAGTTTTCTATGGAGATCTTTGTTTTATGTATCTGAACGGAGCCTTGTGCCAAGCTAAAAGAAATATGGAAATAAAGCATTCTCTACTGCATGAGTTGTCTGACTGAAATTAATTTATCCAAAAATGCAATTTAAAAAATTCAAATATTTTTAATTTATTTAACTTCAAAGGTCCACATATAACAGGAACATAAGAACCAAAACAAATAGTTTTGCTTTAAAAACTTTATTTGAAAATAATTTTACAAAAACATGATGAAATAAAGCTGTAAACTTAAACAATAATTGATAGTAAAACCTATCTTTACATTAATGCCCCATTGCATTGAATATTTCACATTTTCTCTTACAAAAATATCTTTGATGTCTTTGAGTTTTATGCTTGGACTAAGATGATTCTCATGCCAACTGGCAACTCATCTGAAAATCTGCACACACAAAAAAAGATGATGACAAAGTAAAATCTAGTTTTGGGAACCACACCTATAAAACTGCTGTCAGAATCCAGACATATAAAAACATGTAATATATGAACTCTATTTTTTTAATAATCAAGCAGAGGGTAAGGACAGTTTTTTGCTAGCCATGTTTACAAGCAAAACAGTATTTTTTTTACACTGAGCTTCAGCTTAGAAACACTATCAGCAGAGAGGGATGTGTGTTTCCTTGCCGTCATGTGTGCTTATTCACCTCTTCATCGTGCGCAAGAAAAGCATCCCTGATCTGTCTTTTTTTTGGGTGTAGCACATTCTGGCGGGCTCCTGTCAGGTGGTACTGCTTGTGGGTCAGGCAGTGATGGGCACATTGTCCCTGTAGCAGGTTGACCTCTGGGGAACACTGTAGCTGCACAAGTCCTGGTAGATGCGCGCCATCTGCTCAGTGGCCAGATCGTCCCGCATCTCCAGGTTTGGGTTGCTGCAGTAGGCCTGAGAGCGGTGAACATTTATTGTCTCTAGCATGTGCTGGCAGTTCACCATACTGATCTGCAAGTCAGGGAGGGAGCAAAAAAACAAAACATTTAAATGTCTGAGTTCTAGCAAAGTTTTAGCTTTTAAAGTGAGACACTTGATGTGGATTTACCTGCACAATGATGAGTTTTCTCTTTGCACTGTTTAAGTCACTGAGCTCCTCTCCAAAGCACAGAGTCACTGTAGGGTCGGGAGCGGGAATCTGACCCTCCTGATACAACTGCAGAGCTGGAAGATTCCAGAAAAGGGAGGAGATATTGAGATGATTTTATCACATCGTCAATCTAACCTTTCTTTTCATAAAGTGTTCAAATGAAATCATGCCACAGTGGGCTCACCTTGGAAAAACTTTCCCGTGTCGAAAATCTTCACCACAGCATCCCTCTCCAATTTGCAGGGCATGGAGCTGTACTGGCCCACATCTCCCTGCCCACTCCAGAAGACGCGGCTCTGGCACAGCCTCTTGATGAAGATCCCTTCCTGATTGGCACGCACCAGGATGCCTCTCTCAATGTGGCCCAGCAGCTTGTGAGTGACGAAGCGCTGCTCGCTGTACTCGATGAGCTCAGCTGGGGGGAAATGAACAGTCTGCATGCTGTCTGAACTGTAGAGGGCACCTCGCCCCAGGGGCTGCTGGGGGGAAATGCGGCAGCCCTCGGGATGAGTGACGAAGGCGCTGTGCATCAGCTTCCCTCTGTAGTAGAAGGTGATCATCAGCTGGGAGAAAGCTGGAAGGAGAAAACCCCTTTTTAGATTATCAATATTTATTCAACACAAAAAGTACTTTTTAGTGCTTCTATTGCAATGCTTTGATGGCCGACGTGAGTAAATACCTGAAGTTAGGCTGCTTGATGGTAACGGGTCTTGATTCAATGGCAAAGCTGTAACAAAGAAAAGAAAGAGTCAATTTTTAAACACGGTGACTGCAGCCACTCTGGCATGTTATTGTTTTGCTGCATCATCAGAAATACAGTCTCTAACACAATCTCACGGAGAAATAATCACTGAAGTCAGCAAAGTTTAACAGGATGTTAGTCAATTCTTCCATTGCAGAATTCACCAGATGAGAAAAATGATTGGGCTTTCTTTTTTCTTTTTTTTCACAGAAAGTTGTTTTGTAGAACTAAAGTAGCCTGAAGAGACAGTTCAGTGTGTAAGGAACAACTCAAGAAGACACAAGAGACCTAGATTATGTGTGAAAGGTCTTATTTTATGTGAATAGAAGAAAGTTAAATTCACCATTTATGCTGCCTTGGGACCAGTACTCTGGACTGGCCTGAATGCTGCAACCGTCCTCCTGCAAAAAGACACCATGGAAATTAGAGCCTGTCAAAACAACACCTTAATACAACACACAAAGAGCTAAGCGGAGTCCGTTCATTCACAGCGCTAAAAGGGTTGAAAGGGAAAAAAAGCTGGAGCGCAAAAGCCGATCACTATTTTTTAAAATATTTTTTAATAAAGGAGATTAAAAAATATTTACAAAAGTAGATTATTACTACAAAACAAAAATAGAAAAACAAAGATCACTATTAATGTGGAGGTTTATCTAGAAACAAGACGGAGGGATAAAATCTATAGGAAACAATGAACAAATAAAGGCTAATCTTACCTCTTTAATGAATTCTTCTATTTCTGAAGGGCTGCAGTCCATGTCTTTCATATCACTTGAGCTGGTGGGTGCTGGGATGGTCATCATGGAGCTCTTACCATCTGAGAAAGGAAGAAGAGCAATTGAAGTTTTTTCTACAGTCTTAAACACGGTAACTGTCATTTTATCAGTCAGGATGTCTGCTGCTGTTCTCAAACAAAGGGGGAATGGAAACATCGTCTCTAGTTTCACCACAAGTTAGCACGCACGGCTCCATAATAAAAAGACTCACTCTTCTGCTCCTCTTCGGGTACAATGCGGTACACTTTGTAGGGCTCTGAGATGTCCAACTGTGATCGCTCGGCCACCTCCTCGAAGTCAGGGCTTTTATTCAGGGCACAGCGGAGTCTGGTCTTCCATGTTGCAGGCTCAGCCTTGTCTCCTTCCTTAAACTTGCCTTTAAACACAGCCCAAGCCTGTGGAAGGGGGACATTTCAGTTTTAGGGAGGTGCTAGATGTTTTAGTAATTTCACAAAAGATACAAATATATAAAAAATACAAATAAATACTAATCATTGTTTGTAAAATATAGTAATCATTGGGTAATAAAGGAAAAGTGTGACAAATGACACAGTTAACCACAAAATGTTCTTAGATTGTTTTTGGATAAACAGCACAGAAAAGACTCAACCTTAAAAATGGACGCATCAACTTCTTGGTTGTAATCCTGTTTTCCTGCATGTTTCCATGGAATTCGGAACATAGAGTGGTTTTCATCTTCCCACTGCAGGCCGGAATACTGCCCACTTTGGATCTGCTCAATCAGCCACTGCTTCAACCTCCGTCCCCCCGAGTTCAACATCCTGATAGACCGCTCTTCTCTGTAGATGAAATGTAATATAATGTATAAATAAAATAATCAATAATTAATCTATTAATTAGTTAATAATCAATATTATTAACTTTCTATATTTTTGAAAATTAAATAATGTTGAATAACAAAAACAATAATAAAAAGTAAAAGCACTTACAGTAGTTAAGATGAGTTCTGTGAGTGGTGCTGATCGGTAGATCCACCGTCACTTAAAATCAAATGCGAGACACACAGGCAGGCCCAAAGTTTATGAATGAATGGGCGGGGGCGGGACTACCTCATGCTGACCAATCAGCGCACACTTGCCTTTTTAGCCTGCCCAGTCCGGAAGTCGTTTTTCTCTGAACTGAGCGATTTACAAGAAATGGCCTGACCGAGAGATTGTTGTAAAGCAGCTTCTACCAGACAATCACAAGTTATTCTGCTGTGGGTTCTGACACAAGAATGTTTTACATCCCCGTTCCCTACGAATGGAAAAACGCATAAAGATGAAAAGGTTTCTACAAACGAGACAAGTGGGCGAATCAATGAAGATTTCAAAGAAACGGACATACTACATCAATTAAACATGCATTCATTCTTTTTATCATTTATCATATATATATATATATATATATATATATATATATATATATATATATATATATATATATATATATATATATATATATATATATATATATTTTTTTTTTTTTTGTAGACTATAGCATTGTTATTATATTCCTCATTTGTTTGGTACAATGCCCTACCAAAGTCTGTATAGATCACAATTTATTCAAAGAGCTCTTCATATTCAAATGTGGGTTTTAAAAATAAATATAGTTCATCTGTTTTTGTACAGAAACAAGCCACTGTTACTTGAAAAGTGCAATTTTAGGCACAACCTGTTTTATAAAGTTCAAGAAACTTTTCGTTTTAGGAAATTATTATGAGTTTATTACAGAGGGCTTAGGTTGGTGAAGCTGAAGCAACTAAAATTTTTTTTTTTTTTTTTTAACATTTAGTTTTTACATTTCAGGTCATTTTGTCAATTTGGTCTTTGTCTTTTAATTACTGATTGGTAGTACAACACAGACATCATCAATCCTTCCATCCATCCATCCATCCATCCATCCACCAATCCATCCATCCATCCATCTATATAACAGATTGACTAATCTTCAAAGTAGCTGTCACTTCAAAAGAAAAGACCAAGAGGGAAAGAAAAAAAAAACCCTCAAAAGTTGAGGGTGAAATGGTTTTCAACAAGTATGCCTCTGGAAAATAGTCCACCTGTCTAAACATGTTCGCCCCTGTAAATTGAAATGCAGTCACGCGTTGCATTTGTGGTGTCATAATGTGTTTAAACATCACACATTAAACATTTTTGACACAAAAATTAGCACTTCAATAACAACATGCATGCGACATGTAGAATTGTTATCTAGCCATTGCCGTTCAATCTGAATTCAATAAGTGAAAGCCGTTCCAGGGATGGACTCTCCTTCCGAACTGTGATAAATCAGCTGCTGACCTACTTTTATACAACATAAAATTAAAGTTAGAAAAAAAAGGGCTAGTAAAACATGGCTAAATCCTAAATTACATTGGATCATGATAAATAACTTTTCTAGGAAAAAGTTAAAAAAAATTAAATAACAAACATGACTCATCATTTTCTTTAATTGAATCAACACAGACACATGTTCATAGTGCAGATTTATTGGCAATTAAAATGTCTCATTAGTTATGCGATTTTTTTTTCAAACAAACAAAAACACCATAAATATATAACTAAAATAACTGTTTTATTAAAAAATAATCTTGTAAAAAAATTAGCTTGTAGACAATAAAAAGGTAATGCTTCATTCAAATCAGGAAAACGTTTGGAGTAATTCTTCTTTCAACATAGCTCTGGTTTATATAAGCCCATAGGATGTGCACACTTGCTGTATTTATGTCATGAAGTGTGTGAGAAACGGGGCCACACTGCCTTCAGAGGAATTAACCAACTTCTGGAAATAATGAACGTGATCAAATTGTCCCCTCAGGAATACTCATGTTTAGGAGCAGCAGTATTTTTTTTTTTTTTTTTTTTTTATATAGCTAAATAAAGTACAAGGCTCTACATTTTCTTGAACAAATTAACTGAATGGCAGAAACACTGCCCCATGTGAAATGCTGCATGAAATGTCAGCAGTTTTGGATATTTGACAGCCAGCTCTTTATGCGGGATGCACATGTAGTATTTGATACCTCTGTACAAAAACTAAAAAATAAATGCACTCTAAAAAGTGCAGTGCTTTTAAATTCACAGAACCTCAAGTGTTTGTGGGTTATTATTGATCAGTGCAGGATAAAAAAATACAGCCAAATTACTCAGCAGTGAGTGATCAAGTGGACCGCTGAGATGAAACATTGAGAAGAGACTTGACAGAAACAAGTACGTTATGGCAGCCAGGATGTCGTGTTTTTAGTAATGCGTCTGCAGGACTGCTGTGACTGTACTCAGCGCCACATCATGGAAATGTTTACAGTAAGGCCCTGCGCTTTGAAAGTAAATGGAGAAATGCAACTATTTTTAAAGAGTTAAAGAAAAAAAAAAGACTTTCATGTGAGAATTTAAACTTTGTTTTGTTTTTTACCCCCTTAAGGCTTTAGTTAAGACACAGTGGACTTCAGGAGCATGTTTCAGCAGCTTTCCTCAGGATGGTTGGCACTGGACGGCAGAAAGCTGACCCTTTCCCCTGATTTAAGTTGCACTGTTCCGTTCGAGTCATCCTATTGCTCCATGCGCTGACTCAGTAGAGCTCCCACTTGTTCAGAGTCTTTGAATGGACTGGAGAGGAAGCTGGATTCTAGCCAGGCTCGATACTGTAAATAAAAAGATAAGCACAATTATTTTTGAATGTATTGTAGGTGTACGTAGCAACCTATTACATTAAATGTGCAAAAGATAGTCATATTTTGATTTGACACACATTTATTTTTATTATTATTATTATTATATTTATTGCATAGCTATATAGAGGGCATTTATATAATGTAATCTTTGTTTTAAAAAAAAAAAATCTTGTTCTGCTAGGTTAGTGTACAAAACAAGATATAATCTAAATTTGAAACTGTACATTTGTTCTCTGTCTTGATCTTATAAAAAGGTAATAATGAATGTTAAGTTAAAGAAATAACTTTCCAGAAAGGCCTTTTCTTTGTTTTTTGTTTTAACCTGGATTCAATATCTAAAACTTTCGAAAACGTCCAAATAATCATAAATAATTTTTCAATCTCATTTTAGCCATTAATGCAACATTTCCCGAAATGTCAAAACACATTTCGACATTGATCGATTGCTGAGTTTTTGTTCTATTTTTATATTATTAAGACCTAATGGGATTGTGTAAAAGCATAGATATTAGCAAATTATTATTAAAAATAATATTCACTTTTAGTTTTGTCAAAATGCACAAAAGCTTTGGACTTTGTTTTGACCACTGCATTCATTTTACGTACTGTCTATAATTGTCTAAGAATTAGCCACAGATTTTGTGCAATCCCTACGTTTTAATTAAATAAGATGAAGTGAAAGTCATTATGAAAGTAATACATTCATCTTCCTAAGAATGTGTACTGTTGCATTGATCATAGTCAAAAAGCAATGCACTGACTCATAACATCAACATAGTCATTAAACCAAACCTTAAAGGACCACAGAAAAGACCGTTCAGGGCAGCAATCCAACAACTTTACAAAGTAAACATTGCAGAATAGGTTCAAGTGTGAGACAGATATCTATACCGAAAGTAAAACCCGTCTGAAATGGGTTTACAGTAGTCAGCTTGGATAAGAGCTAAGCTTATAAACCTACAGCTAGGAATCAAAGTCTAAACATAGAAATGATTATCGGTACAAACACCACAGATCCTCTCATCATGAACACTGCATATGTTTTACAGTTATGCAAATATCTCATTATGTTTTTTCCTCTTGAAATTCTTCCTTGATCATTTATTTTCTTTTACAAACAAAGCTTTGTCTGCCCTGCCCAGAGGGACTCACATATCTTGTTTGGCTAGAAGACCAAACTGTTCACACACCAGCAAAAATGACAGATACAAAAAACAACAACAACAACAACCATAACCTTAAATTCTAAAAAATTAAAAAAAATCAGTGCAACCTCTACAAATGATGAGCATTTTTTTTTCTCCATCTGCGTTGTGTGGCAAGATGCTGACAGTAAGGCTAAACACGTGATGAGCAAAACCCCAGCTAATGCAATCCAAGCAAACCCCGGCAGTTCCCCTTCACGCACACCCAGTGCGTACACTGCTCCAATCCTTCCAAATTATGAACAGAAAACTCATTTTTTACTTCCAACAGCTGATGGCTATTAGTGAGTGGTCTGCCTTTGACTTTCATCAGTACGAAATTCACAACAAAGTTAGGTTAAAATTTGTTCTGGACTTAAAGCAAAAGGGAATATTCCCAATAGATTCCACGGTTAAATTTGAACATTAAGATATATTGCTGTGTGGGTCTGTTTATGCCACTAAATGCTGCAAGTCTCTATATTATCTTTAGTAAGAATCAGATTATTTAATACACAATGCAATATTTAGGCAACTTGAGGTTTAATGTCAGTTTTGCAACACCAGCAACAGAGCATCAAATCTTAAGCTCTTATTGTTTTTTTTTTTTACTAATATGCATAATGCATATTTGATGTATTAGTTTTATCAAATGTTTAATTGTCCTACTTTTTAAAATTAGAATAGTTTTTTTTTAATTTTTGTGTTACTTTTCCATTCCGTTTTATAAACAACAAATTCTTTAATTTATTTGTTTATTTGGGTTTTTAATTGAAAAAGAAAAGAAACACAAAAACACACACATTTTACTTTAGTCATACATGGAAATATACATATGAAAATACATAACATTTAACCAATTAATGAGCTTGTTGCGATTGATACACTTTTTTAATGCTGTTGTATTGAACCATTTCCGCTCAAACCTATTGACTTACGAGAAATACTCCACTGCTGCCAATTGCCTTTTAAAAGAAAAAAAAAAACGATTGCACAAAAAGTTGCGTGGAGATAAAAGCATGCTTGAAATGCCAAACATGAGGCAGTTGACATGTAACCTCCAGGCTGAATTTGCCCTGTCAGGTTCACATGCATCTACCAGTCCACACATGCCAAGAATGTTGAGCTTAAAAATATTTTTAATATAATGTATAACATAAAAAAAACAGTTTGGGATGAGGAACGCTTGTTTTTGCTGTGCGTGAAAGAACTTGAAAACACGTCGTCATCTAACGATGCTCAGTGATCATTTTTGGTGTTTGGACTAAAAAAGCAGTAGTGTTAGACCCTCTCCAAAAGGCATCATGCAGTTTCCATGTATCTCGAATGGATGATTAGGGGAAGATAGAGCTCAAAAAGTTAAGTGGACATGAATGCATCGACATTTATACACTTAAAAAAAAGATTGGTTAAACTGGTCTACAGAATCTTACCTAATATTCCCTAAGCCGAAAAAAAAAACACTACAGTAAAAGTTTGCATCACAGCCTAAAATGGAAAAAAAAAATACTAAGGCTTCAAAAAACTGTCATTGAGTAATGGTATAAACTATCATCTGTGAATGACTATAAGTGCTTCACAACTGTATTACTTTCTGTTTCATCTCCTTTTTTTTCCTTCTCATTTTCTTGTTTTCAAGTGTGAGCGTGTGAAAATGTGGATGCAGACGTGCTGAAGTGTGTCACAACGCTCCTCACAGTATTCAAATTTTATGACTTAACCTGTGCTACCTGCAGCAATACCTCCGACGAAAGGATTACAAAAGGGTGAATCATAGCCATGATTAAAAAATTAAAAACTTGGGTTAAAATCCAAGTTTCAGCAGCTAATAAGTGTCAGATGATAGACTGTTGGTGAAGGCTGTAACTCTCACCATATTAAGGAAAAAGTGGACAAAGGTATTGAATAAATATTTGGCTAATTTGATTAGTACTCTATCCATCAAATAATTATTCTGGCTGGTAAAGGTCAGCCTTTACTGGAGTCCCAGTGGCTGTTTTGTGTAATGCCAGCAGATTTGACACTTGTATTTGGCTTGGTTGCCTCTCAAACTGCACTGTTAGGAGGGAACCATATGCTGGGAAACATCCCATTGGTACATATTGCCAGGACCTCCTTATTACTCCACATCTGCCATAGATTATTGGATATCTTGGGATTTGTGCTGTGACCCATGTTTTCAGATGGACCAGATGACCGTTCACATAAACCGAAATGAAAAGGATATCTAGAGACACCGCTCACCTTTTGTCTGTTCATGATTATTTTAAGTACATCAACTCAGCTGAGTAATGTTCATTTAACTTCTTCTTGCTGCGTTGCTCCCTAAACCTACTGTTATGAACAAAGTTGTTCACAGTAAGTCTCTGAAACTACATTTTTACCAAAACATTTTTACCAAACAGATTTTTTACGCTGGTTTTTTGAAGCGGTGCGTGAATTAAAAAATGACTCTGTTAAATCTACTCTGGCTAACATATACCTCTGATACTCGCGTGTCCTGGTACTCTTGCAGCTGGTCCCGGAAGCCAGGGTTGGGGTCAACGAAGGAACGCACAGACTTGACTGCAGACAAGCAATCCTCCCAAGTGTAGTGGGTGACGGTCATCAGGTAGGCCACTACCATGGTGGTGCTGCGTGATGCCCCTGCCAGGCTGAGGAGACAGATGCTGAAGGGATTTTAAAATAAGCTGCAGTCGCTAGCACACCTCTTTTGTCTCCTAACAGATGCTTCAGTGTGACCGTCTGCTTCCTGTTCCCTCACTGCTGCGGTTCCTAACTTAGTTCCTTTTGTCCTCTAACAGATGTTCCAGTGTTTTTGGGTTGGACTGTCTCTCAAATGGTAGCAGCAGGTGATCTGGTCGCACTTACTGAGTCTGATGCAGCAGTTTTTTCTTTTTTCTAAATCTTCCAGCTTTCCTCTTCACTGTCCCCTTAGCTTAATCAGAATGGAGATTACACCCAAAACTCTTTAGTATATGGCGTTTACTTGTATACTTCATATATTAAAGATTTTAATGCATTTGTTACTTATAAAATACAATAAGGACAATCTGGACTGAACTGGACAACAACTGTAATTCATATTTAGCATGTTGTGATGGTTTAACCCATTTGAGTGGCACTTTGCCACTAATCCAGGAGCACACAAAAAAATGTAGTGAGAAAAAAAAGAGCATGTTTGTTGCATAAAGAAAACAATGGACGGGCTACAAGCTTCCTGCTCCGCTCCATTCCAATGCATCCACTTGCAGACAAACAGATCCATCTACGTCTTTGTAATCCTCACCTGAGCTGGCATCTGCCTCAAAACCGTACGGCTGGATGGCTCGCTTATATTGCTCACTGTTTTTGTTGCATTACCAGTTACCAATTCTGATAATATTAGGTTGATGGTGTGAGGGGCTATAAGTTAGCGGGAAAGACTATAATAGAGAAGTCTCAGGAACTAGGAGGGGAGTGGGGGGGTGGGATTGCTCCGCGCCAACAGTACCACCCTCTGCAGAAACTATGTCCTAGAAAACGGCACAGGTTTTTGTTTTTTTTCCTAAAAACAGCAGAATCATAATTAAAAGATCAGAGTGGGACTTTAAACACCATGAAAGCAGTCTGAATTTTATTCTGAAATGATTGCAAATGTATCCCTAAAATTATTTTTTTTCTCAGAGTGTGTTTTGAAAGACAAGCATAGTTTACACTTTTACAGACTTCAGAGAAGGTTTGAACCTAGAACCTACCAGTGAACCAGACAAGCTCCACCATTCAAGCGGCATTCGTGAATGAAGCCAATGCACTCTTTGAAATGCTGGATTCTGAAAAAAAAAAAAAAAAACATACAAAAGAATAGATCTTTTTTTTTAAAAAGATCAATAATCTGGATGACAAATAGACAGTTTGGTGGAAACATCTTTTTAAATCACGAGAAACCCAAACTCCTCAGAAAGACAAGTTTTACACCTTTCTCATAATAACACAGTAAAGCTAAAAAAAGGCTCATATTAAAAGGATTTGAGAAAGAACACCTTGAACTGAAACTCCTGAGAAGAGGCCCTCACACTGAAGTTCAAAGAAGCTTCTAAAGCTGTGATGACTTTCTGATCTGACTGTAGAAACTGAAGTTGGATCTCAGAAACAAGAGCAACTGTTCCGCAAGGACTGACGCAGCTCTGATGAGGGTTTTTATTTTTTATTTAGAAAAAAAATCTCTTGCTTTGGAGAGTTTTTTTTTCCTCTACTCCAAGTTGTCATGTGACAAAAATGTTGGCTCTGCTCAAATAAGGAGTCTGTGGTAGACCAGAGTGCAGACAGCAGGGAGAGACAAGGGAAGTAATCTTTGTTTTTGTCATTCTGCAAAATTAACGCTTTAATTCACTTAGTATCTAAAATTTGGAGACAGTCTGTTTGACTTAAAATACAACTAAAACTTGTGCTCTGCAAACAAAAAGTTTCATACTGTCAAAAAGGGTTAAAACAGCTGCTGGTTAAGCATAGAAGACCCTCTTCAAAACAACACAGGAAAGGGCAGATGCCCCTCAGATACTCTTATTAACTGTCAGGAAACACTGATAGTGTTTTGCACAATCAAGAAGCGCATGGTTGATCGCACCGTCTCCTGAGGAGCAGATGCTTGTTACTCAACAGCAGACAGAGTAACAGACAGGAGCCAAAATAGACCGGCTGCCACTTTTCTTTTTTCCCCCTCCTTCCTGAGCCCCAATCTCCTTTTCAAAAGATGTCTCCTCAGCAGATCGTTCCGTCTTCCTGAAAGGGACGTTTCCTGCAGTCTTGTTCAGTATGCAAATATGTTGAGACAAAATCCGCCGACTAAATGAGCAGAAATGTGGACAAGTCGACTGACAAGTCAGAGCTGAAATGCTGCAGGATACTTGAAACAAAAGTTCTGGAATTTGATAGATTTGTATTAGTGTTTTTTTCTTATTATTTAAACAACTCTAATTTGTCCATTATAGTTTTACAAAAAAAACAGCATGGTTCTAACTCGGCCATGGGTAACACCTTTATGGGCTAATGCAGGGGTTCTCAAAGTGCAGTCCGGGGGCCAATGGCGACCTGCAGGTACATTTTTTGTGGCCCTCAATAAAAAAGAGCCAGAGCAGGTTCCTTTGAGGAAAAACGTGTTGGCGAGGAGAAAAGATTTCAAGCTAAGTGGACAAATGCTTACTTTGTTGTTCCTCATGGGCTGGATAAAGTCATGTGCCTGATTTACAAGCAGGTAAATGCAATGCTCAAAGAATCCAATATAAATCGTCACTATGTTACAAATCATAAAAACTATGACAGTTTTACGGGCGATTAGCGCAACAATAAGCTCCAACAACTACAATGAGGCTATGCTGCACAGCAGATAATGTTTACAAAAATGGCTAAATCCAGTAAAGCAGTGACAGAAGCTTGCTGTGTTGTGGCTTTGGAAATGGTCCGGCGTCGCAAGTCCTTCAGTGACGGGGAGTTTGCAAAAAGAATGTATGCAGAAAGTAGCTGACATTGTTTGTCCAGAGCAAAAAGAAAGTCTGTCAAGTGATACAAATACTAGACGAGTAAAAGATCTGGACAACAACCTCAGACTGAGAAAACCTCTGGAGGGCCTGGTTAACTGTAGAAATGACACTTGGTCATTAATGTTTTTAAAAACAACTTTCTCTGGTTATCCATTTATTTTCACCAAAACTGGCCCCCAGTCTAATGTCGAGTTCTTAATTTGGTAATACGCTACAAACACTTTGAGAACCCCAGGGCTAAAGCGTACTGTGATTTTTCATGACAAAACATCTACTCTACATTCACCCAACATGAAACACAGTAGTTAAACTTCCACCTCAGTGCAGTTCTGATCAAATAAATGTGCTTCCTGAGGTCTTTTATGTTAACTCCCAAAGTACTAATAAAACTTTCCAAGCTCCATTTTTTGGTTAAAAAAAATGGACAAAGCTTTTCCGAGAACAACAAAAACCACACTGAGTGTTTTACTCAAGGAAGGACCCGTCAGGTCTGATCGCACAGACCCCCCCCCCCCCCCCAGTTGAGAGTAAGCGCAGTGGCGTGGCAGTTGGCCTCACCCTGACATCAGTCAAGCCTCTGATTGTGACAGAGGGGGTTTATTAAAGCTCAGGGTGGTCGGGCCAGATGTCACTGGGAGGTTTCCTTCCTCTGCTGCCTGAAGGAGGGACGCTCGATTGCGACACACGAGGTCAGACACCTCAAAACCCGATCCAGCCAACAACTTGAGCTTAACCTAGAAGTGACTTAATTTCATTGAGCTTTATTTTTGACGCGCATTTCGCCTTTTTTTTTTAAGGAACTAAAACTACTTTTAGTAGAACTTTCTAGAGCCTGAGAAGATGAACAGAAATGTCTACAGTTCCACAGGTGTCTGTGCAGGAGCCCCACCATCCACAGAAAATAAGCAATCGAGTTAAGAGTGCTCCTGTCCCGGTCTTTATGTGGAATACAGTGCAGAGGAAACATCTCCTTAGTAAGGGGACTCGTGTCTGATGCCCCTCTATCTTTTCTCATCAAATTGTTCAAATGAGTTGGATATCAACTGGTGCAGCACACAGACCGAGGCTGTGCATAAACAGCCATTAGCATGATGACTAAAGGGTTGGCGGCCATCCTTTCCACACAGTCTGCATCCTGATGAACAATCACTCAGTGAACAAGTTCAATCCCTTTCTTACGCAAACAGAACAAAAACCTGATGGTAGAGTTTAGACTTTAACAAAGGAGCTTCATTTGTTTACCAAAAACCATCTGCACTTCTTCAGATTGCTTTTCTGTAACAGAGCATTTATTTAAAATCACCGATTAAATGTGGCCTTGTGGGTTGAATGTGCCTGTAAGTGCTTCAACGGCAACATGCAATTAAAAGAGAATAAATAATAGGCTAAATAAAATGAAATAGCTTTGATGCGTCTTTGTAAAACCACATCCATATGTACTCACAGGTTCTGGCTGGAAGCATCAACTGCATGAATACAGAGGTACTTCTTGTCCTGCAAAACAATGATGAAAGAGTGAAAATAATTTCAAGAATGTAAGTTTTTCATTAAATATGTCAAATGCATAATAATACAATCGGTAATATCTTTAAATATAGTCCCAACAGAAGTAAGTGTTACACATTTAAAAGACTGTATGGACATCGATTTGTTTTAAACCACTAAAATAAAAATCTCTGTATCCTCTATTATGAAATTAGATCCCTTAACCCTTGTGCTATCCCATGGGGGTCAAGATGACCATTGACATGTTCTCCCTACCATGTTAAAGGTGGATAAAGGTGGAGAGGATTTCATGTAATCCATGGAAACTAGTGAAGAGAACAAATCATTAAAGAAAAAAAGGTTCAGCGCACTTTCTTGTGGGGTCTAGATGACCTCACTCCCAAAGTCAAAGTGCCTGGGATAGCACAAGGGTTAAACATTTTCACTGCAGAAATAACATTTAACTCTTCAAACATGATTAACTACCGCCCTCTGCTGGCAGGTAGGCAAAACTGCATCTTTGAGAAATCACATCAAAATCTGACTAATATGTTTCACTTAAAACAATCGGATAAAAACCTTTACAAAACATATTCGCATGGTTTTGTTTACTAACCTCAAACAGAGGTTTAGGATTGTTGTACACAGAGAGGATGTGAGTGATGCTATTTTCGGTCAGACTTTCTCTGCTTTCTGCATCTGTGATGGAAAAAAAAATATATATATATATATGTATTCAAAGCATGTTGACACAAAATATGAACTTAAACTAGCAAATGAATGTGATATCTATTAATCTTATATCTGTGGTGATGCAATAAAACATTTACATGATTAACAGGAACAAAAGACAAGTATTTAAAGCAGAATTGATCCAACAATTAGTTCTAAATTGCATGAGTTAAGACTCGATATTTGCACAGTAAAAAGACTTTTGACCACTTTAATGAAAGCTGCTGCTCCTAAGGATTCTGAAACTGCTGTGGCTTTCACTTGCTCTAAATATAACTGATACTGCTGCTATTAAGATGGCTAAAGTTACAACGGAGTGAAAGTCACATTTACTGGGAAGAGGCTGTGTGCCGAGCTGCAGAAAGCCACTCCCACTCTTTTGGGTTAGTTATTTGGATCTGCACAGTAGAAACCACATTTGACAAAAGAAGAAACAGAAACTCTGCAACAATAACCAGTGATTCTCAGCCTGCCGTAGCTTCTATATGTATGTTAAGGGAAAAAAAACTAAATCCCCCACAATGCAAACTAACAAAGTGCACATCACTTTTTAATCTTATAAGAATGATGTTATAGGATGATGATCTTTATTGTCATTATACATAAAATACAATAGTAATACTGTAACTTGCATTCATATAGAATCAATTCAATGCAAACATGGTAAATATGCCACAGTCTTAAGTATAATGTAAACATGCATAACTTCTTTCATTGCAAAAAAATAGTGCATTTCTAATGACATTTATTGTCACACGTGACCCTAAAAAGAGACGTAAAGGCCTATATGAACTAGGGCTGCACACCTGAATTTTCACAGTAAATACATCCGTCATTTTAGAAAAAAAACAAAAAAAAAAACACGGTTTTACCTTTGATATTTCCGAGGTAGAGGCCATCGACCACCTGTGAAGCAGAAGAAACAACCCAGATCAGGCCGGGTAGGATTTTAAGGCTTTAGGTCTGAGAGTCTAACAGGCATACAAGGCCTACAAACAGGGTTATCACATCTTAAATCCCTGCTCTGTTCACGTTCTAACAACCAGCTGCAGTGTGGAAAAACTCACAACGAGAGAAAGATTATTTAAGACGCGCTTTTGAGTGACAAATTATTTCTTTCTAAACAAAAGCACAACAAATTCAGATCAATTACAGTATATGTATTTGATGTAAATGTGAAAGCCGATCTTTCACGTTTTACTAACTAAGCTTAGATGTAAAAAGCTTTTTTTCAGGCTAGCTAAAAATACGTATATGGCATTTTAATTGAGTAAGAGATTGAATGTCCTGTTTAACAACAGTAGCAGTAGGCACATATTTTGCTTTTACAACCTTGTGCAAAGTTTTAGGGCTGACGGTTCTCATGACCCTTTTGGGACCTCATGCAAATATAATATTTAATGTCATAATTTCTCAATTAATGTTTTTCAGAAGGACTAACACCTTATAAAGCTATTTTATGACTAAGGAGTTCAATGAATATTTTGTAAAAATAGGGCCAAAGCTAGGCGACGAAATAAACTGTACTAAAATCAGAAAAGGAAACTGTCAAACACTGCATAAAGAGGAATCCAAACTCAATCTATTTGAAACCCGTGGAAGCTGAAAAAATTCTAAAAATCGTCAAAGAATTCAAAAACAAAACATCCATAGACCTTAACTGAATTAATGTGATGGTGATAAAAAAGGTAATTAATTCCATTAATTCCATTGTTGACCTGCTAACCTACATTTGCAATTTATTCTTTCAAACAGGAACATTTCCACAAAAATTAAAAGAGCTAAAGTAATTCCATTACACAAATCAGGGAAAAACATCAACTAACAAATTACAGACCAGTGTCTTAACTATGCCAGTTTTTAAAAAATACTTGAAAAAGTATTCCTCACAAGGCTGGAACATTTTTTTGAGAAACATAAACTAATGTCCGACAAACAATATGGTTTAAGAACAAATACGTCAACATCCATGGCGATTAGGCAACTAACTGAAAAAATAATAAATGGCACAGAAAATAAAGAGGTCACAGTAGGAGTGTTCATCAATCTGAAAAAGGCTTATGACATTATTGATCATAACATTTTAGTAAAAACTAGAAAGATATGGAACACGAGGACTGGCATTAAATTGGTTAAACAGTTGCATTAAAAACAGGCAGCAGTTTGTACAACTGGAAGATTGTAAATCATCCAACATCGTTCATCCTATATGTAAATAACATACACATGGTGTCAAATACACTCAAAAACTTTTTATATGCCGATGACACAAGTATGGTATGTACAGGGGAGAATCACAGTGAAGTAGTATGATTCATGTTTATTACACAATTACCTGTATGAATGACATTGAGATGACTATTGTTGTAAATATTGGGCTATATAAATAAAATTGAATTGAACTAAAGTAGTAAAAATGGTAAATACAGAATTGGGGAAACTAAAACAATGGTTTGACAAAAATAAACTCTCACACAATGTTAACAAAACTAAATTCATGATTCGTAGAAATCATGCTATGCAGACTTAGAAATAAAAGTTGCTATTGATAATCATGTTTTGGAAAGAGTGACTAAAATAGAGTTCCTTGGAGTAGTTTTGGACCAAAAAATAAGCTGGAAGCCACAAATAAAGCACTCACTCACCAAGCACGTTTACTAATATATTCATTGATAATACTACCATATTTACAGTACAGTGTAGAAGTTTGGGGAAATACTTATGAAACAAATCTACAGCCTTTCTACATCTTAAAAAGAAAAAGTTGTTGGAATAGTTCATGGTGTGGATTATGGGACACATACAAATGCACTACTGTTAAAGTCTGGTTTATTGAAGTTATGGGAACTAGTGAAACTTAAAACAGCATTCATCCTGTTTGAAGCCAGAAATAACTTACTTCCAGTAAACATACAGGAAATGTTCATGGACAGAGACACAAAAACACACACAAATGATCATGCAATAAATTCTAGGTTACTTTAAAAATAATATAAAGTCCCACTCCAATCATCCTTTGATCTATTCTAAAGGCATTCAGTGGTCTTTTCATTATAATTATGTCGATTTTAGCCACAAAAAAAAAAGTGTTGTTCTCTAGGACAAAGTTTCTGCAGAACAGCAGGAGTTCATTAGAAAAAATTACCCGGGTTGTGGGTGGCACTGTTAGAGAAGATTAAGCCTCCCCTCATCCATCTGTTTATTCTCTCTCCCGATAGCCTACAGCCTTGGAAAACCCCAAGTTAACATTCCCAGTTCAACATAAATGTCGAGCAATGTTGGAGTTTGTGGCCAGCCGACTGTGACACCTACGTCACAGCTCCGAGCTTTTCCAAACGGTATTTTTTTGTCTGCTCCTAATCCAGAACAATTTGAATAAAGAAATAATCAGAAATGCAATTTTAATCTTTAATTCTTTTATAGATGTCCTCAATCGTGAAAAAAATGCCACAAGAACATGTTAAAACACAAAAACAACATTTTCATTGGAGTGGGTCTTTAAAAAAACAATGAATTGAAATGACTTTTTTTTGTATTGAATTGCAAAATCCATTTTATTTGAATTTTGGTACAAAAACTCCACATTAACTTAGAATGCACTTGTAGTTTTAACTGTAAGACTGAATTGTAATTTTAATCCAGACTTGTCAATTGCTAAATGCATTTTCAAATTGCAAAATAGAGAATTGAATATCACTTTGAATTATGGGTGAAAAAACAAACAAACAAACTTCCATATTACCCTCTAAGAAAAGTTCCAATAACCTCCAAAAAGGAAGTCAAGAAGGTCATTAGAACTTTTCCAGTACAACTAGGACAGATAAAGACATATACAATGTTCTAAGTCAACCAACAGAATGAAACACGTTTGGGACAGAGGGTCCAGTTCATTGATTGCAGCTTCTCGCTTTTGCAGCCTTTAATGCTTGTGGCATCAGCCTGCAGCCGGAAATCAGCTCAGCAAGAAGCAGCTCTGGTTTCCCCTTATTCAAACAGATGAATGACCAACTTCTACTAACATCTGCATTTATCCATGCTTCCAAACAAACTCGTCTCTGTTGGCTCGTCTGACAGAAAGCTTAAACAAAACCAACCTTATTCATTCCGTTGCCCATGACTCTAAACTTTAAGCATGAAGCTGTTCAATGTCAACAACAGACGCGTAGAGGAGAAGCGGGACAGAGGGACCTATATTTAACGACGTTGAATGGCTACACTTTACTTTGATAAGGAAATGTTTGATACAGCTGCTATGACCCGATCTGTTCATTAGTTTGTGGCAAAAAGTTCCGTCACGCTGCACTGACTTCCGGTTTGGTTTAAAGGGAAACAACCGCTGGGTGACGTCACAATAAGCTCCTCACTGGAAGCCTCGACAAGCTTTTGCAATTTATCTTATACACATACGTTTCTTCGTGGTCATTTTTACACTTTCACGTCGTTTTTAGTGCCACTAACACTTTAGAAACAAAATAAACTAAAATATTAGAATGTTAAATGTTTCTATTCCACCAACCTGATTAAGACAATATGAGATTTTTAAACAATCCTGGTAGTCAAGCTAGTGATTTAAATGGATAGGTTTAATTAATGGTGTAACTCAACTTGTGTTTCCTCCAATGTTTAACATTAAAGTGTCAAAAAAAGTCACATCAGCACAAAAACTGTGGCGCCTTAATGTGCTTTGAATTGAACATAATCTCACAGGGAGAAATGTATCATGTCAGATCAAGGAAAAATCGATGTAATTATGTAAATAGTCTGTTCCAAAAAGAATTTGCCCCCTCATCCACCTCATGTAGCACCCTTGTAGGAGTCACAGTAAAAACAAAAGCCCTCAAAGACGTTTTAATTGGTTAAACAGTTTTTATTGTACATAAGGACCATAGGAGGAAGTGGTCTTCCAAAAAGCACAGATTGGGGTAAAATGAACAAATGGAAAATAAACATATGTATGTTCGTAACTTTGAGATGTGCCTGTCTTGTCAAAGTACGTTCTATTGTTTTAAGTTTTCTCTTCTTTACTTTTTCCATTGTTTGTTTTCGTAATCCCACTTGGCAGAGAAGCCCTCAACTGGATTCATTCTCATGTCCAGCATCCGCTGTAGCTCCTGCTGCTTGTACTCAGGATCAAATGTGTGAGGGACAGGTCCATACACTGAAAGGAGAACAGCAATGAATTAAAAACCAAAGTTTCACCAGACAAGAGGAAATAAGAACACGACATTCTCTTGATCTTTGTCTTACCATATTTTCTCTGCCACAGTACAAGCAGGCCAGTCAACCCAACAAAGAACATTATCCCTCCAACAACGGACTTCCACTCCCCCGTCCCCTGGTTCATCTCGGCAAAACTTTGATTAAAGCTGAGGTGGTACACTGAGAAAAAAAATATATACGTTTTCTGTTTTCTATGTACATATGTTATATGAGAGCAAATTTAGTCTAAACACCCTCCAAAGGGGTAAAACAACAAACAAAGCTTTATGCCATCCAGTCCTTACATGCAACCTTCTCATCATTGGAGAGAGCTGCCCACGAACCCTTCTCCTTCTCCTTCAGGGCCTTCTGCTCTGGGGTCAGGGTCTGCACGTACGCGACATCAGGAAGGGGGGTCTCCCGTCTGTCAAAGTATGCAGGCAGAGTGTAGTCCTCCACCTTAGCGACACCTGGATTTGGGATACAAATTTATTGAAGCTTTTGATTTAAACAGTGTTGTTGTTATGACACCTTGTGTTAAAGAAACAGCAATTGAAAGGAGGGATGTTCTTTTTTTTTTACCAGGGGATGGTGCTAAAACCAACTCTAAGGTGGTTTAACTCTAGAATAATTTGATGTAAAAACCATAAAAAGGCCACTGTCATTACACATAGGTTACTATAAAATATACCTTAAATCAGTGTTTTTCAACCAGTGTGCCGTGGGAAATTGCCCTCATTAACTGATCTAAAAACATTTCCCATCTCCAGGATATCAGCTCTTTGTTCATCCAAACAGGCCCTGATAAAACACTGAGTAGTTAGGAATATAAAAGATCATAACATTATCTTTTCTTTGTGTTTATTTGATTCTATTAAAGACATTTTGATATGAATGACGTTACCGCGATTTTGCTGCAACTAAAACTGCTAGCGCCAAAACTGTCTCCGCCAATCATTCTTGAAGGCGTAACCACATGTCATCAGTCTGACCAATCAGAAGTGCTTAAAGTCTTAAAGTGTGGATGCCATGCTTTGAACAACTTTGTCAAATAAAAAAGCCCTTTAAACGCTGATTCTATTGATACCAATAGTTCGCGTCGAAAAAAATCCGAAGCATATGAATAATAGACATCTTTCGAAGGAATCAGAGATTTGAATTTGCCGCTAAGAGCGCAGGCTGGAAGTGACCCCGATATGACCTGTGACGTCACGAAAGGCATTGACTTCCGTAGTTCCGCTTCGGACAGCAGGTAAACAAAGCAGGTAGTCTTCGTTTCTCTCGTTAATCATCGTTAATTCGTTAATTCTCTGTTAATCATCAACATGCCAAGTCGTTGTGTGGCAGCTGGATGTAGCAATACATAAAGTGAAAGTGTATCTGTGTATAAATTCCCTATTACCTTCAGCGTGTGGCTTCGGACCGTAGTTGGAAACCGCTGTTATGATCTCCAGTCCGGTCGGGACTTTAATGGTAACAGATTTAGCGGGACACCGTTGCTTTAGAACAGGCCTTTTAGCCGTTTATTTCTTTGGTCAGATCAACTCTTACAGCACAACATCTACGAACTCCTTCTCATTCAAACTGAAAACATGCAGCCAAACAGCCCCTCCCCTTTTGCTCTCCCGCGCGTCTTCCCCTCTCGTAAGCCTGCACCCCAAGGAGACGCCCCCGTCCGTCGCTGCGTCAACTCCCTGACAACGGCAGTCACACCAAAGAAACATAGCAACGGGTGGGGACAAGCTAAGAGAGTGAGTTTAACATTCAGTGATGAAAGTCCTCCGGGAATTCCCGGAAATCCGGGTTTTTGAGCAAACCGAACGTACTTTCCTGGAAATAAAGACCTGATCTCTATGGACAAATCGCTTTCAGGATGAAAAAATTGTCTGAAATCGGCGAATTTTAGCTTTATTTTCTATATGCCTCTGCGGATCGCTTCCTCTATGGTCGCGGCTATCTCTCGTCTACCCGGCCTAATTGACCAATGACGGGACGTTTTAGTTGCTTTCGGATGCGTCGACGGCTCTGATTGGCTCTGTCTGTACCACGTGGTCAGCGTGACGGATCCCCTAGAGACCAAAGCTGGCGGACACACGCTAAACTTTCACAAACATCGAAGATTTGCGATCATAAATGTCATTATTAAGTCTGAGAGGATAAAAAAACAAATTTAAGTGGTCCTGAAACGTAGATCACTTTCCCATCTGTAATGTGTGCTTTGTTACGTCAAAACAGGCGGCGGAATGGCGGAATGCGTAACCGGCGGCCTCCTCGTGTTTTATCGCGTTCCTATTATTCTCGAAAAAAATTAAAACATCGCAACAGAAATAGAGACCGATATTTGCTAAAAAGGCCATGTCACCCACACTTTAACTTCCTTGTTACAAATTAGCTCAAAAAGTTGCTCAGTTCTAACAAAAATACCAGCCAAGGCTCGTCTTTAGTGGTGTAGCTTTCCACAGAATCCGGTACCAGACTGTGGAAAAAGTGAACAAAACAATGAAGCTCAGAGACGCTAGTCTTTCTGCCCTTTTGCTGCAGTTTTCACACTACATCTCCCATGATGCATTGGGTTAAAGTGACAGCGCCTCAGTGCACAATGAGTCGTCCTTGTTAAATGTCTTGAAACCACAATGAACTGACATAAAAATTTTCTAACTTAACTTCATTTTTTTTTTAGAAAAAAACAGCTGCAACTTCCATCTTTTTCTGGCACAATTATCACTAAAATGCACGTGAGATTGAGAGAGAGAGGGGGGGGGGGGCTGTCGATTAATACAGACTATGAGTTCCTGCTTTTTTTTTATGCTGGTGTGCCGCGGGATTTTTGGCAAGGTTAAAGTGTGCCGTGGCTCAAAAAAGGTTGAAAAACACTGCCTTAAATAACTGGTGAGGACTTAAACGAATAAAGAAATTATTCTAAAGATATCAGCATTTGTCCTATTTTTAACGTTTTAACAGACCAATATATAATCAAAATTATTTACTAAAGAACTGGGAAGGAAAGCCTAGAATTGAATATGTGTCACAGCAGAGAACATAAACAGCTGTGGATTCCCACTGTAATGCATAAACCAACACAGTGGAAAACTGCACAGGGCAAAGGTCATTTGTGACTATTGCAGGGCAGAGCAGGAAATTATTTTCGTTTAGCAACAAAACCAGATGATCCTTTATTTGTAACGTTTCTATCCCCCCAGGTCAAGTGAAGCAAGGTGTTAATTACTTAAAATCATAAACAACAATTATCTTGTAAAAAAAAAAAAAAAGAAAAAAGAAAATCATTGGTTAAGTTGGTTTATTTGTCAAAATCTTACTCTAACTGCAGGATGAAAATATGTCAGCACAAAAAAGTACTTAAAAGATTAAGAAACTTGCATTCAAAAGCAAGAGAGAGAGAGAGTGGGATTTAATGCCAACCTCCTCTTGTTTTATTATTATTTAGCATTCAAGTTATTTATTTATTGGAAATACAGACACATAGATTTTTTACATGGGATAGATTAACTTCATTACCATGTCCTCCACGGACGCAGACTGACGTGGAGATGGCACGTTTGCCAATCAGGCTGAAGGCCCTTGTTGCCAGCATTCTGTTGAGTCAAAAAATAATTTGATTGAGTATTTCATCTATTTGTTGAGAAAAATAGAAAACGTCCATAATATACTACTTGACATTATGCCCCATATGTTAAGGTTAATAGAAACTATTATATTATTAGACTGGTATTGCTCGTTACCTAAAACTTTCCCAAACTTTTATTACCGCCAAACATGCATGAATGCGTACTAAACAGATAGTTTTAAGGCCACATGAGTTAATAAAAATTTAGATGAGTGACATGTTTCGAAAAACAAACAACATTAAGCTATTATCTTCAGGTTACGCTAATGTTAGCGCTAGCTACTCATACAAGGTCACAAAGTCCGGGGAAAAATTTAACCACTAAATTACAGATTTGAAACGATATACAAAATATTGCCGTCAATTATACACGTTTATTTCAGAAAATGACCTCGCAACAGACTAATGGAAAGCTTTCTTCTTGAGGCTTTTGTGTTTTTCTAAATCTAGCATTTGCGTCGTTAGCTACCCGGTGTCTTAGCTTTTTTAAGCTATGCTATGACACAGTGACCGAGTGCATTTTCTGACAGAAATCGTCAATTCCAGCTGCAGTGTTGCTCAACAATCCAATATTTACTATGCAAAACCAAAAAAAATGTTAAACTGCAAAGGATATGATTGTGGTTTGAATTATACAGCGAAATGTAAAAAAGTACCACCTGCAATCTCTTCTGTACCGCTGTCCGCCGACGGTCTGAAGGGAAGTGGGTCACAGACCGGAAATACGTAAAGCGCGTTGGGAACTAACCTGGCTTACGTTAATTTTTTACGACTACAAGCACGCTTAGCTTTTCTTTTGGACGTGGAGTTACTATTTTAACAAGAAAAAAATCTGTTTACGTTTTGATAGTTGCATATAGTGAATGAACTCGATAGATGTTATTGCTCAAAGTCTGTATTTTGCCGACAGTCGACAGCTTGGTGTTGATATCCACTTTTCTCCGGGTATGATAATTAACGACAGCTAGCGACAGCAAGTTCTTAACCTTCGGACTAGCCTCTCCGCCACTCACAAAAGAACTTTTAGTCCAGTAGTTTGTTTGTACCGGAAACAATGCCAATTCAACTCACAAGCCAAGCGTATTGTAAAATGCTCCTACATGCTGCGAAATATCCCAACTGCGCCGTGAATGGGTTGCTGGTGGCAGAAAAAACCAAGGACAGGAAGAAAGACAGTGAGCCGGTCCTGTGCGTGGACTGTCTGCCTCTGTTCCACGGCACTCTGGCTCTGGCTCCAATGCTAGAAGTAGCCTTAACTCTGGTGAGTATTTTTCAAGTTCTTGGCTCCTGCAATCAGAGGATCGTAGTATTACAATACAGCAATGCAGGGACACAACGTTTGTGGATATTATCAAATTATACAGTAAAAAGTTTGAATTAAGTTAGTATTTCAAATATTTCAGTTATAATGTTAATACTATAATTGATGTGTGTAAAACAAATGTTAGTCATGTTCGTTTTTTAATGTGGAAAAAAAATACGAGTTAAAAAAAATTACAAATAATGTAATAATTTTTCTGTACAGTAGAACGTGTGAAATAAATGTTCCCCAAAAAGTTTCAGCATATTTGTCTAAAACTCAGAATAAAGTGACATACCACCCATTTTGCTTAAAGACAAAGCTACCTAAATGACTGAATTGGTTTTTAATATACATTTCTTAACAATTGTTAAGGGAAAAGATTGTTTTCATAAATAAAGGTTTAATTAGAGAAGCATGCTTATTTAAGTATATCTAAAACTTAAGAATGTAGCTGAACTCATTTTAAAGGACTTTTTTTTATTTGCATTTTATGAACCCTTGTTAGTTTATTTGGATTGGAAAATTACCTGTAATTTAATAGAAACCACTGTTATTCAGATTTGACCATTTTCTATTAGTATGTTCCAATGCCAAAGCCAAAAGCAATACATGTTTTCAAATATAGTTGGTTGTGTCAGCCTCCATCCACATTTTGCAGGCGTCTTCTGAAGAGGCCTGCAAATAGTTTTTAATGTCTGTATACTTATAAAGTAATGTTGACTCACCAGTGTTACCTTATTTATGAAATCAGTACTGAAGTAATTGTTTACAAAACGCTCTACATCTTTCATACTGATAGTAGTTCATTTTTCTGTTTACATTTTTTTCGTAAACAGTCTTTTGCTTCATAGATTTATGAATTTAATCTAATTATCAACCTGTATCTTTTAAAATGATAACTTTTTTACTGTAATACTTTGACTCTTTTACTCGTAATTCTACAAGTGCAATTATTCCTCATATTTTTAAAACTTTATTTTCAAGATTAGGGCTTTTCTTTTCTCAGAATTTTACAACTTTACTCTCAGAAATGTAATATGTTTTTTTATTTGTATGGGTTTCTAATACTTCATCGTAAATATACAACAAAAAGATTAGGTTAGATTAGATTTTTTTTTTTTGTAAATAACAATGTTCTGACTTTAATCTTGTCTTTTATTTTTCTTTACATGTTGGATTTATTATTGACATCACAGATTGACACTTGGTGCAAAGAAAATAACTATATAATTGCTGGATATTATCAAGCCAATGAACGCAAAAAGGATTCAAGGTACAGATATGCAGACCGGCCAGCGCCACAGTTTCAGTGATAACCTGGTTGGCACAGCACCCTGTTTACGTTTCCTGTCCCATCTCTCCTGCAGACCCAATCAAGTTGCGGAAAAAGTGGCGGCTAGAATTTCTGAGAACTTCAGTGATGCAGCCATTGTTATGGTAACAGTGACCAATTTAGCCGGCATTTAATATTGTTGTTTGGGGAAAATTATATGAGTCGTGAAGAGAAAATCAGTTGACCTTTGTTGATGATGCTTAATTTGACAGGACAAGTTTAAAATAAATGCTTATTTTTATTTTTTTTTATTATTTATTTCAGAATTGCAGCTTTTTGTTCCCTGATATTCATTCTTTCCCTTTTCACAGATAGACAACAGCAGGTTAACAATGAGCTGCTTTGAACCAATTGTGATCATTTATGATCATCATGAAAACAAATGGAAAAGCAGAGATGTCACCTTGTGAGTACTTGAGGCTACATGTGTCTGCATCTGGTGTGTTAACCGTAATAAGCTAAAGCTAAAACACCCATCTAGATGAAAGAAAATGAGACGTCAGGTAATGCTGTTGTGTGCGTTTCAGGGAGTCTTTTGAGGACTGGAGTGAAGCGCAGAAGATCACATCTGCCCTGCTTGAGGGCAGGTCCTACGAAAACCTGATTGACTTTGACAATCACTTGGATGATCTAAGGAACGACTGGACTAACCCTACGATTAACAAATCTGTGCTGGACCTGTGCTAGACCTCGAGTCTTTCTCCCATAAGCACAGAGTAAAACTGCTTCCTGTTGAGCAGTTTCCATCCAAAGTCTCAGGCACTGAAGGAAGCACTGATGGGTCAGCCCAGAGCCTCTGAAATGCAGGTGCCTCGTGAGCACCGCTTGCCTGTGGTTACCTTTACAAGGTGATCTTTAGATCATAATGGAGGTCCCCTTATGAATGATTTATTTTTCTTCTAATCTTTTTTTTTTTTACTAGATTAAAAGATGTAAATTCTATACTATTTGATTGTCTTAAATCCCTAATGAGTAGCCATACAGTTTGCTGTTTCTAAATTATTTGAAAAATATTAGTTATTGTGTGAATTATCTTCAAAAAGATGTGAAGCCCCTGAAAAAGTCAATTTAGGATGAAGCAAAAATTGCATGAACTAATGAAGTTTGAATAGAGGTTCATTCATTAAAATGTCTCAACAGTAATGTCTTCTATCACACGAGTAATACGTAGTAAAACAAAATCATATGTACTTTTTTACAGAACTGATAGTAAAAGTAGGCTTTGGATTTTCTAAAACATCTTTTGTATTTACAGTTGGAGCAAAGCAGAGATGAAACATTTGACTGTCAAATCTGTTTTACATTAAAGAAGTGAATGTAAAATGAAAGTTACTTGAAAGAAAATTGTTGTCGGACTTGATTTGTCTTTAGTGAAAGAGTTTTGCCTTGATGAGCAAATGCATTCAAAAGCCAAACTGATTTGTCTTTTGAAATGAGTTAACTGACTTAATTTGATGTGCCCCTGGGTCTTTCCAGAGATACTTGTAGCAAAGAATGTCAAACCAAAACAAAAAAGGATCAAATTACTTTTAATATGGATGGAGGATTAATGACAGCCATGGATCTAAACAAAGATGAAGAGGATCCTCTGAGGAATTTTAAAATACAATCCTTTAAAGAAAGAATAAAATGTCATTAAAGCTCACACACTATTAACAAAAAATAATAGAAATAGAGTGGGTTTCAAATAGAGTGGTGTCCAAAATACTCTAATAGTGAGTTGAAAAGTTTCCATTCTAGTGATGAGAGAGAAAATACCACTTTTTCTTCATATCAGAGGGTAAATACAAACAGTCTTAGTTTTGAAATATTAAATGATTTTTTTAGATTTGTGTGTATACTTTGAAATTATGGAGGAGGGGGGGGGGTCATTTTATGCTATTACAGATCCATTTTATTTTTTTACAACTAAAGAAAATAATACTACTTTTTTTTAAATATGAGTCTGTAAATTGAAACAATTTATTTTAAATGTTTAAGGTATGATGGGAAATGTCTACGGATGTCATAGTTTGATCATAGTACAAACAGCATTATCACAAATATCTGGTGGTTTTTAGAATTAAATTAGACATACGTGTTAAATAAAAAAAAATTAAAATACTGCCCCCTTGTGGACGACGCTTCTTCCAAGCCAGGTGAGGTTGGTTTTTATCAAAGGGGCGTGCAGTAACGCCGTCAACACGCCGCTTTTTGTTGTAAACATGAATGAAACCCGTTTCCCTGTAATGTATGGAAGCATATGTGTCTCATAATTCAAAATAATAGTAATGTGCATGATAGAAAGAGAAGAAAAAACATTTTGAATTTTATCTGTGTGTCAAGAAATGCTAACCACTAGACAGGAAATAGTTGATAGGTTGTTGTTTTAGAATGATAGAAGTATTTTAAGAGAGATACATTTCATGGTTTATAAGAAGATACAAAATGTTTGGTTGATAAAAAAAAATAATTTTAAAGATATGTATTACCGAGGAGGTTAAATCCGTATTTTTATTTTATTACTGTTATTATTTTTTGTATCATGCACATTTTATGTAAAACATGAACTTCCGGTCAAGTATTCAACTTTAACGATAGCGAAAGGTCAATCCAGGACTTCTGGGTTTTTTTGTGAATCAAGTTAAAGCAAACGCTACAAAAACATTGAGTCAAACCAACCACATTTCCGGTTTGTGACGTCATGAGCTCCTTCTTCCGGGTTGTCAGCGCGGGAAACAGCTGACAACTCGTGTTGAACTGAAAGAATTAGAGAAACATCGAACTGCGATGGACCCCTCTGAGGTTGAATTTCTTGCCGAAAAAGAGTTGGTGAAGATCATTCCAAACTTCAGTCTGGACAAAATCTACTTGATCGGAGTAAGTGCCGTTATTTTTGCACATCAGCCCGGATTCTTCTCAATCTTTTGTTCTGAATTGAACAGTGTTGATGAAATGAACGACTACAATGCCCTTGCAGTGTGTGTTTCTAAACACTGATGACACCAGACTTAGTGTGGTGTGTAGAGCAGGAGTCTGCAACCTTTAACCCTAAATGGGACATTTGGGTCCCTTTCTTAAATCACCTTTTGTTTTTGTGGCCATTTAATTATTATTATTTTTTTAATTATAGCCTTTAAATATTTACAGTAATTGAATTACACCAGTGTTGTGTTTTATGTTGTTTTTGACAACAGCACATACAAAAACATCCTTTCAAAATAAAATACAGCCTGTGTCAAAGAAGATCTGCTGCAGTAGATTTACTTGAATAAAAATGGAAGAAAGCCAAACCCAACATGGTATTTTCCATCAGTATGATGCACCGGCATCCCTTTTTCTCTTTTTACTAATAAAATAAACATAACAACATTATTGTAGTATTACATTTGTTTTAAAAAAAAGTATAGGTTACATATAAATGCAATTAACTTTGCCTCTGAACAGCAGCTACATGATGTGCTTTAAGTTGATTACATCTATAAACTCTGACAGCAGATGAAACCTTTTAAAATCATTTTGTTCAGATATCAGACATGTTAAACAACAATGAAAAAACGTGTTCATTTATCCGTTATTTATTTAAACCCTTCTACAAAGCCTAAGAGACACAATAGAACTTCAGGTTGCAGACTCCTGGAGTAGAGTTTGGTTCTGATGCGTCGGCTGATGGTTTTTATGCTCGTCTTCAGGGCGACTTGGGTCCATTTAACCCCGGACTGCCTGTTGACGTTCCACTGTGGCTGGCTCTAAACTTCAAACAGAGACAGAAATGCAGAATTATTCCACCTGACTGGATGGATGTTGGTAATATTTCTTTTTTATTACCTTGTTTTTTATTTCCCTTTTTTTAAGATGACACGTTTTAAAAGGAATGAATAACAGTAACTATAACTTTTTGCTGTAACGTTGCTCAAAGGTTTACTTTGAGGTCATCTTTAACTTGTTACTGATGAGGAGTAACTGGCACAGTAATGTAAACAAATCCAAAACTATGAAGTGAATATATTTATGTTTTAGAAAGCATTAAGAGGTTTACCAATTCATCAGTGTACAAAAAAAAAACACTATTCGTAAAATTCAGTTTAAATATAACATTTGAAAAAACTCTTTGCCTAAATGTTTGAAGACTGCATTGATTTGGAATTTATCAGGAAGTTAAATAGCAGCCCAATAAAATCATTAGCAGTGTGTTTCTATGGGAACGATTGGTGATTCTTTCAGAAGTGCAGATGTGAGGTTGGATGAGCTCGGGCTCAGAACTAATCAACTTCTTCCATGCAAAGCTCCTCAGTCTTTATGGGCTTTCTCTGTGTAAGCCGTGGTGGAACAGGAAGGGGCCGTCACCAAACTGTTCCCAAAACTTGGTGTTGGCTAAAGTATTCAGTGTTACCTTCAATGCAAATAAGGAGACTGTGCACGACTCCTGAAAGAACAACCCCACACCATAATTCTTCTTCCACCAAAATTCATATTCGGCCCAACTAGGCCTACACAATATATCGCAAATTTATCGTTATGCGATTTCAAGTTGTGCAATACGCATATAACAAGAGATGGCGAAATGTGCAATAGATGGTTACCTTAAATGTGCCAAAACAATCTTATGGCAGCTTGAAGTATTTAACGAGTCAAATAAATCCCTTCATGCATTTGACTGATGGGATGGAGCTCTTTCATGTTAGATGTTGGCCTACTATGTAGATGAGGGTGACTCTTATTTAAATTAAACTGTTGCAGTGGAAATTATGTTTGTGGTTGTTTTGCTATTTGTTCATGTATTACAAGTTATATTGTCTTAGCAATATTGGTCATTAATATCGCATGTTTTCCTCATATCGTGCAGCCCTAAGCCCAATGCAGTCAAAAAAAGTGGACTTCTACTGTCAGATGGGTGATTCTTTCATCCACTGCTTTGCAGTCCAGGTGGGGGGGGTGCTGTTCACCCCCCCACGCTGTACTCAAAGATGTTTGACTTGGATGCAGCTGCTAGCCCATAGAAATCCATCCTTACTCTGTTCATTATTCTACTCTCTCACAGTTTCTTTAAATAGTTCTTTTTATAATATATTCTGATTTACATAGATATTTGACATACAGGCCAAAGCAAACGTGTTGTTTTTTAAGAAAAAGCAGCTGCTCTTGTTGTTCCTGGACTGTTTTTTACGGTGGCCGGCTGTGGAATGGCTCGGCTCCTCCTCAAGAACATTAACGTAACACACAACACATTAACTCACAACACAACACAATAACTCACAACACAACACAATAACTCACAACACAATAACTCACAACACAACACAATAACTCACAACACAACACATTAACTCACAACACAACACAATAACTCACAACACAATAACTCACAACACAACACATTAACTCACAACACAACACAATAACTCACAACACAACACATTAACTCACAACACAACACATTAACTCATGGCCCAGAAGGGTCACAACACAACACATTAAATTACCTCACAACACTTTAACTCACAACGGAAGTAAAGCAGCAATTGAAGTGCTTTTATTCTGAAATTTCTACTGGGCTGAGCGGCTAACTAGCTAACAGAAAGTAAGGGCACAGTGAGCTGTGGAGGGAGCACGTTATTGCTACAAGAGAAGCTAGCAGCAGTGTTGCCAGAAACTTTCTCTTTACTACGGTTCTCCTTCCTCTAAACACACACAATATGAACACACTCCTCCCTCCGCTCTGACACCCCCCTCTGTCGCTGCACGCGCGCTCCTCTCCTTTTTTCTGCTCCGTCCCCCCCCCCCCCCCCCCCCCCCCCCCCCAGGCACCTGCAGTCCCCAACACACACGCTGCGCGCTCCTCTCCTCTCCATCTCTCCACATTCTTGGTGTCTAGTGTTGTGGAGTGGGTGTGTTCGTGTGTGTTGGGGACCGCACGTGTGTGAGAGGAGGAAGCGGAAGAAAGGAGAGGAGAGGAGCACGCGTGCAGCGCGAGGAAAGAGAACCATAATAAAGAGAAAGTTTCTGGCAACACTGCTGCTAGCTTCTCTTGTAGCAATAACATGCTCCCTCCACAGCTCACTGTGACGTTACTTTCTGTTAGCTAGTTAGCCGCTCAGCCCAGTAGAAATTTCAGAATAAAAGCACTTCCATTGCTGATTTACTTCCGTTGTGAGTTAAAGTGTTGTGAGGTAAGTTAATGTGTTGTGTTGTGAGTTATTGTGTTGTGTTGTGAGTTATTGTGTTGTGTTGTGAGTTAATGTGTTGTGTTGTGAGTTAATGTGTTGTGTGTAAAGTTAATGTGTTGTGTTGTGAGTTAATGTGTTGTGTGTAAAGTTAATGTGTTGTGTTGTGAGTTAATGTGTTGTGTTGTGAGTTAATGTGTTGTGTGTAAAGTTAATGTGTTGTGTTGTGAGTTAATGTGTTGTGTGTAAAGTTAATGTGTTGTGTTGTGAGTTAATGTGTTGTGTTGTGAGTTAATGTGTTGTGTGTAAAGTTAATGTGTTGTGTGTAAAGTTAATGTGTTGTGTTGTGAGTTAATGTGTTGTGTGTAAAGTTAATGTGTTGTGTTGTGACCCTTCTTGGCCACCGTAGTTTTTTCCTGCTGTTGATGCTCTGCTTCCTCCTGCAGAGAAGCTGGAGGAAATCCGGGAACTGGAGAAAAGAGAAGAGGCCTTTACGCCCGTTCCCAGCCCCCACTATATGGAGCTCACCAAGCTGTTGCTGAACCAGTGAGTCGCCATTTAAAACGGAACAAAACAGCCTTCCACGCCGGAGCACACATTTAACTTCCACACATCTCCCCAGTGCATCTGACAACATTCCCAAAGCCGACGAGATCCGCACCCTGGTCAAAGACATCTGGGACACTCGAATTGCTAAACTGCGCCTGTCTGCTGATAGTTTCGTCAGTCAGCAGGAGGCTCACGCCAAGGTGAGAAATGCACCTTTGTGTTAGGGCTGCTCGCTATGAGGAGAACTCGCGTTAATGTTTGCGATATTAGTGATCAATATTACAATGGCGGTACAACTTGCAGTATATGAACAAATAGCAAAACAACCAAAAACATCATTTCCATTTCACTGAAACAGTTAAAACAAATGATACTCCAAATGACCCTCGTCTACATATAAGGGCTCCATCTGATTGGTCAAATGCATAAAGGGATTTATTTGATTCGTTAAATACTTCAAGCTGAATGTTTTAGCGCATTTAAAGTAACCATTTATTGCAGTTTTCACCATTCTTTTGCGATATACATATTGCGATAAAGATAAGTTTGCGATTTGTTTTGCAGGCCTAATTTGTATTCTGCTCAAAAGTTGGAATCTGTCTTTAAAAAAAACATGTTTGTCTTTAAGGGCAATGATCATTTTTATATAACACAGACAAAGTATTCGTTTATTCCCTCCTTCATTTTTTTTTAAGTCATGAATTCATTTTTTTTTCTTCCAGCTGGACAATCTGACTCTGCTGGAGATCAACACCATCAGGGAGTTCCTCCTGAATTCTCTGAACTGCATGTTCAAGCTGCGCTCCAATCTGCAGGCAGGATCCAGCGGGAGGACGTTGACGGACTACTGAAGGCTTTAGACTTGGACGAGAGTCCACTTCTTGTGATATTTGTGTATATTGAAAAACTAATCAAGCAGACTATAGACGGGTTTAAAGCCTGGAACTGAAAATGTTTTGCGACTTAGTATTTTAAAACGCCACACATCGTAAGTTCATTTCTAGTCATTACTTGGATCTCTCTGTGATTCTAAATATACTTTTTTTTCTACTTCAGGAGGATATTTTGTAAGTGGAGTTTACTAGACTAAAAAAAAAAGGATCAGTTTTTGTCTGAAATGAACAGATAAACACTTTTTAAAATTCACCTCACAAGCAGTCGCATCCTTTTTGAAGAATTTATTTTATTTGTCTGAAATCACAGCCATATATTCATAAATACCTAATTACTACATTCAACAAAGAATATATTACATTACAATGAATGCAAACAAGTACATTTTAAAAACAGGATTTCACAGCATCTAGACATCCTCCACTGAGTAACAGGGCTATTGCATGGGCGTGCGGGGGTTGGGGGGGTGCAGGCGGGCTGAGTAAGACCCTCCCCTCCCTGCACCGTCCCCCCCCACCCCCAGCGCATTGGCAGCTTACGTCAGCATGCATGCTCCCTTGTTTGACTGACAGGCTGCACCAGTGGCTCTCTACTGCTGTGTGAAAACGACAAACGCCCTTTACTCTTCTGATGCGGCTCGGACCTCATCACAGCGAGGTCTCGGGAGACGAATGGGGGGAGGGGGTGCGATTAGACAGAGGAATTTAGTGTCAGATCTCGTGTTTGGTGGGAGACGTACAGTAGACACTTCAACGTAAAATGTGAGTCCCTGATCACTGATGTTTGGCGTCCGCGTGGACAGCAACTCACTCACATGCTCCCAAATCACCGAGGCACTTGGAAGTAAAATAGTGTGTGTGTGTGTGTGTGTGTGTGTGTGTGTGTGTGTGTGTGGACTTGTGCTTCAGCCTTTCAAACAAACTGCAGTGGGTTCACTTTGAAAACGTTGGATGTCTTTAGACGTCAGGACTGCCACGGCCGTGACCTCAAACGGATCTGGGAAGTTGCTGACGTTTTCGGGGCGTCAAAAATCAAACCTGCAGCTGAGCTTGATGGCAGGCAGGAAGGAGGAGCAGCGCGCGCCCGATCTCAGGATGAGAGCTGACGAAAGGGATGGAGGCGGAGCTTGTAAAGGAAAACGCAGCTTCAAGCAAAGCCTTCCATTTCTGCCACCAAATGCCCACTTTGTTCCGTTACATTTTGGCAACTTCAGGTACAAGGGGAATTCATGAAAACAGGCCAAAAAGATTCAACATTAGAACAGGGACCGTCTTTCTTTTTGGAGTGTTTGGCTACCCAATTACAATTCCTGTAAAAGTAAAGAATCCAAAAATGATTTTTGATGTCCTCTTTGGCACCGTATCCTTCAATGGCTGCAGTGAGGGCCTGGCCTCATGGAGTCTAACATGAAGTAGTCATATTATGAATCCAATGCTATGTAAAGTCTTAGAGAGTAAAAGTGAAGGTCCAATGGGGAGATAAAGCATCAAAACCCAGTTTCCTCAGCTGACATCTTAAGCCTTCATGTCTTTAGAAAATCAAGCAATCCCTGTGACCATTTCTATAAATATTGGATCTGATTTCTGAATGAGGGTCTTCAAGTCATGCCAGCATCAGTGAAGCAGAGCTGGGGGGGGGGGGGGGGGGGCTGTTGCTGTGAGGGGATGGGAGGGCAGGAGCCACGTCTCGCCGCCTCTGAGTCAGCTTTGCTGGGCTCAGAGGCCGGCTGAGGTGGCGGTGGCGGTGGGCTGGGTCTTAGCTGCGCAGTGCCAAGACAGAATAAGAGCAGGAGGGCTTCCTACTTTCCCCTTACTCTGTTAATCGTCTCAAAAGTGAGCTGTTCCGGCCAGCAGCAGTACAAACACTAAAAGCAAGGCTTTCTTTACCCACCCCCCCCACAAAAAAAGCATAAACATATAAAAATGGCAGGCTTTCTTTTAAGAGAACAATGATTAAAGTAATAAAAACATACAAAATTCTTTTAAGTCTTCATTTTATATACAATACAAGGCTGAGCAACCTTTTTTTTTTAAATTCTTATTTTCAAATTTTCTATTTCGAAATAAAACATTTTCTTAATCCATTCCAAAAAAATGTGCATTTTCTTCCCTAATTTGAAAAGTTCTTCCTTGTAACACAGTACCACCAGGTAGTTCTTCAGCTTTTAAGTGCATTTCCAGTTCAAAAGCTCCCTCGGCCAAAAAACTATTGACCAGAAGCTTTCGTTTGGAGATCTGGAGCTTTCAAGTCTTGTGATGATGCCCCTCTGGGGGTAGCTGCTCCCTCATTGGCAGGATTGTCTGTGTGGCTGTGGCGCGAAGGGACGTGTGGGCAGAGCAAAAGAGCATCAGGGGTTGGTGAATGTGGGAGCGGAGGCGTCGCCGTGTGTTGGTCTTCAGCTTGTCCTGCACCACCCTCTCACTGGTCTTGGGTTGGCTACATTGGCACACGTTAGTGGCTTGTGGTGCAGTCCCTGGCTAGGCACAAGGCAAACACCAAGTGTCCTTTGCTGAAGGATAGTGTCTCTCATGCATTCAACTGTCCAGCTACTCATTCACTCCGTCCGTCCGTCCGTCCGTCCGTCCGTCCGTCCGTCCACTCACTCAGCGTTCTCCAGCCAGCCGTGTTCTCCACCGCGTTTAGAGGACCAAGCCATGAAAAATAAATTCTTAGTACAAAGGAGAGGTGGCTAAGGTCGGGGGCGGGCAGGGGGGAGTCAGACTGGTGTGTCAGGGTCACCTTGGAGGATAGCCTTTGTAATGGCCGCCTCTCGGCCAGTGTGTCTGCGGCAGTGTCAAACACTTCCTATAGTGCTCCAGCTCTGCTTGCAGCATTTCCCTTTCCACCTGCCAGCTTCTGTCTCTGGGACATCAGCTCCTGCAGGCACAAACAGTCACTTTAAAAAGAGACAACATCTGGATCTAACATCTGGGTCTAAAATTCTACATTATAAAGGATAATGGTTTGTAACAGGGAAACTTAGCAGGTGATGTCCCAATCATGTGATCGGAAATTGGAATCAAATAAATATCCGAATCAGGGATCGGATATATATTTGATTCTTTTTATGATCAGCGCTATAGAGGTCTGCATCTCATGAACAGATCAAGACTTGTTACGGCCATAAAGCACAGCACTAGTTGGAGCAGGAGGCACACACACACAGTTAATGTCACAGCGAGACATTAACTGTGTGTTTTGTCTTAACGCAAACAGCAACCCACAAAGGCACTTTAAACTAAAAAAGATCAGGGTTTTGTTTCTTGCTCTTGCCGTGTGCTGCCGACAGAGAGACGGCTGCCAAAGGAGCGTCTACAAAGAGCGACCTCTGCGAAAAAGTGATTAAAAAAGAAAAAAAAAATCCTTCATCTCTCAAAGACAACCAAAACTAGTAAATGGTTACGATGAGCTCGTCATCATCATTTTCATGCAACAACAACAATTTTAAAAGAAAGTCATCAATTCTTAGGAATTTTTCTAATGTGATCAAACGTGTTCAATAACTCTGAAGAGCCTAAAGCTACAGTCAAGCCTTTTCACATGACTCAGTATCACCCATTTTTACTAGTTAACTACTTTTTCTAGTTGATAGTTGCTCTATTTTTGCTTGATTGTTTAAATTACTGCACAGAAGTGCTCCGTTTGAATGTTAAATGATAAATTAAGGTGAATAGAATAAAAATCAGGGACTGTTGATCAAATTTGTTCATTTTTTTAAATGTAGTATTGCATCGGTACTCTGTGTCGACACATACTCAAAGCCAAATGACCAGGAAAAACCTGATCTCTAAAATGAGCATTCCTAGGTATATGATAAGTCAATGAATCTGCATTTTTCTTCAAAGCTCCATCTCTCCCCCTTTTTTCCCCACACATGGCCGTCCATTTGTGTGTGTGTGTGTGTGTGTGTGTGTGTGTGTGTCCTCCTCACCCCCATGGTATGAGAGAGCTGCTCAGCAGCCAGACTGAGGTTGTAGTTCTGAGTTTCAAGTCTTCGACACTGGCTTTGCAAAACTTGTCGCTCCAAACTTTGCTCTGTGTGATAACACCAAGTGGAAAGGACGGGACAGACAGACAGACAGACAGACAGACAGACAGACAGACAGACAGACAGACAGACAGACAGACAGACAGACAGACAGACAGACAGACAGACAGACAGACAGACAGACAGACAGACAGACAGACAGACAGACAGACAGACAGACAGACAGACAGACAGACAGACAGACAGACAGACAGACAGACAGACAGACAGACAGACAGACAGCAGGGTTGGGGTTAGACAAATAAAAATGTTCATGTGAAAATCTGAGCAGAATCTAGACAAAAACGGCCACACCTAGCCAACAAAAGGAATTGTTCATATGTAACTGAACAAGGTTTCCTATAATACTTGTAGGAACACCAGTAGCATTCCACTTTGGTCGTTTTATGCTAATGTTTCTACAGTGTCAAGCAAACAATAAATAAGTATCTAGACTTCAAAACAACACTGAGGATTTGGGTAAATATAAGCACATTCACCTTCAACATATTCCTGATAAGCTTCAAATATAGATTCTATTCCCTGCCACTTGAATCTTGGCGCTTCATCTTCCTCGTCCTCCTCTTCTTCTTCCTCCCCAGAGTCCTCTGGACCTGACAGGTCCTCTCTCATCCCCGAGGCCTCCTTGTGGGGGGGGATTTGAAAGTGCTGCCCGTTAGATTGGGAGTGAGAGTTGGAAAGTGGGTGGGGAAATGGCGGGGCGCTGGACTGTGGGGGTCGGCCGGGGGCGCTCTGAAGCTCAGGAATGTTGTAGTGAACAGACGACTCCTGGAGGTGGGAGGACTCGGAGTTCCCTGTGGTTGCACCTGCAGGAGGAGGAAGATGGAAAATAAAGAAACCTACATTTTTAGTTTTTTTTTTTCCAAAGTTACTTTTGTGATTTTGTGTAAAAAGTAAAAAAAAAATAAAAACAGACAATAGTTAATCAATAGTTAATTATATATTTTTCCTGCATCTGTTAAAAAAATGTTCTTTACTTGGACTTTTCTAATAGACAAAAAAGATTTGCACGATTTTTGCTCACATGATTCTGACCGTTTTAATCATATGCCATAAATAAAGGTTTGTCATTTTAACATTTTTTGAACAATGAAATCAGCGTCAAATGTGAGCCTAGCAACAGCGTCTTACTGTGATGTAGATGGACGCAGCAGAAACCTCTCCTCACCTTTGTTTTTCTGCAGAGCTTTCTGCGTGGACTGAAGGACAGATTCATGGAACTGCTGGGCAAATTCCTCAGGAGTGAAGCTGTCCCAGGGTTTTGTGCGTCCGTTGATGCTGTGAAGCCCCTCTTTAGCCTGTAGAGAGAGCGGGGGCCGCAAACTGCTGAGCAGACTGGAGCTCCTCCTTGAGATGGATCCCTCACTGGGCCCCCGGGCCTTGTCTGGGTGGACAGCTGGCGAGGGAGGCGCTTTTGGCCTTAACGTCTCCCCGTGGGGTTTGGGATGGTCACTGGTGGATGCTAGGCAATGTGAAGAGGAGCTCTGTTGTGTTGTTCTGACGTGGTGGTCTTCTGATTCAGAGGAGTGCTGTGCAGATGCTGGTTCTGTTATCATGAGAGAGAAGGATTTTTCAGAAATGTTAAATCACTTCGGCTCTGATGGAACATAAAAAAATGAGAAATAATGATGAAGATGCTAAATGTTTGCAAGTTACCAGAGATCTGCGTTGGAGGGCTCTTGCACAGTGGATGAGTTGTGTGTCTGATGTTGTCTAAGGTTATGCTCTTCTCTTTAATGGCTTGAAGAAGCTCGATCACCTTTTCGTTATCTAATAAAAAATATATATATTTTTAGAATTTTTGCTAGGCTTTTTTTTCTCCCAGACTTGAAAACGCCTATTTCCTCTCCTGTGTGTATGGTGGTAGTGGGAGGTTAGCCGTGACCAAACATTGTGGTTGTTTACCGCCATCTTGTGGCAGCAACAGGTAATTCACCCATTCTCAGCTTTCAGTTCTGACGGGTGTCTGTACTCCTAAAAAGACTTTTCCCCAAAATGTAAAAAATACATTCATTTGAGCTCCACTAATTCCTCAAAGCCTCCAACTGATTATGTGAGAAGTTTTAGAAAAAAAAGTTAAGGTTGGGATTAAAAAAAAAGAAGCTTTTTTAAGAAAATTATTCAGGATACCTGTGCAAGTTCTGTGCATTTGAAAAGTCTTCTCTTATGACTAAGCAGAAGCCTGCATTGTGCCGACTTTGCTTAATATTTGCAGCATATAGTATCAGCGTTGACATGAACACTTTCTGACCCCTTTATTAATTCCTTTGGGACCTGGAGTCAGCATGTTCATGAAAGTGTAGCACTGCTGTTAGATGAAGAGCTCAGCTGAACTTAAGCATCAGCAAGCATTAGAATAAAGAATGACCAACATTTTCTTTGAGAGCTAAATGGGCTTAAAATAGTCTGTACACAGCAGAGACGATCAAGGAAAATAAAAAAATATCAGACGGATATATAGACTGGCACATTAAGGCCACTTGATCCTGTTTTTCAAGCACCTCTTTTGAAGTATTTTGTTCTTAAAAATAGTGATACGAGTTCTGATAAGCATCAGGATAAGGATCAGTGCCCCCCTGCATTGAAAACATTGTTACATTTAAGTCTACCAGGTGTAATCCTAATACACAATTATTAAAGTGCCTATACTGCAGGATGAACTACAAACATTTGCTATAAACCAGGACTGCCTGATGATCCCTCACCTCTCCTCTGCTGTACGGTGACATGGGACAGTTTAAACGTGGTAAGAAATCGCTTCTTATCCTCCAGTTCTGGAGCTCGGTCCATCTCCTCGGGGGTGAAGCGAGTGCTGAGCTGCAGAGGAGGTGGGGTGCGTTTGGATTGCGAGGCAGCAGGGGAAGGGCTGCGTTCCCTGAGCATCTTTCTCCTCTTTCGTCTCTTCTGCTGCACAAGCTCATCCCGCTGGGCTACAGTGGTCAGGCCAAACACTCCCAGGAAGTCCAGTTTCTGCACGGACATTGATGAAAGCAAAGGAAGTCGTTGCTCTCTCTGTGTAACACAAACATGCCAGGCAGAGATGGTTTTCGGCTGATATTTTACCTCCAAGGAATCATCAAGTTTGAGGGGGGGTTGCTCTGCAACTCTTCTGAGATGGGCCTTCACCTCTTCCTCGTCACTCTCATCATACGAGTCATCCAGCTCATAGTAGTAACCTACAAAAAACACAGGTTCTTTATGAAGTTCAGGTATAGATGAGCTAAAATGAGATCATGTCATATCATTTCCCAAACTTGGAAACATCTGGTAGATACCTTTCTCTCTGGCTTCCCTTCTCCTCTTCTCCTCCAGGTCCAGTTTACTGACAGGCCTCCGGTGCTGCTGCAGGAACTCATCGTAGATCAGCATTGTTTCAGACCCCATCCCTGCAGAAGATACCTGCCCCACTGATGTTCCAGGGATTATTCCAAGTCCTAAACCATGCCTACTGTGCCCTGGATGCCCCTGGAAGTTCTTCAGTCCAGCACTACCTTTGATGGGACCTTCCATTTCGTACTGGCTCGACAGCGACAGTGAGGCCCTCTGTTGGCTTAGAAAAGTCTGGGTGGATTTCTCTAGATCAGCAAGGAAAGTGCTAGGCTCCGGCAGGCCTGGAGGACCTCTAAGAGGAGGATATTTCTCCACTTCTCTCCGTTGGGCTCCATCTTCATATTTGGAGGGCCCCGGGGGCACCAAACTGAGCTCATAGTGTCCCATCCCTGAGGGCTCGTGGTTCCTTCTGGACTCTGTAGCGGTTTCAATGAGAGACGCCGGGTTCCAGAGCGTTGTAGGGGGCGGTGGGTGTTGATCGCGTGGTGGTTGGGTAGGTTTTGGTGAGATGAGTGGTGGAGGGGCACCTAAGTGAGGGTGAATTTCCCTGCTTCCTTGTTCATGGTGATTTGGTATAGATCTGCAAACGTAACATTAAAAATGACATATATGTTAGATGCAGAGTACATCACTAGTTCTTTTCCAAAATAAAAGCCCTTCTTAAACAGACAGTGTTCATGCCGGGCCTCGTTCTAGCCATGTCAGGGTGTCTGTGCTCAACGCCGTTATCAAGCCTTGACAGAGTTGCCCTCAGCAGAGCGAGGCTGTGGCCAAGACGCACACTGTCCTCCAGATACACCGGCTGGTTTTTGATCTTGTTAGGCCTTTGTAGTGAGGCTCACACACATACACTCACATGGAGGAGAGGACTACACTGAGGAAAGAGGCCAGCAGAAATGACACTTGGCCAGAGAAGAAAAAATATTACAGATGTATGGAGAGAGGAATGGATTTCAAACAGATAGAAAGATAGGAAAAAATAATCCAAAATGGGACGACAGACTTGGAAAAAAGTTGAAGTTTTGGAGAAAAAAATGTAGCAAACTGGAAAAAAAAAAAAAAACAAAGGTGATGGACACTTTTATCTACTATTTCTTAGTAAAACTACTGATGGTGCATGGAGTGTTGAATTATCCATGCCTTCTGTTTGTGTTTTTATGCGTTTGAGTAAGTACGTGTGTGTCTTATCTGCAATCTGCAGCCTGTGAGCTGTGATTATGTGATTATACTGTAGAGAGACTGATAGCAGATGTGTGTACACCTCCTGTCCTTCCATATGAACCACAACTTTTGCAACACACACTGGAAGGCACAAAGCTGTGCACAGCAACAATGGAAGGTGGGTGGTGGCTTATGCTGCGCATGGCTCAAAGGATTAGTAGAGAATTAGCCTTTGTGTATGTTATGGACACACTTGCTGGTTTAAATCCACTTCCTGGTCCTATAAGCTCAATCACTACCCAGACATGGCTGCCTTTTTTTTCTGTCAGAAGACAGAAACACCACAGAAATAACATAACTCTGAAAATATTAAACAATACATGAATAGTTCCATCATAGCTATCAATTATTTAAGTCAAAATGAAGAGAATGGGTGTTTGCTTCTAGTTCATCTAATTTAGCTTTAGTGGGGTCAGCTCACCTATGACCGTCTGTCCTGTGATCTGGTACGTCAGCTGGCCGACCCAGGTCCAGATGCTGCTCCAGAACCTGCTGGCGGAATTCAGACACCTGGTACTGACGGTCTTCTTTCTCCTGCCGCAACTTGCGTTGCCGTGCCAACCACCTCTCCTCTTCATTGGTCCTCTGAGCGATCATTGAGGCAGAGAGACCTGTGGCCACAGAGCTCGGCCCCAGGTAGAGGCTGTGGCCTGAAATCAGACTTGGAACAGGGTGGTGTGGGGGAACTATCGAGGAGTGGATTCCAGGAGGGACCGGTTTGGGAGCTGGAAGAGCGGGCTCTTTGGTTTTATCTGGAGGGAAAGAAAGGGACAGACCAGTCAGGGATGGCTTACAACTTTGGCTCATTTAGCTTATCCCAATGAGTTATTGAAGGGTGCAAAACCACAGGATTTGTGCAAGTTTTCACACCGTTTTTGGAACATTGTAGCTAATTTGACGTTAGCTTGACTTCATAGATAGACCATAATCCACAATCATTTATCTAAAGAAAGAAAATAAAGTTTGTTTTAGGATCATGGCCTTAAATAATTCATATTTTTTAATCAATATAGGACAGTTCTACAACAGATTGTTAGTCTTTTTATAAATCAGTATAATTAGCTGCCAGAGACCAACACAGATAAACTTGTTTCATTTGAAATTAAAAGAATAAAACACTAAAAATGGGATTAAAACGTCAACTTGTTTTAATAGTGGTGTCATCATTTGTAGTAGCTGATGAAACACTGAATATAATGCAGCAACAGTAAACAAATAGGTTTTCACAATGAAAATAAGCAAAACACAAGCTAGAAGTCCATCTTTCAATATTATTTAACATATGATTTACTATAACTTCAGGATCATTTCCAATTCTGCATTTTTATACTTTTTGCTCTTGTATTACAGTGTTTTAACATTGGTAAGTCAATCAAAACATGGCCCCCCAGTTTTCACCTGAAGTCATATCCCCCTCCATCATGATACTTTCTTATTGTAATAGCCTACAAAAGCCTTTCTTTGCATTAAGAATGTGCTTCATTATGGGGTGAAAAAGTTTTTCTCTCCTAAAGGGACAAAAATTTAAGTAAAAAGGAAAAAAACATTTCCCCGTCCTGTTTTTATAAGTTGTCTTTCTCTAACAGTGAAAAGAATAATCAAAACAGATTCTCTTTTAAAGATCAATTGCTTTTCTCCATGTACCGTATGCGTTTTGTCTGTGGGATTCTTACTTGCATGTTACACATAATTCAGTAGTTAATGAATCTGACTTTAATAAGCTATCTTTACAACAGGCATGTGTCAGGAGCACACTGAATGCGGGTTCTTGAACACGCTTTCAGCATATGCTGTTCACACAGGTCTGTCACTACCTGATACGCACGCATGTACCTGCATTTGAAAGAAGCTTGGACCAAAATGTCAAAGCGGTGCAACAAAACACAGTTATTCATTTCTCTGTCATGACCAATATTCAAACAGTTGGTACTTCTGTATTTTGAAAAGTACGCTACCCAAACGTCACTACCAAATCAGTCCCTGACTGATCAACGTTCAACCGGTTTAACTTTCAATGCACGTTCAATGGCCGCACGTTTTGTACGTAGGGCCCAAGCCGAAAGAGAAGAGTGAGGGATGTTGCATTTTGGACCTTGCTTTTTCTACAGACTTCTCATTAGAAATGGTCGATTGAACGCGTGGTGCGGTGTTAAGGGCGGTGTAAACGTAGCATAAGATTTACTTCTGCCAGACCTCTTGTTCTGGTTGTTTTGTGCAGTATTAACTTAAACTCTAAAGCAATCATACCAATTGAATGTTTCTTTCCTGACTTAAACAAAAAAAAATGCTTTGGCAGAACTGTATGACCAGCAGCCAAATAAAGCTTATGTTTTTTCATATGACAATCCATAGTGACTTAATTAGTAAGTGCTGTTTCAGCTTTTGGTGAGGTACAGTGTTTATAAGGAGGAAGATAATCAACCAGGGGGAGTTCGGAGAGTTCATGGACACATACCAGCCCGATTAGGAGTTAGTCTCTCAGGCTTGGTTCGTTCTTCCTGTGCCCTCATGGCGTGGAGCTCTGTAAGATAGTGGTTATCCATGGCTTTGGACGCCTGCAGCTCCTTCTCCCTCAGTGCCCTCTCTTTCTGCCTCTCCATTTCCTTTTCCCTTTCCCTCTCCCTCTCTCGTTCTTTCTCACGCTCCCGCTCTCGCTGGCGCTCCCTTTCCCTCTCCAACTCCTTCTCCCGTTCTCTTTCCCGCTCTCGCTCCCTCTCCCGCTCTTTCTCCCGCTCTGCCTCGCGCTCCCGCTCTTTTTCTCGCTCGCGCTCCCTGTCACGTTGCCGCAGCTCATCTTCCAGCTGAAGCCTGAAAAACAAGAGGACAAAGAGACAAAAGGAGGTGTTGGTGAAAAAGGACACATATCTGAGAAGTAAAGAACGTGGGACACCTTACCTCTCTGACTGCAGTGCTGATAGGGAAGGGTGTGTGAAGTCTCCAGGGTAGCGCACTCCTGACAGGTGCATGTGAACAGCAGAGGGGTGTATGGGAGGTAATGCTGCCCCTGCTGGCAGTGGATAGAAAGGTGACCTCAAAGCCGAAAGGCAGAACGGGTCATCCATCCTGGGATATCGGTACAAAAAAAAGAAAAGAGGAGAAAGTCAGTCTTCCCATGCGACATAGCAGCATTCACTCCCATTATCCAGAGTCCCTCCATCCCTCAAAGCAATGGCATCACCAGTTCCTCCTTTTTAAGGATGTAACTATGTCTGTCAGCTTGCCTGAATAATGACAACAGCTAGGAAGAGACAGTTGTGTGTCTTCTGTGTTTGTGTGCGACATCCACTGCCCAGCCCCTCATTAAATCCATTACAGGGCAGCGTGTGTGATGGATGCTGCAGTCCTATGATCTTGCTTCGCTGACAGAGAAGGAGTGTGCAGCCTCTGTGACAACCCAAACTGAGCAGGGTTACTTCTCACACACGCACACAGATATCTGCACTTTTGTGCATTATAACTCGGAGTCTACATGAAAGCCATTCATTTTCATTATCCCACATGTTTTTATGATCTCCCAGCATCCTTTACCTCAATGGAGAATTAAGAGCAACATTTTAAAACAAGCACTTTTTGAAGATATTTCAATATAAAAGAGATTCCAAAACATTATTTATGATTTCCCTCAACTTTCGGCAGCAAGGCTCAGACTTTTGTACTATAGTTTTTTTATTTTTTCCTACTGAGTCAAAAGGCTACTAAAAGCCAAATAAAACCCCAAATGGACGTTCAGAGCCTCATTAAAGAAGTTGATAGATGTGAATGGCATTAGCACAGACTTTGTGAACAAACAATAATATCAGATACATTTTTAATAGACCGCTTAAAAGCTTTTTGACATTTCTGACCCAGATACTTTGAAAACAAAAACATTCTGCACATGTATAATTCAGGATTTAAATCTTAGGTCATGTTAGAAAGAGCAATGCCAGGGTTTCATTAACCTGCATCTCAGTTTCTGTCAGGTTTTTCTCCATAAACATCTTATATACAGATTTGAAACATGACGCTTTACTTGCAAAAATAATTTTATCAAGTTCATTTTTTTAACCTGTGAATTTTACTTCCATAATTTATCCCCTAACACCTGCAGACTGCAATGACTGCAGTCCAAACAGAGGCCACCAAAAAGCAGATTACCTGTATGGTGTGAAGGAAGGGTGGGGCAGGTAGCTGGGGTGGTAGTAGGCGGCTGCAGCGGCTGCCGTTGCAGGGTCCAGACCCAAGGGCAGAGATGGCATCCTGAGGGCATCCTCAGTTGTGGCATAAGGCCTGAAACCCCGCAAGTAGTCTTCTGGCACAGGACCAGGAGGCACTGCATTGGGCAACTGTCTGGGCAGGCTGAAGTGATAGAAGGAGACGAGGCACAAACCATTACAAGTGCTGGGAGGTTGATTTGCTGCTATGTCAAAATTGCAAGATGCATCGGTCTCCACAAAGACTCTGAATCAGATCAAATTCTTCCTGACACTTATCAACAAGAATAATGTGAGCTGTTGATGCTCATTCCAGTAAGCTTGATGTCCATATGAATTATTGATCATAGCATCAAAGTGGGCATTAAATCTCATTTGAAAACGTGACAAATTTACAAAGCCGCAGAATACAGCAGAAAGGCATTTGACTTACTTAAGGGGATGGAACCGGGAATCCTGCATGACGGCACCAGGGGTGAGGCCGAAAGCATAGGGGTTTCCCAGGAGGTGAGCAGGGACCGAGGGACCACCTTTCTCCTGGGAGATGGACCCCTCTGCACCCAGACGTTCCCTGCTAGCCCCACGAGGTCCTGAGTCAGCCTGGAGGAAGATAGAGGGAGTCTTAGTCATTGTTTGTGAGAACCTATGACTAGTGCAGTTGTCATGGCTCTTGGATCCAATCCTTTGAGAGGGAGACAGAAGAAAGAAGGCGCCGTTTGTAACGTGGCAGCCTCTGTTCCTAACATGGGCACTTCTAGACGTTCTTTTTTTTTTTTGTAAAAGCAGACACCTTAACATTTTTTTTAAAGAAAATGGAAGCAGGCAGCTCTGAGCCACATCTTCTCCATTAATTGTAAACATGAGGTGACATCAGTATGATCAATAAGGATGTGGTAACTATCTACAGAAGCAGTCCTTCTAAAGGCAATTAGTTTCATCTTAGCATACACGTGCCTGTGATTATTACACAACATCAATAGAAAAAGCAAGGTCCAAAATGCAACATCCCTCGCTCTTCTCGATCAGCTTCTTCCCTCTACCCTTTCACTTCCATCCTTCTTTTGGCAGCGAGCCTGGTCTCACTTATCCAGTCCCTCAACGCTCAGCAGACACACACACACCGTCAAAGCTACAAAAGACATCTCACTTTGGGAGGGGTAGCGTATTTACACAGCTTTGGTTTTCCTCTGCCTTCAACTGCAGTTGAAGACCAGACAATTTTACCATATTGTAGTTTGTACACAATGTTTATGGAGGGGTACACCTTCAGGGAGAATTTTCACGGAAAAAAAATCCAAGATTTTGTCCCATTAAATATTGTGCTTTTTTGTTCATAACATGTTCTTGTGGCATTTTTTTGACGATGGAGGGCATATATAGAGAAAATTCAGATCAAAATTGCATTTCTAAGTATTTCTTTATTTGAAAAAATGCTATTAAAAAAAGCTTGGTGTGATGAAGTTACAGTCTGCAGGCCACAAGCTCTCTGCTCTGCTCTATTCTGATGCAACAACTTGTAGACAAATACATCCATGTACCTCCTCATTTTCATAATCCGAGCTGGTATCTGGCTCAAAACTGTACGGCTGGATAGCTCAGATATTAATCGCCATTTTTGTTGCACCGCTAATGTTAGGGTGGGGCTATGAGGGAATGTAAGCTAGCAGGAGAGAGTGTAAACAGATGGATGACGGGAAGTGGAGACCGGCTCACTCCATGTCAACTATCTAATCCTCAACTCAGAGATTAATTTCTAATGAACTACTGCCTCTCTGCAGAAACTATGCCCTAGAAAACAACACAGTTTTTAAAATTTTGTGCTAAAAAAGCATAATCATAATTAAAAGATCATTAGGGACAGTTTTAAAATAGATAAAAAGAGGACCGAAGGGGGACTTTAAGCTAAGTTTTACTTTAAATTGTCAAGCAAACAAATATAGAGAGTAGTAGAATTAAAGTCGATAAGTATAAAGACCAAGTATAAAAATGGAGATGAAGCCACGAAGACAGTTCCCAACCCACTAAATTAACCTCTGGGCTCCCTGGTAAGAGAAGGAGACCTTCCAGCAGTGCTGCCTCCTCCCTCACTGCTGCATCTGATAAAACAAATCCCATTTACTGAGCTATTACCTCCTCATCCTGCTCCACAGCCATTGACCCGGGTTGACACTGATGTGCCAACATCCCATCTAATGATCAGACTCCTCACATCACCCTTGCTTTAAAACCCACTTCACACTTCCCAGTCTTCTAATGTTACTGGTCGCTCCTTCCGCTTCACTAAACACTGCAACACTTTATTCCATCAGACTCCAACTTCCTCATTTTGAAGCTTTATGATCACAGTGAAACAGTGGATCCTCCCAACGACAGTAACCAACTGGAGCAGAACTCAGATCACAAACAGAATTGAATCTTCATATAACTGCACTTCCATCCTTCAATCTTCTGCTCTAGGCATCTGCTTTTTATGCATCATAACATGTTTAGACATACAAAATAACCATGTTAGTACCTCTGACACTTTCTATTCTGAATTAACCATTTTGATTATCATAAACGTAAAATCTTAAAGAATATAACATCAAATGACAAGAGTGGGTCAGCAAGTCCCACCATAGATGGCTTAATTGTCTCCATGCTGCAATTAAGGCTCTTTTTTTAATTTAAATACTAAAAAGAAAAAAATGTGAGAGGTGAGACAAGTTCAACTGCTGATAACAGAAGTTGTGACAGCTCATTGTATTTCCTAAAGAGCCTGAACTTTAAGAGTTGATGTTCACTTGTCGACTCGGTCAACTTGTAATTAATTTTCATTAAACTCTGTGAAGGCTGATTAATAACATCCTCTTAAAGGTTATTAAAACACGGTCTTAGGCCTTATTCTAGGTTGTGCCTTTTAACTCAGGTAAGTATTTGTCAGACTTTGTATTATCTGGCATCACCCCGCAGCTATTCAAGACAGGTAAAATATGGCTGTGTACAAAATACAAAGAGGAGTCAGCTGTCATTCACACAGCCGGTTTATCAGTAAATATCACCAAGATGATTAATACTATGTTCATTTTCATCTGGATCTCATGATAATGAATGTCTTTGGTAAAAGAAAGGTCAGAATTACAAATTTGTGATTCTGAGTAGCAGGGAGTAACCCATTAAGGTGACTCAAAACACTGAATAAGCAGAAGTGTTTCCTATTTAAACAGATGCTACAGTTTGGAAAAACACTATGGAATTCCTATTTATGTATGAACAGTGGCGTAATATTTTCAGTTCTAATCATTGGAGCCCAATAGTAGAACGGGTAAAAGTATAAAAATGGTAAACAATATCAAAATTTTTTTCCAAAAGCATAGTTTATGGTTACTATAAAAGTTTATGGTTACTATAAATTGGTACAAATTCAATTATTAGCATTATTGTCATTATTATATTACAGAATTCGAACTAAATGGATTTTCTCAGGTAGCCTTTCAAAAGAAAACTACCAGTAAGCACTCGCAACACTGAAAGGTTGTTGCGACATATTTTCCACTGAATGCCTTGCTTTTACAATTTAGCCAATGGAACTATTTAAATCACCTCTATATGTAACATTTATTATGCTAAAGGAAAGTAAAGAAATGTCCAAAACTACCTATTACTGCGCTGAGTTTACAGCTCAAGTAAGAGTCTACGAAAAACTGTAACCTTCATTACTATAAGACAGGTGCCTCACTCACCTGCATATACAACTACATATTGGATTTTGACTCACTAGAAACACTTATTTATCAGCAGTCTGACATATGGCCCCCTTTCAAATCCAAGCACTCCAGCTCAAAGACGCATCCATTAACAACCCTCTAAGTCAGGCCACTGTAACCCTCAGTGAGGGTGGGAGACCCAGTGCATTGTAGAGTGCTCATTTAGGCCTCTCAGATGGAGCCATGAATCCAAATTGCCAATTATAGAGCAATTAGAGGCAGCAGCAGGAGCAGACTCCTGCAGTCATTAAAGCAAAATGCCAACGCACCAAGGCCTCCCCTCCTCACAGCCTATCACCTCAACATGTACTCATATCTACACATCCATACTACATTCTCCTCTCTCAGTCAGGGAAACACTTTAATGTCTTTCAAATATCATTTAGAAAATAATGTATTATAAACCAATTTAAATGAAAATTGGTTAAAATGTGGAAATCTACCAGTACAGCAGATGTGGGCACACACTTCAGAATGACCAACACTTCCGTTTCACCACTGCTCTTTTTTAAGACTTTAACACAAAAAGAGGAGATGCGATGACGCCTGCTGTAATGACGCATCGTCCTCTTCTCCCACCCTCAAACTGCTCATCCTTGCCTCTTGTTGCTATCAAAGCACTTAGCGTCCTCATTCTCTGGCAGGGTGGCCCTGAGCTTCATGTGGGGCTATGACAAAACCCAGTGACCTGACCTCTCCCATTTAAGTTTGACCTAAGCTACCCCCCCACCTCCTGCACACATACACTGAGAAAAAAGAACACACACACACACACACACACACAATGCAAGAGAACAGGCAGCACTGTCTGAAAGGGAAACAGAGAGGCAACTATGCCAAAGGCATGACGACAACAATCTCAGAGAGCTTTTCTGTTTCACCAGCCTCTGCCACATCTGGGTGACCCCTGACCTGCAGAGGGGTCGCTTTGTTAAAGCTGTAGATAGAGTAAGGCTGAATTAAGTTTGCTGAAAAGAGGACAATATGCTGAAATCTACCAAATATTGATGGCAGACTGACCCCTTCACCCACTCTTTACGAACCCCCTTCCGCCCATCTGTCTCTAGGGAACCGTCAGTGTCCCTGCGAGTTTCCTCATGTTGCCAAGTGCTGTCCATAACCATGCACTTGGCCTCAACCATTAGCCCCAAGCCCAGATAAGGAAGCTTAAAGCAAGGCCATAATCTATAATCCACTTCTTATCAAAGCAAGCAGCTCTCCCACTTTCCCTCTCCTTACTGCATAACCTCGCTGAGGTATTGGGTTGTTGCATTTGACTGCTTCGTAGGTAAAAAGATGAGGACAAAGAGGGGGTGTTGGGAGACTGAAGAGCAGTAGAGACTGATCCAAAAGCTGACTGAGTGGGGGCCAAAGAGCAGCACAGATGTTAGGAGCTGTTAAAGCCACTGTAATGTCCCAATGGCAGCCGGTATTACGATGCCAATGTATGAAACCAATTAGTGAGCAGGTGGAAGACACACTCTTAGATCTGCCAGCTTCATCAAAAATATGAAAGTAAAACTATCAGTAAGTGCAAGGAAATTACAAAATCAATAAATGCCTCATGACCCAGCCAATACACTGGGTTCATCTATAGGAGAGTTCACATGGAATAAGCAAAGTGAGGACAAGGGAATGGAAAATTACAACTAGCAGTAGAATACACTTTCAAGGTCCGTTAAAAAAGAAAAAAGAACCAGGTATTGAATAGGATTTTACCTGGCGCCCCTCGTTTCTCCACAGGCCGTTGCTAGTCTTTGTTGGAGCAATAGTGACTACAGGCGGGGTGTTTGGCACACTGTGGACCACTGGGGGAACCAGGACAGTTCCTGGACCAAGGGGGCCCCTCTTGGGTGTACTGACTGGAGAACTGTGATTGGTGGCCGGGGAAGAAACTGGAGATGACTCACTACTGATGGAAGATGCAGCTGAAAAGAAAAAAGAAAAACAACTGTTGACACAAATGCAAACCTGTGCATTAAGTATAAATGAAGATATTGCTTTTTCTTTACAAATAAAGACAAATAAAAGCATGTGCATTCTATAGATTTATTTTTTTATATCAAGGTGTTGCAACAAATAGTTTTGCTTTTTTTGTTGTTTTGCTGCCTCAAACACAAACGACTAGATGGATGACCTTAGGCCCTTATTATAAAGTGGCAGGGTTCAGGATGAGCAGCCCTGAGAGCCACACAGCCTTGGCAAGAACAGACACACATGATAATAACACACCACTTGAATGCGAGCAGTAATACTATATGTATATGGAGCGCTTACAGCCAGGCACTCAACTCCCCCCTCCAACACATGCGCATGCACAGCAGGTGGCGGATAGCTGGGGCCCAATGAGTCGCTCTGTTTTGCTGTAGCTGAGCCACATTATTAAAACCCTCCAGGGACACCCCATGGCAGTGTCATGGTCTGGTCACATGCCTCACTTTTAACACATCTTGTTTTATTTCTCTGTAGTTCCAGAGCTCTTATATAGCTAGATAAAATACTAAAAACATAAAATAGCATCATGTAAATACATTTGTAAATCTAATATACTAAAGAATGTTTGTTTCTTGATCTTAAGATAAGGAAAATCTGAAATATCAGGCTCTTCTCAGGTCTACTTCAATACCGATTACCACTATCAGGAAGGGGGGAAAAAAGGTGTCATCTACTCAACAATTTTTTTCTTGTTGGACGTGGTTTCCAGGGCAACATAACCTAACAGACAGTGTAAGATGAAAAGAGTTGAGGCATGGTTCATTCTGTCATTTTACATTGGAAATTTTGACCACCACCCACAACAAATGATTTGAAATATTTATTAACATGAAGGCTACTTAAGAAAAATGTCAAATGCTGGTGGACGGGCAGAGGAATATGAAAGAAACGTGATGACGGTCTACGTGAGGTGAGATGTGAAAATGAAAAAAAAAAAAAAAAAACAGAGTGGAGTGATTGGTAATAAAAAATAATTTAAAAAAAACTGTCAGCGATAGTGCAAAAGAGGTGTGAGGTGAGAGCACAGATGGAATAAAAAAGGAGAGCAGCGATAAGGGGTGCAGATGGGCGAATGGTGGATGGGGGGCAGGGTGAGGTGGTAGCAGTCATATCTTGTCTGCACAATGGCAATTAGTGGCCTAATCCTCCCCCCTCACCTCAGAGAGCCATTACTCTCCCCTGCAAGACTAGGCCAATCAATAGCAGCCCACTCAGCCTGGGGAATAGAGGTACACTTAATACAGCGCTAGTGTCACAGCCTATTCACTCACGACACACACATCACACACACACACACACACAAACACAACATCATGCGAACGCAAGGAGGTGGAACAAATAAAGCAGGAAGAAGGAGGAGGAGGAGGAGGAGGTGGTAGGGAAAGATCATAGTGATGTTCAACTGCTAAGCAACAGCCCTGTACTGCTACTGCCCCCCCCCCATTCCCACCCCCTACAGACATCTCCTCCTCTTCCATGTACAGCCAGAGCACACCAGAAAAGAGGCAGGGCAGACTAAATAATTAAGACAGCAGGAAGAGACTCAGTGAGGGTAGGAAAGAAATAAAACCGAAAAAAGCCATCTACCAACAGCTCCCTCCCCTTCCAACAGCATGGAGAGTCTGTGTACACCTCTGAGCATCCTTCCTCAGTGGGCAAACACATTATCCAGACACAAAAACACAAACTGCTTTTATCCGTTTTCTGATCCTGCACACCTCTATTACAACACCCCAGGTACTCTTCGTCTCGTCAATTCCACTCTTAATGTATTTTCTTTAAAATGCAATGAAATGACTATCATTAGTTCAGTTTATTCTTAATTCTGTATTCATTTTTTTTAAATCTGTTGATGTATCTATTTTTTATTTAAAGGCCCACTCCAATGAAAATCGTGTTTTTAACATGTCCTTGTAGCATTTTTCTCATGATGGAGGAAATACATAAAGAAAATTCAGAATAAAACTGAGTATTTCTGTATTCAAATTGTTGTAAATAAGGAGCAGAGGAAAAAATGCCTTGGAAAAAAAAACAGAAATGATGAAGGTGCTCCAGTTGGCAGGCCACCAAGCTTCCTGCTCTGCTCCCTTCCAATGCATCCACTTGTTGACAAATAGATCCATGTACATCTTTGTTTTCCAAAAGCAGAACCTGAACGTGTCACCTTTTGACCTTTACTTCATTAGCAGCACCGATCATCACTGGTGTATTGGCGGGTATATGTGTGTATTTTGGTAAAAGCACGAGGTTAGGAAGTGAATTCAGACAAGGTAAAATATAATAAAGTGCCATGAAATGGCAAAAAAAAGAAAGAAAGAAAAAAAAGGAACAACTGTGTCTAAGTCTGAAGCTAGATGTGATGAATGGGAAGTTCCTCTCTCCATCGCCTCCTTTATTAGCAGTCCCACTCTCCAGGACTGCCTTCATGCTTGATCACTCAAGCTAAGCCACACACACACACAAAATGCCCAAGCCAAGCAATCTGTGGCCAAAAGCTCAGGCTAAAGGTCTCTGCACAGGATACACCTTTTACTTTAGCTACTGATCCGAGGAAAACTCCAGTCAGTGGTCACAAGTCATCTGTGCCCCCCCCCACCCCCACCCCCACCCCAATAAAAAGACAACCACACAATAAACATATTTGTGTTGCCAAGTGGCCCCTCCTAATTCATTGGCACCGCCATCACTGATGTCGAAACAGTCAAACACACGGCTCGCCTTGCCATGCAGAGGCTGCTCATCTCCTCACTGCCAACACACCCCACCCCGCCCCACACGTCCTCCTCCACCCTTCTCCCTCCCAGCATGCATTACAAAAACATCAGCACTTAATTAAACAGTCCATTTCACACCTGGTGTGCATAGCAGTGCCCAGCCAGCCCTGCATCCATATGCCACCCCATCAGCACAAGCCTCAACACGTGCACTTAATACACCAACACACCAATGCAGATAAACAGTGCACACACCTGCTACTACAGTCTTGGCCATGCACTGACAACACAACACAAAGCCTGTAATCTGCATCACTGAATTGGGGGAGGGGAAGGAGGCACACACACACATACACACAGTTTGTGTTGCAGTGCCAGCGAGAGGAGAAAAAAAAAAAAGAAGGCACAAGATGGCGGATGGAATAAGAGGAGCAGCATTGCTCCTGCTAACTGTACAAACTGTACATAATTGTGACTGATGAGAGCCATGAGAGGTGTACGGCTGTGGTGCACACAAAGACAGAAAGGAAACACCAATGAGCTTGTTTGTGAGTGTTTCAGGGACAGTTACTGCCTTAAGGGTTTTGCCTGTGAGAAACACACATGCACACACGCAAACACACACACAGACAAATGCCAAGCGCAGCAAGGCTATGTAAGCTCCAGGCAGGTTCCAGATGGAGGGGGTCGCAGACACAGTGGCCTGCTGTCCCAGCATGCTCTGGGCTCCCAGAAACAAGCGAAGCCTCCGGCCACACACGTACTTTCAAACACACAATCTGACCAACACCCCTGGTTTTAGCAGTTCTACTAATTACTTCCCATGCTTCTTTTAGTCAGCCAGTTAAGCTTGTTTCATCTGCTCCAAATATCTTTATTCTGCCTGCTTTGTTTATCCTTCCAGGTAGTAGTTACGCTTGGTTTCAGCCCAGTTATGAAACTCTTGGCCTGTTTATGTGTCAAGGAGTCAGTGACAAAGAAACTCACTGGAAATGATTGAACCCAGATCTCCTAATTACGAAGCTATTAGCAGGTTTTATCTGTTAAAGAAGGCATGTTTGTGCGTTTTCTTACACAAGAGTTGGCACTGCAGTGTGTCCTTTATGCTGTTGTGAGTCTCATTATCCATCACTTCCCCTCCACAGCGCAGCACTCAGTACACAGACCTATTCATTATACTTGCCTCAGACAAGTGACGATGTACATATGCACGTGTGTGTATGAGCATGTGGGAGTGCACATAAACAGCAGTCCTTCTCGGGGTCTTAAATCAGTTTGGGCCAGCAATACCAAAAACTCAAAACTAACTAACTCCTCGTGACCTTAAGGACATGACTCATCTCATATATGCTGTCTTATTCACCTAGAAGCAGGAACCAGAGGGTGAGAAGGAGACGGAGAGGTTGAGTCAAAAGATAATGAAAGGAAAGCAGGCTGCAGCATGCAAAGAAATCACAAGGCTCATATGGTTGCAAAGACAACTGTTTGTATGTGTGGGGGGATTGGGTGTGTTTCTTGGCTTTAAAAAAAAAAAAAAAAAAAAAAAAAAGGAGATGGGGGGGGAGGGGGGTTGCAGTCAGATCTAAGCTAAAGGGGCCTCATGACTCTGTCCACCCTGGAGCTCATGCTCTTTACACTGGCGGTTGCCTCCTGCTGTATGCCTGAGGACTGACTCACCAACGCGCCACTACCGACTTCAACCAGGAGGAACAGTCAGAGGGGCCCAAAAAAAATAACACTCTCCTTTCTCCTTTCTCCTATGGGGCGGCCGTGGTGCAGCGGTAGGGCGGTCGATTCATAATCGTAAGATTGCATGTTCGATTCCCGCATTGCACGCCCATGTGTCGAAGTATCCTTGGGCAAGACACTGAACCCCACCTTGCCTCTGGTGGCGAGGTGGGGTTCAGTGTTCGGCAGCGGAGCCGCCATCAGTGTGTGAATGTGTGTGTGCATGGGTGAATGGGACTGTGACTGTAAAGCGCTTTGGGCCTTTGAAAGAGGGTAGAAAGCACTAAATAAGTATACGCCATTTACCATTTTCTCTGCTTCTAACGTATAAGGAGAGGTAGTTTCATTAGGCGAGATCTGCAAGGTGTATAATAAGGTAAGGGATTTGTAACTTGCATGAGATCATGCAAAACATAAAAAAGAATAAGCATATTTTTGTTTATCAGAGGATCATTAATTTACTGCAAACAAGTAAATATGTTTGTCTTTTTGTACTTGGGTAGTACGTTTGTTAAACTCCCACTGAAAACCAGCTTGAAAGGGATCCGGCTTCAGGAGTCAGAAGAGATAAAGGGAGAAAGGACTCAAGGCATGAATACTCCTTCGATGAAGGTAATAAATCATCTATAGGGTTCTGGGTCTCACACTGCTGTAGGCTAGAGAGCAAGGTGTCCAGGGACCATCTGATTTAAAAGGCCAAACAAGAGACAAGACAGCTGGGGTAGCTGGGCCTCTATGGAGTTGGGGCAGAGTCACAAAATGACCTTACATACACACACATATTGGACTAACTAAAGGCGCTGTCTACAGACAACCACTCACCCCTTCAGATCATGAATTAGAAAGAAAAATAACAATAATATGTTAGTAATGCTGTATTAATTTAGATGACACACACAATTTGATAATGGGGAACATTTTCGTCAAATTGCTAGAGACATTTGCAAATCTAAACACCTTGACAATTTTGCCCTAACTAAATAAAATAAACAATTTAAAAAAATGAACAAAAGTAAAGAAAAATGTCAAAAACTTCCATTATATTAAAGGGGTAATTTTCTCTTAATAGGTCAGTGTAAAGCGCTGTTTTAAAACAAACCAGCCTTTACGAAATTGTCAAGTAAAAGACTTGAATAAAAAGATTTAAAAAGCTAGAAATATCTAACACAAAAATTTTCTGGAAAATCATTCTTCTGGAGTTATTTAAAAAACTTGAAAAAAATCTGAATTACTTAAACAAGGATGCATCAAAAAGTTGTTCAATACTATTGTTAGTTGTTTGTCTCCATTTATTTTTATTTTTACAGGCATTTTTAATAAGTCAAACTCATTTTGCACATACATCTTTATATTGGGTCTTTCAATGATTAAATAATGGATTGGATTTATCTGTGCTTTTCAAGACACCCAAAGCGCTTACATTGTGTCCATTATTCATTCACTCCTCATTCATACTTGGTGATGGTAACTACTTTTTTTGTAGCCACAGCTGCCCTGGGGCAGACTGACAGAGGCGTGGCTGCCAGTTCGCGCCTACGGCCCCTCTGACCATCACCGGGATCATTCATGCACATTCATACACCAGTGAGGCCACACTGGAGGCAAGGAGGGTGAAGTGTCTTGCCCAAGGACACAACGACATTTTGGCTGGTGGGAGCGGGGAATTGAACCGCCGATCCTTCGATCATTGGACGACCCGCTCAACCACCTGAGCCACTGTCGCCCAAAAATGTAATTTCTTTTAAACAAGGAACATTAGATGCTTGAAATATACAAGTAGGTTGTAACCTACTGAATGTTCTGCATAATTTATTCCATGCAGGCACAGGATAAGGCTTTATGAGATGAGAAGGCTACTGACAAGGAGGTACAAAACTGCATAGTTAATATATGAACACCTACAAGTACATGCAAGTATTTGTGGACTCAGATCAGCTTAAGTTTCTCTTTGTTATAGCAGAAGCCGCAGAAAACACAACTAATACAATATTCCCCCATTCATCACGGTAGTATTGCCTTTTTAATGTCTGAAAAACTTTAGATTTGTGTTTAACAAATGAATTCTGTTCATTCTGCATGTCTGTCTTCCAGCTGAACATTTCCACATAAACCAAAAATGAATTTTCAATTTTGTAAAGAGGACAGCGGTGCGCTTATTTGGTTCGAACCGTCAATACTTGTTCAGTTCCTACTTATGCCCACCAACTGGGGGGCAAAAGGAGCTGGCAGTAAATGAAAGGCTTGAGAATTCCTTTTGTAAAAGGAGCCAAACAACTGTGATAAACAAACAACTCATTGAAACTTGATATCAGAATCAGAGCAGAAGATAGTCATTACTCTGACCAAAAACGGAACATGGCTTCATTTGGAAATTTATTTATTTACTCTTTAGTCTTAGTTGTTTTTTTTTTTTCCCACCGGTGGCAAAGTAATGCCAATTCAACAGTTTTACAGCTTCTTTCTTTTTCTGATGATGACATGACACTGTCAGGTGCCCTATAGTTCCCTACAAGGCTGCTGGCAACACAGTGTACAGATATGTAAATAATTCCTGTAGAATCGTTATCAAGAAAACATTTCTGAGTTTTTTGCATGTTACACTACTTTGCCACTACTGGGCTACATTATCTAGCACATTTATATCCACCATGTTCTTAAACAAACATGACCGTTTGAAAACCTTAAAAAAAAAAAAAAAACAGATTCCTAAATGCAAACACCTTCCTGTGCTTCAAGATGCACTACTTATGACAGCCAAAAACAACTCCTGAAAAATACAAACCGTATACACTCAGTTTACTGAGTCTTGGTAGCATTTAGCATAAACTCAAAAAAGATTTGTGAGTGGAAACGTTCCGTTAGCAATGGTTCCATTACCAAACAGTCAAAGAAGAATGTGCCTGACATTACTCTTTAAGCCTTTTACTATTTTTATTGGTTTTAATTTGTGTGTGTGTGCCTTATGAGTGTGAGCAGATGGCCATTTTTAAATTTCCTTAGAATTAAAATAAAGACCTATTCTATTCTATTCTATTGGAATTGTGACAAAAAACATTGTAAAAGTATTGCTGGGCAGATAAACATGACTGATTAGACAGTTCAACATTGATTTAGTTTAGACTTGCAACTTTCAAATGTAGCACTGCTTGAGAATTAATATTTCTTGACAAACCCTGAAATTAAAGTGGGGAGAGTTTTGCAAAAAAAAAGCAAAGCAACAAATGGCGAAACACTTAACATTGCACATCAGTACATCTTCCAGCAACTTTTAAAAAGCCATTTACCGCACAGTACCTATGGTAAACATAAACCTCTCTATTTGTCAATGTATTGTGGAGGCAAATTTGGGCTAAAAGCACCCAAGGACATCAAGTAACAAACCAGTCAGAGCAAAGGAAGAACAGGAAAACCTCTCGCCTCACAGTAAGAAGGCCCTGGTTTAAATCCTGACTTTGTTTCTTCTGTGTGGATTTCGCAGGTTCTCCCAGGGTAAGCATCTGTTTTCTACAGGCACTTCGGCTTCCTCCCACAGTCCAAAAAAACATACTTCATAGGTTAATACGCAACTCTAAATTACCTCTAGGTGTGAATGTGAGTGTGTATTTGCCTCTGTGTGCTTCCTGTGGTAGGCAAACTGTCCAGGGTGTACCCAACTTTCACCCAACAGCAGAGATGTAAGCTCCAAGATCCCTTTGACCCCAATAAGGCAGGTTCAGAAAATAGACAGATGGCTGGTATATTTACCTTAAAAACTTCAAAAACAAATAGAAAATTTTGACATTTCATGTTTAATGTCAAAATTCAAAAGATTTACTGAGCAAACTTAGCCTTGACCTACCAAATATTCAAAACAAAGACTGCAGAAAGGCCAGCAAATGTGTATTTGTTGCTGATGTAGTTCAACAATTCTTTCTAAAGCACTTCAAGTTGTATTGTATTAAACCAGAAATGATGCAGATGATGCATACAAACTTTAAGTGTCAAACAATAAATGCAGCATTACCTCGAGGTTCTTCGGCCTGTTTTGCCAGTTTACGTAGAGCTGCAGCAAATCCAGAGTGGGCTGACTGGGTGGCTGGGCTTCCATTTGCTACGATGGAGCCGTTCAGAGGGGATGGAGTTAGGGGGCTGACCGTTGCCGTGGTACGTGTGGCCGTGGAGATCATACCTAATGATGGTGACTTTGGCTCATGGCTCATGCCTAAAAATACAAAAAAAGTGGGAAGAATAAGTCTTGTTAAATAAAAACTACTCATAAAACAAAGTATTAAGAAAGTGCCATTAATATCAGAGAAGCTACAATGACTTTACCACATAAAACTTTGCAAACTGTCAAAACAAACAGCAAAAAGGCACATGGTATCGATGCATTTCCTAACACAAAGGGCAGACTGGGATGTTGGCTATCTGTTTGTGACAGCTGGGAGGAATGGTATAGATTGGTAGTTGTATAGCTTTGGGTCAAAGGTGAGAGGTTAGGAGGGCGGGTCACCCTCTTTTTGCTTGAAGAACTTTAGTGGCAAACATTTTTGCCAGAGGTCCATGACAAGAGTTATACAACAACTCTAGGAGCACGCTCCAAAATAAACCAGGAGTTTAGCCTTGGTATTTTATGACACAAAAGGATGAAAAATATGTTTCAGAAAATGCCAACTCAGACAATTAAACACTATTGTTTACTTCGAGGGTTTAATTCTAAATCTGTTCCAGGCTTTGTGGTGGGTCAAGGGGTGCAGAGGGCTGGGACTGCTGTCCTTTCGCTTGTGTGTGTGTTGTAAAGCGAACCATGCCAACAGCCCCTCTGTCAGTGGAATCTCTAAATGCCGTTGTGGAGTCCGATAACGCTGCATGCTCAAGCAGAACACACAACAGGGGTGGCCTGGAGGACAAGTGTTATTTTAGAGTCACTCAGCTTCTGGGAGCTAGAATTATTGACACCACTAACATTGCTAGGGATTATTCGAAATGGTTTTTAGTTGTACATTTAAAGTACAATTCAACACCTATGACAAAGAAGAAAAAACTCCCAATAAGACTTACTCACTGCAAGTGTATCAACGCCACAATTAGATAAGTAGGAGATATATCTGGGTTTACCACAGAGACTGAGAGAGCTATAAAAAGATCAAGTTCCCTCCTGACAGGAAAGCAAAGCTGTTGAGTGTCTGTTTGAGTGGACACACACAGTGGCAGGTCAGGCATGAAAGGGTGAATAGCATTCCCAACACCTCTCGAGTTGTCCAGCCTGTAACCTCCCAGTTACCCAGTGCACTCTGAATGAACCCAGCAAACAATTAATAATGAAATCAACAGTGATGTCTGTCTAAGCAGCAGACACAGGACCTCTGAAAGAGTGGCAACCAAGCGGTGAAAAAGAAACCAACAAAGTCCAGCCGCTGTACAATATTTTAACTTTATCCTTGTATTAAGTCATACAACACTGTAAAAGATAGACATTCAACTTCTGACGAAGCCAAATCATTACAGAATTCACAACATTTTAATGTTTGAAACATAGTCAAGTTACACAACTGAAAGGAAAGACAAATACACACATTTAAAGCCCCCCCAGTGGCCTGTGAATCACTGACAGAAACTGAAATGGTCCTTACTGCACAAAGAAGTGGAAACGCCTGGAGCCCCCACGGCTGGGTCTTCATGTTAAGCCCATCCCAGCACACACCGTCAGCTACCGACAGGACACATACCATCTTCCCGCACTCCGTCTATCTCCTCTTACCCATCCGCCCTCGGTCTCTCAGCAAGCCTGCCTTCCTTCCTCTCGTGCCACAGCTCACAAAGACCGTTTAGAGCTTATCTAACAAAGCAACACCACACATGCTGCCTATCGCGCCCCTCTTCGCTTGAGCTCTCCCTCTAAGTGAGAAAACAGAAATTCTTGGGCTAGCAGCTGCTGTGTTGTCACATGACCTCATCCTCGCTTTCCCTCCCTCCTTACACTTTCCCTCACTCCTCCTCCCCTCTCAACCTATAATTCCTTAGCCATTTGTAGATAACAGACACAGGCATGCATGCCCTGCCAAGGCAAACGAGAGGAGGGGGAGGGGATGAGAGTGAAGGAGGAAGAACAGGGCAGAGTGCTCATTCGGTCAGCACATTTGACCCTATTGCTGAGGAGCGTACAGCTGGGTGTTGTTTGAAGCACATGCAGGTGTGTGTTTGTGTGTGTGACGGCAGGTAGGCAGTGTTAAACAAAGACAGTTAAGAGAAAGATAAACATGTCATGGCTTGTGTGAAGCTCAATGGCTTTGGTAAAGAAACCTTGAGTGTTAGACCTCCTTTTTAATTAAAACCATAATCGTCGGTTGACTACCTAACATCAACATGTTGAAATCAATGAGCTATCCTGATACAGTAAAGTTCCACTCCGATCATCTTTTGATCTGTTGTCAAAGTGTTCCCAGTGGTCTTTCAATTGTAATTATGCCATTTTTAGGCAAAATCATAAACCTGTCTTGTTTTCTAGGACATAGTTACTGCAGAATGACGGTAGTTAGGCAAAGACAAGGAAAACAAAGTCGTAGGTGAATCTTTGTTTGTGCAAGTGGATGCTTTGGAATGGAGCGGAGCAGGGAGCTTGTGGCCTGCTGATTGTAGTTTGTACGTAACTACAAGATTTTTTCAATGGCATTTTTTCATCCGCTCCAGATTTAACACGAGTTGAATAAAGATATACTCAGAAACGCAATTTTAATCTTCATTTTCTTTACATACAAAAACATGTAAAAAACACCAAAAACAAAATTTTCATTGGAGTGGGTTTTCAAATACGTACCAAGCCAATGCTTCTTAAAAGTAGCCTGCACTCAAAAGAGAAAGATACACAAAAAGTAAAGAAACTCACAAAGACTCACAACTTACAGTTGCGTGGCATTGTTATCTGGGTGGAGAGGATGACGTGTGATTGTGGTTGACGCTGCTGGGCTCAGGAAAACGGTAAAACTGTGTGGGTTTGACTTCCCCCTCTGTCAATCCTACCGTCACTAAAGGGGTGTGAATGAGTTGTTTCTTTAGTCATTTCCTCCTTCTGTCACTTGATACTTTCCTCAGAACGGTAAAGCAGCATATGAGTGAGAGCGTTGACAGGGAAAGGAGCCATTTTCAGATTGAAACCACATGGGGCCAGTATTGTGCAACAGGCCACCTCTAGAAAGGGCTCTGGTGTGTTCCTGAGGCTATGAGCTGTCTCCTTTGAAAATAAATAGCACTGTCACACTCGTTGGAGCCAGTTTCTCTCTTCCGTCTCATTCCTGTGTAACAGGATAAAAACAACCCAACCGGTTTCTGAGACCTGTGCTGACGTCATTTATCTGAAGAAGCTTGCATTACATGGTCACACCAGCAGACCACATCATGGCAAGACAGACACACGGGCAGCAGTGGTTACCAACCGTTTCCCACAAATCTTTGCTTGATCAACTGTGCGTTTTCTCTTAGTCAGTAGAAAGGGCAAAGCTATAAGTAATGGAGAACCCTTTCAACCTCAGCTTCAAGGTTTGTCTTAGTTCAAGTCTTTAGCTTTATTGACCCTAGTTTCTCTCTACCCCCCCCCCCCCCTTCAATCCTGTAAGCCCTTCACAAACTCATATCTAGCAAAAAAGAAGACAGCAAAATTTATTAAATAAAGCTTTACAATTATATTTTGTGGTGGACAAAACTGTTAAAGAAACTGTTGGAAGTTACAACAAAAGATGATAAAAGATAGCACTTTAGGAGTAACAATGAACTATATAGTCTAAGCAACTTGTGAGGAGTAATGTTCTGTGAATTTCCAGATAAGTGAATCTGCCTCCACATCTTAAAATCACTCTGTTTCATTACTGTTTTCTAAACATCCAGTAGGTGGCATTATATTACAGTTAATCCTGAAAATGGAAAATGTCACAGCACTTAAATGCTGAAAAATATAAAGTAAATAAATTGTTATAAATGTATAATTGCTAACTTTATAAAAGTTAAGGCCCAATCTACAACAAAAAATAGACTACTTAATGTAAACATTATTAAAAAAATAGAAAAAAATTCATTATTATTATTAATTATATTGTAATGTAAGAAGACCTTTTTCCTAATATTTACCATTGCAGATTTTACGCACTACATTTCCTGGTGTAACTGATAATTTAAATGCTGTTACACCCCAAAGGAAAACAAAACACAAAAAAGTATGTGGTATACAACATATACACAAACATTAGGCAAGTGGTTGTACGCACACCCACACACACACAGACTGAGAACAGATTGACTGCTCAATGGCATACAATAAATACATAGTTTTAACACCCAGCTGGGAGAAAAGCTGATTGCTTACTCTCATAGTCAAACAAACACACCAACTGCCACACAGAAACACACAGTTCCACCCTTTTGCTAGCTGGAATGCCGATCAAGCACGCGCACACACAGAGGCACACACACGCAGAGTAAATCCTCTTGGCTCCTGTATGCCCTGGTCACTGGAGAGATAACGCAGAGCCAGCTGTGTCGAGTGGTTAATCTTTAACCAGGAAAGGATTTGCCTATCAGCTTGTTAAAACTAGCAGTGCAGTGCTCCTGACCCATCTACCTGACCCAGTCGCTGTGGCTTGATCAGGTCCAGCTCAGTATGAACGGCAGCTGTCTCCATTACATTTAATGTGTCTCTACAAACCAAAAAGATAACTCCTTCTTAGAAGCTCAGAAAAGTACACTGCAATAAACAAAACAAAAAGCTGTCTTATTACTTGGAAGCCGGTCTGCCCTCGAACAAAATAAATGTCTGAAATAAACCCATTAATTTTTTGAACACAATTTTGTTGTTTTACTCATCTCTTACATCCCTGTAAATGCTTTACTATAAAATAGCATTATGCCTCCTTTATGGTGTAATTGCAGCTCTATTGAGTAATTTAAAAACAGGAAGAAACATAATTGTTCCAAAAAAGTATTGTGCTTCTGGTAAAATGGCCCACTTAAAAATTTCAGTCATTGTTATGTTCTTTGGGAAAGTTTCTCTCTTTTTAGATGTTAAAATTTGAGAGTTTCAAATTTATTTTGATAAAAACAGAGAACTATTAATAGTTTACCAAAGATGTGATAGCAAAATATCACATCACAGGCAAAAGATGAAGCAAAAAGTTCAGGATGAAGGAACATAAGGACAAAAAGAGAGGAAATTAAACATTGCTTTCTTCTAAAAGCTCAATAAAGTAAAAATAGAGATAAATGATAATGCAAGAAATGCCTACTATTTAATAACTAAATCTCAGAGGTTACTGACATATAAAAAGGGTTTATTTTTTCTTTTGTCGTATCCTTATGTGATGTCCTGAACATCATCTCATATTTGAGGAAATTCCATTTTTCACACGGCCTCAAATATAAACCCAATATGTGCTCAGAATAGTTTTAGACATCTGTTTTGCATGTAAAATCATAACATTATTGTCGCATCAAAGGAGGTCACTGTAAAGCAGCTGATTCAATCCCGGAGGTTAAATGCCTCCGGAAAAACATATTACAGCATTAAATTATTTCAAAAAAGCCAATCAGATACAAAGAGTTGAAAACACCAAGAAGAAAAGTAGATTAAAATGCTCATTGACACGAATACTAAAAGTTGATTATTAACCACGTATACATACTCTTGTTATCATTTCACTCTTGAACAAACATTAGATTACAAACAGATATTAGTGGGAGCTCAGCAGGATAAAGTTGCTCTGGTAGTTCTGGGTTTGTTTGACTTTTGAAATGAGATGTCAGCCTATGTTACCCTAATACAATATTCTAATAGCTGCACTTTTTAACAGGCAATCACACAACTGAGTTCCTTCACTCTTCATTCCAAAGACAATACTCCATTATCAAAGAAATCCTGAATTTACGGCACTATTTCTCTGTAGAAGATGTAAGACATGTAGTGTAGGCAGACAAAGACGGGTGATAGTAGTGTCAGTGTTTTTGGGATGTTGATCAACCAAGAAGAGGTGGGAGAGTTTCATTAGTTGCGGATCTTTTGCAGAAAACACTTTTCACATTTCTTCTGACCTGGTTCCTTCCTGGTCCTGAACGTGCATAAACACAGTCGTCTGCCAAAAGAAGAGCCGTCAAATGCTCCTCTTGTACATGTGGGAGTGCATTCGTGCGCACACGCATTATTCATCCCTCACCTCCTACTTCTCTTACTCTCACCCCTACCTGGATGACGGCATCTTGCAACAAATGCATAACATTTGTATAAAGACCGTCCAGACTTCCCCGCCTCTCCTTTTCAGTACTCCATTGCACAGGCATATACACTGAGATTAAAATATATATGCAGGAAAATGAAAACACTTGCATGCACACACAAAGCTTCTTCTCTCCCTGCTAAATCCTGCTCAACCAACTCAACAGTGTCATTTCCTCTTTCAGTTAATTACATATCAGCTGTTGCACAGCTTGCTAGGGTTGTGGTTGCTTGTGTGTATACATGTCATCGTTGGAGTGTGTGGTTGTACTCCGAGACACCAGTGTGGGTGTTTAACAGAACTGTCTGGTTACACCTCACAACACTGCTTAGAAATAATGAACACACACATGAAGAGACAGGCATTAAACCGCACAAATACACAGAAAACGCCGGCTGTCTGTGTTCCATGCCCTTTGTGGTCCACGCTCTAGAGTCAACCTTGTGCCTCCATGGCTGTGCCCTCAATCGCTTTCTTCTGAGAGGGACTGATCGCTGTCTCTCTCCTGGTGAGAGGCCAAATTTCAGCCGGGGTCCAGCTGTTCCGCAGAGAAAGTAGGCAGCAGATCAGCTCTGATTCATCATTTTTATCCTACCATTACCATGTCCTGCAGAGGTCCTTTTTAAATCAGCCTCACCCGTGATAGGGAGACAAAGGTGGAAAAAGTTCTTCAAACAGGGAGGAAGATAGAACAGGTGCGAGAGATTTTCAACATGTGAACTCAACAAAGGAAGACCTGCCCTAGAACCTGCACCTGTGATGCTCTTGAGTACACGTTATGCCACATAAACGGTATAAAAGACACACACAATACACACCAATAGAGAAAACAGCCCACATGTCAAACAGCGATGGTTAGATTGTATCTTCTGCACTGAAGCTCTCTGAGTGACTTTTTGTTCATGTCACGTATTTTGGTGTCTATCTACGCTCTTGTTCTAACTCAGTTTTATCTCTTCCCGCAATCTTCACCACGACACGAGAAGCAACTTTGTTTTTAAATTGATCCAGTTAAAGCTATACACGAATCCCTACTCTCAGAGTGCACCAGCACACACACAGACCTGCACTCAGCACTCACTTGACTTTCCATCGTAGGGTGCAGTTCAGTTACCATAATATAATCTTGTAATTAGTTTAATTGGTGTCTGTTCTTGCTTGGAAAGCCTCTGCACATCCTAGAGTGTGGATGCTCTATGATTAGATGAGAGATGCTGTTTTCTTTTGTGGGTGGGCAGCTGACAAGTCTTTGTGCCAAGGGCCAAATACTTCACTAAATACTGACAAAAAATAGTTTCAAATTTCCCATTTAATTTCCATCACTAATTATGCTGTTTGAATAAAAATGTTTGAGAACAAAAATACATAAAAGATGATGTGAAGTTTGCTGTTTTAGAAAACAATCTACTGTATTAGTGATTCTAAATTGATACTAAGGGTAAATGCACAATGCACTCTGTATTACCCTCTGTATGCAGCCTGCCCAGAACCTTCAGCATATCTAATACTAATAGGAGCTGTGAAAGGCTCCAGCTCTCCCATGGCCCTAAAAAACAATACAGAAAGTATGGAAAATACAGGGAAATAATAAACAAATAGACAGCTTTTCCTCACAAAGCACTGAAATATATGTTTAGATCTGTTTAGGTCGAGGAATGTATTCTATAATTTACTAAAGAAGCACTATATGGAGAACTATTAAAGATGCTTGTGCTCTTGCAATTCATCTGGTGGTTTTGGTGCTGACCGTGTTCAACACAGCACAAGGCGGTGAACAGTTCCCTTCACCAATTTCTCCTAACTGTGAGCCTGTTGGCCAAGCTGAGTCTATTACAAGCAGCATAAATGGGAAAAATCAAATAATCCATTAAGGCAAGTAGCCTAAAGCAACAAACTTCTTCAATGAATGAGTGACTGTCTGAAGCCATATAAAAATCAAAGTAAATACCAAAGAATTATGATGACAAAATAGTAGCTCCTGCATGAAACTAATGGTACAGAAAAATGGCAATAATTCATATCAATACACCATCAAGTAGGTTTGCTTTACTCTTGAAACATTAGGGCAATAGTCATCTTCGATGCATCAATGGCATTCCAACAAGAATTTTTATTACATGACCAAACAAGTATTCTTGATTTCTGCAAGTTTTCACGTGGCATTAGGACGTAATGATGTGTCGTCATATTGGACAATACGACAAAATATTTTCATCACAATTTTATTAGCAATGCATCGTTTTATATGAGCTTGTTAAATAAACAGAGGCAGAACAACAGAATGGGGCAAATCTAGAGATCAATTTTGATTCTTGCATGTTCATTTTTCTGTTGCACACATTTGGTTACAACATGTTACTGCAGACACTCAAAATCCGTTTTTAGAAAAAGATAAAGATAATTCTCAATTCAAAACTAACAGCCGATTGTAAATAAGGTTTTAGGCTAAACTTAAATGACTGCTATGTTGTTGTGTTAGTACATTGTTGCTAGCAACATTGCACGATCCTAAAAGCATTTCTGTAAAGCTCCAAATGTCTGACTAATGCTCCTTAAGTCTAATTAAGTGTAAAGAAACTTTTGTAACACAATTGATTTTGCTTTATGCTGATGACACATTTTCATATGCTTAGACAAACATGAATCATGAGCTTAGGAAGTGCTTACGTTTTAACGACAGAAACCTTGGGATATATGATAAAAAACTAAAAGAACATCCTCTGCTCCTTGATTTTCCACCAGGAAAATCAATGTCTGTTATAGTCGGTTATTCCAATGAGTAGCAAAAAATGTACACAAATGTAAGTTCCACTGCATTTACTGTGACAAAATCTCAAAGTGGTGTTTGAAGACCCTGCACTGGAAGTGCAACAAACGCCTTTGCTAAAAGGGACAAGAGATTTATTAACAAAACAAACCCAATTTGGAGACACTCATTCGTATTTTAGGTTAAAATTTTATGTAAATCTGAAATTCATACAAAAATGTTCCTTTAGAATACGACTGGTGTGTTTTTCCCTTTCACTTTACTGAATTATTGCAGATTATGCCATGTGAGCCAAAGCAGTTCAATTCAATTCAATTTTATTTATGTAGCCCAAATTCACAACAACAGTCGTCTCAGTGGGCTTTGTAAGTCTTGTAAGGTAAACATACAATCAAAAAGGATCATAAATGCATAGACTCAATAGGATAATACTAAAACTTTAACTAAACAGACCAGACTAAACTGGCATCCCTGCCCTTAGACCCCTCCTTCGAAGAAGAAAACCCAAATAGCAAAAATATGAAACAGAGTTAAACAAGGGAAAAACAAGAGTGTCAAAGCAAAAAAAATGTAACATACATTTATAACTATCCTGGTAAAGACGGTACTTAAAGTACTTAAACAACTATGTTTTCAACTGATGTGGGTTTGTAGCTCTGTCCATGAGATGATCTTAGCACTTGGCTGCAAAGCTTGCTTCACCCCTTCAGGCACATGTCTGACCTTGTTCTCATATACAAGCAGGCCCTGCTGATAAACAGACTCACATAATATGACGGTCAGCTGATGTTGCAGATACCTCAGAGATGGAAAGGAAACAGAGGACATGCAAGAGCCAAGCAGACAGGTTGCAGAGAGAGAAAAAAAAAAACAAATAAAAGCAAAAGAAAGAAATGATTATTCGATAAGAGAAGAAAAGCCTTTTGTTAAAGAGCAGGAATTTGCACAGTGATGGGTTACAGAGCTGCAGTATAACAGAAGGGAGCATAAAAGCAAGAGAGACAAACACTATGTGATTCATTCAAAAAATGATAATGAAAGAAGTCCTGCTTGGTGATGGCAATAGTCAAGTATGGTATGTAATGAGTGTGAGTATGATTCACTTATCTGTGCCCTTGTGTTGCCTGTGTTGTTTGCTTGGCCAGTGCTTATCGGGCTCTGGGGTATAACAACAACAGCAGCAAACAGGAGCCACACAAACACAATCTAAAGTTATCTAAGAGGTACTTCAGTCTGGTCAATGCAACAGGACCAATTTCTGTGAATGGAAATGTTTTCCTCAGGGTTGCTATCCTCAATTTGATCAGAGTTCTGGTTCAAGAAGACTAATTTTATTTTCTTAAATAAAAAAAGAAAAACAGCAGGGCTGGTGATTACACTTCCACTGAAGTCATGTGCAGTGCTGTCTAAACAGACTTACAAAAGAACACAAAAGCACCACAGACACAAAATTAATCAAAGAGCAGAGCGGTTCTTCCTCACCTTCTTTCAGGTTAAAGAAAGGCATGATGCACACGGTTTCAAATAGAATATAGATAAGATTTGTAATAAAACAATCAAAAAGTCAAAAAACAAAGACAACGTCAAGCTTCATCCAAATACGGAGAAATGATCTGTTAAGGAAAAACACAGTCTGCTTTCCTCACCAACATCTACAGATAAATATATCACAGGGATAGGTGAAGGCGTGCCTACAAAAGATTCCCAAAAGTCATGGAATTGGGAATTAAAGCCAATAACTCCAACTCTTTCTACTGCCTATTTCAGAGTGAGTAGAGCACTTGAGATTTCCAAAGTTGTGTTCCAGTACAAGTCATGTAGTGTGAGCAAAGCCACGTTACAAGGCTTCAGTCGGCAAACTGATTCATTGACTTGTGACTATTTCTATAACAATGATAAAAGGCTTGTCAAAGGAAGGATGTATCTGTACTGTTGTAAAACACTTTCAATCAAAGGACAGCCCTTGTTGACATCTCCCTAAAGCTTCTGTTTAGTTTAAACACCAACCCAGTCGAGTGTGCTCTGTTCACGCAGAGCAGGTTGATGATGGGGAGATTAGGTTCTCTCTCATGCTCAGAGTTAACAAACAGATCTATAGGAAAGGAGAAACTCTTTCTTAACATCTCAGCGTTGATAACATAGTCCAAAAAAGATCTCACCAAGGAAGAGTGAGACAGATCAACCAAGATAAATAAGGAAGAGTATCAGAAAGTGATGACAGCACAACTTGTGATAGCAGCTGGGAAGAGACACTAAAGGAAGCCCCTGCTCTCAAAAAAAGCTTCTTTTCCTACACACAACCATGCAGAAACCCTGCCCTGACACAAAGAGAGCAATGTGTGCTCTCATATTTTCATACTATGGAAGGACAATGCAGTAATGCGAGCCAACGCGGAGCTGCTCCCTGTCAGGCCCATCCCCGTCTCCCTGTTAGGGAACTATGTAAACCCATGCAAAGGTCTCTCTTCAGTCTGCGCTGCTTAAGCTATCAATGTGGCCTGTTGATAAGAAAATGCAAAGTGGGTCACCTTTAACTCCAAGCTCCTTGTGTAAACAGAACAAGGAGCTGCTTGGGACTCTCCTAATCACTCTCTAAACAGGGCCAGGTGCTGTTGCCACAGACAAACTGTCACCAACACTGCTCAATACAGCTGCTGGTCGACCCTCCACACTCAATACTGCAGGCCGCCACAGCTTGACAAACAGTGCCGTCAACCTGAAAACACGGCAGCCTAGATAAAGCAGGTTGACCATTTAAATGCTCAAGAACGTCAAGCAGAATATAATGAGGGAGACCTGATTTTCCTCACAGTAGGATATGAATAAATAATCGCACACTATTATCACATGCTTAACGGGAGACGTGCATGTCTAAGACAAGAAATGACAACTCCGGCTAATGCCATTCTGAAAGATAGGTTCACATGGACAACTCAAGAGGTAATCTGATGGTAGGAGAAGAACAGCTCAGACGAGTGCAGCGTCATGAGGCTTTGCATGACACAAACCGCCACTACGGTCATTCAGAAAGGAATCCAAATAAAAAAGGTTTATGAGTACATTTATGTTTGCGCTGCTGGAACAAAACAAATATGTAGGGTAAGAAACTGAATTTCAGGTTTCATTTACATGCCTTGGACAAATGAAGAACTCTCTTTTCTGAGTAATAAATGAATGCTGATTACATGTTCCCAAAATGGAGAAAGGGCTCAATATTTTCAGGATGTTTGAGTTATTGAAACATTTTTGCTGCTCAAATTTAATTTTAAAAAATTATTACTGGAAAGTATTTAAATGAGACATCTCTTTGCCAGGACAGGGAAGCAATTGAACAGCAAAGTTATTGCAAGTAATACAGTTTTCAAGGATTATACAGTTTACTACATTTTAATGACATTTTACTGAGAATACAGAACAAAGGAACAATAAAACAGGAACTCTAGGAGTTTTAAAGCATTATAAACTTCAAATCCTTCTTTACAATTCCAAAATTAAACATGCTTTATTTCTCGTCTGTAAATCAAACAGAATAAACATGAAGAAGTCATAATAGTGAATTACAAACAAAAATGTCCAATCCCAATGTGTAAACAACAACAAAAAACAAAAAAAAGGGGGCAAGAGGAAAACCATTTATCCAATACTTAGGGGTCAAAGGTTCTTAAAAAAACAACATTAAAATCCAAAAGACATCAATTATAAATCAAAAAGCGACAAGCATGTAAACAGCCATAAAGCAAAGGGCGATTGTTTTTGTCAGGGAGATTTCCTGTATGAAAGTGAAATGAGTGAAGCTGTGACACTGGTTTCCAACAGCAGAAAGGTGTCTGTCGAATCGCTTATCAAAGTTGCAAATAAATCATAAAAAAAAAGTACACAGATTTCCATTTTAAAGCTTTTTTTTGTTTATGAAAAACTGATGTCACATTACTAGTCATTTGAGCCAAACAAAGGTGAAACTTATCAATAAAAACAGTATTTCTTACAGTAAAAACTAGTAGAAAAGCTGTTGTTTGCTATAAGAAATACAATAAACAATTTTACTTCTACGCTAAAAATCCAAGAATATTAAATAATTGATTTTGCATTTTTACAGTAAAGATTACATTTTAACCCAGTCTGTTAGTTAAAATGATGATTTATACACCAGATAATTCTTTAAAAAGAAAAAAAAAATCAGTAAGTTGCTTCAGAAAAACTAGAGGTTTAGAGCGGTTAACGTTATCAGGAGTGTCTGAAACACAAAGCGAGGCAGCAGATGAAGCACAGGGAGCTCAGTGAAGCCTGTTGCTTCTCCGCTGTGTTTGCAGGCGGTGTTTTACACCCGGAGTGCGTGATGAGTGGCTGCTCTGTTCACAGAGGAGGCAGCTGCTGAACGCGCCTGCGGTTCAAAAGAGCTGAAGGAGCGCGTGGGAAGCGCCTCAGCACGGTCCACCTGCCACGCGCACGCGCACATAACTGCACGGGGGGTCAAACCACGTCCGCGGGGTCAAAGCCTACGCCCGGAGGAGAGCACCAAATGGTCAGAATGTGTCACACGAGCGGAGGAAATGCCCCTCGCGGAGCAGACAGACAATCATTTCAAAAAGGAGCCAGTCTGACTGGAGACCGAAGAACCAAGAGGGCCAAACAAAACAGAGGAGTTTTTGTGAGGGCAAAGCTCAACTGAACTGTGAGCGTGACAACCTGAGCGCTGAAATCCTCCAGGATAACACACACACATCATATTCCAGCTGCAGCCTCCAACATTGTTAGAGGAAGTTAATTTGGTGGGGTGGGGGTCGGCTGCTGCTCCTTTCAACCCTTCAGGGCATTATGATCCTCAAAACCCGATTATAATACAAACATCAGTAGTAAATATAGGCAAATACTTAATAATCTAAAAGCAGGAGCCCCTGGAGGCATCGACGAGCCCCCTTCACTCCCTGCTTCACTGACTCGTCTTTCTTGTCTCTCCTTCACACATTAGCGCGCTCGCGCTCACACTCACGCGACGGCGACCAGGGCTCGGCGGCACCAACCTTCCGGGGAGGGGGAGGAGGGGGGGAGAAAAAAAATAGCACCCGTTTCCTCGATATAGTAATGACTTCCTCAACCAACCTCCGCCGTATGCCGAGCGCTGACACAAACACCTCCGGGTTTGAAAACACAGCTCGTGTACAGATTTACTGAAAAGAAAAAAAGAAAAAAAAAATCACTCACCGCAAACACATATGGGTTACTCCGCCGGCGAGCACAAATTTGTAAACCTCCGCTAGCAGGGAAGGCTCAGGTCCATCCTGCAGTCGAGAACACAGACTCCGCACTTTTGTTATCACGGAGGAGGAAGCTCCGACGCCTAGCGAGGCCACGGGGACGGAGCGCAGCAGAGCAAAACGCCGGAGAGGAGGAGGAGGAGGAGCAGGAGGAGAGAGGCGCCCGAGCTGCCGGGAGCCGAGGGGCGGAGCTTCTCCTCTCGAAGGGGCAGGACAGACAGACCGAAAACACAGACTCATCCGCGGAGGGCGGGAGGTTAGGGCACCTGCTCCCACCCTGTCACACCCACAGTCACAAGGGTTCACCCCGAATGTCATTTGTTGAATTTGATGGAGGTAAAGAGGAAAGTTACCTTCCGTTAACTATAACACAACAAAAATCCTTCAAAGTATAACTGTTGACAGAATGTAGTAGAAATGAGGTAATCCCATTCATCCAAAAAGTGTGTTGTCATGTTCCAACTGGGAAAAAAAATGTTAATGTGGTTATTAAACATTTGAAAAGTTGTTTTAAAGAAGCATTGATGCCAAAGTGATCGTTTAATAAACCAGTAATGTATTTATGTTTTACATTTGTTCGAAACAACTCAAGAAACAGTTTCTGAGTGGAAAATTCTTTCCATGATGGAAAAACAATCCAGTAGGATGTTTCTGTAAACCGCCATGTATTTATTTATAAGCTATTATTTAGACATATTTTCTGATGTATATTTGCATTTCCTTTAACAAAGCAATACAACCTAACGTTGGTATCATTCCTGAAAAGGATTGATAGCTTATGATGCTAGATGTGTCTTTAATGGTCATATGACTTATTGAGTAAATAAGAAATTTAAAAAAGCATTTTACTCACATGCAATAATTTTCTTACCAGCAGTTTCATGCAGGTAACAACAGGAGACAGCAGTTCTTGCAAGCGTCCACAAGGGGACAGCCAACACAGGCAATTCAGCTGACTGCTTCTGTCTGTTTGATATATCAATGGTTCAACTATGTATGCAGAATCAAATGCACCTATATATCTAGTAAAGACAGGTTATCTCTAAAAAATATAAGGATTAAACCAGTGTTTACCTAGGAGAAGGTGAAATTGATTTTCTGTTAACAGCTAATTTCTGAATTCTCCAAATTAAAAACCAACTTAATAAAGAGAAACCGTTTCATGTCCCAATTACATTAACAAACCACAACCAAAGCAGGCAAAAGCACAGAGACTAACAAGAAAATGAACTTTTGTTGCCCTTTAAAGTGCATTATGTTTAGCTTGCATTTTTTTCTTTTTTTTTTTTTTGCAGTTGGCCCTTCTTTTATCCATGTGACAATATGTGCATAACCCAGGTCGGATTTTACGGGGGGAAGGGGGGGGGCATACCCTCTGAACCCCTAAAATGCTGAGAAAACCATGCTAATATCATATCAGTTCTTCCATCCATATATCTCTCTTCTCTTTGGATCCCATTTGTCCTACAGGTTTTAGGTTGGGGGCCCCTTTCATTTACCCAAGTTTTGGTCAAGTACAAACGGGACACTGGTTTGTGCTCTATTAGTGTGTACAGCAAGCAAGTGAAGCAACTGGCCACGCCCTCCTTATGCATCTACCAATCAGCAGCTACTTCGGATTTAGCAGGTCATCATGTTTTTGGGGCAGTTGATGGTGGGGATGCTGCTACCCCCCCCCCCCCACACACACACACACACCCATGCCCATATGTGGCTTTAACTTTACTTCTGCTGGGCCTGTATGAGAACTGGTGAATTCTCCAGACTAACAGTGCTTACTGTAGCAGCTCTTTAAATCCTCTTTCACAGATAAATTCTACAATTTATTAGTTGATGTAGACATTTTGCCACTTATATAATCTTTTATAATTATTTCAACTGTCCAATTCATGTGGAGAAGGAAAACGCAACCAATAACACGTGAAACCTTTGTAAAATTCCTGCCTAGTTTGCAAGCAGACAGATGAAGGGTTTCTGTTTCAGTCGGCAGCTTCTGGCACACACTTGCAAAAGCACACATTCGAACTGTGAATCCCCCACGATGAGACTGCACTTAATTAAATTTCCACTTCTCTGCTGCAGGTGTAGCACTGCATAACTGTAAGGAGTCTGCTGGGTATTCCTTTTCTCCGCCTCCTCCTGTTCTTGTCTGCTTAACCTCCTCCACTTCCCTTTTTTAACGCTGAATGCCGCCCATACGTACCATTCCTCACTGTTTAGAATACTTGCCGTTTCACACGTTTCAGCATTGCTTCCACCTCCCTGTCTCCACAGTCGCTGCCTCCTTTTTGTACCACCCTTGCCTTTTCCCCCCTCCCCAGTTCTTTCCCTCTCTCCCAGCAGCGAACCTGGCCCTAGGCATCGTTAGCTTAATTTAATAAAGGGGCTTAAGCATTTGAGAGGCTTTTGAAGGATCTGACTGCTGTTACATTCATTACAATCTATCAGCCACCAGAGACACAGCCTTGTTGTATGGCTGGAAACAGCCAATGTGAGCTTGTGTGCACGGAAACGTATCAGAGGAGCCAAACAAATAATGAATCTAACTATTTGACTGATGATGAAATCACATCCCATGAACTCCCAACTCACTCCTGCTTCACTCCATAAAATGTTATGTGGGGCACAGTTAATCGTACAGTTGTATGTCTGTGCCAGCTTGTTCGCATGCCACCATGCATAATGTTCAGAAATGTTTGCCCAATTCTGCAAAAGTCATATTTTTGTCACTATTTTTATGCATTCAGCGAGATCCTCTCTACAGTCAATGTGCATAGTCTTCTTGAACACAAATAGCACAGGACCACCTCCCCACTGCCCACCTTCCAAATTGCGTCCATCATGCTTAAAAGAAGAGGCAGCTTTTAAAGACTTTTCGACGGGGGGAGACAAATTCAGCACCAATAGGCCAGAAAAGACTGCAGCCTCCCCTGTTGAAATTGTGGGGTTTATTCAGAGTTTACTTTCCAGGCTTTTCTAAATTGTTCTTCCTTCAGCATCTTCATAAAAGCCTGGACAGTTATCAAACAGAAACACAAAATGTTGCATTCATGTTTGTCAGCACATGAAAGTAAAGGACTGAGTATTTTATTCCGTCCGTGTTTAGTATGTGCTCCATATTCTACCAGCCAGTCATTAAATTCAGAGTTTTTAGAGAGGTAATTACCATGCAGATCAGATGCCACACAGCAAATGGAAGATGATAGGAATGACACAGACAGAAGGATGAGAGAAAGACAAACCAAGAAAAGGTAGAAATACAGATGGGCTTACACATTAACAGAGCAGTTGTTTACGGACGAATAACAGTACAAATGAAAAGACGGAGCTCTTACTATAATGGCGAAAGGAAAATGACTTTTCTTGTCTTCTAATAGCAGAACAGTAAAAACTACAAGAATATCATCCTGGCAATTTGACATTTCTCTGAAATGTTAAACAGATTCTAAATAAAAACTCCTTATTTTTGTCAGTTGTTTTAACACTATCCTGGGTTTTAAAGAATACTACTTTGGCAAAAATTGAAAGCAAGCTACAGACCTTCTGCACTAAAACAACAGAACCAGCAAATGATAATACATTTATTAGACAGATAGGCAAAACTGTATTTGACCAATTTTTCAAATGCAACAGAAACTTCACGTTTCAATTAACAATCAATACTAAATAATGTTACTAGGTAGCCTAACTATTATTTATCCAGCATTTTCTTAACTCGCTGTATCTCTTTCAGGGTCACAGGGCTGCTAGAACCTGTCCCAGCTACTGGGTGGGATACACCCTGAACACGTTGCTAGCCTGTTGCAGGATTGCCTAACAATTATTTAATTTATAAAAAATAAAAAACAGAAAAACTTTCAATATACATTAATGTACACTCACAATAATTCTCTTCAAGCAATGTGTTAAAAACAAGCTGTTGTTCTTTGTCTGATCTAACTAAGACCTCCAGGCTTTCAGTCAAATTGCAGCTGACATGCTCTCCCAAATGACCACCTCCTTTTTGTTTTAGTCAGTTACAAATGTAGGGTATGGGTTGTTTTTTAGCCTGTGTATGCTTGACTTGATCAAATTACATGGAGGCTGCACAGCAATTTCCTTTATATTTACCTTACATGACTGTAAAAATTCTGTTTATCAGTCATTCCGTCTAGTTGACACGCAGGACCAAACGTTCTGGCTCTGTGCTTACTGTTAAAAGCAAGCCAAAGGTCAACTATAAAAGCAGGGAAATAAAACTAAGGTACAAACTAAAGCATGTTAAGGAGACCAGTTAAAACAAGGATTATATTGAGGAAGCGTGCAGAGTGAGCTGGCGATGCTACATTCACTCAGTCCTCCTACTCTCTGGATGACTATGTATGTGTGTGCCAGCAACAGGGGAGTGTGGTGAGGCCTATTAACACACGAAGCTGTAATAGGCAGGGGGAGCCAGGATGTGTCTGAGCCACTGACCTGCCCATTAGCTCTCTCCAGTCCGCTAAACCCTCACATCGATCACCCAGCCACACATCATTGATCTGGAAAACCAGGCACGAGCAGACTACTCAGACATCCCCTTCGTCTCTCACGCTTCTGTGTTGTTGTGCAAGTGTGTTAGGAGGGGGTGCTGGTGTCTGTGTGCTTCATTTGCACTGGTGTGTTTAATCTTTATAAATGTTAGACCGGCTCCTGGGTCTGAGTGGACACATGCAGTAACAGGCACCTTTTATCAGATGTACAAAAGGGCCAAGGAGCACAGCTGCCTGTGATAATATTCCCCCCATTATTCAAATGTATTTCACCTCCCCACCCTGCTGCTGTGACATAATTAACAATGTACACTCCTTTATTAGCCTCACTTGCACAAGCTAATTGTTGGCTGTCACTGGGAATGTTAAGAGCACACACACACACCATCTAGACCCTCTGCACTCAGTGCCTGCACATTCACGAATGAGCCAAAACTGATGCATGTTCTAGTAGCCTCACCTTCATTTATTCATCTCTACCAGGATGCAGATTTTTAACTGCAGTAGCCATTAGTTAAATGCAGAATTTTTACAGATAATACCTCAATCACTAGTTAGATAAAACTGTTTCCATATGTATGTTGTAGAGATGAAGCTGTGCTGTGTTCCCTTCAAAAGATCAAGAAGCAGTACATTATTTGCATGGACTTAAAATAAAATAAATACATTAAAAATAGGTGGTCACTGGTTAATCAATATTTGATAGTTGAGACAGGAAAAACACCAAAAGAGTATGTGTGCAGAATCAAAGAGGAGCCACAGAGGGGGATAGAGCGTAAACATGTAAACGTGGAACATACAGGTGCACTCTAAAAAACTGTGTCTGAGCTGTTTTCACACGTGCAAACACTGACAAGGATCGGGAAGCGTATGCAAGCTCATTCAAATAAAAACAGCAATCACTAGTGCTTCAGCACTGCAAGTTGCAGTGCAGCACACCAAAAACAAGACGAATAAGCACTTAACTCAAATCATTTACTGCTTGCAAAGACTTCAAAGGGGAAATAATGTAAGCACAGATTATGTATATATGTAAGATGCGGCATGTTATTTGACTTGTGCAATCAGCTCATATGAGCTGTCGACCCAACTCACTGAGACACTTTATTAAATCATGTGGACAACCCCTGTGTGACTTGACTATTTAAATATTTTTTAATGAATGTTTAATCCATAAAAGCTCTGGATCTTTCCATTTCCCCAGCCTCTGCACATATTTCCCTTCCCGTACACCCTCCACAAATCTACATTTTGTCATTTCTAGCGTAGGAAAGTTGAAACCCAAACCAGCTATATTTCGAATAAAGAATCATCTCTCAACATCATAATTCACAGCTATACCAGTAGGAGTGATTAAAGTGGACAAACCTGAACAAAATCCTTATGCCTTCAGATGAGCAGCCCACTCAAATGTTTTCCTCTGTAAACTCCTCATATAAACAGTGTTGAGCTGTTGAGTGTTGTTTCTCACAACATATTGGCAAATGTGCCCACAAATGTACAGTACAGCATGATATACAGAGTGGCAAATGTACAAAAAAACAAATATAGGCAGGAGGGGGGTATGTAAGGAGCCAGGATGAGCTCAAGCTCATACTAATTGGATAATTGCATTGATTTCCATTTAGCTGCACTCTGATGTTATTTACAGCGTTTAGCCCTGCAACCCAAGGCTCCTCTCAACTCTCTCAGTGCTTTAACCACCCATGACATGCTGTCAGCCCCCTCTCCTACTGCCCTCTCCTCCTCTTCCCCCTTTTCACATTAGTCAAATAAAAGCCAAATACATTACTAGGTCATTAGTATACAAATACGCTTGCTTACACCCACCATTCCCTCTTAAATGATAGTCACCTCATCTCTACGAAACCTGCAGGAACAGTAGCTTTAAAGCAGCTTTCTGTATCCATACAGTCTAACATATTAGTGGTACAGTTAGGGGTCACAATAAAATAATAAGGTGTCGAAAATGTCTAAAGATTTTAAAATTTATGAATTTAAATTATGATCAAATAATAAAATCATGAAAATTATAACCATAAATAAAGTCAGTCAAGTAAAAACAGTCAACTCTCCCCCTAAACAGGATTCCAACTCCACATTACCTAGTGTAGCGTAGTTGTTGACAAAATGACAAAACAAGACACAGCGCAAGAGAAATTGCAACGTGATCAGAATACAGCAGACAGGACTTTGTACTAGTAGCTTACTACATTAATGTGGTGGTCACGTCCAGGACACAGACAGAGTGCATTAAGCTCATCACCACTCTTCTGCACACATCAAGGACTCTAACAAGACCCACAAACTACCACACTAGTTTAAGAGATTAGACCTACAGAAATGCATGTCTTTAACCACAGATTCGTTGGCAGAAGAGACAGGAAGTTTCTATTTAGCAGTGAGGACAGCCTGTGTAGCAATGGTTTTTGCTCACAGGTAACAAAAGTAAAACCGAGGCAGGAAAAAGAAGAGTTTTGGAGATAATCCGCTGTTTGATGCTGTCAAGCTATTAAAATCCAATCAAGCTCTGTGACACGGGCAAAGACGCAGCTGTTTCTGACTTTTCGGAAATGCAGCTTGAGGAAAAGGTGTGAGTAATTGCAAAAGCAGGTCCACTGGTAGAACGCAGTTTGCATGAAGTTAAGCAGAAGATTGAACTGTTAATGTTTCTATGTGCGAAACAACAGTGAAGATGAGAAGAAACCATGGGCTGCAGTGAATATATACCAAATAAAAACTGCATTGGTATGACCTGTAAGGAAAAGTAAAATGCAAAATGTTTGGGACAACAAGGTGGGACAATACTCTTCCAGTCTTCCAATTGCAGAATTAGTCATAATTCTGTGTTATCTTTGAGTGCATTCGACTCCCATTTTAAAAATAAAAGCACATTTAAGAGGTTAGTACAGCAAAAACCATCTACACTGCTTTACAGAGAGGTGGAAAAATGTGATAAAACTAGATGAGTCATCTCTTAGACAAACTGATGTGAGTTCATCACTTGATATGCATAAATAAAAAGGATACACAGTTTTATTTGATTCGTCTAGCTCTGTTAAACTGCAAGTGTTGTCTGCTAGTATTCAAGTTTCTACACTCTAATTTAAAACATTGAAAACATGTTTTACGTTTAAATGCATTATCACATGTAATATCCCTTTTAATCTATTGAACATCCATAGAAAAAAGGAGATGATGTGGGACTTTGTAAAATAAGCAACACCTGTGAGTATTCATCATAAAAAATATTGAAAAGTTAGTCACCAAAATAATCGGAAATTAAGTTGCTAGTAAAAACCTTGGGTTATTTCTTCAACTGCAGTTCTTGGATTATTTATGTTGGGATATATTTTTGGGTTCATTTTTGGAGCAGTGCAAATTTTTTGTTTTATGGTTATATTTTAATCAAATTTATGTTTGTTTGTTTTTTTACCCTCAAGTGTGCACATTGCCGTTTTTCTGGATGTAATTATTGGACCAAATTCCTACTAAGACCAAAGAGCAAGATCAATAAATGCTATTTAAGTTTTTATATAGCACCACTTATAACATCTGCATAGTACATTCTGTTTGTATAGTGGAGTTTAGAATAAGACTTTCTCTTACTGAGTCTTTTTCATGTATTTTAAAAAGAAATAGTGAAAGACTCCAGTGTTAACCACTTTTTTTGTCTTATTACTTCCTCTTGTCATCTGTTAATCTACCTCTCATCATATTATTGAATACAGAAATCCTGTTTGAAGTCTTGGTGGTATTGAATTAACATGACCGATAAAGAGTACAAACAGACAGTGGTGTCAGTTCTCTGTTGTGCTACACAGGGATACAAGGACTATGTTGCAACAGAAATCCTCATTTCCTGTCACTGCAAACTCTGCCTTCACCTTTACAAAAAAAAAAAAAAAAAAAAAAAGAAGAAAACAAGCACAAATGTAAGTAAAAAAGATGATGATTTAAAGTTGGAATGCTTTCTCACTTACTCGCCCATCACTTTCTTCCTCCTCAGGAGCTCAGACAGCAATAGTGAGAAGTCTACTGTAAGACGATAAAGAAGGCTAAGACGCTTCTATCCCCTGCAGAACACACACACTCAGAGGGATAAGCTATGGACTAGTCTGGATCCTTGATACACACAAACATGAAGAAGCAGTTGTTACAAAGCAGAAGCTCTCATCTCACTGCTAAGCAAGCAGGAGGAAGGAGGGATGGAGGAGGATAGAATGAAAGGATTAGGCCTTCATCTGTGGATGAACATGCCGTCTCCTCCTCCTTGTTAGAACAGATTCCTTTACTTCCCTTTTACCTCGGCAGACACTTTTTCATAAAACATTTGGTAAATTGAACCTCTTTTTCTCTGTTTTATTTGGTATAACCTCAGATGTGGTTCCAAGTAGCCATCGGTGATTATTAAATGATACTTTGAAACACTTAAAACTCTCAATTCTTCAGTTGTTTTAATGTTATTTGACTGCATTAGCGCAACTTGTGAATGTTACAGGCTGTGCAGTCATGCAGTTATCTGTGAAGTGCTTCCTTCTGTAGTCTAAAGTCAAAAATGCCTATCAATTGCCCTGTTACAGACCATCCCTTAAAATGTAAATATTTGAAAATAGCCAACTGGAGTCTCTTTAAGTTAATTTAATGGATCCATTGTCTTTGCACAACTGGTTGACTTGTGACTGACACATTAGTGTTTGGTAACACAGACCATTCCAAAACAACATAAGCTATGACCGTGAACACTGGAAACATGGTCTTTAAGCCAAGAACACATTTCACACATATCCCAACGCACTCCCTGCACCCAGATGGTGCATACTTCCAGCCAGCAGGGCAAAGTTCTCAATGCATGCATGAAACGTACTATACATGTTTAACTAGCTAATGAAAGTGAACGTACAACATCTCACCTGGGGAAGGAAAAACTGCGATAAACAAATTTCTCTGTATTCGTTTTGGTTTTAATGATAACAAGACCATCTGTTAGTCATCCTCTTTAAAAAAAAAAAAAAAAAAAGAGAAGTGTTTGTGTCGCAGTCACTCCCACAGCTCCTCTCTCCCTTTCCTCTCGCTGCATCCCATTCACACTCCAACACAGTGAGGGGCAAAGATAACACCTCCAAGCCTCAGTTTGGTTGCCAGCATGTAAAACCCTTCATCTACTTCTGCCCTGCTCTCTGAGGAGGCTGATCAGAAGGAACATGGCAACCCAGACACTTGAATTGGCATCCATGGCTAAACAAGAGTCAAATCACATGTCACGGATTTGTGGTCACTTTTTTGTTGTGTAGCATATTTTACCTTCCCAAAAAATGTTTGTAAAGGATTATTATTGATCATAAAATTGTATCAAGAATACCGTATGCCAAGGAGAAAACATCTGGGCTTTGCATTTGACGAGAGCGATCTAAGTCCAAAAGCCTTACTTTTCATGGAAAGCAAAATGTCACTGAAATCTAAACGGTGTCATGACAACATTTCTATCACCTTTATTTAACCAGGATAAAACTCATTGAGATTAAATATCTCTTTTGCAAGAGCGTCCTGGCCAAGAGGCAGCAGCCTTTAAACATTTGAGCTAAACCCACAACCTTCTATCTAAAAAGGCCCAATAACAGGGAAGTTTGGGATCACTTAACACAATCGATGCTGTGCAGAATCAGAACGGACTGGAATTGCTAAAGCTGGAATGTAAAAACTGAAATCTGACTTAAGAAAAAAAAAGCTTGAACATCTTTTAGTGCTTTGCAGTACATTAACAAGTTAATAAAAGACAAAAAAAAATTACACCACTGAACACAGTAATATAAGCATTCATGGTTATCACACTTGCCCCCTGTTCTTAGGCCCCATGTGTCAAAGAGACTGATCTCTTGGTTGAAGGCGTTTATCTATGTAAAATATATGTTTTTAAAAATAATTGTAATAAACATACCGTAGCTGGGCTAACTGGCAATTATTTAAAGTCCTGTTTTAATCATCTTTTGATCTTTTCTAAAATCAATCCCAGTCATCTTTTAATCGTGATTGTATTATTTTGAGCCAAAATCTAAAACACAGCGTTTTTCTAGGACATAGTTACTGCAGAGCGGCAGGAGTTTATCAGAAATTCACCTCTAAATTGTGGGCAGAACTGTCGGTGCACAGTAAGCTCACCCGCCATTTCCAATCATCCCTTTGCTTACAATCTATCGCTAGCTTACAGCCCTTTACACCCCCAAGTAAACATTAGCGGAGCAGCAAAAATGCTGAACAATATTGGAGCCAGATGTCAGCTCGGACATACTGTACATTTTTATTATTATTATTTTTTTAGAGACATTTATTTCGGTTATGTTAAACACACAAACTTAAAACATCAAGATGGGTCTAGTCATCTACAAATGGATGCAGAGCAGGGAGATGGTAGCCTGCTGATTGTAGTTTCTACATACCAACTACAAGCTTTTTAAATTTCATGTTTTTGGTCTGCCACTGATTCTCACCAATTCTAAAAAAGAAATACTCAAAAACACAGTTTTAACATGTTCAAAACACCAAAAACACACATTCAGCTTTGGGATAACCAAAAGGCCTGTATCAGAGGACCTCAGGGTCCGCGAGGGCTCATACTTTAAAATCATGTCAGATAAATATGAAGGCCCGAGACCATAAAAACATTTATAAACCAATAAAAGAACTTTAAAATCAATCCTGAAGCGCACAGGGAGCTAATGCAGCGATTTTAAAATGGGTGTAATGTGTTCCCGCCCCCTGGTCCTCGTCCTTGTATTGTTTTCTCATGTTTTCACTTAAAAAATGGCCGTACCACCCTTTATCCAAACAGACAAATATATGTATGTATACATATAATAAGAATAATAATAATAAAAAAAAGTTTTATGGTTTTTCCTTTTTTGACAACAAAATGCAAAGTAGGGTTTGACATGTGGTCAACTCCATAAGAAATAGTAAATGCTTGCTTCTACTTGTGCTGTATGTTCTTGTATGAGAATACAGTTGGGCTCCACTGGGCTGTTACAAACGTTCCCTGACAGCAGCTTAACGAGATCACCGTCTTGTGGCTTCTGCATCTGTGTCAACGTTGAGCCAACAAAAAACACCAATCACTCAACAGTTCTGTGCCAAGATTCAGTTTACTATTGTTTGAATACCTATAAAGCGGATCATAGAAGCTTGGGAACAGCTGAAGGGGATGCATTAAACATTTTTTTTTCTAACCTGTAAAGTCTTGCTTTTTAATTTATGCAAGACGAAAAATGTCGTAAAAATGTGAAAACAAACAACACTGACAAAAAAAACGAACATCCAAAACATTGGACAAGCTGAAACCACTAAAAAGAAAGCAGAAGATAAGTAAAAACTGTTTTGCTGTTTTTGCACTGAACCAAATGCACCCACTCCTCAACCATGTGAATGACAGCGGATGAGACTGATCTCATACTGTTTTCAAAGCAGTATGTTATGACGCAATACACTGAAGTGAGATTGGCCATGTCAACACAAAAGAAAGCAACATCTGTCCTCAATCATGCAGACAACAGGTGCATATATTTGTGTGTGTGTAATATTTAGTGAATGCAGTATGATGCATATAAAATAATGCATATAAAATTTACACACAAACCATCTGCAGCAGCCCAAAACTGCACTCTGTTGCTACGAACACGGCCCATCTCTTTCCTTCTTCATTGCACCCTCTATTCATCTTGGCAGGATCTCCCCCTGCCGGCAGGTGCACGCTCCGGTGGCAGCCAAAGTGCCAACTTGCCCTCCATATGCCCGCCTCCGCAGTGCCAGCTTACTGTTGCTGCTCCTCAGCAGGATTCAGCTGGCCGGATCCTCCCCAAATCTGTTCTCTCTCCCTCACATCCACTCCTCGTACTTCTACTCTCCCTCTCCTTCTCTCTCAAAAGCATGCACACTCACACCTATAACCCAATCATGTGTGCTGCTTTTCCTTTTTCACAAACAGGTGAAGCCCTTTTGGCAGTCTGCCCACATTCCCTTGTTTTACCTTTTGGTGTGCATAATTCTCACCTGCATTTGCCCCTTTTTTACACATTGTGCAGGTTTTCTGCAACTCTTATTTGCTCTTCTCCACACTCCTCTTTTCTCAGACCTTCTTTGACAAGATGTTGAGAGACTGGAGCAGGCTAACCTAGAGCCAGGCGCCAGGCCACATCAATCAGCTCTGGAGTGGGGGGGTGACTGGATGTCAGATCAATGCATCAGCTTTCAGCTGGTTTTGTGCTTGGGTTTTTAGGGAAACCCCTTCCCGAACAAACAGCTTGAGGTATGTTGAATGTCTACCTGGCTACAGTAGTGTGTGAGATGGAGAAAGAAGGTTTACTTTCCAGTTCAAACTGTAACCTCAGCTGAACTTTCATGATTTTTTTTTTCCAATTCATTCAGTTTGCTCAAAAGAGGAAAAAACTACAAGCATACCCTGAGGCTCCAATCAAACAAAGATGAAGAACAGGACTGTTAGGGCTGGATGTGAGATGATAAAATAAGTTCTTTCCATCCATCTTTTTATTGATACTTTTATTGATACAAATTGCATTTTTAGAGCACAAATGCCTTCTTCAAAGACTAACATATTGTGAGCAATGCACGTTTTACTTTCACTGCTGTGCTATTTGTTTGTAGTTGTTGAAAGGCTCATGATGAAGCAGCAATCCTGTGCTCTCTAGTCACTACTCCTGGTTCTGAGGAAGCCATCTGACTGTTATCAACCATCAAGAGTGAGAAAGAGGAATGGCGACCTTGCCTGGAGTCAACTCCTTCATCTGTCTCCTATAACTCATTTCCAATTCCTGTGTGCGCAAAGAACTGCTGCTCATTTTTGATAAACAATACAAACCAGAACAAGCATGGAACTCAAACCCAAGTGAATCAAGTGGAAGAGAGAGCTTATTCATTCATTACACCACTGACTGTGCCAAATTGCACCTCCTGCTAACACAATGAGGTCATCGGCTGTCCGTTCTCAACCCTTCAAACGCTCACATGGTGACACAAGCATGTGCAACCTCATCCATAAACACTGGAACCTCCTTCTTGCCTCCCCCTCTAGCTTCAGAGGACTCACTGAGTGAGATGAGAGGAATTGTTGACACCCCACATGGATGATTATCATACATAACCAGAGCAAAAAAGCTGCACATAAACAGAAGCCTGGTAACATGTAATCATTTAAAAGGCAGGCTGCACACACTGCCAATAAATACATAAGAAGGTGAAAGTCTATAAAAGTGCAAAGTGGAACATGGATGAGACCAGGTGACTTAAAAAATCAGAATCAGACAGTGTCTTCTTAAATTGTTTGCTTTTTTAAATTAAATTTCTTGTTTTTAATTTGACATCCCTATGTCTAATATTGCTTAAAAGGACTCAACTTACTAACAAATCTGCTTGTTTTTCTGAAAACCTTCAGCATCAAAGAAACCTGTTGTCCATTAAAGTCTGGAAGTTGCAATTGTCCATTTATAGGACAATCCTAGATAGACCCCGAAGTTAGTGAGGATTAGCTCTTTTTTTCAATTCTAATCTTATTTATTCATCTAGTGTGCTTTTGTCACCTCTGAACATGAAGAGCAGTTAAAAATAGACTATTTAAACAAATGTATTTGTATTTTTAATGTATTTGTCCATTCAAGACACAGTGACAGTTTTTTAAAACAGGTGTGGTGAAGCAACCTCTAAGTCAGGTCTGGACATCAACAAAATAAACCTGCTATCCTGCAGAACAGGGTCATGTACCAATATTTCAAATATTCTAATCTCAGTTTACATGTAGTACACCACAACCAACAAACATTCATGTAAGGAAGACAATCTACCACGATCGATTCCTCATATATTTCTGTCTGGTCAAGAAATATGAAAAAAAAAAAAAAAAAAACTATTTTTGAGTTGGACAACATAAAAAGAATGTTAATTCACAAAGATATGTATGATAATGGTTATTTCAATCTAACACCTATATATCTTTGTGCCAAGTACTGGCAATATGTGTATGCACCAAATAGGCTGAGTTATAGAGTTTCAACCTTAAAAACAAGTTAATATAACTGTAATTTATCTATATTTGATCTTTTTACTAAGTTTTTCTCTGCCTTTCGAAGTAATCTAAAACGTAAAATAAACTATTACAACTATTATTGTGAATTTAAATAAATTGAAGTTGAATGTAAATTCTGGGCAGAATTAATTGGATAAACAAAACTTTAAACTAAAGCTGTCAGAAAATATGCTTTGAAAAATTACCCTTCCTGCCTACAGAGATGTATGGGCAACATGTACCGTACAGTCATTCTATACAAAATCCATATTCTTGGCGGTTTTCTCATTTATTATGTGAAATGAATAAATAAACAAATAAATGCATGTGTGTGGGACTATGGCCCCAGCCAGTCTGGAGCGGTGGTCTGGTCCGGATGTTTGAAGCACACTGAACACAACTCTAACCTGCAGGAGTCAGAGCTTTGTGTAGCTTGTTGTTATAGTGCTGCGTCAATGTTCCCACAGAGACCCTGTTCAAGGACTCGCATCAGTGCTGCAGACAAAAATCAATAAAATGCTCCCACCTTTAAAAAAAATAAATATATATATATATATATATACATTATGTGTCTTCATAGCTGAATTTCTCCATATTCATTAGGTGTTGTTTTAAAATTTTATTTAAAAACTAAGCTAATGACTCTTTTTCTTTTACTAATTATTCTATGCTGCTTCACAAAATCACAATAAATCAATCACACAAGCAGCAAAACCTCCATGTTTTCCCTCTGTTCATTCTCAGGTCAGTGTTGTGCTGCTGGCGGTCAAAAGATGCTTAGAAATCAGTTGAAGCTGTTGCTTTCTGATGTTGAACTGCAGCACATCTCTGAGCATTTAAATACACATCTGGCATCTATGCGTGAGGGCTTTTGTGTGCACGAGCACAAACATGACACCATCAGATGTACGGAGGGTTAATTAGAATTCTCTTTAGTATAATTTGATTAGAAGAAACAAAGGAACATGAAGACGATTAGAGCTTAGCTGTCTCTGGTGCTGAATTGATACTTCAGGAGAGAAGTGACGACATGCGCACAAGCATAATATGCACACACAAAAAGCTGGGACATGTGGGTTCACATACTCTTTGCTCCTCTTCTTCACATGGGGGGTCAAAAAAGCCTCAAAAAGACTCCAAATTGAAGAGCAAAAGTGAGTTTTCTTCACTGCAGCGCAATGTTTGATGAGAATTGCAAATATGATACACAAGAGCTGTCAAATAATACCCCAGTATATAGACAACCTGTAAAGAAAATATTTACCGGTCCACTCTAGCATTTTTATGTGTGTGCTGCCCGGAGCCGCAGAGGAGCAGAGCAAACAATTCAATATACAAAGCAATGGAGTGGACAAACTGCTCTGCCTTGGGGTTAAACTGACAAGACAAGATTACAGACATAAAACATCTAGTTTTTTTGTTGTTGTTTTTTTTTTTTTTAATATGAGGCTAATCAGCTTGTGCTCAGGCGAAAGTATTTAATGCCACAGGACATCCAGCCATTCCTATCCCAGGATTTAAATATTTTGTAGCTTTTGCAACTAAACTGGCTGTATTCCACAATAAGGCAAAATAAAAATGATTTTGGAATACTGACTACTATTTCACAGAATTTTATTTATAATTCACATGTGCCGCATGTGCATGGTTGTAACTGTCTTTATGTGGGAAACACATCTTTAAGTAGATCAAGTTTTCCTAAGGAAAGGGATCTGGTTGCTCCTTTTTTTGAACATGATTTTCCATAGAAGCTAATCCCATCATCGCAAATACTCTCATGTCAGACGATGGATGAAGCTTTTACATAAGATGAGAGGCTGTGGGACACGTAGATTACCTATATTTTGTAGCGGTTTTGAATTATGGTTATGTGAAACCTTGTGCCAAGTTGTTTATGTTTTGCATTATGTTCCAAATATTAATGTGTCTTTTTGGACCTGCACAGACGCAGGAAGGGATTTACAATGCAGAGGCCACAGGTGTGGAGGGTCAAAACTTAACAGACCAGCGGTTTATAGGAGGTAAGCAGGGCAGCTGTTGAGATGTGGCACCAGCGACCTTTACAGACACTATGGGGGCGGAGCTTCTAGTGGACTTGGGTGGAGCAGATGCCACACTGTGGCTGGGTCATAGCTTTTATAGCAAGGGCAGAGCAGGGAAGAATGAGTGGTGGAGAGAAAGGAAGAGAGAGCTGGTAGTCTATCATTGTGACTGCTTTACTGCTGCTACTGCCATCTAATGACAGAGCTGTCAGAGCATATGGAGCGGGAGGGATGGAGGGACGGCAGGACTATGAAGCAGAAGGGGGATAAAATAGATAAATGGGTGCAATGATATAGTAAAGTGAGGGATAAAAGAATAGAGGGAAGAGGAAAAAGATGCAGAGAGATGGGTGACACATCGATAGATGCTGTACACAAAGCGTAAGATGCAAAAACCAGATTTGAAAAAATTTAATTTGAGTAGATGTTAGTCAGGAGTAGAGAAGAGGAAGGATGTTGTAGTTAATTGGATATAATGATTTCACTGCTGCAGAGATAATCATCTTACATAGTATAGATTCCTCTTTTACATTTAACAGCAAGAGTTACCCTCATGGAGCTGTTCTCCAAATACACATAAGATGTTTGTATTTACAACAAAATTGCCCGAACACACACATTCCAGCTTTTTTCCCTAAAATGAGCACTTAGTAATCATGAGCAATTAGTCCACACTCTGATCTGGGATTAACACTGGGGATGCCTTACACACATATCGATTAACCTGGTCTGAATTTGTCTGAGAGGGGAGAAGGGCGTTTTGTCCACCTTGTCAGTTTTTCCAGAGATTGATTTTTAAAAGTGAACCAAGGAGACATGATGAGAAAACGGCAATGCATTCAACTAGATTTCTGAAAAACACAGTTTTCTGTTTGATTTATATTTACATTTTCATAAACAAGATGCATTGAAGAGGACAATACTTTTCTTTATTTAGTCAACTGTAAATTTAGTGTCACTCATACCTTATAGGTAAATATCAGAGCTGTTTTATTTCTTTTTTGCAAAATTATCTTGTTACAAACCTGGCTATTTTCTTCTCCAATATCGTTTCTCTTGCTCACATGACTTGTACAAGATTACAGAAACCTTTAAATGAAGTTACTGACAGAACAAATACACTATACTCATACAATTATCAATGTCAACAAGAACAGCTTTGATCAAACGGCTGTACACTTTGTTGAAGTAGATGTTCATTCACCGTTCATTTGCGTGCTTGGTCTTAAATACTTTCAACTGGATCTGAGAAGTCCTCTAAAAGAGCATCACTTATAATTGACTTATTTAGGAAATTAGACTGGTCAAGAATTGCAAATGTCAGAAATGAAAAAGCCAGTAGCAGTAACGTAGAACCTGCAAGGGCAAGCCACCAGCTTCCTTCTCATCCCCATTTGGATGCATCAGCTTGCAGACGAATAAAACCATGTATATCTTTGTTTTCCTTGTCCAAGCTGGGATCTGGCTCAAAACTGTACAGCTGGAGAACTCCAATATTGCAGTATTTTGTTGCAACACTTATGATAGGTTGGGGGTGTGAGGGGCTGTAAGCTAGCATAAACAGATGGATGACGGGAAGGGGAGGTGGGCTCAATCCGCACCAGCAGTCCTGTTCACAACTCAAAGGCGAATTTCTAAATTTCTACTGCTCTGCAGAAACTATGTCCTAGAAAACAACACAGGTTTTTTTGATTTAGCCAAAACCATAATCATAATTAAAAGACCACTGGGAACGCTTCTAAAATAGATCAAACGATGATTGGAGTGGGACTTTAAGTAATATGCCTAGAGAGCGAAGCTCTTACTATTTCAGCTACATCTAGAAAACAAATAAAGCTAATCTTAGCTTTGTTAAAATAAAGAAGGAATGTCAGCTATAAAAGAAAAAAAAAGGGAAGTCAAAGGTGAGAAGGAGGCGTACTGAGAGAGTGACCCTGACCCATCGTCCATTTTGATGTGGTTGCTCCCTGCTCTGCTTACCTCAGCTGAGATGTAAATGCAACCTAAGTTCAAGTGCCTCTGCTCTCCACCTTCATCTTCACACCAAATGCTGTTATTCTCTGCTAATGCATTTCTTTCTCCACTTTGTCTGCTTTCCTTCTCATCAAAACTACCCCCAACCCATTCTTCTTTATTTAACCCAACCTTTTTTTTGTTGTCAAATAATCATGGAGAACTAGCATGTGTCTGACATGGTCGTCAAGGCAACGGTGGTTAAGATGGGAAGGCAGGCGGGGCTCATTCAGTGACTGAATGAAAGAAGGGGGAAGAGAAGAAGCAACCCACAGTGCTGGGCACACAAACACACACACACACACACACACACACACACACACACACACATAGACACTCTGACCTTACTAGCTTTGGCCTCTGTCACAAAGAAACCCCACTCTCTGTGTCTCTAATCTGTGTGGTTCCTCTGCTGCAGGCTAGGTGGGTGTCGGAGGTTTAAGGATCACAGGCAGCAGTCAGTAGAGCACACACACACACACACACCCACACACTCAGAGAGTAACCAAGAGTGGGTCAGGGTGGAAAGGAAAAGGGAATAATGAGGATGAAGAAGAAGATGGGAGAAGTTCCAAGGCGACAAACTGGGAAGGTGAAGACCTCTTATCTCAACCTACCTTCCAGCGTCTTCTCATCATTCCAGCTAATTCCTGCTGCTCTGTTTAATTTAGGCATGCCATACCTTGAGTCTCAAGAGCACACCGGTCAGAGGCTTTGACACATGTAGAAAATTGCTGCATTGAGTCCTTTGTGCCTCTCTGCAACCCCTGACACAAGCACCTCTGTGTGTCTCTTTCAGTCTTTATTTCTCACACAGCATGCTCTCAACAGCCTTTACCAGCAAATATCCATTTCAAAATGCTCCCTCTGAAAAACAGAGGTGGGCTAGCACAACACAGAGAGCATGCTGAGGAAAGACACAGGAGGAGACAAAAACGTGTTCAAATGCTGGAAACTTGGAAAAAACATCTAAGTGTCACTGATTTTCCACTTAAATCAGATACTAATGTCGTAAAACTCTTGATACTGTCTGCCACAAAACCAGTTCACTGTTTATGTAACTGAAAACTGAGGAGTCTTTTGGACCATCCAGTTAAAAAAAGGCACCTACAGGCAATGGACATGACCTAATGAAGGACACAAAAACCCCAAAATACAAAAAAGCCTGACAGCAATAAATATTCTTGAATTCAATAAATTAATATAAACATATAGAGCAAGAGTTAAGTTACAGTTTAAACTGTAAAATATAAATTTGCATTAATTTTTTTCTCATTTCTGTCATTTTGATAGTCCTCTCCACAACCTGCTGCAGGTCAGTCATAAAATGTGCTTAAGCACCAACCAGCGGCAGCCAAATGCAGCCTTAGCAGACGCTCTTCTTCAGATACACAAATCACACATGCAACAAACAAACATTTGCCACTTTTTTTCCTACAGATTGGGAGGTTGTGCTAAAACAGGACATCTCTTAGCATCCATCTATACCTGATGACGTCTGTGCTGATAAGAGGGTGAGAGGTTAGAGAAGCAGAGTGAGAGTTGCTGTCACAAAGCGTTAGCAGCATTGATTGTTAGGTTTCAACCTCAGGAACCATTAGAACAAAAATTGTGTCTTCTTAAATGCAACTGAAAGCTTATCTCAGTTGCTTATACATCTACCACCATGCTTTTGCGAACTACAGTTCTTTAGGTATAAAAATACAGGCATGCACAATTTGACATCACATAAGCAGCATCTTACCTGGCAGGTAGTAAAGTGGTGCTTTTAGTCCAAACATTGTTACACTTTCAGTGTCATTAAACAGGAGCAAAAGCAATCCTGGCTGACTGGGACAGAGGGGCCGTGCCCTCGCAACCGCCCAGAAACGCGGGTCTGTGTGGTGCCGCTCCTGGGATTCAGCCTGTCATTTCTGCTCTCTGGTCCTCGCTAACCAAGCATGAGGCTGGGGCCGCCCAGCCGGCCAAGACACACACACATGCACACAAACCGTCAGACAGTTACACAGACATGCACAGACTGTGCAGTGCAAGGGTCAACCCCTGAGCACGCCCCCACTCTTGACCCCCTTGCTGTTGCCCCAGATCCCCTGGGCAAAAGGTCACACACTCACAGTCCGCTTCTAAGTGGCAGCAGTAGGCAAGCTTTCTGTAGGTTTTTCACACACGCACACACCCAGACAATCGGGACAGCCTGAGGAAGATGTAAAACCAAGCAAGCCCGGTCCCAAGAAGAGGTAAAAGAAAGAAAGAGGGAGTAAAAACCCAGAGTGGGTAAATCCCGACGATGGACGAGAACAGCGACTGATCCCTGGAACTGTCTTTTATCCCTCTGTCCAAGAAAGATGATCAGAGGAGAAGCGGCTCTGCTTCTTCTGCTACCTCTGCTGCTATCTCTCTTCCCCTCTTCCTTCTCTCTGATTTTCTCACCCTCCCATTTTTCTTCTCTCGCTTTCGTGGCCGAAACAGAGAGAAGGAGGTGGAGGAGAGGAGGAGAGAAAGAGGGCAGAATGAACTCCCCCCAGGCAACAACACGACCAGAGAGAAAAGGATGCATGGATGTGTGTGCGTGGTTGTCTGCACTTGTGCTGTGTGTGTATGAGGGGGGTGGTGGAGCAAGACAAGGGATAGAAAATGCAGGAGTGCAGATGATAAGGAAATACCAGAGAGTGCTGATGCTTTCCTCAAGGAGCAGAGTGGCTGTAGTTCAATTTGGAGTCAGGGCGACAGCTGATTGCACAGCCCTAGTGACAGCGAGAGGCCAACGACTATCAAGGGAGCATCTGCTCACACTGTATCAGACAGTAGGAAGGCATCAACCAAAAGCTAATGCAGAAGGTACTGCAGGTCTTCAAGAGAAGCTCACAATAGAACAGCCGTGTATTTGGAGGAGGAAAATATAAAACAACCCCCGCCTCCGTTCTCCACTTTGAAATGAGAGTCCCCGTCTCTGTCTGTGTGCGTGTGGGTGCGTTTGTGTGTCCGTCTAGGAAAACTTGGCTTGTGCAGCCTAGTGCACAGACTGCTCACCATGCTGTGCCGACACCAGACTATCCCCACCACCACCACCAACCCTCTTCACTCCCCTTTCTCTCCTCGTGCACACACACTTGAATAAACACACGAGCATCCTGTGCTATGCCACCGCCTGCTCTGCACACAAACCTGAACTGGGGGGTTGGCAGTTGGGGTGAGGAGTTAACTATCCGCTGGGAAGCCTCCACGGCAAATCACTGGAATAGCTGGAGTGGTATTGATAAAAGAGACACAGGACAGGTAATGTCTCAGTGGACAGTTATCCCTGTGGGGTCACTACCTCTCCAACCTATTCTATGAGGCTAAGTGGGGGAGAAAAACAGAATACTGACAAGAGTTTAGTGAGGAAGCGGAGGGGGGTTATGTTGAGGGGGTATTATGCCTTCACGAGTACTCGGAGAGCAGGTAATAAAACCCAAAACACGCTTCCACAATCACAACAAGCCAAGCGAGAGTGAGTGGGTGTGCGGAAGGCATGCTCCCAGGCAAATGAAGCAAATAATCACTAATAGGTTTTGATTAAAGGTGGAGACAGAATGAAGGAGACACAAAGTGGGGAGAGGAATGATCGAAATCGAGATATGGATGGAACAAGGAAGGAGTGGGGTTTCTGTCAGAACAAAGCCCCTTAAAATAAATGAGTAAATGTTTAATTTGGACGCTGTGTCAACAGTTTGCAAGAAATAGTTAAACATGTTCACGTTTGCCACAACACTGTTGCGTAGAGCTAAATGTGTGCAAACAGCCCACATTGCCATTGCTGCAAGGCATGCGCGTGCTTCCGTGCTGATTTGCACAGGTGTGTGCGTGCGGTGGGCGATGAAGTGTCTCGCACCTTGTGAGACAGGTTGGTGGGTGGCATGTCTCCCTGAGGCAACTACACTATAGAGTCTGATGACAGACAGACAACTTAAAATGCAACATTCAGGTTCTACACAGTGGACAAGCCAAAGAAGGCAAAAAAAACAATAGATTTAGCCGTTCTAAAAAAAAAAATAAGTCTGGTACAACAAGTGTAAAAACCTTTAAAAAAAATTTGTCACATTTTTGTACATTAAAATGGTTCCTTTAAAATAGGATCAACTCCAAGCTTTATCAAAAATGCTCATCCTGTATTAAGATTATTTTGTGAAAGTGAACTTTAACGCTACGTTCACACTGGGCACTTTCTGCAGGTTCAAGAATGTCCATTCTTCAACATGCGTTTTTCAGCATATGGCGTTCACGCTGGATGAGCGGGGAGGGGGGTCCTTTTGCTACTGTTTACTAGTGCATATCCACCAAATACAGTTGGAAATTTCAAAGTTGTACAAATCTCGCTCCAGGGTTTTTCTTTCACAGCTCATATATGAAAGTCCCGGTGTCATATAATTCCAGCTGGGTACAAAATTATTATGATTACTTTATTATTCAAACGGTTGGCACTTCCATGAATTAAGGGGGACACCATCCATTCGTCACTGTCAAATTCGAGTGCCTGATTGGTCAAAGTTTAACCTGGTTTCACTTTCAACACGCGTTCAATGGCCACACGTTTAGTACGAAGAACCCAAGAACAGTTGTAGACACTCAGGAATGCAAAAATCTTTAATGTGAAAGTCCAAAACATGCATTTATGTGCATTTACATAGACTTTTCATCTGAAGTGAACACGCGTTGACGAGGGCAGCGTGAACGTATCTTGAGGATTCAGTTGCTGGCTATTTATCACAAACACATTTACTTTTTTTCTCTTTTTTTTCAAATGAATGTGAATCAGAATATTAGATAGTTTTCTTCAAAGACCAAAAAGTGAATCTATAATCTCAAACTATTAGCTTACCACAGCTCTATAGGGAACAGGGAATGAAAAATATAACTTATTTACTTTTCTATTCAGATGCTCATTGAGGGATAAGAAATACTAGACAATCGCTGCTGCTCTCTGCTATTTAACAAGAGGATCATTCTTTATGTGGATGAGTACACTGAATTTAAAGAGAGCACATGCCTGTCCTTGGACAGAATTTTCAAAAGAAAAGAGGGCTCCTTAAGGTTCACAAAACATGTGAAACTGCAAGCTGTGTGATCAAAAAGTAAGAGGAAGAAGGGAAAGAAGGAAGGAACAAAGGAGAGCGTTAAGAAGGATAAAACAGGAAGTGGGGGACAATCCAATCAGCGGACAAAAAGACAAAGAAAGGACGAAAGAAAGAGGGAATTCACACGTCTATACAGAACAGGCCAACTTCCTGTCAAGCCGCTATGCTATTTACTTCTCTGTGTACATACCATAATTTTTTATAGAAAAGAAACAAGACAAGTAAAATAGATTAGCAGAAAGCAGGATGCATTCTTATTGAATTGATGGGGTTTTTATTCACAGGGAAATAACTAATAAAGCTTCAACCTTCTTTTGCAGACTGTTTAGCAACCCAATACAACCTCATAGTTGGTGCACTCTAGCATGTGACAGGAACTATGTTTCTGGGATTTATATTTTTATTGATACAAGAAATATGTATGCTTTTTTTTTGGAAAATTAACTAGGAAGAAAGTTACATGGTAGCAGCAGAAAAAGGCTTTATGATATGATATTTCAAAAAGAAAATAAATGTATTGTTTTCATCATGTGTCAAACGTGGTGAGAAAAGAAATTCCCATCACCCTTCATTCACCCGTACTTGCTGTAGCCTGCACCCACTCCACCATTACACACCCCCATTTAACCTGACCTCTCAATGGTGATTAGAGGCCTGTGAAGTGTGCGAGCATGTGCGCGGCTGAGTGTATCAGTCTTTGTGTGCAAGATGCTTCTCTCCGTATGCTAATCACAGCCTTGCACTGAGAATTAATTTGCAAATGTGTCATTACCCATCAGGCTCAGCAGCAATAACCCTGCAATTACACAACTCTCGCTTGGCCAGCTGAGCACCGTGCTTGCATGCCGGCAAATAGAGGCGCACAACCGCGCACACACATGCTGCTTCCCCAGGACTGAACAAAAAAATGATTCAAAATGAAACATAAAAAAGCAACATTCAGCCTAACTACTAAGAAGAAATACAAAACCTCATTGTATTCAAGTGATAGCATGTTTCCAGTCTAATCACAGATCTTCACCTTTGTGTCAACAGGAAAGCAGTCAAGGTCAGTCAAGCACTTTCAATCACATCTCTATCTGACCAATATTATTTGGGAGTGTGACTTTGTTGTGAATTGCAGTAGCATCACGCAGAGCCTTCAGATTGCAGATAAAGCAACTAAGTAATGTGCATGTGTGTGCAAGAGTTCAAGCACTTACCTAAGGTGCAGCCATGGTAAGATGTGAAGAGTGCAACAGCAAAGAGGGGATGGAAAGTTGACATGGAAAAAAAAAGAGGTGGTTCGTTTTTTAAGTGATGACTAGAAAAATAAAATACATGCTTTTTCTTAATGCATTTTTAATAAATACAATTTACAGACTGATAATGCAAACCTTTAAATAAAGTAGTCCTGAAATTAACACTTTGTCAGTGCTCTCCTCCAGGATTATAAAATGACATTAAAATATTACTTACATCTAACCTCTGAGGTTCCATACTGTTGCCTAACTTCAGTTACTGAAATATTTCAGAAAGTACCTCTGTATTTCACAATGAATATAAAATTATGTATGTTTACTCACTCAGTGAAGACTAGATGAACACAACTGGCCTTTAAAGTAAATTTTAACCATAAAATAATCCTGATGTGTTTATAGCTTAACCACAAGTCTGTGTAGGACACAGGCAACAATCCCACCGGGGCATACACTTATCCAAAGCAGGCTACACATCTGTCACTAATACTTGACAACACTTCTCTGACACTGGTCTTGTCACGCAGCCCAGTCACACCTCTTGTGACAGCAAAGACGTGTAAATGGACATGTGTAACGCAAATTCCTTACAAGCTCAACAGGCCTGACCTTGAACTACAAATGGGTCAATCTACAAACAGCTGGTCATTATTAGAAACACTTTTAACAGCGAAAAAATTGAAAAAGTGAAAAGAGCAGATATCAATAGAAGGAATGAGCTAAAAATATACAAGTGAGTGAATTTTGTCATTTTTATATGGACAGGAATAGTGGAGCAAGCATTCCTTGGCAATATGATAACTTTTAATGACTGCTTTATCCACCAGTAGGTATTGCTTTGCTCCCCTGGAGTTTCTTTCATTCCCTTTCAGGGGCACGCTCATGTATTGATCAATGTGCCTGCTCATCTGTGCCTGAAAGGAGCTTCCATGTTGTGCAGAGGCAGGTGCTTGGGTGATGGTTTGTTGGGGCTGTACCCTTTTGGGGAAGCTTTTTGGGGCATACCCAAGACCCTTTCTAGCATGTCTGCCATTTTAATGGTAACTGGAATTTGCTCCAGTAGGTCCTTATGTTCAACACTTCGGACATCCATTAATCACTGAGCATTCATGTTATGGGATGTTTGTTTTTCCCTTATTCTTCTCCAGTATTGTTCAGTCTCCGGGTTTGGTGAGTTTTTCCTCATGCCATTGAGAGTCTACCATTGAGGTTTTAGTAGAGAAAATCCGGTCTATCCCTGTCTATATTGCTAAGGGGAACTTTTCAGACAGGAAGCTGAAGTTGGAAGTTTTAGGTATGGACAGTTGGTTGTAATTCTTAGGTTTCACATCTTTCTGCGGTTCCAGTAGTTGACTGACTTCTTTGCAAGCTACCTTGGTCTTTGTCTCCAGCCTCCTTTTTCCCTGATGGTTTTCCTATACTCAAAAATCTCAAACATTACTGCTGCTAATTGTATTCGGCTATGCCGACTCCTGGTCCCCAAGTTGACTATGACATTCAATTTGGGGTCAGGGGCTCTTGTGTAAAGCTTACTTAGGCTTGCTGGTGGAGCTTGGTACCCAATCTTGAAGTGTGCAGAGAACAATTTCTCCCCTCTGACCTGTCATTCTTGCTCCCCCCTTGCTGTAGAATTTGGTCTATGGGTCTTCAATCCCTAGCTTTGAGGACAGTTGCTTCTTGGCAGTTGTTTTGATGTCACCCTAGAGATGCTGTTCCCATATTTTTTTCAAAGTAAAATGGTAAAAGTTCTCTATTTTCATATCTTGGCCATGAATATCTTGCTCCAGAAGACCCTTTCTCACTAACCTGTCCTGGTTCCCCAACAGCTGGTTTAGACCTTGTTAACCATGTCATTGTAGGCAATGTAGGTGTGATATACAGTATATACAGTATAATAAATATTGTTTGTGTATATAGTATATGTATGTTCCATATTCAGGCCATCATTTGCAGAAACTAGACAGCAAAGAAATGTTGTGAGAGAGCTGACCAGAACCTGTGTGTTGTCTTATCAAATCTCCTTCCATAACTCTTTCTGGCACACCTGCTTTCTAGGACAGACAACAGAAGGGCTCCTGTTCCCAGCTGAGGGAATGCATCTTGCTACTCATCTCAACTCTGATAAAGCTTTTTACTGTCAGCCACTCTCCCACTGTACCTGCATCCTCCAGTTCTTCTGTCTCAACATCAAACACGTCTGATCTGCCACTTCCCAGCAAGTCCCGTTGTTATTAGACAGGAGGGCATAGAACCAGATACAAGGTAGGGAATCAGAGAGGAACGAAAGAGGGAATCTTCAAGAGCACAGCTCATTTGATTAACAAATAGGTGTGTACATGTGCCCTGTGTTTTTTTCAGTCTATTGTGTATGTGTGGAAGGGATCTAGGTGGTTGTGTGATCTCCCAGAGGCAGGTGCTAGGTATGCAAACTAAACCTAGGAAACCCAGGAAGCAAATGCATGCTTCAGAGAAAGTTTCCAAAAGGAAGCTTAAAGGCACACGTTCACAACAACAGGCAAACATATATTTATGTGCATGTGCAATATACTTGATTTAATATTTAATCACATGCATTCACACAGGGCTCCATGCACACACACACACACACACACACACACACACCCTCAAACACACACACAGCTAAAAAGCTGTTGGCAGTGGGTTTTTCGCCTGACTTGAGCTCTCCTGTGACATTTCCTCATTGGCTTGTTTGTCTCAATTATCCCTGTTTATTGGACAGAGATGGTTAACCCATTAACTTACAAACACGAAGGAGGGGGGGCGTGAAAGAGAGAAAGCTAGGGAGCACTGGATTATAGTTCAACCTGCCTGAGGCGAGTTGTGAATCACGCAACTGTACAAGACCACAAACGGGGATGTGGCGCCATGCCAAGCAAGCACAAAAACTGCAGGCAGCGAAAAGCAGCTAAAGGGGCAGCATCACCCCAGCACCTCAGGGGCCCAGATTGACCTTCACTACTCACCGCTCTTTGTGTGGATTTAACACACTATCCCGCTATAGGCTTCGGCTTTATGTGTGTGAGTGTGGTAAGCGTTGGGCAAGTGCATCATTACATGAGCCAGCATATGAGCCGGTAGGGTTTGCATGTTGGAGAGCAGTGTGTGTGTGTGTGTGTGTGTGTGTGTGTATACAGAGGCTGTCTTGCCCTGTGTCAGACCTCTGCTGTGCTCGGTAAGTGAGGCGTGCTAATACTGCGTGTGCTCAGGTTTCACGCATCAGCACACAGTCGAAGAGACTTACCCGAGGTCACAGACTGTCAAACTCTCCTCCCCTTCTCCCCTCTTTCCTCCTTTGACTCAATCCTTCCTTTTTTCCCACTAAATACTTTACCTTTAGCTGAGCTTTGGCAGGCCTTTTTGCCTGTCCCCTCCCTACTTCCCCATCACTCTCTTCCCTTCCCCTCTGCATCTTCTCCCTCCTCCTTCTCCTCCCTAGAGAATTTCATCGTGCTCAGTCTTTTAGTATCTTTCATGTCTTTTACCTGTCAACAGAAGAGAGAATGTGCGAGCAGCTCCCTGACAAAGGAAAAACACCCTTCTGTCATCTCAGAAAAAGCTGCTGGGTGGGGGTGGGGGGGATGCAGATCGACAGGAGGACAGATAACACAGGAAGCAGAATAAAAAGGGAGATGTTGAGCAAGGACGATAGAAAAGCGAGGCAAAGGGAACGCGGTGCTTTTAATTTGTAGAAAATTAGTGACTTTCCTTAGAGATGTGTCAAAAAGCCTTAAACGAGCATGGTCCTTCCACTGGCCTTATGCAACAGGAGACAAGACACTTTCCATCAGGTATGAAGTATCAAACTCACTCTGACAAATACTCATACATAACCTCTTCAGCTTCACTATAATGCGAATGCCCGGCAGCTCAGTTCAGCTCTACCACACTCCACTTTAGTACCAGCAGCACACATTCACACGGGATTAAACTCTAAGCCGTACAATCCAATAGGCACCTCACTCAATCTGTAGCTGCCTCTCTATTCCATACCCAGTGTGTGCTTGTGTGTGAATCCTTTTTGCCCGTACTAATCTGCTGGCACAGTCCCCATCCTCAACGTTACCCTCATCTTTGTATTATTCTGGGATTAGCTCCTGTGTTAGCCTACCCGCAGTCCACTGCCTGAGGCAGCCATCTTAGAACAATGGCTATTGATGAGACACGAAGAGGCTCGATTGGATTAATCATTTCTCTCTTCTTCTTCATCTTCCTTCGCAACTCTTGGTTTTCAATTCTTCTCAGCTTCTCTCCACATTTTTTTGCATTGCTCTTCTCTTTATAGCTCAACAACACAGAGATTTCACAGTTTCTCCCTGGCATTGAGATGAGGCTGTTAACGCCCCCTTTGCTGGATAACGAGCACAAATAACAGGCTGCCAGTTTACGAGGGCACTCCAAGGTAAAAAGTAAACATCTAATTAAGAGCAGACTTAAATAGCTTCTAACTGCTTTTGTGTGGCAGCACATTTAGCAATACAGTATTTAACAGGTAGGCCCCTCATTGATTAGACCAAAAACACAGCCTCTGACATTATCCAATTATAATTAGGAGAAAGAATATAGCTTAGGCAAAAGAAAACTGTTACAGTAACGAATTAGTTGTCATCTTTTTGGTAACTGATAACAAGGGTGGACAAAGTGTGTGTGACATAAAAGCAGCAGCACAGAGAGGGAGTCACAGGGGTGAATCTCAGCAGTTTTGGCTGGTGTTTAGCGGGGGGCATTCTGCCCAGCAGTAGTCACTAGCCCGGGTGGCCTTTGGCCTACTGTCCCCACCAATCTTATTGAAGCTTCTGCAATGCCAGTGTGGACCCAAAGCAACCCTTGGGTCTGGTGCCAACACTCTCACACTCACACAGAAACATTGACACACCAGAATTCAAAATGGGGAAAAAACAGGGCTCAACTCTGCTTTCAAACATGGATAACAACTGGATTAATGCTGTGTGATCCTCTGCCAAAGCAGAAGGATGCTGCTTTAAACAACACACCTTCATACACACTTCAACACGTGATCCTAAAACCCAAGCACATAGTGGAGTTACCTGTGTTTAAAATGGTGTTTTTGATTATTTTAACATGTTCTAGTGGCATTTTTCTGATGACCGAGGGCATATCTAAAAAGATAAAGATAATTTAAGTTTATGTCTCAATGATTCTGCCCACAATTCAGAGGCAAATTTCTGATGAACTCATGCAGCTCTGCAGAAATTGTCCTAGAAAACCAGACAAGTTTTTTTCTGATTTGGGCTCAAAATAATTACATATAATTCAATAAAATAATAAAAATATAATAATTAATCATAATTAATTAAAAGAGCAAAAGATGATAGGAGTGGGTCTTTACATTTTAGAATATAGGAGGTATATGTGTTAGCTCAAATATATTTGAGTGGTACATGTCATATCTTTGATTTTCTTGTATAAAGAATGCAAATTCAATTTAAAATGATGATGAGTACAAGCAGCTCTAGCTCTATTTGATTGGATGATAAAAAGACCAAGAGTCAGATTGAAAATACAGAATTGCCTGAGACCCAAATTGCTTAAAAGAACACAGCTGATGGTCTAAGGTTTAAATCCTCTTTGTTCTCTGCTTTGGTTGATCAAATAGCTGTTGGTTTACTGATCAAATACAATTAAAAAAAAGCCCTGATACTTTCATAAAATATTATATTTTATATTTCACCACTCATTTATTCTTAGTAACTCCTTTCTTTTTCTCTTTTTCACCACTGCTGATGGCCTTCTTCCAGAGTGAGAGCTGTACTGATACAGGCTAGAAATACTGAATATGTAAGGTCTAGGACTAACTGTGTTTTCCAAATTTCCAGTTGACAAAGATGTGGGTATTTAAGAGCCCATGAAAAAGTAGAAGAAAATAAAACCTTTCACCGATTAGAACAGCAAACTACTTGCCAAGAAATAGTTTTTTTTACCCAAAACATTTTTTTCAAGCGTACATATACACTTAAGTACAGTTTAAAAGATCGATGGAGCTCATTTATCCTTGAGAGTGTCAAGAAAATAAAATTATTTTTGTGAAAGCTGATGAAAAGACACAGGACAGAAAACGAAACAACACTTAGATCAGTAGAAGGCTAAAACCAAACTCCAGCAGTACATGCTTTCACAGCAAAGTGTGAGAAACTACCTTGAACTGCAGGCCGGCATTACTCAATGAACATGATTTGCTAGTTGTACTGCTTGTTAAAGTGTCATGACCATTTAAGACTGAGGTCAAAGCAGTTCTCATTTAGTAAAAGATAGGAGGAGGGAGATGGGAGGGGATCAAGGGACACAGAGGATGGGGGGGGGGCAAAGTGGATTTAAAGGGTTCTGCCGTAACCATGGTGCTGCTGTGCTTGGTCACCGTGGGAACAAACCCTAGGCAAAGTGGCCTTTGCAAAAAAAAGGGGAGGAGGGCCGATTGTCAGCCTCTGTCAAGGTTCACAGTTCATAAGAAATTTCAGTTTCACTTTATTATGCAGCAGTTTTTTTCATGAAAATACTCTCTCTTCAGCACAGTAAATTCGGACATTACATTTTTGTTGATTTATGTTCACCATATGTTATCCCTTTGTAATTTACACTTTACTTTTTTTCTCATTTTTAATGAATCATTTCAAACCCAACAGTTTTTATGGTGTTTTGCAGAATCCCGATAACATTAAAAAATGATTAAGATAGAGACGCCCTTATAAGAAAAAAATCTGTCGATTTACAGTAACAGCAAAGACTGTAATGTCTTTGACTAAATTATTTACATTACATAAGGAGAAAAGTTACTTTCTGACATCTTGACATTGAGATGGAGACAGCTAGTGTCATTGCTCTCCAGCAAAAGGCGATAATCAAAGTATGACAAACGTTTAAAAAAAAGATAAAATAAATTAAAGTAGTTTTTTTTGCCGAACAAAAACATAAAAACATGCTTTGTCAGTATCACTTAATGTGCTGGCAAATTTCTGCGAGCACCATCAAGGATTTGAACAATAATTTCCACTTCAAAGCTGGTTGAGCAGCATGTGAACATATATAATATCATTTTAGGTTTTTTCTGGCAGCTTCAAGGTAATAACCTAACTCTGTCGTAGAACATGTATTTCATTGCTGAATGTTTGGGTATATGGGTTGAAAAACATAAAGTCATGCAAAGACATTTTTTTATTGTTGACTTAAAACCACAAAATGTGGTCTGCAAAAGGAGTGATTTAAGTGCATTTATTGTCAATAAAAAAGTATTATATTTAGAACTAAAAAAGGCTGAGTGCATCCAATTAAAAATCTTGTAAAAAGACTTTGTGAGTTTGTTTAAATGAATCTTTAGAAGTGTCGGAAAGCTTTAGAGTTCATTTGCAACAATGTGCCAGGTGAATCCAACTGTGTCTACATCCTAGGCTTCAAGAGGACTTACAATAGTGGATGGTGTGAAGAGGAGTACCACATGCTGCAAGAAAATCCATCCATTCATCCAACATCTCACCTGAAATTAGGGCAAGCCAATTCCAGTTGCCTTCAGATAAAAGCGGGTTACACCTTCGACAGGTTGCCAGACCGTCACGGAGTGCTTTGAAAAATGTTTTGACCAAACTGTGACATGGATTTTTGACATGAAAAAACAAGCATGCTATGAATTAAGTTCAAATAAAAGAAGTAAAGAAGTAAAAGGAACAATGTTCAAACAGGGCATCCCATTAACATACTTTAAGAGATCTAACTGGGGTCTGTGGTTTACTTTTTCATATTAAGTGCCCAGTATGAATCTATAGTTGCCTTTTGTGATAAACAGAGCATAGAATATATATGTATGCTTGTGCATGTGTATAGGATCGATAACTTTTAACCTTTCAGTTCACCAACCACCCAGATCTCTCAAAAAGGCAAGTAAGCACCTTTAGTTGGGCTTGTGCGATAGGATTTACAACCCTTTTTGAGCGATCTTAACCTCTATGAGGCCTTCAGGATGGCCTTTGTGCCTGTTGGTGTGTGTCTACTAAGTTGTTTGACTCCCTAAATAAGAGCAGATTCTGGTGGGCTATAAGTAAGTGCTGCAAAACTTCGATTTTCCCCATTTGCCATGATGTCACTAAATTTATTGCCGGCTTTTGCTTGAAAGCGTATCCACCATAAATCTTAGCACACACACACAAAAACCCAGAGACACACACGTTGCTGTCTGTTAGTGTCAGACATGATGAGGAGCAGAGCTAAGAGGGAGTGTGATGAAGGAGAAACAAACAGAGCATGGAGACGGGTGACGGATAGCTCCACTTATTCAACGAGCCAGTCTGAGATGAACTCAGGTAATATGTCCCCTGGTCTCAGCCTCCATTTTTCTGTCTGTTCTGCTGCGACAGATAACTAACACTGTGGCACCTTGATGTGCAGATAGTACCTCTGCAGACCAGGAGCATGGAGATGATCACTGGGCTGAGAGGCTGAATGTGGTACACCAGCATTGGAAGAGATGTGAGTCCTGGGCTAACATCACTACTGGAGACTCCCCCTTGTGTGAGGAATGGAGATAATAGAGGAGGGTCCTCTCAAAGTCAAGCAGCGAGAGGCGGCAGGGTGGCTGGAGGTAACCAGAAGGGAGAGTAATTGCCTCACTACACTCAAGGTGCTTGAAATGATCTGTGACCTGTTCCAAGTGTGTGCGCCTGGTAGGAGGGGGCGAGAGACATATTGTGCAAGAAAGGCACAGAGCAAGAGAGAGAAATGAGTATTGCAAATGCCCATTTCCTGCCTCTTTGGGGTCATGCTTGAGCCAGGAAGTGTGGGATGGAGTGGAAGGTGAAAATAACAGAGGGATAATCTTGTCTGAGCTCCAGTGAGAGAGGGCAGGGGGGCTTGTTATGAGAAAATGAAAGGGGAAAGGTGGAGGAAAGGAGAGCCACGGGCCATTAGAGACACCTCTGCTACACATAATAGCAGGTAGAGCAGAGAAAGGTGCAAGCATCTCCATGGAGCAGAGAGGAAATAGTAAGCATAGGTGATGTGAGGCATGCAAAAAAAAAGAAAGTTGCTCCAGCGTTTCTTTCGTTAAATATAACGCAATAATGTTTTGAAGTAACACTCCAATCATCATTGGATTTGTTGTAAAAGCGTTTCCAGTGGTCTTTTAAATATGATTATATCGTTTTAGCCAAAACCAAAGATCCTGTTTCGTTTTTTAGGACATCGTTCCTGCAGAACGCACTGGGTTTATTAGAAAATCACCTCTAAATTGTGGTTGGGACTGTGGGTGTTCATTTCTCAGTATTCCTTTGTTTACACTTTCTCCCACTTGCTTGCAGCCCCTAACAATTCCAACCTAACATTACCGATGCAACAAAAATGGCGAGCACTACTAGAGCTATCGGCTGGGATTTGGCTTGGTCATGGAGATGAGCAAGCAGACTTTCTTTTTTTTAATCAACATATTTCCAGGGAGCCTACACTGCAAACTATTTGATAGTGACAAAGATTCAAAAGCATGCTTTTAGACAATCAAGATAGATTAGTTTTAAGTTGTTTTAACTTCTCTTTGCTCACTACACCTTTCCAAGCAGTTCTCAGAGTAAGCACAGTTTCATTACAGTTAGGATCTAGAAATAAAGACATTACCATAATCGAAATGAATGAGTTAAAATCCTTTTGCTCCAAACTCTTGACGATATAAATCAAGATAATATTCTCATTTTGTTCGCATGTTGGTGTAAAACGAGTAATTTCCACCCATTACACTAGTTTTTTGTCACTGTCATCAAAACTAACTACAATTAGGTACATACGACTCAAAAGACACAAACCATTTGCATAGAATCTGCAAAAAAAAAAAAAAAAAAAAAAAGACATTGATCAAGGGCTGTATAACACTCAGTTTTAAGTATTTCTTTCTAACAGCTTTTTTTTTAATTTTTTTTAGCATATTTTTGCCTTTTTGAATGTGGTACTCCTTATTTATAGATTTTGATACCTTATTAGAAGATTTCTTGTTAATTAAAAATACTTGCAGCATGGACACATTTAATTATTTCAAGTTCTTGCTCCTTATGATGAATGTTTTCCTAATTTTAGGCTACCCCGTAAGTGTATTCTTTGGGAGGCCTAACAATGCTTAGTGTGGCCTCCTTCCAGGGGGATGCCTAGAGGGCTTTTTAAAAAGATGGCCAATGGTTTGAGAAGTTTAACCATGGTCTGCCATAAGCCCAAAATGCATAAACCACTTGATGCCTATTGATGCAAAAATGCAACTAACCGCTTTGGCTTCAAAATTACCTTAATTTACCATCTATTTGACAGCAAAAACATAGGGATTTTTTTGTTTTCGTAGCTATAAAAAATGCAAGCGTCAAGGGCTTAAAAACGTTTCTTGTATTATAATTAAAGTTTCTTTGATGGAGCTCAAAGGTTTTTATTCTGTTATTTTAAAGCTGCTAACGTTGTTAACATAATGGTATAACCAGTAGAAGTGGGCTAATACCTATAGTGACCTAATGTGCAACTCTTTTTTTGATGTAATTGTGAGACTCTGCAAAAAGGATGTTACCTAGAGAACGAGTAGTGAAAGAATATGCAGATATCATTGAAAGCAACAGTAGAGAAACTCTAATAATGTGTTTTATTTGGCTTCTGTCCTTTTCTCCCTCCTCTTGTGCTGCCCTCTCCAGCACAAACAGCCTAATCACAAGATGTCGGCTGGACTACATGATCCTGGACTTTTCTCTCCCTTCTTTTCTTTTTCACTTCTATTATCACTATTATGACTTTAAGTCCCCTTCTGTATTCTCTATGGTGCTTGGGAAGCTAATTAATGGGGAAGAGACTTGTTTGTTGCACAGCTGAGACGAATCTTTCTGCGTCTCTGAGTACATGGACAACGACTTAAAAAGAGAATGTAATGCAGGAAAGAGAAGATATTTTTGTCAATAATTCTATCCAGCAAGCTTTTTATGCTGTGATGAGTAGCAATATCCTGTTTTTAATACAAGGAAGTTCTTTATCTTGGAAGAAAAATGCATGATGTTTCATCAATACACATACGTTTCATGTTTTTATTGGTGTGCCAGTCAGACCAAAAACACAACATTGGTGCTTTTTAAACTGATCTTTTATTTCTGTCGACCAAACAACAACAACGACAACAATAATAATAGAGACATTAGCCTTTGTTTGGCATGTTTTACAATACTTTTCTGTGGCAAATATGCAAGCTACATAATATTATTTGACATAGGTGTTGCTACATTATGAAGAAATATCTGTTATATGACTGTTGCATGTCAGACTGCATGAGATTAAGGAATAGGACTTTTGGACTGAGTCCATGACTGAGTGTCTGTGGCAAACCGATGCTCTAAAAATGTAATATGAGGTCAGTTTTTACCATCTGCTCCTCTGACTGAAAATCCAGCTCTTAGCCTGTTTCACCACAATGAGCAGCTCATAGAAGCTTCTGCACAATTATTTTTTAATTAACCGTTCAAAGGTGTAGAATTTTTCTTTGTAGAAAATTTAAATAACGATAAAAACTAGAGGTACCACAGGTTAAATGCTTTTCACTGTTGGGTCAATCTGGGGTAAAAAGACGGATGAGAGAAACTTTAAATGCATGTTAAGAAATTGCAAAGTTACCAGCAGAAAAGGAGACAAAGGGAACCAGAGAGGCCAGGCGGAAAGCGAGTGCAGTGAAGCAGCAGTGGATCTAAAAAGCAAGCCTCTTATTAAAGAGGCTGCACTCAGTAAAATGTCACCTTATTATCAAAGCAGAAAGGAGAGCTTCACTTTCTCCCTGGCATCAGAGAAACATAATACTCACAAAATGTGTGGGTCAGTCAGAATAAAGGTATTTCTATGGCAACAATCATTTTGCCTTATAATAGTATTTGTTTTACACTGATCTTTATGTCATTTTTTAAATGGCAGATTTACTTGTTCCTATATTACAATACTGTGTATCAAAAAAAAAAATCAATATAAAGTCCTGAGGTTCACAAATGTAGTGTTTGATCAAACTATGATTTAAAATAAATAAAATGCATTGTGCAGCTCTTTGGGTTTGAGGCTTTTATGTCAAATGACCTGCTATTTTCTTAAAGATTTGCTGCCTACTGCTTTAAATTGAGAATAAATACTCTGCTCTAGATAACATTTGGAAAGTTTCTAGAAAAAAAACAGGTTCTATGCATGTGCTGGATGTAAAACACAGACATGTCTTAACTTTTTATATTTTTTTTCCAGCTGTTATGATCTTGATTTCAATAGTAACATATTTAAGCTAAACTGCAGGGACTGCCGGTAAGGCATTGGTACAATATGTTTCAGTTATTGACACAGAAAGAATCCAAATAAGAATCATCATCAGAATAACCTAAACATATAAAGAATCCTTTATAGCAATAACCTGGTAAAATATGATCTGAAAAGACATTTGGGTTTAGATTGATTGTTCTGCTGTGCTCTTATAAAAACGTGAAACAGACCCCTTACATTCAGCAAGTATCTTTATCAATGCTTGATCTATCAACTACCCCCCACACGCATAAGCCCACACATCCAACCCCATGATAAAGGGGGAAAGTAATTTGGCCTTCTAAATTCTTGTTTTCCCCGCACATCTTCTTTTATAAGTTCACTGTTATTAGCTTTGCAAAACCTTATAGTTTGAGTCCATACATAACCGGTATTAAAAAAAAAAATGATTGATTTGGAAGGGGTTTTTATTTTGGTATGAATTACAGCAAACATGCATCAGCCAATCAAACAATCTCTTCAATCAAAACTAGATTTCAATTTTTAAAATTACACTTGATGCAAACCTGAGAGTGTTCATAACTGTCCAAACACTATGTTCATTTTTTTTATTCCTTGTAAAAGGGAAATAGTTGTATTCTCTATAGGAAGTGAGCAGGCCAACTATATTTAACTTAAAAACAACATTCACTTATAGTAAATGCATTTCATTTACTTTCTAATTTCATATTCATCTTTTGTTCCTTCTTGATGTAAGACTCCAAAAAAAATGCAGTTTTCTTGCAGCTCTCTGCTCATTCATTCTCAGTGTGAGACACAGACCTGCACAAACTAAGGGTGATCCTTGTTTGATTGTGCTTCTTGCTATACTGTGATCGCTTGGTTAAATCAGATGCAGACATTTCTAAAAAAAAACTCACCATGAAAAGTTATGTTCACAGAATGACACCACAGCAGCTCAAGGTGGATGCATGTTTCTATTGGTGTGTTTTAGTGCATGTGTGTCTGCATGCAACCACAATTAAAACAGTGTATGACTGCTAGGCAATTTGTATCTAATATATTCGGGATAAACAGCATTCTAGCAACCTTCTTTAATGAGACGTGCTTCATAAATCCCCTATAAGCAATACGATAATTTAATAGATCATTGAGATGGATTCTCGATATTGCTTTCATTTTGCACATAATATTTTTTTTAACCACAGAAAAACTTGCCTAAATTGCCTTCATGTGCTTAATGAAACATCAGAGTGAAAGCCGACAATTTGCAATGGTTCAGTGTTTCTTCAGCCATTACTGTCCAGTCTTTGTGGTTTCCTTCTCATTTGCACACAGAGCCACACAGAATCCTCTATCTGAGGTGGTGTTTCTGTGAGAGCTGGGCCCAGTTAGGTTATTAACGTTTGCTCTCACAAAGCCAAGGTCTGGGCCATGAATCGCAAACTTTCTGCCTCCACTGGCCCCAGACATTAACAGCCTGAGATAAGACTAGAAGGATTGCCTGCATTATGAGAGAAATCCTCAATGCATTACACCCTCACAGCCCTTTGCTGCTGTTAACCGCACAACGCACATATGTACCAAGTTTCTACGGAATTTTTCATGTGAGCAGCCAGCGTAGGAGAAGTTGTGTGATTTATCTAAGAAAACCCCACTGGTCTGTGCAAATTTTAGATCCGGTGCAGAGATGAGAAATGAGAGTGCAGCAGGGTCCTCAGCAGAAAGAATCAGATGGGAATAAAAACTGCCATATCCATCTACTATATCAATGAAAAGCCAAAACATGTAAGTCGTGGCCAGAAAAAAAAGACAGGCTTAAGAGAATCTGCAGGATTAGGACGGGGCTTAAAACGGATCTTCTTATTTGATCTGTATCAGCTATTAAAAGGCCAATCCATTTTAGATCCTTGCTTTTTGTAACATATTGAACTCCAGTAGTCGGCTGTCTTATATAAGTTAAGTTTCCTTTCATACGAAGCCAAGTGTGCTGTTGCACTGCAAATACAAATTTGAGAAAAAGTGAAAAGTCAAATCAGCAGTTAGTCAGCATCCAGCATTGATGAAAGTTACATGGCTCTGCACTGAACAGCATTTTAAATAAGAAAAACAATGTAAAAGCAACGTAACATTATTCAAGGGGCCGGTGAACCACCATCCCCATACAGTGTCATCGAGCGAGCCTTGCACTCAGCCTCTGCCCCGCATTGATCTGAGGGTCAGAGGTTCTGCTCCAGTGGCAGTCTGTGGCCTCCTGCCTAGACCTCTCGGGTCAGCGGAAGTCAAAGGTCAAGCAGCAGCCTTTAAAGTCACTAGACATGTGGTCTAAAGCCATCCATTACTATCCGTCGCTATTACAACCCCCAGATAACGACAGGCTTCAACGGCATTTGACCTTTAACCCAGCTGGCATGGAAACCTTTTCATGCACCTGAACCACGAGCAAACTGAGCGAGAACCAGAGGTGCAAACCTCAACTTTTTTTTTTACAATTTGTGGAACATTAAGCTGCAGAGGGAGATAAATAAAAACATGGATACAAAATTTGACAAAGGTTACAGCAAAGGACAATACTTACATGCATCAATCTGGGCTGCAAACCGGCTTTCTTTTAGAAGTTTATTGTAGTTTGGAGGCAGAGACATTAACAGAAAATGAGGTCCCTCCCTTGATTGTTCATACTGATTACATCTTGATGCTCCTGGTGAGTGTGTGTAGCCACAGAGGAGTACTCATTTTTTTGCAGTGGTAGATTACCACTCTCTCAGTCCTCAGATGATTTGAAGCCCTTTTCTTGTCATGTGTAAGACTGATTATGGTCATACGAGACAGGGGTGCCATCTAAGAAAAAAAATGAAGCACATGGATGAACCCCTATCCATGCAACATAAGTGCACACACTCTCCCTTTCTCAGATGATCTTGATCATCAGTGCCAAGCTCCTTCATTATTTAGTCAGAACCACTCTTTGCAGTACCTAAATTATTGAGCAAGTCTGTGTTCACACAATCCTTTGATGAAAGCTGGTACAAGGGTTTTTGGAACCAATATATCCCACATACTTCATCAACAGATGTGCTGTAAAAAAGAACTGAGGAGTAGCGTGTTTCCTTCTGTCTCTCCTATTGATATTCTGCGGGTTTGACGGGCTGTGGCAAACATATAGTCAAAAGGACACACACACAAATTTAGGATGCAGATGGATAGGCAGACAGACAGATGGACTGGTAGAAAGACAGACAGATTTTCACTGGCACTTGGACGCAGCAGCGTGCAGACCAGGCCATGACTGTGCCATAGTTTGATTGTCTTTGCAGGAGTCGGACAGACCAGCTAGTTCCATGCACTTCCTGACCTCACCCCCAACTGGGTTTTACCTCCCCTCTCAACCCACCACACCCGGCGCATAAAATACAGAAGACACACATGCACAAACCCGAACCCCCTGCCGACAGGGGAGGCCTTCCCCGCAGAACCTGGTGACTCTTCCAAAGACCGGACAGGTGGTAGCAGCAGAGTGAGCACAAGCACGCCTGACTACTGCCAAGGCTTTTGAGCCAGTTGGCACACAGTTAACAGGCGACTCCCTCAATGTAGAGTTCAGTGCACACATAAAGATAACAGGCCTTCAGATGCGCTTGTTTTATGCTACCGGAAGGACCTTCCGCTGCAACATTCCCAACCTAATCAAAACATCAATAACTGCGCCTAAACCACTTATGTCGAGAAGTGACTTTTTTTTGTTAAAACTCATCAAAATAAAAGTCGTATTCATGTTTTTGGTTAGAAAAAAAAATGGGAAAAAAAATTTGTAAATTCTTAAATTAATAAAATGCTACAAAATAATTTTTGTTTTGCATGAGTTTTCTTGAGGCTTTAGGTCCAGCTGCACACAGTGATGGGGAAACCCTCTCACACACAGCACAGGGAGCGGGTCTGCTGATCACCATATGTCAAACAAAAGAGAGACACAGTTCTCCTGTACCTAACACCCACACACTGTTATCTCAGTGATAAAAGATATATATTTTTTTGTTTAATAAATAACTTTCTTAGTTTGTATGTGGTTGTGCTCCTCTGAAACATGTCAAAACCATTGACCATTGTGAGAGAACTGGACCGAGAGAGTGTGATGCCTCCTTACCCTGCTCTTGGGAGAGCTTGCTATGGCAAATAGCTTACCTCCGGCTCCAATGAAATGAAATCAATTTAGTTGCAATTTTTTTTACGATACAGACGTCACTGTGTTGGAGCCAGGCAACGTCAGTAGGCAGTAATTGGTCCGAGTCTGTCAGACTCAACGTGTGGATTAAAACCCGCAGTTGTTACAAAACATTTTCACTGCAAGAAATGTCTAATTGTAAATCTTCCACTGCTCACTTCAAACAGATAAATGCAATTTTCCTCTCCTCCCTCTGGAGACGTTATAGTTTGATGGAATTTGTCTGGTGTAAGAGAAAAGCACAAGCCCCACAATACCACTCCTCAGCAATGACAAATCTAATGGGACATCTACAGGTTTTCTGAGATGGAGGGAACACGTGAAGCTGCTTTATTAATTCAAATGGTTACTGATGTACCACTGTAACGTAAAGAGCCTGGCATGTTCAGTAAAGTGGGGCAGCAACAATGGTTTTTATAAAGATAACTAAAAACTGGAAGAGCGAAGGGGAGCAGGAATCTTTGCAAACTGGAAAACAGTTCTCACTTTATCATTAAAACAACAAACAGTGTTGGTTACTGTTTATATTACCTTTACGTTAGAAAAATCCAATATTTCCTTTTCCCCAAGTTTAAGTACTTTAGGAGCATCTAAAAGCTAATCAGCTGAAACAAACATTAAGATTTGTAGCGTGCACACACACATTCAGCAATAAATACGTCGCTGTGTGGGGAACGGGGAGGATAACAGTTACAAAACGAACACCACTTAATGGCTGCTTTTCTCTCTTCTTTCAGTAAGGAGTCTGCTTTAGGCAGAGCTCTGTAAGACACCCCCTTTCTTCCCTTCTCCTCCTAACAGCTAACCCCCCCCCCAACACACACACACATACACTGCCTCCTTATCCAGCTCCTGGGAGAGCTCCTGTCCCAGGCTAGCAGAATTATAGCCGACCTTTAACCCTTGTCTCTAATTACAGCACCGTGGCCATAGTTCAAGTACCTTGTCGCCCGGCCCAAGACGACAAAAGGTAGACAAATGTGCACACACAAAGAGACAAAAATGCACATCTCAGACCTGCATTCCAAAGTGCATTTGCAAAGACAGACCGATGCAAACACTTTGAGAAAGCACTCACTTATATTTGTGCAACTTATGGCTCAGATAACCTCTCTGCCTTATGCACTCCTACATGCTCAGAGCCACCTGGGCTCTGACCCCAAATGGAATGAAGAACTGCGTTCAATGTTATAGCTGAGGAAATGCAAATTTCTTTGATAGCTACTTCTAGTGAAACCAGAAGTCTTTCATTAAATGATAAGTCATACTGGGATACACCCCATCCAACCTGTTCTTTAAAGGCACAGAGGACAATTATGTTTATGATAACACCAGAGGAGGTAAGAGATGAACTTATGACAATAAACATGCAAAAAAATAAAGAGCTTTTTTTCTCTCTTCTTGAACTTTGCTAAAAAGGTACCTATCAAAATTGCAAAGGTTGCGATAAACTTGTGAATGACTCAATTTTTCAGTTGCCAATTTGTGCCACAAAAGACTAATCAAACCACACCAATGATCTGTCAAAGTGTCAACCAAAGCTGCTGTCAGAACAGCTGTAGTTTCAGATCTTTTGAAGGTTTAAGCTTTAAAAAGCCATTCCTCAAAGGTTACGCAAGAATCTGACCTTTGACCCCGCTCCACTTGCAGAGGGCAACTACAGGCATCCAACACCATGGCCAGAGTCTAGGGGTCAAAGAGGAAAACGGAAAATAATGGGAACAAAGCTCGGAAAGCCTGCTGTCTGAGCATCATGTCTTTCTACGTCTTTATTAGTCCAAGTGTCTGTCAGGCTGTTGTGGAATATTTAGGGGGCGTCTTGGCCTGGAGAATGTGTTTTTGTGTTAGCAGACATGCTGTCACAGTGTAACAGGTGGAACACACATCTTTTGAAGAACTGTGGGCAAAAAAAGACAAAAAGAGCAAAGAGGTGAATAGATGCTGCTGCCTGCTTTACAGAGCCACCGAATATAGTAGGAGGTTGGTAGTTGAGAGGAGTATTTGTAGTGCTAAATACCCCAAAATGAAAATAATCATGACTAAATAAAATCACAACAATAATTCGGTTTAAGCCAACAAAAAAATCAAAAACATGAAATGGGGCTCTGATTGAATTCTTTTTTGCTTTTGTGCTTTCAGCAAAACCTGAATCTTAAGTAAGTAAAAAAAACCTGTTTCAAGGAAAATGTGTCTTATTTTCTGTCTTGGAAGAAAAATAATAAGAAGAAAGTTTTTCAATAGCAAAAAAATGTAAGTTTGACAAAACATGCTTTAGTGACTACAATTTCTTTTCAAATAAGAATTCTTGGTAAGACCATTTTTCTCAGCCCATTGGCAGATTTTGTCTGCTTATTTAGATAAAATATGCCAATGGCCTGAGAATGTTTTTAATATATTCTAATTTTCTGTTTTTGCAGTGTGGAAGTGGAGTTCTTTTTGCAATTAAGGCTTATTTGAGTGTTTTATCTTATAACCCGGAAGGGCAGCTCCATGAGCGAGTGAGAAACTGCCACAGAAAATACAAGCGTGTAGTTACAGAGCTTACAGAGGAAAGCCGAAAGAGACTCAACATCCAAAAAAAGAAGAAGAACTCACAAATACTGTCAGTGAAAGATGATGGAGTTGAGGCAGAATTTGTCTGAAAGCCAAGTTTTTCATCATCAGTTATGAATGTTACATATTCACTCGCTCTTACCGTGCGTCTGTCTCCTCCACATTCTGACCACCATGTTAAGATGGGGATTCCTTGCAACACTCATGCAGCTCTGTGTGTGTGTGTGTGACAGACACAGCATCAATTATGTATGCCGCACATACTCCACCTCTTTACATGGGTCAGTGCCACATGCAGGCTCGCACAGCTCCTGCAGCCATGTGCGCACACAGACACACAAAAGCGAACTAGGATATGCATGCAAAAGGTTTTGTGGCCTACACACCTACGCCTTTAGGCAAATGCTGCAACAAACTCACCAAATCTCCATCAACTCACACCTATCTTGATTACAGATACAGAGCTCTCTTCAAAGACTGCATCTAGGGACGGTGCTAACATGACACTCCTTATTTTCATTTTTACATGCAGACAGAATGGACGGTTGGAGTGCGTGATATGAAAATAGACAGGTTAGAACGGCGAGTGAAGTCATGCTTGCAAAGAAAAATAAATGATTGCTAACTGACTCATCCTTACAAACTACTAGGAAATAAAAGACTGGATAAAGAGAGAGAAAAAAAATCCCCAGGACTCATTTTTCTATTACAACGACTCCACCCATCCTCGCTTTTCACGCACTGCTCCTTCTGGTTCCAATAACCAAGTTTATTGCACTCACCCTCCTCCCTTTTATCTTTGTTTGAGCATATCTTTCCTCCCTGACCCTATATCCTGTGCTATTCATATTCTGACTAATCTTTGCAAATTCATGTTGTGCTGCTGTTCTCCACATCTCCCCGTGGTCTCTCCTTCTCTCAGTTTGACCTAACCTCCCCGTGATTCTGAATGTCCTCTTTCTCCTTTCTGTTCTGCTGATGGCGGAGCCAAGAGAAACACACTGTGTATATGTGTGTGGGGTTTGTAGTGTGTGTGGCTATGCAGTTCTGACCCTCTAATCAGTGTGAGGAGAAACAGAGAAGGACTTGTGCTGCCCGGCAGGGTCAGAGGGCGTGTGGAGTCAGCCATCACCCTCTTACACTGAGACACACATTTCCTGGGCTTCATGCCCAGTCAGGCATCTGCCTCTGAACAGACAATCTTGTGTACAATAACTCAGCAAGAAATGCACACAAATACACATACACACACACACATGGTAGACAGGACACCAAGCCACTATATCTGTGCACTGTTTGACTGCTGCAGACCCCTGTTCTCCTTATCAGCTGTGTCTCATCTATCACAGTCTTACAGACACACTTTCGCTCTCTACACACTCCGACGTACACACGGCACACAGGAGGCCATGTCAGTTTGTGTTGACAAGGCTCCAGTTTCTCAGTTGAGTGATTTGGTGAACAGGGTAAGGATGCTGTGTAAATAACATCCAGGAAGACCCATCCACTTGTGAAGAAATAATCAGATTTCCAAGTGCAATAAATACACATCCCGACACACAGGCCTCTCCATCCCGTCCAGCCAAATCCTTTGAAATATATGTGAATTTTGTTTGATGTTTAAAGACCCACTCCAATGGAAATTGTGTTTTTTTTTCATGTTCTGCAGCATTTTTCTGATGATGTAGGACATATATAAAGAAGAAAAAAAAAACAGAAATTCTGATGCACTGTTGCTGTTCTGCAAAAAATGCTCTAAAAAAGATGTTTTCTTTTCTTTTCTTATTTTGGCAAAACACAACATAATCATAATTGAAGACCACTGATAACGCTTTTAAAAAAGATCAAAAGATGATTGGAGTGGGACTTTAAAGTATTTTAGATATTATAATTTCAATTTCCAGTAAAAAATCTTGTTTTCCAGATTCCTGCAAGGAACTCATAACCAGTGTGTTACACCAAGGATGTTGTGGCACGTCATAATGAGCGGACACCAGAAAAATGATGCCAGTTTGGTCGTCTCAGTTGTCCTTATTGTCGTCAACATCCCAATGCTTGCATTTTACCTCACTCATATGCTCTTGCTGGAAATACAGCTGATGCCTTTGATCCCTGTTTGATCCTCTTATCTCTACTTTCCTCTGCTCTGCACAACTGTTCTCCTCCTCCCCTCATCGACACCCCCCTTCTCTAAAAATCATTCTTTTCTGCTCAGCATGGCGGTCCCACACTGTTCCCTACAGACCAGAAGAAAGGCCAGCTTAACATTGTAGCAGCTTGGCAACCAGACACTAAAAGAGGGGGGTGTAAAAAGGAAAAAAAGCCTTGTGTTTTCCCTTGAGCCTCCTCTTCCCTCCAACTCTGACCCCTCGTTTTTCTACCCTCTCTCTGTCTCTGTGATTCTCTCCTTTAAGCTGGCTGATGGTGGTGGGGTCGGGGACCCTGGCTGAGAGGGACTCATTACAGCCTCCCTTCATTTCCATTCTGAGTGAGGCCTGTAGAGAGAGTGTGCACCAGGGCACCGAGGTGCACTCGCACCGGGAACAGGGGGAACACATTGAGCAAGACACCACTTATGAAGAGTGACGGCCAACAGAAACGGCTCTAATACCCCCACAGAGGAATACGAAGAGGGGTGGGTGGGAGGGAGAGAAGGAGGCTAGTAAGCTAAACACAGAGGAAAGGCAGAAGAGGGAAAGATGCTTAGGCGAGAAAGAGCAAAGACAGAAAGGAGTGGAACAAGGCAGAGAGCAGGGCAGGCTGTGTGGCTGACACAACAAGACAGCTTATTTAATATACATGAGCTGGATCCCAGTGCAATCGAGTGCTACAACGAAAAGCTTATGTAGATGAGAGCCGACCTAATGACTAAATGGAGTGGATATAGAAAAAAAAGAGAGGGAAAAGAGATTAAAGAAGAAATGGAAGGCGGAGGCGAGGGAACACTGTTTAAGTGTCTGTGATGGAGTGTAAATAGGGGAGTTTCTCTTTGCTGTGTGCAGAAGGACTTTGTTAAACACAGCCAGGGAGAGAAATAAAAAAAGAAACAGCTTTGTCTATCATGCAGCTGCAAAGGTTAACATCACACAATCATGAGCGCACTGAGAGTGCAGCTTGAAGGGCCTGGTGCAACCTCATCAGCAAAGGAAATGTTTAGAGGCAAATAATATTCTGGACGTGCACCTACTAAAAACACAGCATTTCACCTCTACTTGTGTGAGGGGTTCAGTCATGCATACTTGAAGAGTAAAATCCAAAATATTTCAGAAATATTTTGTGCTTTTTTTCACCATTTGTGGTATTATTTTACGTTCACATCAGGCTCGGGTTCAACTTTCAAAGAAAAGTCTATGTAAATGCGCTTCTTTGCAAAATGTCATGGCTTGTGGCAGTCTTTATTCACTAATGGATGTATTTTTTTAACTTGTAGGAAAAAATCATGACAGTCCTTTGAGATATAGGATGAGAAAATGTTTGGAGGTTTTTCGTGGAATTTTCAACACTTTTATAATTTTGTAGCTGTACAAGAAAATGATTCCAGTTTGTTGTCGACTCGTGTGAAATGTCACAGTTTTGGGGTTTTGTTTTGTCCAATGATGTTTTTCTTATAGCTTTAAGTGTCTTTGATGAAATTGTCATGTTCCGTTGTTTTATGTTACACTGTCATGTTTTGCCAAAATTGTGTCTTTTCTCCAGTGATTTTTCTGATTTCCAAAGATGGAAAGCACCACCCCCCAATCGGAACCTTAACCAGACCAAACAAACGCTGTTCCTCTGTTGATTGCTGATTCAGCACCAATCAACAAATACGAGTTATAGAGCAGAGTTTTTATGTTGCTATGTTTTATTAGAGATGCAGGGATGAGAACTAGTCTTTGGACGACGAGGCAGCTGAAAAACAGGCAACCAAGAGCTTTTTTGATGATGTGTTTGCAGGAGATGGGTCTGGGCTTTTGGAGGAAGAAAGCGTTTTACCTGGAACAGAGGATTATCAGACAACTCCCTGTGGCATGCTAGAAGCTGCGAGGGCCTGGGAGGGCTGGGCTTTAAATCAGTTTAGGCAACAGTCACACCTCTTAGTGTCTCTCAGCATCACTGTCTCTTCTTTTCCAGACCAACCCTCGCATACTCTTCATCAACCCCCACAATATTGGCTCCCTTTCACTTCTTTCTTGTGAAAGGTTTCAGGCAAAGTTAGCTTTGCAAACTTAATCAAACAAACCTTTTTTCAAATTAAATATTTCTCCCTCTGCAGATCATCCTTCCTTGATTTGGCAAATTTACTTTAAACAGATTATTCAAATTTGCATCTAGAAATATCCAAGTTGTAGCTAAGCAGCAGAATGTAGGTTTTAGGAAAGTAAAATGAGTTTTGATGTGGCTGCAAAATTGCCTTAAAGAAAATAAGAAAAAAAAATACTGAATATGAGCAACATTTAATTGACTTCAATGAGAAAAGGGAAAACCTAGACAGGACTGTGATGCTTTACATGCTTTCCTAAGTTCAAAAAGGAAATGCAAACATCCATCCATTTACACATGTTTCATCCCCCTATCAGAGGGCGTAGCCTATCCAAGCTGTAATGATGGATCACATACTGGACAGATTGGAAATCAATTATAAGATCATACAGAAAAAAAGCAAAAAAGTAATTTATTTTGACATCTGGAAATCTTAAATAACTATCTGATAATGTGAGGTACTAAATAAATGTGTATGATTTTGCTGTGTAGCAGGAAACCAAATAAAAAAAACAACACAAGACATTTTATGAAAAAAAAAGGCGGAATCCAGGCCTTGTGGTGTCAGTGAAGGATTTTTCCTAATGACACTTTTCCCACATAGTATGCCAAGAAACTACACAATAATCCAAAGCTCTAATGTTATAAGAAAAGAGAGATGTAAGCCAACACATGAGTGAACATCTCACTCCACAATGGGGTCGTTCCTGGCAGCACAATATCAGCGTGTGTCTGCAAGCATGCATGCATCACAACTTTTTCTGTTACTGCATGATAGTGTTTGCACTTCTCACTTCTTACCATCGAAAGAACGTGGCTTCTTTATTTTGTGTGTGTCTCCGTTTGTGCTAGAGAAGCTCATGCTGCTGATTTGAATTGGCGTATGTCTGTATCTCAGTGGGAGTGGGAGTAAAAGTGTATGTGCCACACTGAGTTTAATTAGCCTGTGTGGCGCTCGCCGGGCTGCGGTCAGAAAGGGCTGCGGAGCAGTGAATGAGAGCAGGTGGCCTCTGCCACTTAGGGGAATCAGAGCCCAGCCTTCGGAGTCCACCACCTCCACCTGCCTGTTCAGCCTTTCCTTGACTTAAAAGCCTGGGCCATAGGATTAACTAATTGCTAAATGTGCTCTCTTCTAGCTGGTTGGTCTTTTCACCCAGCAATGTGGAATATGAAGAGACTTTTAAAGTGGTTTAAACGGGTATTTACTGCTTTCCTGCCTCAACAGGGATCCTGGTGGAAGAGTAGGTCAAGAGCCGACGGCAATATTATGGCGAAAAAACAGAAGATGATCGAAGGACTCATGGTGGGCAGTGCCAGGTGGCAGCAGGGGCATGTTTTGGCCACCTGTCCTGGGGAATATGTACACGTCTTGCTCCTCCTGCTCTCCCAGTGTGGGATGACACCAACTCCCTGTCTGCATGGTTGGCTCATTGTCTGTCAGGCTGTCCTTCTATCCATCTCATCGCTTGTTGGCTTGCAAGGCTACCGCTCAGTCACTCTCTTCAGTCATCAGCCTGTCTTTTAGCCTTCAAGCTAGCTAATTCCACCTGTATTTCTCCTCAATATTCGACTCATTTGTTACATTGCCATTATCCTCAGACCTGATTCTTGTGTTATTCTTCCTAGGAATTCTCTAAAACCCCGTGGACACACTCCTGGTAACTTTGGCTATGCAAAAAGCAACCAGTCATTTCAATTATGGTAATGACACGTTTCCACGCACATTCCCAGAAAGACAAATGTTGTATGCAAAGCGCATTCGAAAACATCACCTCCCATACAAAATTGAGAAAAATTATATTTGGAGTTTCTAGCAGGAAAGTCGAACTTTAAATAAGTCTTCATCATATGAACTGTCTCAACTCGGACAAGTGGTACAATTTTATGTGATCAGATTGTAAAATCTTCTTGAAGATGCTACTGAGGTCTGCGTTTCCTGACGCCTAGCTTTTCAAGAGGAAGAACCGAGGACAGAGGGTCTGTTAACATAGCCTCCAACCGCAGCTCTATTGGTGCAGCAAGTACAGCATGGTGTTCGAAAATGTACAAAGACACAGAGGAGAGGGTTCGGATGCAGAAATGGGCACAAACAACCAGTCAAGTGCATTCATACACACACTGGTGCACACGCGCATGGAGGACAGCAGAAACTCCTCCTGCCAGCCCTGCACCATCTGTCTCTCTGTCTGTGCTTCACAGCCATGCCCAAACAGGGCCCCAGCAGAGCCAGTGTGAAATTAGCTGCCTTTGTGGGGCTTTGTCTGCTAGTGCATGTGTGTTTGGGTGTATCAGAACGCTTAGTTCAAATGTGTATTTTAAAAGCATATTTGCAGTCAGGCTGTCAAGAGGTAACCCACGTTTGTATGCTGGTGCGTGCATACTTGTGTAGGTAAAACGAATAAATCTGTGATCGGGTCTCAGAGCTATTTCCCCTGACCTATGACCTCTGGACAACCACAGCCTTTATACACTGCTTCTACACTAATATGCAAGCATGGTGTGTATGTGTTTACTCGCTTTTGTCTGAATGGTTAGCCCCTGCAAGCCTATTTGGTCCTGGTTGGCCATATCTTGCTCCCAGGGTGCTCTTTGATATCCACTCAGCACTCTGACCTTTCGTGAACTCTGGCTAGACCTTGTGACCCTAGGCTTTTGGGAGCTCTGTCCTCCTCCTCTCTTCCTGCTAATACGTAATAAATCTTGTCTGCCTTGACACCACCCAACACACACACACACCCATACGCAGTTATAAATGATCCAGCCAACACATCATCACCTTACACCCCTAACATTAATGAGTGTAGAGGTTAAAGGTGGTTGACATTCCTCTCACGCTCCTGTCTGAACACCATGCACCATCCTGACCCCCCTCCCATCCCCCTCCTTGCATCACATGCACTGCAACAAAAGACTTGCGTTCTCACATATGCCTTATGTAAAGTGAAAGCTCCAGACGCACAAGTAACGGCATCAGGTAAACACAAAAAACCCCCACTTTTGATGTCACAAGAAAATAAGAGACCACTGTAAAACATACTCAAAGTTTCAGGAAAAAAAGTCTGATTTAGTGTGTGGTCCAAGGCATTCATGGGACAGCCTGGGATACTGCTATCCAGAATGATGAAGAATGCTGCGCCTTGTGACAGATAATCATTCTGTTCTTCTCTACTGCAGAGTCTTGGCTAAGAGACAAACCGTCTGGCAAAAAGACAGTGTTACGATGCAAAGCTCAATCAAACTGTCTTTCTACCCAAAGGTAAACACACACACACACACACACACAGGCACGCACACTCACATACACAAATAAATGAAACAACCTAGAGCTAGCAGAGCCTAACCCAGATTGATAACACTAAACAAATCAGTCTGTCGATTCCCCTGACTGCTTACAGGAACAGCAGCTTTATCAACAGTGACATTTAGATTGTTGCATACTTTACTTACCTAATTAATTTAGAAGTGGTTTAATTCAAATGCCATTAACATTGTACACTGCTTTATTTCAGTCATTACTCCTTCATAGATGAGCAGTAATGTCAGCAGTCATGACAAAAGCAGGGATCCCTCTGCTCCACTGTGAGAAGAGCCCTCTGCTGGACAGAAGAAGCATGGCACCCTTGGAGCCCCACTGCTGTGTTCGCTGCATTAGAAACTGAAAACGCAGCAGTGTTTTGCTCCACAACATCCTGTCTCCCTCTCACACCACAAAGGAGGAACAACACCAAGGCTATGTTTGTGGTTTTACCTCAGTCTGGTATTAAGTTACAAATGGTGAACTGGTCCTGAAAAGGTAATAGGCCAGGGGAAATCTGCTGTTAATTTTTTAACTTAGTATTTCCATTCGTCCCTCTGTTGATTGATGTCTCCTCCCCACCTCTGTGACCTGCAGCGATTGTCCCCCTTTAAGGCTTCACAGCCCTCTGACATCAGTGTGTGTGTGTGTACTTGTGAGTTTGTGAATGTGTGAAATGGAAGGCCAGTCACAGTCGTCTGATCCGGGGCCAAGCTAAAGGGATTAGGTTGGCCGGGACTGAGAGGGGAAGGGGCCCACGATCTCTGTTTCTTGAGCATCAAAATGATACTGTTGGTGCCCTAATAACTGCAACTGACTCCCTATCAGATCCACAGGTGAGAGTATGGGAGGAACAACCGTGTAGAGAGATGCCCCCTTGAGTGATCAGAAATATAATAAAAACGTTTTTTTTTGTTTAAAGTCCCACTCCAATCATCTATTTTTAAAGCATTCCCAGTTGTCTTTTATTTAAGAATATGCCATTTTAAGGCAAAATCCAAAATTCTGTGTCATTTTCTTGAGAGGGACCTGGCAACAGACATCATTGGTAATGAGCATTGGCCGGAAGTGGCAATTATACAACTTATTCTAACAGTAACCCTAACCTTAGCTCTAAAAGTGTTTAGAACTGTAAAAATACTTTTATTGAAGCTTTAAAGAGGAAAAAATATAACAGTTAGGGTCATTCATTCATTCATTCATTCATTCATTCATTCATTCATTCATTCATTCATTCATTCATTCATCTTCTGAATAATTGAATGAATGACCCTAACTGTTATATTTAGGGTCAACAGTTAAAATAAAGTTTTTTTTCGAGTGACATTAAGGGAACGGTCGAGAACTTCCAGTTCTGACTCCTGATGTGTGCAGTCAGGTTTTTTTATTGTTGCATTTTTTGGACATAGTTTCTGCAGAGCGGCTGGAGGTCATAAGAAATGTTGTCACTGATTTGTGGGCAGGACTGTAAGCCTGCCTTTATTTCTCGTGATTTCTTTGTAAACACTCTGTCCCGCTATCTTACTGCGCCTCACAACCGCAACCCAACATTACTGGTGCAGCAAAAATGGCGAGCAATATTGGAGCTATCCAGTCGGACAGTTTTGAACCAGATGTCAGCTCAGACGAGTCCATTTGTCTGCAAGTGGCTGCATCAGAATGGAATGGAGCAGCGAGCTTGTCGCACGCCAACTGTAGCAGTTGTAGCTGTAAGTAGCAGCTGTAAGCTTTTCCAAATGGCCTTTTTTCATCTGCTCCTGATTCACAATAATTTGAAAAAAAAAATACTCAGAAATATAGTTTTAATCTTACTTTTCTTGATACATGTCCTTCATCATGAGAAAAATACCATCAGAATATATGTAAAAAACAAAAAAAAACATGTTTTTCATTGGGGTGGGTCTTATCTTTTTCTTTTTCTGGTGCCTGGTCTCCTTAAAAGAATCTAAGTCTCTTTTCACCTTAGCAACTTCCAGTGTCTGCGAGTGAAAGAGTTCACTGAAGAAAGTTGTTCAAACTAGAACAGAGGTGAGTTATTGTCTCTGGTTTTGTTTTCAGCTACAGAAGAGTTAAGACATCCAGAACTCACAGTGGACGAAGCTGATGTTCTTGACAAGCTGAAACCAAATCAGACCACTTCATACCAGTTTACATGTGGCTCTAATGACAGCTGCCTAAATCACATTGGGTTAATGAATTTAGGGAGTCTCTAATCAAATCTGTGTGATCTGGCAACAAGACTGACATCCGTGCGTATGCGTCAGTGTGTGCTCAGATAAAATGAGAAAAGAAACTCACATAGAAACAACTAGATTCAGATAGCAGGATTCTGAGGAAAAGGAACGTACAAGTAAGGTAAGAACAAAAAACCTCATACTTTGGTAGGTGTTCAACATAAAAAGAGATAAAGAGAAATTAATGGGTCTTGAATGCAAACATTTGGATAGCATCTGGTAGTTAAATGAGTACGGTTCCACAGTGACCCTATTTAGCACTCTCCATGTCTTACATATTAATGCAATACTCATTACCACCCAGTTTGCATAATCATGCACACGTGCTCCTCTGACGTTTTCTTAGGTTTAAGCTACTGGTAAATATGGTAAAGCTGTATGGGACCAGACTCAACGATGTGATTAGGCACACATACACAATAAAGCATTAACCAGCACTTTAGCTTTTTTTTAAAAATAAATTTACAACATCAAAAGCAGAAACACACAGAGTCACAGAAATACAATTCAGCCCTCCAATGACTGCTGTGATTAATAAAGGTCAATTAGCAATTATGATTTCCATATTTAATCAGTCCCCCATGGTGTTGCTCTGCAGCCTGAGCTTTGAGAACCGCCTCTGCGTTTCTGTATTTCTGACAGGCATTTTCCTCTTATGCTTTATGTCATGCTCTTTTGCTGCTTCAGTCGTTAACATCTCAGCATGCCCCTCCACTGCTGCTCCATCTTTTGCCCGTTTCTTTCCATCAGGCTCTTGTACGCTATTCTCGCTCTTCTCCCTCCATCCAACCTCCCTTCGCCTTACTCTCTGTTCCCTCTTTTGCTCTTTTTGATGAATGCATCCCCTCATTAGTCTTGATGTTTTTTCCTCTTGCTGTGTTCTTCTACAGGCCTTCAAATCTCTCTCTAATTGCAATTAATCACTGAGAGAAACAGATGCTGAGAACAAAGGCAACCCATGGGAGCGTGATTTAGTACATGTGCCTACTTGGGTGTGTATCAGTGTGCACATGTGTCTGTCAACAAATATGTACAAGAGGTGGAGGGCTGATGAAGCTGTAAGTCGCTGTGCCACCCAACTTTAGATTACTTATGACACAAAACTTAAAAGGTTTGCCTGTAGGACAGTGCAAGGTGCCAGATTACAATCTATTATTACATGAAGTAAAACAAGCAGTGTTTTTGTTTTTCATTTTAATTGTTTTGTTCCTAGACTAACTGATATATACTTAAGTCAGCCATTCCTTAAACCAGCCCTTTACATCAAAGCAGAAGTCTGTGTTGTCTGACAAAAACATGATTAATTTTCCTTCTAAAGTCAGAGAGAAATTGCATCATTATTGTACAGAGTGCAGCATGTTTACCAGCAGTGAAAATCACACCATCGCCACGCTCCACATGAGAATTCTATAAGAAGCATAATGATGTGCAATAGGCTGATCTTGTTTTACAAAGAGTCTTTATTTCCCTTATGATCAGCTTTTGTTACAAATGACCAGAACTCCTCCAACGGTACTGTTGGCGGCTTACTAGAGTATCCTACATTAATTCTGCATGTTCTCATCACTTATTGTAACAAAAATGATTCCATTAGGGAATTTTTTAGGGGGAATCCTTAGTCAGACTTTCCCAAACTGTTTTTTTGTTTTGTTTATGTCACTATATGCATTCCTTAATGTCATTCTCCCATTGACTTCCACTTCTAAAAAAGCACAACTTTAAGAATTGCTAAGGTACACCACCTCAAATCTGAAATACAAAACACCCTGTAAAGAAGTCAAAGACACAGCAGCAGACATGTTAAAGTTGGGAGCTCTGCTTTGGATTTCATCTCCATCATTGAAAGATAAAACACGGCTTATTCACCAGAGAAAAGTCTTAAAGATCCACTTCAATGACAATTATGTTTTTGGTGTTTTTGACATGTTCTTGTGGCCTTTTTCATGATGGAGGACATGTATAAAAAAAATTAAGCTTTAAATTGTGTTTCTGAGTATTTCTTTATTCAAATTGTTGTAAATTAGGAGCAAACGTATAAAAGTCGTTGGAAAAAGCTTGTGATGTAGGTTGTACAATCGACAAGCCACATGCTACAAATTCCACTCAATTCCAATGAATTTACTTGTAGACAAATAGATTCATTTACGTCTTCATATTCCTCGTCTGAGGTGGCCTCTGGCTCAAAACTGTATGGCTGCATAGCTCCAATATTGCTCACCACTTTTATTACACTGTTAGGTTGGGATTGTAAGGGGCTGTAAGCTAGCAAGAGAGAGTGAAAACTGAAGGAGATGGGAAATAGGGGCAGGCTTACTCTGCTCCACAACTCAGAGATTTATTATGAACTCCTGCTGTTCTGCAGAACCTATGTCCTAGAAAACGACACGTTTTTTAAATTTTGACTAGAAAATGCATAATTATAATTAAAATAAGACAGGGAACACTTTTAGAACAGCTCAAAAGATGATCGGAGTGGAACTTTAAGCGTAACAGTCCCACTGTAGTGCAGTGTGATATACGTGTCTACATTTTATCTTATAACTTTATAAGTGATGTACTGTTTCAACTAACTAAAACAAACTGGTTATAGCAAAAGATATTCAGATGCTCAAGTTTTCCCCAACAGGCTGCTGTGGGTAGAACATAAATGGTAAATGCTGTATACTTACATATCACTTTACTACCTTCAAATCACTTTACACTCATAGTCCCATTCCCCTATACACACACTGGTGCCAGCCTAGAATCATCAGGAGCAATGTGTAGTTCAGTGTCTTGCCCAAGGAGACTTCAACACATGGACAGGCAGGGCAGGAACTGAACCTTCGATCAGAGGTCAACTACTCCACCTCTGCATCACAGCCACTCAGAGGTGCAGTAGGTGGAGCATACAAGATCTATTAGGCCTAATGTAAAGGTCCAGCTAGCTGGTGCATTTAAGAGTAGAAGCAATTACCTAATCTGTTCTCAGATAGTTTTCCTGGTGATGATACAAAAATTCTGAATTCTTACAAAGATGTTCTAAGCATAAAGTCAAATTTCAGGTGGAATTTTTTGGGTCTTTATTTTTTGGATGGGGCTTGTTCTGTCACCTCAAGAAAGATTAATTTGCCTCGGGGAGAGCATCCAAGAGGCAACGTGCCCCCAGCAACAGTTCGTGAGGAAAAAGTAATTGTGGTAGTTCATGTAAGAATTGTAAGTTGATTTTTGTCCCTCTTCACTCCACATCTTCCTCTCAACATGTACTCCGCTTTTAGTCATCACTTTATCTCTGCTTGGCGTTCTGCATTGGGAATCCACACAACATTTCACAAAACACAAGAGCTTGTACGCATAAACAAAAGCAATGTTTACAGCCGTTAAGTTGAATCAGAGGAACCAGAGGTTTAGTGTGCGTTCAGAATATATGGGTCTGTATATATTTTTGTCTGTGTGTGTGTGTGTGTGCTTTTGTAAGAGTGTGTGTGTGTAAGGTGGTATTATCCATCACAGCTATCAACATCACTTATCACCCACAAGGAGGCAGAGAAAAAAGGCTCCAGGAAAACAGAGGCACTCGAAACAAAATGGAGAAGAAATGAAAAGAAACAACTAGTCATCTATTTCTCTGGGCACACACAAGCTGTGATCCAAGCACACACACACACACACAAACACACACACACATGCCTAAGAAGCATATACTCAAACAACACTACTCAAAACAGGAATAAGCACTGAAAAAACCATCAAATAATCAGTGGGAGGCGGTGCAGGCTCTGCTGTGTTTTAACACAAGCCTATTATGTTCCAAATCCACTCCAGGATGTAGCAAAGTGTCCAACACAATAGACTTTAGCTCAACAGCAGATAACAGACTACTGCTTCTTTTCTGCAACAGCTAGGAGAGGATCATTCTAAGTAGCTTTGAGCCTCTGCCTATAGTCTATCAGAGGCAGAATAATGAAATCAAGCTCATCTGATATGCTTCCACAGATTAACCCCATGCTGTAACCCCATATCCCTGGATATGTGCAAGATGGTTAGGACAGTAGAAAAAAAAGAGGAGGTCAGAGAATGTCGCAAATAAAGAAAAAAACTAAGGGGAGTAAAAAAGAATGTAGCACCTCGTAAAACAGAGAAAATTGGAAGCAGGTGTTGTGTTAATGCTCTCAGAGGTGTGGGCCTGCTACTATGTAACCCTCTACTCTCGAGCCTCTTATTTTCTCTCAGAGGGTCACAAATACTAACCTGATTTTGCAACAATGGGGCTTATTTTCCCCAAAGGGATTAATAGAAAGAATAATACAAAGTGTCATGACAAATATTCCAATGTGCTGGTTTATTTTGGATTAATCTTTGTGTAAATTTAAGCTAAGTGTCTCGGTGACAGCGACAGCACAGAATAACCCTCCGCCAGTGTTCTGCAGCATCGACTGCTACTGTTTTAATAGCCCAAAGCCTCCTGAGCAGTTCATTTCTGGTAAAAGCACTGAGGAAGGAGATCTTTATTGAATGCCTGGAGAAAGGTCTGTTAATTTGTTATTTCTCTGAAAATTCTACAAAAAAGACAAAGCGATCTTCCCTCAGAACAACACTGACCCCCTACTTCTCCCCCAAACATCGTCTCCTGACAATTCCTTCCCCATAGGTTCCACTGAGATTATCTTCATTTTTTTTTTCTATCTCCTCCTGTGAGTGTATTGCTTGGTATGCTACAATTGGGGCGCTTAACCCATTATGCTAGGTAACACTCTCCAGAATGCTCGCTCCCTTCCTGGGATAAATTATTAACTTCCTTCACATCCTACCATTTATCATTGAGCCCCATCGTGCAGAACGGGAGAACCATTGCTCATATCCATGGCAACAAGGGCCCATTTGTGCAGCAGTTGGATGCTGCTGCTGATGAGGGTAGATATGAGGAAGACGAGCAAGCACAAATAATACCTTTCATTATGCTGCCTTTTGTTAGCATCTGAACTGACTTTGTGCTCTTCATTTTTCTTACTTCTATGCAATTGTTTTTCTTTTGTACAATTTTTTTTCGAGCTGGCCCCTGCCTCCTTCCCTCTCCAGGTTCCTCGTGCCTCATTCACACCACCAGACCTCTTCTGAAGTCCGAGATGGCAGAGGTTTGGGTAATGAGATCAGAGCTATTCTTTTGTTTCCATGGAGATGAATCATACAGGCAGGGGTGACAGTATGAGCCTTAGCACTACAGAGTAACCTAATCAGAACATGTGAACCCCAGCCAGAGGTAGCGACATAAGCTAATACTAGTGATGGGAGCGTGCAGTGACCTGCATCCCTGCACACAGCAGGGAAAACAGATAGGGGTGAGGAGCAGGTCTGGTTAAACACGCCAGGTCACACATCCCAAGAAGCGCTTGAGTGTGTGCACATAGGTGAACGTGTGTGTCTAGGCTGGGAGGAGTGGGCCCTCACAGGTGTCCTAATTCACCAGCAATCGGGGCTCATAAATAATTAAACACAAAATGCAAATGTACTCCTTTGATCATTTACATTCATGTCTAACAGCATTAATTAATCAAACAAACCTTTTCTTTATCCCCAGTGGATTAGAGAAAAAAACCACCAGCAGTTAGAGGACAGAGGCATACACACACACATATATATGTCTGCACACACACACACAAACACCAACACAAAGGTGTGTTCACTAATCGCACAATTTAGAGGGACCCGACAGAGATCTGAGCATGTTAGTGGTGAAGGTGAATTTTTATTTGAGGGCCAGTGGCTACAGTATGCCATTTCCCATCCCAGTTAATTTAGCTCTCCTAACCCAGCTAATTAACGTTAAAGTCCCATTAGTTGTCGAACACCTAGGTGTGTGAAATTTGTTCCCTGCATTTGATCCATCCCCTGGGGGAGTGGTGAACTGCAGACACGCTCGGGAGCCATTTGGTGGTTTAACCCCCCAATGCTGAGTGTCAAGCAGGGAGGCATTGAGTCACATTGGTATGACTTTGAACTCGTGACTTTTCAGTCTCAGGTCAGACACTCTTCCACAAAGCCACTGAGCTTGGAAATGAGTCAAAATCGTGGATTGTCCTCCCTTGGACTGGGCGGTTGTGGTTTGAATCCAAAGACAGACCCCCCCCCCCCAAAAGGGGTCTTAATGGCTCCCAGTTTGACATTTATCAACAAGGGTTGGTTTGGAGGATGGAGTTAAACCAAAAACTGTGGTTAACTATGGCACATTACTCCCTCAGGAGATGGGTCCAAAGTGGGTGTAAAAACTGGTGCCTCAGGTGTGTGACAACAAATTGGACTTTAACACACTTTGTTAAAAGCTAAATAAAGCCCTTTGCTTCACAATGAACAGATGTAAACTTCAGGTCAGCCTGGTAATTTTGCAGCCTGAAGTTCTTGTTCAGCTGTAAACTATACAGACACACAACACAACTTTGTCACCCATAAACCTATACGTTCAAACAAACTCATTCTGACACATTAACAGATTTTTTCCAGTGACAGAGCAAGATAAATGTGTGTCTGCTGGATCAAACACACATCCACACAAAACAGTGTTGATCACAGTTTCATAGGTGTTTTGATGTGCTCACTCTGAGAGGGGAGCCTTATAAACACCTGCTCTTCAGCTGACCTCTGTTTATGGCATCCACAAAAAGAAAGCTCATAAAGAAAGACACATCGCCTCCCTAATCCCCTCTATCGCTTACGCGTCTTCCAGTTTCCTCCTGTATTTTACTAAACCTGAAACTTGTGCAACTCCCTTTGTGCTCTAATTTATATTTGGATGCAGTACACTTGTGTAGAGGACTCGTCTGACACTAACAAAACTCTAAAATACAACCAACCAAGTATCCATAACTCCCCGCTGTCGACCCCACCTCCTGTCATGAGTTTTTTTCCTATGACACAGAGAGCATGACTTATGGGAGATATTTCAAATGTAAAGGCCAAGAGAGAGGGACGTTCACTTTGAGTTTCTTTTAGGGAACCTCGTAAAGTTAAATGACAGTTAAAGCGACATTAGTCAAAGGGGAAGAAGCAAGGAGAGGAAGAAAAAGGAAAAGTGACTGTTGGTTGTTAACGTTACAGCAGGAAGGCAATAAAAAACTTAGATAAGATCTTTGTTTTCAAAGATGGTACTTTTGAGTGTTGTTTCTAAGGTTAGAGATGATATAGCCGTTAAAGACCCACTCCAATGAAAATAATGTTTTATAACATGTTTTTGTGGCATTTTTCTCATGATGGAGGACATATATAAAGAAAATGAAGATTAAAACTGTGTTTCTGAGTATGTCTTTGTTCAAATCAAGAGAAGATTTTGGAAAAAGCTTGCACCAGTAGTTGATTCATTACATCTACAATCAGCCAGCCACAAGCTCCCTGCTCTGCTTAGTTCTGAAGCATCCACTTGCAGACATATAGATCCATGTACCTCTTTGTTTTTTTCGTCTGAGGTGGCCTCTGCCTCAAAGCTCTACAGCTGGATAGCTCCAATATTGCTCACCATTTGTTGGACCAGTAATTTTAGGTTGGAAATGTGAGGGGCAGCAAGCTAGCAAGATGATGAGAAATGAAAGAGCTCACTCTGCACCAATAGTCCTTCCAACAAGTCAGAGGTGAATTTCTGCTAAACTAACCATACTTAAAAGACCTCTGGGAACGCTTTTAAAATAGATCAAAAGATGATCGGAGTGCAGAGTGGAACTTTAAGTGACCGGTTTTATGTGTGTGTATGTGAGGAGCGTGGTTGAGTATGTGCTCTCTCAACTGATATCAGTTAAGGATTTATGCTAACAACATTGTCTGAAGTGTTTAAAGCTCTGCTTTAAATAGCTGTCTTGCTTCACTGACATTGGCAAACTGTCCATAAACCTGTCACCTTGGACACTTTGAGTCCCACAGAACTGGAGCGGCCTGGCAGCTATTAAACTATCAATTTACGCTGTGCGTATAAATGTGTTCATTGGAGTTGGAGAGCTGAGCTTTTTGCATTTGCGTGTTTATAGCATTTGAAAGAGCACGGCACCAGCCAGGATATTGTGAGCACCTCCAAATATTCATGATGCAGATAAAACACGGACAGGTTGACACCACTTCAGAGTTCTTCCTGCATTGTAAACATATAAATGCAGTGTTTTGTGGGTGAGACACACACACACATTGGTTGACATATGAAAAAAAAAAAAAGAGAGAGGCAGTACAAAATAAAGTCAAGGAGACAGTGCTAAACTCAGCAAAGGATCAATAGATCTCTGAGTGTTTGTGCCCCCTCTGCTTCCTTCCCACTCTTTCTTTGCCCTTTTGAAATCTCTCCATCTATTTTATTCTAAACAAAACACACATGCAGCAACTATAGCATGTTTTTTTAGCATATCTGCATGCTCAAAAAACCTGTCTAATGTAAAGCACCTGTGCTAGAATATGACCCAGGGGCTGTGTTAGTACAACTGCAGGGGATCGGTTTGGTGACTTCAGCTCAGTGGAGCTATACGACAGTATGACAGGCAGATGAAACAAAAGGTAGACAGTAAGAGAACAAGAGGCAGAGGAAAGGCAGAGAAAACACGCAAAAGACAAAATGCTTTCTTCCCTGGTTGGGAGCATCTAATTTTTTCTCATTAGTCGAGCTCATCAGAGCTTAGAGGATAAAAGGAGGACTCATAGCTGGTGTTTTTTTTTTGCACTCTTTCCCTTCTCTCTCTTGTTTCCCTCCCACCATGCACATGCCACCTAATTATTTACACCCTACTATTGCATTGCTACAACAACCACTGCCAGCTAATTAACAGCACGCCTCAACCATGACCCCTACTTCAAGGGATCTGGATGTGTTTGTGGGTGAGATGAAGAGATGGAAGAGGATAGTGCAATTAGAGGCTGTGTGAGAGGAGGTGGGGCAGAATTTAAGAAATAAGAAAACAAATGCATGAAATGCAGAGAATAAAATCAACTGACAGAGGCAGCGTTGAGGAGGAATGCAGAGATGGGGAGATAAATATGTGACATCTAGACACTGACTAGACATGATCCTACTTTTTTTTTTTTTTACAGAAACATAACTGTTCTTTTCCATTTAGTGGAACCATATAAGGCCAGGGTCTTTAACTTGTACTGCACAAAGATAATGAAAAAGACGTAGCCTTCATAAAATAAATGGCACACCGTGGACCATGTTCACACGCTTGTGGTAGAACAGGGCGCAAAAATAACAGGAGGGAAGTGTTGTATACTGCATTGGGTATTGCATATACTTTTTAATGGGGATTACAAAAACAGATCAAGCCTGTCATTTTTTTCTGGATTTGAAATGAAGTGCTGCTCACACGATGACGGACTTTTGCATTGAGTTTGACTGAACCACTGCCTGCACTCTGCTCCCTTCATTGGCTAAAGTCAGCTCAGGATTCACAGTCACAGACAGATGGATCTGTTAACCATCCGCAGAGTCTTCCTTTTTTTTAAACCATCTGCACTTATTTGAACCATTTGTATCACCTTACCAGTAGGTCAAGCGCCATAAATTCTCTGACGTAAATGAAACAGGAACTTATTTTTTTCCGTGTAGGAGGACTATTTCACAAATTGTTTTCCATGAAACATGCAAATAGAAACAAAGCTTTAAACCCAGAGTTTACATACTGCCATATATAAATTAATAGTGGGTTCAATTAAATACACTGAACAAAAATATAAACGGAGCACTTATTTTTTTTTCCCCATTTGTCATGAGATGAACCCAAAGATCTGAAACATTTTCTACATATATGAAATAACAATTTCACTAAAATATTGTTCACAAATCTGTCTAAATCTGTAATAGTGAGCACATCCAGCATGCAGATGAGACTGGGACTATACAGAACCCTGGATTTTAAAAGCAATTCTGACACCATGCTCAGTGCTTTTTTTTTTTAAACGTGAATATGACGTCACCGATTTCACGAAGTAAAAATCTAATCAATACAAGTGTTTTAAAATGGTTATTTATGAATCCACTGTGTTCTGATGATTTCAATGGTGATAATTTATTAAAAAATACATTTAAATACTATTTTTTTTCAAAAAAAAATTGTTCAAACGCAATGCATTGTGGTCTATATTCACCAGTCTAGTGAGCATTGGTGCTGTTGTTACCTGATCTGTAATGGCTACCCAATCCGTCATTTCCTCTGTGTGGCCAACAATGTGGTAGTTAGGTTAAGTGAAGTTATTGGATTTATATTTATTCCCGTAACTTGTATATCTTTTTTACGTTTGCTGTTTCAAGACTGTAAATCTTGTCATTCATTATCAATAAATTAAAATAATAGCTGACGGTAGAGGCGGAGGAGTTTAAATATCTTGGGGTCTTGTTCACGAGTGAGGGAAGACCAGAGCATGAGATTGACAGGCGGATCGGAGCAGCATCCGTAGTTACGCAGTCGCTGTATTGGTCCGTTGTGGTGAAGAGAGATCTGAGCCAGAAAACAAAGCTCTCAATTTCCCGGTCGATCTTCATTCCAGTACTCACCTATGGTCATGAGCTATGGGTCATGACCGAAAGAACGAGAAGCGAGGGGCCCAGGGAAGACCCAGGTCACGCTGGAGAGACTATGTCTCTCGGCTGGCCTGGAACGCCTCTGGGTCCCACCAGAGGAGCTGGAGGACGTGGCCGGGATGAGGGAAGTCTGGGCATCTTTACTTAGACTGGTGCCCATGCGACCCGGATAAACGGAGGAAGATGGATGGATGGATGGATAGCTGCTGGTAGCATTTCCAGACAGCTCTCCCTCCTTTACAACTGTCCCAGCCTTTTAAACAGTGGATAACTCCATGATTACAAGAATTTAGGTTTTCCTCAACAATAGACTGGATTACAGCACCGAAAAGTAAAAGAACGTTGCTTGAATGCAACACTGTATAATGGTAAATTGTTGTCATCACAGACAATGAAAATCTCAATGATACGTGATAGAATGAAAGCCACACTGGAGTTGTTCTCTGTGTTTGAGTGTTATTGTTTTTTAGATGTTGGCAACAGGACAAGAGGTTTTACTCTGAGGAGATGTCACGGGCTGCTGCCGCCGCTTTGCCGTTAATAACGTGTCTGTGTTAACAGAGTTCATAAAGTGTCTGTAATAGGTGCTGCATCCTCTTACCTAAGGGAGTAAACTGTCATTAAACTAAACAGGAGAGAAGAAAACATTTGAAGTCCTTTGCAGGATTGTGGTCTTGAGCCTTAATATTTCCTTAAATTCTTTTCAACATCAAAGCAAAATTTTTCATTCTAAACATTTAGAACAAGAGTCACATTGGAGACAACTGTCAGGAACTGAAGGTGTAGGAGCCAAAATGCAGGAATCTGGGGTTGGAGGCAGAAACGTGTAAAGGTTTAATAAATAAACTTTAACAGTACAAAAACTGTGAAGAAACAAAAGAAAACAACAAATCAGTTGACCTGACAAGGTAGAACTGAAAACCAGATACTTCTTCTCACTGAGGACAATTACCAGAAAGGAAGACAGTCTGACTGTGGACAATAAACATGAACCTGGAGTGACTGATAGAGGACAGATTTCCAAAAACGCCACTGAAAAAACAAATTAAACTGAAGGACCCTGACAGCAACAGTATGATATTATTAAATATTATTAATGATTCCAGCATTTTGGAGATAAAATTTGTAGGATAAAATATTACCATCTGTATTAAACTTGATTCATGTTGATTATGTCTGCAGCACAATGTGCCAATATAAAAAGCCTCCAGTGTTTTATTGATTTTATGTCTTCCAAGTCTATCATAAAGTGAATGAACTCAAGTTGATAATAATTTGTTTATATTGAAAAATGACAACTGTATCATCTTCATCTACAGTAGCTGAGTATTTATCTATTAGTAGATTATTTTAAATGATTACTTAAATTCTTTATTGTCTAAAGGGGGAAAAAGGTGTTTTTGTTGCCCTATTTTTGAGCCTCTGCCCCTCTAAAATCCTGTGCACGTCCCTGTGTTTAAGCCTTTTTGGGGGGATAGTTAATCTTGTTTTATATCTTAAATTAAAAACCAATGATCTAATGAATGTCATCTAAAAAAGCATAAACTAAAAATGCAGATATGGAAACTAGATAGAGGAGAAGAAAGAGTGAGAGTGAAATAGAAGGTTTTGAGGCCAACGGTGAAGGAGAGAGGCCATGTTCTCTGTCGGCGGTTAACATGGCCAGGGCTAAATTATTCACCGCACTCTGTCACCTTATGCAAGTCAGGGCTAACATAGACTAAAGAGAGTGGTGTGAATGTGTACGTGTGAAAGAAAGAAAGAAGGTGTGTGCCAACGTTGCTTCAGAGGAGTTTGGGAGGATTCCTATAACAGGAGTGGGCTCAATGTTGCCATCCTGTGGCTGGAACCAGACAGGCACAGAGAGGGCATTTCTACTGGAAACATGAAGACCAGCATGTGAACTATCAGACATGCTCAGTTAGGTTTTGGGACTGATGTAGTTCAGGTTGCTTAAATTACCTTTGGGCAAGACTCTGAACCCCCCGTGGTCACAGCAGGCTCATTAATGGGCAAGAATAGGAAAAAATAAACAAAAAAATGTATGATCTACAACACATTTCTTTATGAATGAAAACTATTGTTTTAAAGCATGGAAGAAATATGATCTTACTAAAGGACCTAAAAAAACCTTAGTGTAGTCATTTATGAATCATTGTTATGCACACTTAGGTCAAAATGAAAATGGCCTTTTGCTGCTCTTGACAGTTTAAAGCATGTATTTGCAAAACTAACACAAAAAGCAAAAAATAAAAAACCTAAAAGAAAGAACTGTTTTGTGTAGAGGAAGCTGATTTCCATGTAACCTGCTTGTTTACTATGGAAGAGGAGAGGAGAGGTTAGGAGGAGCAGCTGGGCAAACAATGCAACCTCACCTGGAGTCATTTACATGGATTACGTGTGTGTCTGTGCTGGTGTGTGAGTGTGCGGTTGTTATGTGGAGAGGAGTGTCTTCTGTTGCTGCTCTTTTTCATCTTGCTCCGGAAAGTGTTGTTGGCAGGGAAACCAGTGAGCGACAGGGATATGGGAGACAAGTCAAGGAGCGCGGCATAGGTTAAGAGCCAGACAAAATGGAAAGAAAAGGGTAGACCAAAAATAAATAAAAAACATCCCAATGAAAGCTTAGGACCTTGGAGGAGAGTGTTGGAGAAAAGATGGAGGAGGGAGTTAAAGAGAGAAGGCAAAGAGCGTGTGACAGTGCGACCTGTACCTCCCTTCTGACAAGCTTTATTACAGTCCCACCTGCAGAGAGACAGCGGAAAGCACTTAGTCTGAGCCTAGTCGCCTGACAGGGGAGGGTAGCTTGAAGGGAGGAAAGGACATGGAGAAAAATGAAAGAAGAGGAAAAGATTCAAGAGATGGTGAAACGTGGAAACAGGCTGGTTGGATAAGAGGAGGGAAGGACTAAAATGATAAAAGAAAAGGCAAGGAACACAGCTAAAAAAAAAAAAAAAAAAAGGGGGCCAACCAGGGGAGGACCTCAACACAAGATGTCACGGAGAAACACAGCCACAACACATATTGGCGCCAGCTATGAGTCTGCCGCCGTTCAGGCTTCATCTTGCGTTAAACACCTGTTTCCTGGCAAATGTGAGGTCAGAGGTCAGAGTCACAAGGTCTCCTGCTAAGTGGTCATCTGTTTTGGGGGCTATCGCTGAAACATGTCTGTAACCCGACCTCAGAGCTTCACCGTGAGCATTTCACTCACACCAGGTACCAAAATGAAGAAGAAATTTCTTTGGTGCATATTCTTCATGTTACATAATTTTGTAAAAATGACTTAAAGGTTTGATAACCGAACAGAAAATGTGAATTAACAAAACAGTTAAAGCAGGAAACGCAACAATATTACCATGGAAGCTTGAGGACTTCCTTTAGGCCGGGAGCCTTTGACTTATTTATTGACACAGACATAATTTTGGTTTGATCAGAGTGAAATCTTTGCCTTTTGCAACAACAACATTGAGGGAAAAATCTTTTATTGGGCTCTGGTCAAGTTTGAGTGAGCTTTACAATAAAAGATATATGGCTCAGCCAATCCCCTGCAAAGTACTGCCTTCAGACATTTCCCAGCACTGACTTCACCAGATGGTTCGGCAGAACAAACCATCTGGCATGTTAAGTTAGGTATGATTGTTTTGAGCTTTAAAGCCACCAACATTTTTTTTAAGTAAACTTGCGGTGTAAAGATTTACAAGGTACTTTACACATTTAGTGTTCCAATCGGCTCAGAATTCCTCACACTTCTTTTGTGGATGTTATTCCTGCATAAATCCGAACGACTGTGATGCCACAACCAGCAACACATTTGACACTCTCTGTCACTGAACGTGCTTTGTTTTGTATTTCACCTTCTTGTTTGTTTGTTTATTTGTTTACTGTCATGCTTCAAGGGTAAAGTCGGATTTTGTGCGTCTATTGTGACAGTAGTCCAGGACAGATAAGAATCCAAACACTGTACTGTAACACACTGCACATTGAAACCAAACATTAGTGGTGAAGGAACACGCTCAGACACTTTAGCTGTCATAATTTAAAGTCTTTTGTGCAATATGTGAGAAGGAAATAATTAAATGTGTGAAATGAAGAAGGGTTTATTACTTCCTGAACTCCGACAGCTTGCATCTATTAGTTTTCCAGCCGGTTGCTGTTTCCAGCGATGAGCTATGGTAAAGTAATGATGTGCTCCAGCAATTGTGTATCTATAGATCTCTCCCTGGGCCCATTCTCCTTGGCTTGCAGGCTCTAGATGGAAAGGCACGCTCAATATACGGTGAGAAGTGTGGAGAAAAATAGGAAAAGAAAGAGACAGAGATGGCAGGGAGGGAGATGGGGTTAAAAGTCTGTTTCTCAGCCTCTCAGAGGGAGGAATGTGTTGGAGAGGGGACAAATCAACCAAGAGTGACTGCACAACAAGGTCAGTGTGACCAAAGAAGAATCTGGACACAAACGCTAGACTCGCACCAATACACACAAACAAACGCATTCATCACGCAAATGCAAACAAAGTGAGTGATTAAGTCGGGGGCACAGGCCCATGTCCACCCTGCATGCGGCTAATAAGTGTGGCGCAGCGCCAAACCCACCGTCTCCTGACTACCGCCCGCCAGAACTGGCGCCACACTGCAGAACAGAGCTCTGCTTCTCCCAAATCCTCTGATTACTGCATCATTGAATTATTCAAACGGATGAATGAAAACAGAGGGCACACAGGTCATCAAGCCGGCATGACCCCAAGAAAATATTTGTTGTTAGAACGTTGAGGTCAATATATTATTCACAATTCTATTCTATGAACCTGCATAGTAAGCCTGCAAAAAAAAAAAAAAGGTAGAGATGGTGGTCTGCTGACTTAATTTCCCTAAATTTTCCTAGTGGTATTTTAATCACTTATTCCCATACACATACACAAATACTCCTTTCTATCTGCTTTGCTTTAGAGGAGCTGAGAAAAGATAATCCCTGTCATTGCAGGTTACCCTGCCTCCCCCCTCTTACAGATGCAGACAAAAGAAAAGAAAAATAGGAGGAGGTTGAGCAAGCATTGGCCTTTATTCCTCTGCTTCTGCACCCACCGTACAGTAGGTTTAAATGCATTCCCAGCAACACATCCACTGACAGTATCCACCTGTCCTCGCCTTATTATCCTCCTTTTCGTCTTCGAACATCGCTCCTGTAATCTCAAAGCTCTCATCTTTATCTATTCTTACCCACCTGCTGCTGAACCTTATCTCTAGCTGACATACATTTCCATCACTTTCTTTCTTCCAATTTGTCATAGAAATGTTTAGTAGATTACTTTTTCCTCATGCAGTGACTGTCAGACTGAACCTGATAATCTCCAAAATGCTTGTTTTGTGATGAAAAACACGTTAAATTAATTCAAACAAAGCTTATGAATACTCATACTAAAATGTAGATTGATATAGGCTCTCAGACCATAACCTCCCCTCAGGGGGTCTCCATAGTGGGGAACTGCAAATGTGCCAAACAGGCCTGCGGCTGAACATTCAAAACTGCTGAGTCAGCAATGTTTGATAACTATTCAAATCTCATTCATGACAACCCATCCCACCCTCGGCATGTGCAGCTTTAGCGCACAAATACCCCTCAGTACACACTGACAGAGATACAACAGCTTTATTTCTTAATACCCAACTAGAAGAACGGTGAAAAACAGCATGGAAAATCCTGACGAGGTGCACACAAGAAGACAAACTTTAAGAGCTTCTCCATACCTTCTTGCTGTATTTGTGAGCTATTGTTAACATCCTCCATCAGATTGCTGTGTTAGTCGATGAAGCAGGAGGTTTAATTTAGCCCATCACCATATATTGACTAAGCAGCTGTTTTTGAGCCCGAGCGAATCCAGATGTGAAGTGTTCAGCAAATATTTTCCTGCATCCAATGATCCGAATCACACTGGACAGCTCGGATGCCCCCCCCCACACCTCAGTCAGTTTCCATTATAAGGATTCTCATGATTGACTGAACCCCTTTAATGCCCTTTTCGAAGAGATATATTGAAGGATTTCTGATTGATGTAGTTTAGCCGAGGTTTAGCTGTGATGATGAATCAGTCAATTTATGATGCGCTAAAATGGCGTAAAAACATCTTTAAAGGTTTAGACACAAAGGTGTGTGACTGCGTGCCTCTCTGACACTCTCTTGTAAGCACCACACGCAGATCTTGTGTCATATTTCTAGCTTGAGCAGAGGAAATGGGCCATGTCACGTTAGTGTAAGCGGCAGCACAGCATGCATGATAGAGAGCAGTTAAATAACTCATGAAAACTCCCTTCACAGGCCACATTAGACCACTAGCAGGACCATTCCGTTATTCTTTCCTTATGTTTGTCAAATAAAGTGTTTTAGTGACTGTGTGAGCATGTCTGTGTGTACTGAATATTTTAACCCAACTGGGTTTTATTTTAATGACCATTATATGAGCTTCAGTGACAGTGACAGAATGGAACTCAAGGCAAAACGGACATTAAATATTGGAAAAGGGGCTCTAAAGTGAAAAATATGGAGTCCTAAACTGTTCATAATTAAATAAATAAATATGACCTTGTGCAAATACACAATTAACCAATCTATCTCTCATAAATATATAAAAAGATTATGAAATTGTGAAAAACCTGCACCCAGATTTTAAATTAGCCATTATATTATGAAATATATTTCTTTTGGCATTAAAAACCTGTTCATTATTTTAAAACAGCATTTTAAAATATTCATGTGTGTCTCCGCCGTGTCTGATTTGATTGACATACAGAATCATTCTGCTGAAAAAGCTCTTCATGAAATAAATAAGTCATTCTGTAATAAAAACAAAGCTACTTTGTAAAATATTGATTTTGAAATCCCAGGTTCTGAAAAAAGCTATAGAATTATAATAATATTCAACATGATTAAAAATGAATATTTTTAATCCCCCAAGCTGGAGGAATGGCTACAACAGATCCCTGGAAAGACCTCAGACCTCTCAGTCCAGAAAAGCGCAGTGCTAGGAACAGCTACGATACTGCATCATATTTGATACATGCATTTCTCTTTGGCATGATCCAAACGTTCCTTAAAAACCTGCTTCCATGAAAAATCAAAAACACTTTTGGCAGGAAAAGTTTAGCGAACTTTAAAAACTTTATGTTGAGAATAACTAATCCAAAATTTGTCGATAATGAATTTTTTTTATAATATAGTAACACCATGTTAAAAACGTATGGATCAAATGTAAAATTTTGATAAATAATTGTATTTTTCTCAAAACAATTATGTCAATGTTTTTGCATTTTAAGCTAAACTTGTTGTGTGCAAAAACTCAACAAATTCCAACATATGATAACTCATGCTATCTATATCTCAAAAGAATTCACATTTTTCTGGGTTTCATAAAAAAAAAGATTTTCTGTCAATTCTTTGATGTAGTTACAGGGTTAAATATAACTCATGTGTGAAGCATGTATGCATTCTTAATACAAAATAACCTGCCCCCTAAATACTGCATGTCACAAACCTATAAATGTACCACAAACTGTAGAAAAACTTCTACTTTTTCCCATAACTTTACAACAATTATTTAAAAAAAAAAAGCTCAGAATGTGATTTGCAAGCATGCTGAAGTTTCACAGTGACTAATTTATCTGTCTGAGGATTTAAAATTTAGAGCAGTTAACAATGCATTCAAATAATTCCTCAAGGGATTGAATCCTAAGGACATTTGCTAAACAAACTGCAGGCAAATGACTAATCCAGAGTCCCACTGCAGAGTGAATAGGTGAATTGTTTTGATCCAACAGGCTAGAAAATGACAAGTTTGCTTAGTTTGTGTAGAAAGGTGATGCATACAGTACTAGGTGGGTTCACTGTTTACTTCATTTTAAATAAAAATGCGTACTATACAGAACAAGAAAGAAGTGATAAGATGTTTACTAAGTGAAGTTGAGGAGGGATGTAACTAAAATGCAGCAAAAAACAAATAAAATAGCATCGATTTCTCAGTTTTTAAGGTTACAGGCTTTTCATCAGAGTAATAATGTAGAAACCAAAAAAGCCGACAATTTTCAAAAGAGTCAAAATTTCTAAAAATGGCCACAATGGCAGGAAGAAAAAGAGCGGTGACAAGTATTAAAAAAGGCAGCTGCCATTTGGGAGCTGTGTACTTACTGGAAGGTGGGAGATCGACTCTCTCAGGCTCTGAGCTCATTGGGCGAGAAGGAGGGTTTTCACCTGCAGATTGAGAAGGTCCCAAACCTGGGTCCGCCTCTTTAGTGGCCCCAGCTGAACTTGAAGGCACAGTTTTTGCCTAAAAGATATGAAAACAAAATGGAAAAAAGGTTATATTTTCTTTACTTTTCCAGAAAAAAATCCGTACAAGGCCAACAAAAATACTGATTGCTTCCCAAAAAGTTTTCAGCAAGGTTTTTCTGTCAAAGCAGCATCTCATTCACTTTTTTATTTTTGAAGGGTTAGCTGAATTTTTAAAAGTTGTGGTAGTTTTTTTCTTTAAACCCTCATTTCTTATTAACCACAGTGCAGTGACGACTTTCAAATGTCTTCATCGTAAGGGTTTAAGTAGAAAAAAGTGGCATTTAAATGAATGTTTTAAATGGAAAAATGGTAAATGTCGTAAATAGAGCAAACACTGAAGGAATTTATATTTTTGTGGTTTTACTTCTTTTAGGTTTTCTGTCTTATCTTTTTATTTCAGCATTAGATTGTATTCAGATTAAGTGTGGAAGCTCCCGGACTTTGAATTTCAAAGGGACATCCTGTCTCTTTTCACTGTGAGCCCCAGAACTCACCCCCTACAGAGGCACCTGGATTTTCCTAAAGACAGTGGAACTGTGGCTGCAACCTTACAATGGATCATGAAATTAACATTGCATGGGAAAACTTCTGGATGCAGATTCTCATGTGGAAGACCAAAAGGATGAGACTGGCGCCTATGGAGAGGGTTCCGGATGGGTGTTGAACTCCTGTGGGGACACAGTTGGGGGCCGGACACGTCCGTCTGCCATAGTAACCCCCACGGACTGGTTTGGCGCCCAAACGGATGCTGGGACCAAATATGGACTTAAGGGAGTGACCAGACCGGTCAGCCAGCCAATCTACGCGTCCTGGAGGAGGAGTGTGGCGGCCATGCTGTTTCCTGGAGGAGGGACTGCAGGCACGGAACAAAACCACGCATCAGGGGAGAGTTCCCTTGTGTTCCCATTCTCTCTTCCCCTGGGACACCCGGACGTTCGTTATCAATTCGTTATTAATTCGTTATAATTCCGGTTTTACTATGTTTAGAAATATTGTTAGGGAATAAATCTTGTTTAACTTTACAACATAAAGAATCCGTGGTTTTCTTGTTTTCTCACTTTTGAACACGCAAAGAAAGTATCTACAAAGCGACTAGATATTTTTCATCCTTCATTTTTGGTGAGCCTGATGTGATAAAAGTGATTTTTATAGAGATTTTGAAAGTGATTATAGTGATTTTTAAGTGACGGCAAGGAAGCCGGTGGATTGTGACGAGATCTCGTGAGACTTTCGGCGAAAAGTCAGTGCACTTCCTGCTCACGGACCAAACTCCTCAAGGCCTGATCATCAGAAAACCGGTAAGCAGACCTGTTTGAAATTCTGCATATTGACTACGTTATTCAACTAGTGAATAACTCAAATGTGGGGAGTGGAGTGTGTGAGCGGCTAGCGCACCCGTATCGGTTTGTGGTTTATCCGTGTCCCTGGAAAAACAACGGTCAAAATACGGAGAATTGATTATTTGCAAATTAAGCTACGGCATCTCGGTGCGCGTTAGCAGAAAACAGTTGACGATTTAAGCTAGCTCCGGCAGTGCGGTGCGCGTGAGCAAAGGAAAATATTGAGGTGGGTTTTACCGTTCCCTGAACAAAAGGTGTTCATAAATTCGGTAAGGTTTGCGTCTGTTGGAGCCTTTGCGGCTGGATCCGCATAAAAAACAGTGTTTGGTTAAATAAATTCGTAGGTTGCGTCTGTTTCCTAGGTTGCCTCAAAGGCAAAAAACAGTGTTAGATTAGAAACTAATTTTGCGCGTATAGGATTTTCGGAAGAACCACGAAAGGCGGCGACCTTTTACAAATTATTTTTTTTTACTGCGAAGAGAAACCACAGAAGGATTCATAATAAACATAATGGGTGATTTTGACAAAGAACATGCGGACACCGGTGTATTTTCTTTTAATGACGGACTTGACGCTGCAGACCGACGACCTGACTGTGACGACAGAGGTGAAAGAGACGTGAATGATGCAGAATGGGAGAGAATGTATGAGATTGTGGAGAGCCAAGTGTTGGGTGGAATAGAGAAGAGAAAGAGAGAGAAGGAGAGAGTGAAATTGCGTAAAGTATGGGTGCAGATGGATTTGAAACGGACTACAAGTTGGCTAACATTTAGCCAACAGTTAAGAAAGAATGAGGATTGTGTGATGAAACAGATTCAGGAGTTGAATGAGAAGGTGAAAGAAGGATCATGGATGGAAAAGAGAGGAATTAAACGGAAACAAAAGGAAGCTGATGAAATTAGACGTGCTGTTCATCAGTTGACTTTGGCTGCTACAGCTTTAGCTGCGGTTAAGGCAGAACAGCAAAGTTCTAAATGTACTGTGACACCATCCTCCCCCAAAGCCCCCCTTCCTGCGCTTTACCCTCCCCTTTCAGTAGGGACAGAACCCCCACCTGTAACTTTCCCCCCTCCCTATGCTCCTCAAAAAATGTATCCAATGTTGAAAATTTGTGGTGAAGTGGCTTGTGACATGGATGAAGATTTAACCCCTGAAGAGAAACAGCATATTGCCCTCATGCTGCGGGAGAGGCGGTCCAAAAGGGGTGACAAAAGAGCAGACCTCCCCCGAGACCTCCTGAATCCTCATCCAGACCCCCTCTCTGGGCCATGGGTAAGTTATGCAGGAGCATTTGCATACCCCTCACCTCAAAGTTCTATAGCTTCACAGGAGGACTCCATGGGAGCTGCAGCCATGGGAGCTGCAGCAGAACTGATTGACCCACAGGTTAAGCAGATCCTGGATTCCTATGAGACCCGCACTGCGCATCTTGAGAATGCATTGGAGCGTCTGGCAGGTCAGTATAAATCACCAGCTGAAGTCAAAAAATCTAAAAGACTATTATATCCAGAACAGGAAGGTGGCGATGAGGAGGAGGAGGAGGAAGACGAGGAAGAAGACCCTCCACGTCGACCACATGTCCTGTCCACCAACCAGGATTTGACGCAGGTAAGTAGACTGCAATATAATTTAAGACCCCGAAAAGGTAAGAAAGGAGGAGACACAACTCACATGTTGCCTATGATAGCGACAGGAGCTGGTTTACCCATTTACCAGCCCCTCCCGCTTAAGGATGTGTCGACGCTGGCTGAACGTTTACCACGTGTGTCGAATGGTGGACGTAACTTTCTTCAGCAATTATGTACAGTTATGCAAGGTCATGTTCCATGTCTGGGAGATTTAAGACAAATTTTAGGAGTAACAGCCACAGTTACTGAGCTCCAGTCCATCGAACAGCGTGCAGATGTGCAGGACCTCGCGGACTCCACTCTTTTAGTGGACGTTCGGGCTCAGGTTTTCAATGCAATCAGAGAACTTTTTCCAGATCCACAGACTGCAGCTCCATCCAGTTTCCCCTTCACAGGTAAGGACCCCAACTCACATTACTCAGAGTGTGTCCAGAAATGGACAGACAGCACGGGCAGAGATCCAAGCCTGTCACCTCCTGAGACAGTCATGTTCAGGACTGCAATCCTGGCAGGATTGCCTCAGGATGTGCAGGATGTTTTAAAAGCAGACCCGGACTTGATGGCAAGTGATGAGTCTCGATTTAAAAGGCATTTGGTTTATCATTGCAGAGTGCATTTGGAGAAAAAGGAAAAGGCAGAGGGAGAGATTGAGCAGTTAAAAGAGCAGTTACTGAAGCTACAGCTCGCACAAGCTCGTAATGAAGCCACTCAGGACAAACAGGATAAAAAGATGTTAAAAAACAGAATAATATGATGAGTCTAACATCCCCAGAACCAGCAGCAATGATGTGGCAGACGCAGGTTTTCAGTGGCCAAGGAAGGATGAGAGGCAGATATCCTGGGAGGCGTGGCTCATCCAGAAGACCTCCTCCAGCTGCAGCTGGAGATGAATGCTTCATCTGTGGTGCCCCGGATCACTGGGCACGGAACTGCCCACACCAAGGGACCACAGGAGTGGCAAAATGGACAATACCACTAGGGGTGCCCAGGAGCTTTGGGACCACTTGGTGATGCAGGAGCCATGGTCCTTTTCAAACTCAGAGCCCCTACTGCTGAGACCTGCCTTCAGGCCCACCCTTAAACCGTTGCCAGGGACTTTTGATCCTGCCCCCTGGCCAGGAGCTGAGATTGTGATGGATTTCACAGACATGATCAACCCAGTGCAAGGTAAGCGGTATTTGCTGGTTATTGTTGACTCCTTTTCAGGATGGCCGGAAGCCTATCCTTGCAAGAAAGAGGACTCCATCTCTGTCATCAAAGCACTGGTAAATCACTACATACCCACACATGGTTTCCCTGCCAAAATCAGATCGGACAATGGAACTCATTTTAATGGTAAGCATCTACAGCAAGTTGAAGCATCTTTTGGATTACAACATAAGTTTGGCTGTGTTTATCATCCTTCACAGGGCTCTGTGGAACGCATGAATCGCACACTGAAAGAAAAGTTGGCAGAAATATGCACATCGACTAACATGGACTGGGTTACTGCTCTTCCTATAGCTTTGTTGGCCGTTAGATAATCAGTTAATCGCAGAACCGGTTTCTCTCCGTTCAAACTTTTGACTGGTAGACTGATGCCTGGTCCCTCGTCAACTATTAGACTGTTAGATGACACCCACTCCCCCAATAGGTCATTAGTCACATATTGGAAAATGTTGCATGCTTTTACATCTGCTTTTTCTGCGCAGATTTAAGACAAGGACGTGCCCTCAGCTGACCCACCGAGCGCAGATCTAGCTGACTGGACACATGTTTACTTGAAGGCATTCAAACGGAAGTGGTCACAGCCTAGGTGGACAGGCCCTTATCGTGTCACGGCTCGAACAACATCTGCTGTGCAGCTGCAAGGCAGAAGTAATAGGTGGTATCATTACTCCATGTTGAGACCTTGCACTTCACAGGAACGTGGACAGGGCGCCTGTTAATCTGAGCAGTGCACTGAACTGTTTGTTGTTTTCACTTCACATTTCTGTTTTTCCATTTATATATATATATATTTTTTTATATTTATTTTCTATTTTTTCCATTTATATTTTTAATTCAATTTCTATTCTTATTTTCTATTTTTTCATTTTAATATTTTTCTAGATGTTTGCTATGTTTTCTTCCATTAGTGGACTGGAGTTGTTCCAGTCCAAGAGAGGGAAATGGACAGTAAAGGGTATTGGTTTTGTTTTATTTTTACTATTTCTCGTATGGTTCATCTCTTTTGATTTACTAGGACTTCAAGCAAAACGTGCCAAATCTAACCTGACTCAAACCCACAGGCAGACGGCTGCAGGACATAACCGAATAAAGCGTGATGCACTTTATGATGTTTGGACTTACACCAAGGAAGCTGAGCAATTGATGTGTGGCCCTCTGGCGCCCCCTTTAGGAATTCCTTATTTTTGCTACAATCCCAATCAAACAATGGATGTGTTGATTATAGCACCAAGAGGGAATTTTAAGCATGATCACTGGGGAACAGCAAGTGAGTGGAAGGGTTATCACTGGTACATCCGAGGGTGGTTAGGAGATGGAGGATGGGGATCTATATTTAGATCCACGGCGGAATCATCTTGGAATAAAGGTACCTTTGGTTGGACATCCCAGGCTCAACAGTGGTCCAAAATAATTTCTAATTTTACAGTTTCAGATTCATTTTTCACTTTCCGTGTTAACACTACTGGTCAACCTTTTCCTACACCTACAAAGGGCTACATCAATTTATGTTCACGTTTACTTATTTGTGCATGGGCGAATGGAAAAGATCCGTGTTGGCAGGTTATGTTCTGTCCAGATTTTAACGCTACCACCACCCACATACGAACAGTGGTAGGTTCCGGTCCGGCCAGACAGGTAAAAATCATTGAAGGTACTCCTTCCCCAGATAATTGGTTTCAGGCTACAACGGGTATTAGTGGAGACGCTAATAACTGGTTGCTGATGGTGGAACAGGCGGCTAACACGACCAAAGCTGACTGTCTGGTTCCATGGAAAACTTTAATCTCCTCCATTCTTGTTGCAGTAGCAGTTTTTTCAGCCATTCTAACTCTGTGTGGTTGTTGTATTCCCTGCCTTAGGACCCTCATGACACGCCTCAGAGAGCAGGCTCTGGGAGAGAAGGTTCAGGCGCATGGACAATATGTGCTGTTACCTGTCAGTGATCCCTTTTCACCACCGTGGCTGAGAAATCAGTCTGTGTGATTTTGTTTTGTCATAACATCTCTCCATTTTCTCCCTGAATCCTAGGTGTTCTTTTTTGCAGGAAGTGTTATTTTTATTGTCTTTATGTTTTATATTTTTAGTTTTTAGATAATTGGAATTTGCATTTTTAGTTTTTATTCGAATTTGCAATTTTGTGTTTTTGTATTTTCTTAATTTGCTCTATGTAATCTGTATTGTCAAAAGTGATCTGAGATTTGGTGGGCATTGAGTATCCTTAGGGATGACCGCCAAAGGGGCGTGGGGTCGTAGAGAGAATTTTACCTGTCTGAATACTAAATGAATCTTACACAAAGATGGTTAAAGTTTAGCTCCGACAGTTTTCGCTCCTACACTCTTTGCATTAATCAACCACCCAGTTTAAAAATCTCATTTATTGACATTGATTTTGTGTTGTAGAATGGGAGGGCTTACGACCACAGTTGCACCTGCTGAAATGTTTAGTTGTTGTGTATGTGTTTTTGTGTGACCTCACTTCATGAGGTCAAGAGAGGGAACTGAAGGAATTTATATTTTTGTGGTTTTACTTCTTTTAGGTTTTCTGTCTTATCTTTTTATTTCAGCATTAGATTGTATTCAGATTAAGTGTGGAAGCTCCCGGACTTTGAATTTCAAAGGGACATCCTGTCTCTTTTCACTGTGAGCCCCAGAACTCACCCCCTACAGAGGCACCTGGATTTTCCTAAAGACAGTGGAACTGTGGCTGCAACCTTACAATGGATCATGAAATTAACATTGCATGGGAAAACTTCTGGATGCAGATTCTCATGTGGAAGACCAAAAGGATGAGACTGGCGCCTATGGAGAGGGTTCCGGATGGGTGTTGAACTCCTGTGGGGACACAGTTGGGGGCCGGACACGTCCGTCTGCCATAGTAACCCCCACGGACTGGTTTGGCGCCCAAACGGATGCTGGGACCAAATATGGACTTAAGGGAGTGACCAGACCGGTCAGCCAGCCAATCTACGCGTCCTGGAGGAGGAGTGTGGCGGCCATGCTGTTTCCTGGAGGAGGGACTGCAGGCACGGAACAAAACCACGCATCAGGGGAGAGTTCCCTTGTGTTCCCATTCTCTCTTCCCCTGGGACACCCGGACGTTCGTTATCAATTCGTTATTAATTCGTTATAATTCCGGTTTTACTATGTTTAGAAATATTGTTAGGGAATAAATCTTGTTTAACTTTACAACATAAAGAATCCGTGGTTTTCTTGTTTTCTCACTTTTGAACACGCAAAGAAAGTATCTACAAAGCGACTAGATATTTTTCATCCTTCAGTAGAAAAAAGTGGCATTTAAATGAATGTTTTAAATGGAAAAATGGTAAATGTCGTAAATAGAGCAAACACTTGGAGCTATTTTTTTTTGTCATTGGTGGAACCATTTTTAGCTGCTGTCACAGCACTCACATCTCTGCTATAAAAAGATTTCAACTAAAGCTGATGCAGCTCTGGTTGAAGAAGTGTCCCTTTCCTGAAGCGATATAGCTGCAAAACAGACAGCAAGAATCAAAGATGAAGCTGCAGAGACAGAGACAGACTTTGCATGACAGACCGAGCCAACTCGCATGTGCTCCAGCCCGCTCCCTTCCACAACAGAAAGTGGGAAGATAGATGGGATGAGACTTGAGCAGAGAGACAAGCTGACCGTAAAAAGCGGCGGCAGAAGCAGAGGGTAGCTGTCATTTAGGAGAGAGGAATGGTGAAGATTAAAAAAAAAAAAAGGAAAAAGAGACTGTGATGGCTCCCTCCACTGACGAGCACCAGTGAGACAAGCAGGAAAGGGCTTCTTAAAACAAAAAGGCACCCTGGGTTTATGAAATATACATATCTCTCAGCGGGAGGCAGAGACACTGTGCGACAGAGCAGAGGAGGGCCCTGAAAACTGACAGGACTCTACCACCTCTCCTAAACACACACTGCTAAAAATAAAATGAACGTTTCATGAGATACTTAGTGCTTTTTTATCTGGCGTTTATGTGATTGAGTTTGCATGTGCAAGCACATGTTTGTGAGGTGCGCTAATGCTTCCTCCTGCAGATAAAAAGTTGAATGGGAAAAAACCACAGAAGGCGTGAGACAAAAAAACTCATAAGTGTTTTGGCTGTTGGCCTAAATGTAAATTAAACAACTGGTCAGGGGGATTTTTGGGGCTTTCTCCTTCAACTGCCTCTTTCAGACCTGCCCACCTGCCCTTTCTTCAAGCCCAGGCAGCCGTCTCTTACGTGGCAGCCGTTCCAAACCATTGGAACTGATCTTGCTTTACAATAAGCCTCGGTAGAAAGCTGTCCCACTTAAGAGACCCTAGTATGAGAGTAAATGTCTGTCTTAGCAGGAAGTGTGTCACTTTTTATCTTCATCATCAGACAGGCTGGGTGTGCCTCCTCTGTCCTGTCATATGCTTAAAAAAACGTCTAGATAAATAGTCATGTCTGAGCCCGAGGATTAACTCTACGTCAGATAAAATACACAATAAACCTGCCTACAGATTTCCTCACCTTTTCAGTTGCTAAGTCTGTGCTGTCTTCTTTTCTCCTCTCTCTCTTGAACTCTTTGTCACTAAAACAGTCTGGAAAGTGGCCAGAGTTTCACTCAATGGATGTTAAAAGAGGCAGAAAGAAAACAGAGTGTCAACCGTTCTCAAATGTCTAACAGCACGCCACAATGCAAAGATCTGCTGGCAAACCTTTCATGTAGCTGCTGCTCTCATGACTACCGTATCCAAATTTCCATACTGCTTGTTGTATGGAAATTTAAGCATGAAAGTTAAGTTTACTCAGTAGCATTACTGCTCTTAACAAAAGTTGACCGAAATAACAGAAGTTCATTCAATCACACAGCAGCGCTACAGTATATATGCAGCACAAAAGAAATACACTGTGTTGGTTAAGTAAGATTTTTTATTTGTTTATTGACGCACACAAACTAAAGTTACCTAGAAACCAGACAAAGGTATTCTGATTTTGAGCCCCATCGCACTTCTCACCAACAACCTTGAGGGCGTGGCCTAATTAAAGGCTTATGAAAACAGTTTTTCAATCAGTTCTTAGGCTGATCCCATGTGATTCAACGCATCTCTGATCTTGAATAGAACATATCAAACACGTTCTACAGTGACAGTGTAAGACAGGGCGAAGGCATCGACTGGGTGTTGCAGTTTCACAGCTCACAAGCGGCGTAGTGAAAAGAAGGCTAAGCAATCAAAGCCAAAAGGATTACATGCAGAGCGGTGGCAAAAAGTGAGAGGCTTTATAATTAGATATGACAAATAAAAAGATATTAAAGCCAATTTAATCTTCTCTGATATCCTGAATCCAAACATATCTGTAGAGGTAAATATATTTCTATGAATAATGAGATGTTGTTCAGTCTTCAGCATAAAAGGCTGATAAAACAACATTTGGAGCCTGTGCAGTTGAGCCTTTTATAGATTAAACACAAACACATACAACAATTTAACAATGACAGCAAAGATAGAGCATTAAAGACACAGAGCAGGAGTCATTAAGGGGAAATTAGAAGAATCTACAAAGCTAAGCCTAAGTGAGGTTAATTTTATCCTCTAATCGGTCATGAGGAAGCTGCTAATAGACGATGGAGCAGGATACAGAGAGTCTGCCAGCAGGGATCCCACAGCACCATAGAGCCCAGCGTGGTCTGATAGGATCACCAGACATTAACAGCTGAGTGTAAATTATGGTGATGACAGGCAGATTAACAGGAGGACTTGTATTTATAAGGAAACAAAAATGCATGTTCATTTATGAAATGGAGTCAAGCTAATGCAATAGAACCTGTCTCAACCAAATGGTCACTAGTCAGGCAGAAAACATATCTCAAATTCTAAAATCTGAATTACGCTCCATTATAGTTTAACAACAGATGTATTGAGGCAATATTTTCTACCCTTCCCTATTTGTTAACGACCGATCCTTTATGAAAATGCTGTTTATGATTCAACTTAAATTGGCTTTGGTTTCATGTTGGATGCAAAACCCTGTGCACTTACCCAGATCTGGGACAGCCACACAAAAGGACTGGCTTGTGCCCCCTTCTGGTTAAATTTGGCTTTCACACACTTTAAAGTAAGGCAAAAAAATAGTGTTTGGTTCTATAAAAGCTAGTAGGGTAATTAGTTCATGGATAAAATCATAAAGTGTCCAACTAAAAGCAGGACAAACATTTTTTGTGTCACATCTTGATCCTCCTCTTTATACTGTTTTGGTCACTCAGTCTATTAAACACAAGTTACTGGATGTGTTGACTGATATATTACTCAAAGAAATTTAGTGACAGTTTGTTACAATAAAAAGTACTAGTTTTTTGTAATATATTACTTTTGTAATGACTTACTTTCAACACTGGCTAATGTGGTGTGATGGAGACATCCAAACACAGGTCACAGGGAAAAAATACACTTGAGGATGTCGATAAATGAATCAGCAGGAGCAGCAGAGAATTCTTTTTCATTTTGTTGTGTTTTTAGGGAACATAGCTTTAATCTACAATTTGAATTGTTTTGGATTGCTTAAAGTCCCACTCCGATTATCTTTTGATCTATTGTAAAATAGTTCACAGTGGTCCTTCAATTATGATTATGCCGTTTTTAGGCAAACTCCAAAAAACCTGTGTCTTTTTACTGGAACACAGTTTGTGCAGCGCAGCAGTTCATCCGAAACTTGGCACTAAGTTGTGGGCAGGACTGCTGGCGTGGCAGTAACCTCTGCTGATGTCCCATCATCCCTTTGTTTACATTCTCTCCCACTAGTTTACAGCCCCTCATAACTGCAAGCTAACACTACCGGTGCGACAAAAATGGTGAGAAATATCAGAGCTGTCCAACCATACAGTTTTCAGCCAGAAGCCAGCTCAGACGGAAAAAACAAAGACATCCTTGGATCTATTTGTCTGCTAGTGGATGTATTGGAATGGAGCAGAGCAGGGAGCTTGTGGCTCGCCCATTTCAGTTTCCACGTCACAACTGAGAGCTTTTTCAAACTGCATTATTCATCTAAATAAGGAAATACTCAGAAACACAGTTCTAATCATACATTCTTTCTATATGTCCTCCATCACGAGAAAAAATGATGCAAGAACATGTAAAAAATACCAAAAATACAACTTTCGTTGAAGGTGTTGTATTTTTCCTGTTACCTGCAGTGATTTTTGAAAATGTATTTCCAGCATTTTTGTCATGTTTTCTTCCCCCAGCCTTGTTTTGTTTTGAACACCAGGATCACTAGAGTTTTCTTCATGAGATGATCACAAGTTAAATCACAACCCCATTGAATCATTGATGTCAGTGAGCGGCAAGGCAGATATGTATTCATGAGAAAATGTCAGGGATTAGAAGTAGAGCATTAATGTGAATAAATGCCTGCAGCAGGAAACAGTAATTCTCCCCCGAGGTTTGTAAAAACCAAAGAGATGAGGTGGATTTCACCCATGAGACATAACTTCCTCATGTCTCAGTGATTTAGTTTCTGTGGTGTTGGGCACAACTGCCTGTGTGAGCGCATGCCTGGGTTGATGTGTGTTTGTGTGTGTTCTCAGCTTTGCTGACATTTCCTCAAACGTGGCTGACATTTCCAGGGGATTTGAAGACTTGATCCCGTCTGTGTTTGAAGAGCTGAGTGCCAACCTCCTCAAACTACTGGGGGGGAGACGCTGCAGCAAAGCTAGCAGTGTGCCCCCGCCTCCGGGCCCTTCGTCCTCAACATTTGGTGCAGCCCATCCTCACTCACCTATTTATGATTGGGAGAAAAACTCCACTACACATGCCTTAAGACATGACAGGTTCACTGCTTGGTCTCTAACTTAGTCCTGCTGTTTTCCCCTGGGCTGAAGACTGTTTCTCCTCTTCTCAAGTGAAGCAGAAAAGCTATCACCAAAAGATATGAGGGAAAAAGAGGCAGATAAAGATAGAGTGGGAAGGGGAGGAAGTAGCATCGTGTGAGAAGGATGGGGAAAGATCTGTTTCTTCTGCTACAGGCTGGTTAGTCGAGCGAACTGACACACACTGACATCTCTCTTCTACAGAGTTCGAGTTAAGAAGAGCTTAGCTACTTTTTGTCCGTTGCTTTCTCCCTCGACCTTCCCTTTTTTTTTCCACTCTTTTAGCTGTCCTGCCATCTCTCTCGTCCTTCCTCTGCCCACCCCGAGGCTATCATGTCTTTCTTTTTCTGCCTGAATGAACTGTGCAGCAGTCTTGTCCTAACCCCAGGCTCGTGTTACAACATGCATTCACACACATGCTGTGTACTGCATGCGCACACACAGAAACCCACACGGAAACCCACACGGCAGACTTGAGGAGGGCCAGGGGCCAAACACAGGTCAGACTCAGGTCAGTCGGGGGGAAAAACACAACAACCAGAACAGAGGCACTTCTCCCACAGACTTGATTGGTGTTTGATAGATGCAATTTGACACAAACAACCTTATATGAACACAACATGGTGTGCATGCATGCAGCAATGCTTCCAGCTTTCTAAAGGCAGATAATACTTCAATATTTACTGGGACTTTTAAGGACTTTAAATATTCATTTGGAAAGAGCTTGCTTTGCCATATTAAAGATTAACCTAGAAAATAAGGTGCTTGAAATGAATGTGTTTGGCTGATAAACCAAGAATTTTAATCAAACAATACAGCCTGATTGAGGATAAAGTTTCGGGATTTAGAAAGAATGGACAGTGTGTTTCCATCTCTTGTTTGACATAATGCTGGATGTGAGCAGACCGGAAGCTTACAGCTGACCTCAGCCCACACCATGATTCTGCCTTACATGCAGCAGTGATCCCTTCAGGTTAAACCCGCTTGTCCTGGTAGACAGCAGAACTAAAGTTCAACACATAAATTATTTCTAAGAGAATTAAACTGCTTGTTACTCCTTGCTCATGCTGGCCATGAAAACTGGATGCAAGGGGGCAAGAAGGTTAACATATAGGTGATCTTTATTCAAAGATATCAGATTACTGTTTCAGAATATCGGTAATCTGATTCAGCCTAGGGAATTAAGAAGTAATATGTGTATTGTAAAAAAAAAGGGACTATAAAACTGGTGAAACTGGTGTACATGTCATTGATCAGACATCCCATTTAAATAGCTGCACATACACATCTAGGCATAAAACATTATCACACTTATGTGGACCACCTCAGTGGCCTCGAGAGCTCAAATCCAGGCCGAGTCATACCAACAACTCTAAAAATGGGACCTAATGCCTCCCTGCTTGACATTTAGCATGAAGGGGTTGGATTGGGGGGCTAAACCACCAAATGGTTCCCGAGCGTGGCTCACCCCCTCCAGGGAACGGGTCAAATGCATAGAACAAATGTCACACTAGGTGTGTGACAGCTAATGGGACTTTAATTTAGACTTTTATCGACAGGCACAGGGACAAAATCCAACATTCAGAACTGAACATAACTTCAAATCAAGATCTCCAACAGGATGAAAGTACTATTGATTAGTCTCTTCCTGCATTGATCTGTTGTCATTTGATGAGTAATACAAATTATAGTTACGTTCAAGAATTTTAGGAAATCATAGCATTAATTTAACTAAGCAATGTCAGATTCTTAACTTGAAGGGCTAAGAGGCATATGACATTATTTGTGTATTGTAAATATGTTCATAAAGCTTGTAAACTAGTTGGAATCTTGAGGGTTTCATTGCCCCCTCTCCCACAGTTATTGTTGTGTCATTATGTAAAATGAGCGAAGTTGAGACAGTGCTTTTTAAGTTGTCATCATGACAATAAAACAAAAGACATAGATTGACACATAGAGCCGAACTAAGTCAAGCTGAACTAAACAAATGAGAGTTTGAAAAATAGGCAATCACTTACTCATATCTCCTCGGTGATAAATCTATCATAAGGATACTGTATATCAGAATGTCTAAGAAAAAAAACCTCTAAACTAGTAAGAAAAAGGGGAGGAAATTATCATTACATCAAGCTACACAGCAGTGCAAAAAAGAAAAAACCCACAAAGACTGTTTTGAAAAAGCCCATAAAAATACTGCTAATAAGATTAATTTCTAGACATGAAAATGAAAAATCATTTCTGTTAGACCAGTCATACTGACACTTAAATGGTCAAAACTTCATAACACAACAGATCACAGACCATTGCATGAATCTGGCTTAATAGTTGTGAAGAAAACCCGATTGAAAGGCTTTAATAAAAATAATAAAAAAACAAGAAATAAAACGTGAACCTATGTTCTGTACAGTGAAAACTTTCTGTGAGGGATTTCCTTCATCCAGGATCATTACAGGATTTCTTTTCTTCAGAGAAACCAACTTTTCATATACTGGATGCATCTGGAAGACATTTAACAAAGCAGCTCAGGTAAAGCATCTTCAAGATTAAAGATAAAGCTTCATGCCCTGAATAAAAGATGTCCTAGTGAAGACCTAGCCATACACTTGTGAAATGCATGAAAACATAGCAGAACCAGTTATAAAATATAATAAAATAAGAATAATGAACTGTCCCTTGGCTTTGCAGACAACACTTGGCAATGAACCACACATAACTGAAGACAGAGAAAAGCTCAGTTAAGAGATAAAGCACTGCTCTATGATGACCAATGTCTCTATAGTTAGTGTTAACCTCTGTGTGATGGATTAGAGCTGGAGTGCAAGAAGACAATACCAGTTAGTTAGTGACCCTGCCAGTTCCTAACATGATCAATGACTATGTTCCATCTACACTGTATTCTGAATAAAGCGCTTGTTCTGAATAAGAGCATATCTTTGCCTCTATATTTGTTTTTATTTCAGTCAAAACATTTTAATGCTTAGTTGAATATTCTGAATAATATTCATGAAAAGTAAATGAAGGAAAGTGTTCCATTTTTTACGAACCCTCAATAAACCACTTTTGTAGTTTTTCCAATTTATTTAATGTTTTCACCAAAATTTTTTAAGTTACCACACACGCACACACACACACAAAAAACATTAAAATGTTAAAAAAATGTTGAAAAACTACAGACAAGAAAGACATTAGTTCAGCAAACTCTGTCACCTCTAAATATATCCTTTCAGGTTCAACAAAACTGATAGGTAGTACAAATAAATGTTTGAGTCCTGCTAATGTATAGTCCTGCCTCAGAAATACTTGATATGCTTCATTCTTTATTATCAATTAAGAAATAACAATTTATACTGGATGATTGTAGTTATGATGTGCTTAGTCATGGAAAATAAAATATTCCCATGCAGCCTTTCACCGCATGACTACCAAATCCAATATTCTTAATATTATTATATTATATATATTATATTATTATAAAAAGTCCTATTCCTCCATCTACCTGCAATTGTGAATGGCTTATGTCAGCCAAAACCACTGCTGAACCTTTAAGTGCACCGTCAGAACCCAGAAAAAAAATATATATACCGTCTGAAATATATACAGCAAGGCACAGCAAAACAAGTCAATCCTCCAGGGGGGAAGAAAGCAGGGAAACAGCAAGAACAACATAGAAAGACATGCACAGATAGAAAGAGAGAAGCACAAAGGGTTGTTTTCTACTGCCTGGGTAAAGTGAGTCCAGGGGGCAGCTGAGTGAGCACACACAACACAAAGCCTGTCATTAGCTCCAGCTTTCTGCAGACACAACAAACTCTGATTGTGAGTGTGTGTGTGTGTGTGTGTGTGTGTGTGTGTGAAAGACTGAGTGACGATGTATGGAGATGTGCCGTCGGGCGCAAGTAAAGGTATTGAGTGGAGGTGTGGGGTTTTAGACACTGACAAAAGACAGTGTTGCCGTGCTCATCTTGTCTGGTGTACAACCTCTTCAGGATCACGACCCCAAGTGGTCAATACTTGCTCTGCCTGCGTGAGTGAATGAGAGTGGGGGTTCCTTTGCAAAGCACAGACCCCGTCATCTCTTCTCTCCTCATGTCTTGTTCTAACACAGCCACAAACGCAGCCTGCCATCTACCAGCTGCCGTTCTGCAGCCATTTATCAAAGCTATGATTAGATGCTGGAAGAATGTCGTGTAGCTACAGTCATCTCCTGACCTCGGCCATGACCTTTCACATTTGGACAGGGCCTGGCAGCCATCGCTCTGTTGATCCACTTCACTAGAACTTTTACACATCGAATCAGTTGACACAGTTTTATGCAGTGTTTTGAAACAACATTCAGAAGCTTCATACACAAAATGCATTTGATGGACAATTAAGAATGTTGTGTTCACAATGGACAAGCAGGGAGGGGCTTCTTTTTCTACTGTTTACTAGCACATGTCTGCCCCTTACAGTTGGAAGAGGCTTGGTGTGAGACGTTAAAATGACGCAAATCTTGCACACAAAACTGAAACTGTTGGGTTTATTGATAGCGTCCTTGCAATGGCAAGTATGGCAAATTTGTTTATATTTATTTCACTAAATAAACTAGCTCACTCAGTGTTTGGTGAGTTTCACCGCATGACTACCGAATCCGAGTCTCTGATTGGTTAAAGTTTGACCGGTATAACTTCCAAAGCGTGTTTCAACAGCTACTGCTTTTGTATCTGGAGCCCAAAAATGGATGTAAAAACTCAAGTCAGGTGTTAACGCGAGATTGTGGACGCAGAAGCCAGAAACACGAACTTACACATATTTACATGGACTTTTCATTGGAGGTGGCCCTGAACGCGCATTGCCGAGAGCGGTGTGTACGTAGCAACAGACATTCAGCTGCAAAGCCCTTTTTTCTGTAGTTTACTCTGAGGTTTGTATGACTCTGCCCTGATAGATGATCTAACTACTTTTAACTTTTTTTCTTTTTTTGGGGGGGAGGGGGGGGGGGTTCTATTGCTTCACTCACTTAAACAAGTAGAAACCAGTTGAGCTATCAGAACATTATGTTTGAAAGAAGTTACATAGACAGATTTACATCGCTGTATTAAAAAATTCCCCTTCATGCAATCATGCAAGCCATCTAGTGTGGTTTGGTTTTGTTTGTACTAGTTTATTTATCTCCCCAGAAACAGTTTCCTCTAGAGCTCCAAGGTCAAACGCTGGGTTAAAGCTGATCACATTGATCACATGTACATTACAGAGTTCTGGTCATGAGGGCAGCCTGTAGCTGAGCCGCTCCGCAGGAAAACATCAAGAGCCTGTCTTTGCGAAAAGGCAGAATGAAGCACTGTAAAAAGTGAGGTACAAGCAGAACTAGAGAAGTGTTACTGAGCCAATGATAACACCATTCAGTGGGAACTATGCATATGTTTTGTGAGCAATAAGACTCTCTTTGTATGAACGAGTGTTCCTGTGTATTTGTGAGAGAGTATGTGATTGTGTGTGGGCCCTAGGCCGTCTCTGACAGCTCAGTGGTAGCCATCTGCTGGCAGTCACACCAGGAGAAAGCAACCGCAGCCAACAATGGAGAGCAATGACAGGCCAGGATTTGTGGGTAGTTTTGCATGTGTGTGCATGTGTGTGTATTCTATTGGAGTGTGTGTGTTTTCCCTTCAAAGATCCAAATGAGCCCCTCTCTGTGAGCATGTGCAAAGGGGCGTGGTGGTTGTTGATAGGCTGTCTCTGTTACCAGGCGATAGCTTAACAAGCCCAAACGGCCATCTGAGGAGGATAGATACCCTGGACCAGTGTGGACTCCTTTTTTTCTTTATTTGTGTCACAGACATGTGCCAACCCTGGGTTTACATGTCCTATTTTTTCACCTGTACACTCTACATCCTTTCCCAAATTCAAGATTAAGATGCTCTGCTTTTCTTGGCTCCAAACAGACTTTATCAAAGACCTCCTAGGCATATCTGCAGTATATAAGCACTAGTCAGCCAACTTCATATTCATTTCTCATAATATCTGCAGGTAGAGTTCCACAAAGGATGTGAACAGATGGTTGAGTGCTGGAAGGAAGCTGGCTCACTGGATGTGACAAGCCAGACTGAGAGCAGGCATGGTCCAGCTGGGGAGAGGCCTGCAGTGCCTTCCAGAACGAGCATGCCAAGTGGCCAAGAAACAGACTGTTGGTGTCCTGAAGCCACAACATGAAAAAATTCTCTTCAACCACAATGAAAGGCTGCATCTAAAAAAAAACAATATCAAGTCGAGACTGGATGTCAAAGCAAGCAAAAGTTTAAATGGTTGATTATGAAAAGGACCTGTCCCACTGTGATCCATTGTCACTGTTGTGTGTTGTTCTGGCCTTCCAAGCCATAGTGTGGCAGCATTTCAAAGGCAGTCATGGCTAAGTGTCTGCTCTTCCACCTCCTGCTGTTGTTTGCTAGCACGTGTGTTTGTGAATGTGTGCGTGCAGAGCAGTGGCTCCTCTTGCTGGGGGCTACGGCTGATCATTGCTACTGCTGGCATAGCATCCCGACTGGCACACTAACTGGATGCACCTATTTCTACAGCCCTAGACTAAATGGCAAAAATTGTCAGGGTGAAGATGCAACACTTAAGTTTCTGATTAAAGCAGAACAAAGCCCAGAGGGGCAAGGAAGGAGGTGCAGGGGGAGACAGTCAAAGCGGAAGGGAGGAAATGATGAGAGGCAGGCAAGTGAGACTCTGTAAAAGACAATCTCATCTGCTGTGTAAGTGTGAGATAGGGAGAAACTGAGAGAGGAGATGGAGAGGAAGAAGCTAAGGCAGGCGAGAGGGCAAGAATTGGCAGCAATATAAGAGGTTGGAGGGGCGGCGAGCATGGGAGATGAGAGGAGGAAATGGTAGGCGGTGGGAAGAGAGACAGGTAAAGATGAAAAGTTGGGTATGAAAGAACCCAGGGAAGCAGAGAGAAACAGTGGAGATGGAGAACAGGCAGAGAGTCAGGCTTAAGAAGAGATAAAAAGACAACAGCGACAGCGCCAAGATGTGAGGTAAATAAAGGGAGCAGCTGGGAAGGTTTCCTCACTGATAGGAATAAAGTGATACTCCTGATGTGAACAGCAATGAAATAAATGGACAGCACTCACTAAAGGCACTAGTGAACAAATATTTGTCTTTCATCCATCCATCTTCATCCCTTCATAGCAACAAACAAGATTGTAATCAACTGAAATGATAGTAACTTAACGAGAATTGGAACTGTTCTGAAGCTCAATTACAGAAATGTAATTTTTTTTTACATGTAATGTATGATCTGTGCACATCAGAATGCTCTATAACGCTGTGTTAAATGGGTGTACATAAATCAACAGGCCAATAGGAAGCCCGCTGTGTGTGTGCAAGCACGTGTGTTTTCATTTGCATCTTTCTAATCAGCAGCACGTTGGCAACATATGGGCGAAGAGAGAATGTGTATGACAAGGGGTGAGCTACTCTATGAATGTGCATGTATCCTAGCAACAGGGCAGACGTAGTAACACAACAGTGAGCAGCTGGCAGCACAGGACACAGAGGCCATGATGGATTTAACATGATGCGTGTAAGTGTGTGTGTGTGCGCAAGACGAACAGATGTGATAGATTTCGGTGTGTTTCTGTGCACTGACATGCAATGCATCCATGCCTGTTAAACATTCATCAATGTGTCAAGCTGCCAGTTGCAGCAATAACAGCCAGGAGACAGTCACCAGTTTCCATGTTGGTCAGGTGCTGATGTCTACAACAACAAGGTTATTTGTTCATGACCAATAATTATTCTGCATATTGATGAAGACACTTTTTTTTTGCAAACATTAGCTTTGTCCATGACTGGGAGCTGGTTTAGCTCGTGCTGGTTTGCAGTGCCTTCCCTCCGTGAAACCCAGGTTCAAATCCGAGCTGCTCCCTGTTCCCTTCTCTACCCCTGTGCAGGTCCCAAGCCCAGTTGCCTTGAGAGGGTTGCGTCAGGAAGGGCATCCGGCGTAAAACATTGCCAGGTTTACCGTGCGACTTGTTCGCTGTGGCGACCCCTGATGGGAAAAGCTGAAAGTGACATAACACAGCTTTGTCCATGACTATTTGACCATGTCTGTACATTAAGGAATATCCTATATGCATACATTTTACATTTTTGTACACTGAACATATAAGCAATATGCTTTAAAATAAACTAGGAAATAGATGTGTAGGGTCTGATCAACAGTTTTTGTCTACCACTTATGTTGAGACTTACTGTAAATTAGAAAATAACTGATGTATAGCATTTGTTAGTGTTTTATATCAGTTTGTTTTTATTATGACAAAAAAAGAACTTAAACTATATCAATAGTTATTTTAATTTTTTTTTATAATAATTACAGTTCAAAAACAAAAAAAAGTGATTTAGGTCACCAAAAAGGTCAAACGTTTTAATGTGTTTCATAATTTTATTCAGATTACCACCTTTTGATCTTACTCTTAGCGATATTAGTTAATGTAATCAGCTGCTTCCCCAGCACTGGCAATACAATCAAGTTGACGAAATAAAAATGAACAAACTTAAATAAACTTCCAGAAAAGTATGTTTGTATACTTTGTAAATATACTTTGAAAATATATTGTACATGCTTAAACTAAAGGGAATTATGAAATGAAATGCCTAAATGTAAATGTAATCTCTTGATATGTAACATAAATTACAGTATATGTGCATTTTGTCACATCTGTAGCACTGGATGTGGATATCCCATTACTGTAGTCTAAGGGCAGGGATGCCCAGTTTAGTTTAGTTTAGCCATTACCTCTTCAATTCTATGACATTATGTTCTTTATGATTCATGTGTATTACACAATAACCGGTATGAAGCCCATTGAGATGTTTATTGTTGTAAATATTGGGCTATATAAATAAAACTGAATTGAATTAAGCTTTACCTTTTCTAGAACCAGCCATGGTGTGGGCCAGCTGTGCATCAGCAGCAACAAAGCATTAAGGGACTGGCCTCCAAGCCCCAGGCCAGTCAAAGCGTTCTGCCTGAGCAGAACTCTGTCTCCACGGGCCTTCCAGCCTCTGGTCCATACAAGAACATCATGTGTTTCAGCTAATCAATGACACTAGGCGGATCCATAGAGGAGATCCAGCCCACAATGACCACACTTCAACAACACTTCTGTAATAATTGATTAGATGTCACATGTCTCAACGCTGTGGTCTGTCTCTGTTTCTTTTTTTTTTTTTTTTTTTTTTTTTTTTGTGTTTGGGCACTTTGCAGTCTGGCCAAAGACATAATAAAAACACAGCATCTGTTCGGTCCTAAACATCAGGTAAAAAAAAAAATCTCCATGTGCATCCATCTGTGCCTCTTTTCCACAGAGCATATGCAATGTAGATTGCTATGGACAGATTTTTGACAGATATGTTACATGGGCCATAATAAAACTACAGTTTAGGACATTCAGCAGGAAATAAAAAGCTAACCGCTAACTCATTAAAACATCTCTCCTTTCAAAGGTAACATAATGTGCTTTTAAGCAATATTGTGTTGTTTATCTTGTCATCTGTAGCTGGATCTGAAGTGGCATTGAGCAAGAAAGAAATAAAAAAAAGAAAGCAGAAATAAAAAGAAACAGCTGATTGCAACCACATTTAAGATACAAACAACAGAGTGACCTTTTCTGACACTAAAGACTATCTTACAACTGTTCAACATGTAACCAGCTTTGACCAACAAAATCATCATACTTTGCCAGTATCTTTCCTAGTAGAGATGCTGAATCAGTGTTAAATCAGTTTTTAAAATCATCAATCCATTTGACGATTATCCTTTTGAAATTTGGAGTGTAGATTATAGTCCTTACACTCCATTCTTTTTCAGAACCACACAGTGCTCACTTGTATGCAAAGAGAAGCAGATCTGAGTCTCACCATAAAATTCCTCACCACACACAAACACTGACAAATCCCTGAAGACTTCATGCATCACTGCACAACCTCTATCTCAATTCCATCACTCCTCCTTCACTCTCCTATAACTCTCCTCTCTGTTGCTGCCCACCTGATAAAAGCCGTCCCCAGCTGAACCTGTTGCAGAGAAATGCATGTTAAGTTCATGTTAGGATCCATGGAGCACCGCCCCTGTGATCCCATTAAAAGACCAGATTTCCAGAACACCACTCTCAACTTGCTCCCCCTGCTTTGTCTCTGTTTCTGTCTCACTTCCACTCTCCTCCAGACCTTCTGAGGGGTCCACAGGCTTAACAAGATTGATCACCTCTAACTCCTTGTACTCCTTGCTAAAATCAATGGCTCTTTGTCTGGTTAAGAGCTGAAAGATGGTGCCTTCTTTGTGTATGTGTCTTTACTGTAATAAAAAAAAAGCAGCAAAGTACACCTGGAGACTTCAGCTGTAGAGAGGAACACCCAAAATGTATAGCTTTGTTTCAACGTTTCGTACAGGAATGACTTAACCAAAACAAAGTCCCACCCATTGAAAAAAGTGTTCCCACTGGTCATTTAACTATGATTATGCTGTTTTTAGCCAAAATCAACAAACCTGTGTCGTTTTCTTGGACATAGTTTCTGCAGAGCGGCAGAAGTTAATTAAAAATTTGCCTGAGTTGTGGGCGGGACTGTTCTCACAGAGTACATATTTCCCCATCATCCTTTGTTTACATGCTCTCCCGCTAGCTTACAGACACTAACAACCCCAATCTAACATTACCGGTGTAAAATAAATGTCGAGCAATACTGGAGCTATCCAGCCGTACAGTTTTGAGTTAGATGGCAGCTCACACAAGGAAAAGAAAGACGTACATGGATCTATTTGTCTACAAGTGGATGCATTACAATGTAGTGGGGCAGGGAGCTTGTGGCCTGCTGATTGTAGATTTTACGTCACAACAATCTTTCTCAAACAGCATTTTATCGTTTGGTCCTGATTCACAATTATTTGAATAACGAAACACTCAGAAACACTTACTTTTCTTAATACATGTATTCCATCATGAGAAAAATGCAACAAGAACAGGTTAAAAACACCAGTGGGTCTCTAAAGAAGCTAAATTCTACTGAATTTACTTGAGGGAAGGCAGAGGGAAAGCCTGATGTTTGAAACAGAAATACAAGACACAACAAGGAAGGACAGGGTGTATGCCTGTGTGTGCGTGCGTGTGTGTGTGTAAGACTGTGTGGAGCATTGAGAAAAGAGATCCAAACCTCAATGCTGACTTGGCCAGGGCCTCTGGAGCCAGAGAGAAAGCCTTGCTAACCACAAACTTGTAACACACACACACTCCAGCTGAAAGTGCCTTAATGTGTGAGAGCGTCATTTCAGAACTTGTCTTTGGACAGAAGTGCAGGAAAAGCAACTTGTGTAGGAGAGAGCCTTGTAAACTGAGGGAAACTGCTGCAGGTAAAAAAAAGAAGCAAGAATCTACTCTGCTTCAGAGTGAAACAAATACAAACAGACTCTCTTCCTCCACTTGTTTTATCCTCTCTCATCTCCTGCCCTCACCACTCCATCGTATTGAAATTACCATTGCTGCAGCTCATTATATTTCCCAAATGCACAGAGTAGGTGGTAGCATCATTGCACTTAAAGTCAATAGCAGAACTGCAGAACCATGACAATGAATAAGGATAGGGGCTCTTCACACAACCCCGCTGTATAAAAAGGACTGGGAGTGCTCATCTACAGCATGGCTGCTCTTGGCCCATTTATATTTCACAGTGACACTACATTAGCTGCCCCTGGATGAGCACACAGTGTGCAAACACACCTCTGCCTTATCCTGTGCAAGGGTATATAGTAAACACTGCAATGTGTGTGTTTTGAAGTGGTAGAAGAGGCACAGCAAATGACATATAGGACAAGTATGCTCCAGCTGGAAAGGTCACACATATAATGGAATGCTGTAATAGTAATGACAGGTAGAACAAAATAGCAAAAGATAGATTGAAGAAGTTATTAGTAGATATCTAACATTGTCAATCTCCTCTTTAAGCATGAACATCAAACACACAAGCAGACCAAGGCATAATCAAACCGAGATCTGTTTGTGTGAACACAGGAAGGGTAAAAATGCTGCTAAAGGGTGGTAGATGCAGTTTGCCTTTGGCAAGTTTGGTTTTATTTAGTTCTTTCCTTTTTACTGAATGATGAGGCAAAGGCAGAGTACAGTAAGTCCATGCAGACCTTTGTTGGTGTGGTGTGTGTGTGTGTGTGTGTGTGTGTGTGTGTGTGTGTACATCTCAGGGAGTGTATTAACAGGCTGAGACAAAGGGAGCATATGGCAGCAGCAGCCAAGGCTGTAAATTAAACATAGAGGAAGATTAGATAATGAACGTGTGCTCTGAGACATAGAGACAGCAATGAGCCAAGGGCGGAGCAAGGCGAGAGCTGTGTGTGTAAGTTTGTGTGCAGTTTACCACGTATTTAGCACCCGGAACAAGCAAATTGGGTGACTAACTGACATTAAATCAGTACAAAAGGAAATACAAAGATGCTAGAAACTGAGGATAAAAGGGAGTGAGTGTTAAGAGTTGAGTGTTCATGGAAAAAAAAGGATAAGACTAATACTAAAAGATATGCTGCTTATCTAATTAACACAACTAGGAAATCACAAAGTAAACAGCATTAGAAGCAGAAGAGATTGGCTGTGCTAACAACAGGTTGATGGTTAGACCAAACTAAAATATCCATTGATTTTACTGATGACAATTAGAACATATTTACATAATCAGTGATGCTCTACTATGTAAACATAAAAAATATATCGCCCAAAACCCCAATGCTTCGTTCTCCATGTAATGTAGTGCTTTGGGAGCAACAAATAATCTGCAAACTTCCATTTATCTGTGAGCATATCTGCGCAGGTCAAACATTCCGGTGGATTGCCGGGTCAAATCAATGTTTGTTTAATGAGAAAACTCAATGTTCTGGGAACGCATCAACAGAAGAATACCGTTATTTAGCAGGTCTTCATATTTCATTCATTCAAAGCCATACGAGCAGATCTGAGCTAATCAGCTGAAATCCAATCAACCTGAATCTTTGGAGTGCACACAGTGTGCACACATATAACCTGCAGAGCCCTTCGCCTGCGTCCACATGCAATGTCACTGCTTCTAAGGCTACTAGAGGAAATCCAATAACTCCCACCTCCACCAAGCCCACCACCCCCCTACACACACACCTATACACAAAGGTGATCTGCAGATGCCATAATGAGGGAACGCTGTTGTTGTAAGCAATTCACTGCAGCTCTGATTACAGCCAGGTGTACAATTTCTACACTAGGAGTAAACACATGAGAACACTGCTGTTGTGGGGAGTTGACAGTATGCCAACAGGCACATACACAGGCGGGTACACGAGACAGAGGGCAAGAACAACACAGCTAGAACGCAACCAATGCAGTGATGTCACATGTAAGTTAAGTAGGCTGAAGAAGAACACGACTTTCCCCGCTTGCTGTCTGTCTCCTCATAGCACAGGATCGTTTTGCTGTATCTACTTTTTTAGCAAGCAGAAAATATGCATATACATTCACATCCAGCAATGTTTTGAAATATTTTGGATCCCTTTGCACTCTATAGCATGATACCCTTTAAGTTTACTACGAAACCATTTAACTAAATACTGGTGAGATTGTTTCTTAGCATTATTTTTCCCTCTTTAGAAGTAGCCCTGGCTGCCACCAGGGATTAATGCAATTCTCCACTCAGTCTCACAGCTAAAAACTCTATAAGAGGGGATCTATGTTTGTGTGTGTGTGTGCATAAACGAGTGCAAGATCACATTTACACTGCATGTGTGTTAATCTGCGTGCACACATTAACTCAGGGGTGATATTAGTTAATCATAGCCGTCTTTTAGCATAAATAAAGAGCAATTACTGTGCTTCCCTATGGGCCCTTCACCATTAGCACACTAAAGACCCGAAAGAGTGCAGCCCCATCGCTAATACAACCTCCATGTAACATTAGGCCTGCTGAATCGTGATGATAAGCCCAACAGAGGATGACAGAAGGACACCATTCACACCATCAGCTAAGTAGAATAATCAAAGGAATTACAATAATATGAAACCTAATATACATTATTGTATTGACTAAGAATGAATATTTTTAGATTAGCGATTTAACTTTACCAGCTGAATACCTGTTAGAGAAGTACAATACCATGATCTGTAATACTATAATCCAGCCAGCCAGAAAATCTCTGTGTGTATTATAAAGCTACATCATGCAGTGGCCTGTATATCAATCTTTGTTTAGGTCAGGAAGCCTCTGGCCTGTTGGGTTAAAGCATCTCTAAATCAGCTTAGACTGGCACACAACCTCCACATAGCACTTCTAGATACAGCATGAAAAGCAGTATTTAGCAAAACCCAGTAAAAAAAATCGTCTGACTTACAGATATGAATATGAATTTGGGCTTCTACAAAGTCTTGAGTCACTGTCAAACATCTTACTCCAATAAAGAAAAATGTGAAGGGAAACACCTTTTTTTGTTTACAATACTTTCCTTTTAATCGCATTAAACACAATTCAGCAAAATAAACCAGCAGAACCTGCTGTTAAAATGAGACTGTTTATGATTCGCACATTTGAGTCCGCTTCTGTAATGTGACATTTAGCAGAAGAAGACAATATGAAACCCCAGTAAACTGAAAGCTGGAACGCTGCTGCTGCTGCTGCAACTGCAGTTGACCCTACATTTGAGTGTGTCTATTGTACACTTCATCACAGCAACTACAGACTTATGCTTCACAGCATATTCACAAATAGCAAAATACGCATACAAATATCGGACTAATGCTGGCAGCTGCTCATCACTGCAGAGGCCAAACCTAATTTGGAGGACAGGCTCCTCTTCGCCTGCTAGGGAGGCAGGAGGGATTATGAGCCTTTATACACACTAATCTAGTTTAGCCACCCTGGGAGTGGGAATGCGTTTGTGTGGCATTTGCGTGCATCTGGGACTGCTTGTGTGTGTGTGCGTGTGTCTGTGTGTGAGAGAGAGAGAGAGAGAAAGTCAGGGTTTATAAAATTCAGATACTAAGCATACTTTTGGGACAGTTTGGGTGAAGCATATGACTGTCCAGCTTTTTACTAATTGAATAATTTGATTGAAATTTGCCCGTTCTTCCCATCAACGGCACATACTGAAAAAGTCAGACTGTCAAAATGAAGCATTGGAGGTTAAAGGTCAAACATCTGTTACTATAGGTGTGGGGGAATTCAACCCACAAAACAGAGGAATGCTAACGAGACGGTTTAAAAGTTGTTTGTTAACTGTCTGTTGGAAAGGTGTGTAGCGTCTTCGACTTCGTTTGACGTTAGTAACGTCATCCAAAGAAGCTGTGGCGCTACAGTGTCTATGTGAATATGTGTGCAGTTGAAGCTTTTAGCATGAGAACAACTGAACAGAAAGCATTGAAACATTTATTTTTTCAACAGATCTCATGGCCAAACCAGAACTGGGACAACCATGGAAGTGTCACATGAAGTTTAACCAAAAGAGATATTGAGAATTGGTAGAAAGAAAGCGCCACAGACTGTGTGTGTGCGTATGCATGTGTGTGTTTGAGGGCGTGTGGGTGTACTGGTCTGTGTAATTACAGACTTGCCTGGTGTGTGGAGCCGAAAGTCTACCACAACACAGCCCAAGTTATGACACCATTCACCACATGTGTCTACACAAATGCTAGCACCCTAGCAGTTACCATACAAAGCATTTAAACAGCTGCTCCATGTGGCCTAGGTTTTCAAACTACACACATTGTTCTATTGTGCTGGATAATTGAACCACTTGGTTCTCTAAATAAGATAGAACTGTTGTTCTCTTGTATACCAGAACTATATCTTTTGAGTCCAAAAGAACACAGAAAATTTGAATATAAACCTATAGTGAGATCCTTATTTGTTTTACTGGATAACACACACTTTTTCTTATGTACAACACTGAGCCTCTCCTATATAGAGTTTTGCCTCCATCTGGTGGGTGTTGATGCAACTGCATCACCCTTCTACCTTCCAATCTCTACTAATCTCTATTACAGGCAAATTAGTTGCAGAAACACCAACAGACTGTTATTCAGAAACGTAAAACACGGCATTTGTGTTCACCTGCAACATGCAAAACTAAAACAGAAGATGGTGGGTTTCTCTCAGTGTCAACATGTTTTCACTGATTATTTCTGTCACAAAATAATTCCTGAAGGGAAGCTGTGCGGGCATCACAGGGACAGTAAAGCAATATTGAATCATGGGGAGTAATATGAAAGACCTAGGCAAAGTGGCAAATCTTTCACAACACAGCTACCGGCGCCACAATGAATCAGTTTACACAGATGTGCACAGGTGGCTTGGCAGAGATTTTTAGGCTGGATGCCCCTCGCAACCCTGCTTTTTTTCCAGGTTGGGGACAGGCTCAGGGAGACCCAGACTTGGGCCCCTTGTGGCTATAAAACAGATATTAATGTTTATAAATGTAACAGCTCAAAATATATGTTTGTGTCAGGCTCTCTTGAATAACATTTTCCAACACAAAATGTATGTGTATATTTATGATTTGAGCAAAGCTTTTTATTAATGATGCACTGGACCACTATGCATTTGCAATCAGATTCTATTTCACTAGACGGTTGATAAAATAATCAGACAGAAATCCAGACTTGAACAAAAGGACCAATCAAAACAGCTGTGCTTTTTTCTGTCCTCTTTTGCTCTGTTTTACATGTTAATTTATCATTCAGTTCTCCATGCCTCTGTTTGGTACAGTGAGACTCCAGATTCCAGTTGACTTGTCCATGTTCCTGTACCTGGCCGTGTAATTCGCCTCTGGCTCGTCTCGTGCCCCCCAGCCGTCCCCCATCTCCACCTGGATGAAGCTCATCTGCTGCACTATTTAAACATGTAATTGTAGAGTTAGATGCTAATTCTGGTTCTGGTACATCACCTGTCCGCCCTGGGAGAAGATCCCTCCTTCGTGGAGATCCCTCAGGTTTCTTATTTTTTCCCGGAATTCAATTTTTTAAGGAGTTTTTCTTTATTGAGAATGAGGGTCTAAGGACAGGGATGCCCAGTTTAGCCTAGTCTGTTTAGTTTAGTTTAGCCATTACCTATTTAATTTTATGATTTCATGTTCTTAAACAATTACTGGTATGAAGCCCATTGGGGTGACTATTGTTGTAATATTGGGCTTATAAATAAAATAAAATAGAATTGATCTGTTTTCATTGTGATCATTTGGGTTGTTCCTTTTTGTAAAATTTAGGCTTTTCTTTAACTCCCCTCTTCCATTTCCACAGACCCATCTTCCTCTGTGAATGAATGCGTCTGCTGCTCTCCTGTGTGCTTGATGAGGATTTAAGACTCCGAAAGACATTTCTTTCTGGTTAACATGGTCATTTCATAGCAGGCATACAGACTGATAAAGTGATTATTATTCATTAAATCACATCACCGAGAAACCATGAGGTTAATTGATGGCTCTGCCAGAGAAAGGAGAGCAATATACAGCTTTAACATGGGGATTACTGTGCAGTGGAAGAGGACATGCCGACCCCACAAGTCATCCCTGAACTTGCTACGGTAAAACATCTGTGGAGGAAACTACTGCAGCAGCGAAGACAGAAGGTCAAGAGCAGTGGTGGAGGAAAAGGTGAAAGAGCAGAGAGCCGAGTGCTCCCCCTCTTGGCAAAAGTCTGTGCTTGCACATGTCTGTGTGCACTTGCCAGTGTGCGGCGAGTGTGCACACAGGCCTGAGCTCCTAGACTCAGACTAGGAATTAAAATTATTGGTGCCGCTAGCGTGCCGCAGCCTCTGGTGAAAAGGAGGGAGGTGAACAGGGAGGGCAGCTGAGAGAGGGAAGAAGGGGGGGAGTCGCCAAGTGCTAATCATAAACATGTGTGGCCAACGCAGCTCTGAACAGCTGTTCCCAGGCTGAGGACCTGGCTGCCACACGCACACAGAATACACACACATTTACACAAAACATGCACACAAACACACATTTCCCTGAAAATCCTTCACATGCAAATAGAACTGACTATACTAAACCACCTAAATAAATTACATATTAAATAAAATACTTAATATTTTTTAAGAATTTGTGTGTTTCCCAGATATTTATATTAAAAGATTTTTCATTACAGAAAATGCTGAAATACTAGGAAATACCTTCCTTCAATTTGAAAATGACAGTAGAGGAAGTCGTAAGCTACAGAAACAAAAGCAGAATAATAGACGACAGAAAAATGTATAGCATGGAAGTGGCATGGTCTTTCTTCTATGCACGAGAGGGACAACAGGAAGAGCCAAGGAGCAGAGGGAGGAAGCACTTTTATTTATTCTATCAATGGAGGGAGGAAGAGACTTCTGCTTTCCAGCCCACCCCATGGCACACACACCCACTCACACACACGAAGTATGGTCATCACAGCTTCAGAGAGCCTTGCTGAAACCAATAAATAAAAGTAGTAAAGCTGTTTCAGTGAACCTAACTTGACAAAATAAGATGGTTTGTTTTTTTTTTTCATTTGTGTGTGTGTGTGTGTGTGTGTGTGTAAAACAAAACTGAACTAAGATGGGTCTTGCGAAATGGGTTTCTTTGTAGTGTGTAAGGAAGTAAAGGAATGTTAGGAATCTCCCCAGAGGATGTGGGGTCTGTCCAGCCAACTATCTCTCTCTATCTCTCCCCACACACACACATGTAAGCGTATGCATTGTTTTCTTTTTTTTTTCTTAAATCACCTTCTCTAAAACGATTAAGGATATGGAAATGCATAGGGCGTGCATCTCTGTGCATTCACAGCAAGCACACAACAGCTGATATGAACATAAAAAGATTTGTGAGCAAGGCTCCTCGTTGACAGCCTTGGAGCAAATAAAACAAAGCTTTTAGCAGATCACCTGGGGTGTGTGTGTTACCTTGTAAAACAGGGGGGGGGGGATGAAAGAGCCGATGGTCAAAAGCGCTAATCATTTTGCCAGATCCAAGAAATGCACATGTTTATGTATATGTGACCACATCCCTCCCTTCACGTATTCAGGAGTTGATGTTTTTGTTTATGACAGACTTAGTCCACAATTAGCATAGCTTTTATGCAAAAACAAATGTACAGGTTAGTTTCTTTGCAGCTCATCAAATCTTATTGTTTGAAGCAAAAAACAACAACAACTACGTTTGACACAGCAGATGTCTAAAGTAAAAACCAAAATCGGACAACTGTAGTCTCAGCGGCGCCTGCTACATCAATACTAAAGGCATTGTAATAATGGAAATAAGGATCAGCAAAGGACGTATGCAAATTTGCAAAAGTGACTCATCATTGATTGTGGCTTTATACTGTGCAAGTGCACAGTAGAGAAGATCAAAACACATATGCTTTATCATCCACAAACACTGGGCTTTCAGCCACACATACATGAACAGATGAAGAAGAAAGGCAGGATTTGCTCAGAGAAGCTAAAAGAAGAAGACAGAAGAGAGAAAAAAGGAAGAGGAGGAATTGTTTTCCCGATATGAGTGAGTCCAGACTCCACCAGCAAACAGATGTCAAATCACAGATGTGACTTCGCAACCATGAACACATTATTTTGACTCATGGAAAATCCTATCTGTCACGTAAAACAGATAGAAAGCTCTATGGTTGAAGTTTTTTAGGATGTGATTGACTAAAGGATAATGAACAGACAGAATTCCATCTGCTGGTCACCCAGGTGAGCTTACAGTTATATTTACTGTGAGCTAATCACCTGTCATTTTTAAGGCATAAACAACGCAACAACCTTTGCTGTAGACTAGTCAGGCAAAGTTTTACGATTAAAAATCTCTAATCTATAAACCTGATTAACTTTTCAAATTTAGGCAACTTTATTACAAGAAGCAATGTTTTTTCCAAAAACAATAAACAAATAAATCAGAAAAAAGTTAAATGATGTGAATCCACTAAACTGAAGGAGGATCCATCTCAAACATCTTGATATTTTCCTACAAAAATAGCATTAACACTGGAGTGAAACTTAACCTAACTAAACTGTAGTTTAGTTATAGAATACAATAGAAACTTTTGATTTACTTTAAAAAGCGACATCACTAAAAATTAGTTTTGCTTCTCCTGCAGAGTTATTAAGGTCCCACTCCAATCATCTTTTGATCTAATTTCAAAGCATTTCCAGTGGTTTTTAAGTAGGATTATGATGGTTTTAGCCTAAATCAAAAAAACTGTTTTTTTCTTGGACATAGTTTCTGTAGAGTGGCAGTAGTTCGCTAGAAATGCAACTCTGAGCTGTGGGTTGGACTGTTAGTACAGAGTAAGCCTGCACTTACTTCCCATCATCCCTATGTTTACGTTCTCCTCTCTAGCTTACAGCCCCTCACACCCCCAATCTAACATTACCCGTACAACAAAAATGGCGAGCAATATTAGAGCTATCCAGCCGTAAAGTTTTGAGCCAAATACCAGCTCAGACGAAAAAAACAGAGACATACATGGATCTCTCTGGATGCATCGGAATGGAGAGGAGCAGGGAGCTTGTGGCCTGCACATTACAGATTTTACATAGCAGCTATAAGCTTTTTTAAAAATCATTTTTGTCTGCTCCTGATTCACAATGATTTGAATAAAGACATCCTCAGAAATGAAATTTCAAGCTTAATTTTCTTTATACATGTCCTCCACCATGAGATAAATACCATAAGAACATGTTAAAAATAGGCAAGGCGTGTTTATTTGTTTAGCATAATTTGTTGATTTGAAGGTTTAAGAGACAGAGAATGAAGGTTAGCTGTTGACACTTTCTCTTTGTTTCTGTTGGCCAAAAATAATAACTTTGGTCTTGTCTGAGTTTAGCTGGAGAACGTTGTTCTGCATCCACGCTGCTGATCTGTTGGAGGCAGTGGTTGAGTGAATCCACCGGCCCATATTCACCTGTTGTCAGTGACACATAGATCTGAGTATCATCTGCATAGTTGTGATAAGATATGTTATTATTGCGTATTAACTGCCCTAGTGGCAGCATGTAGAGGTTGAACAGAAGGGGTCCCAGGATCGATCCTTGGGGCACACCACAATTCAAGCCCATGTAGTCTGAGACACAACTCCTAATTTCAACAAATACCAAATACCAAAAACACAACTTTCATCAGAGTGTGTCTTTAATAAGAACCTTAGTTTTAGTTGTCTGAGGCTCTTTAACAGCTTGACTTGAAGAAATATGGTTCCTTTAAAGTGAAAGTCTGAATATCTGTATTTCATCTACAGGTTTTCCCATCTAACCAGCTGTAGTCATCCCTCAGGAATCATCCATCCTTTCAAAAAATCCGCACAGAGCTGTTTGAACAGGACCAGGTTACAGCCTGTCATAAAACAAATACATACAGAAATAATTGTATGGCTACAGCAACCTGGCAGGGTTCAAGAAAAAAAAAAAGAGAAAAGCCTCTCCATGGGGGGTACCAGAACACAACGCCAAAGAGTGATGGTGGTGTTGAAGGGTAGTGTGTGGAAAAGGTGGGAGGGAAGAGGAAAAAGGGGGGAGGAAGAAAAACAGGTCTCATAGAGCTACCGTGCAGGCGCCAGTAAAGACAGCAAGGGTGAAAGAGTAGGGGAGGAAGGGGGAGAAGACCCTGGTGAAACTCTGAGCAGATGCGTGAAGCCCGTGTCAGCATTCCTGCTAGGTAACGCAAGGTCAGGAGCAAGCAGGAAGACAATATGAGGACTATTTGGGCTCCCTGAGCGCCAGATGTGTTTTAATAAGACGGCTGCCCTCCTAGCTAATAAGGTCAGCCTCTGGCTCCAGCCAGACGAGCAAACAAGTAGACTCTTGGCAGGAATTCAGCCTCAGCTTGGCACAGCCTCCCTCTCAGCTTCCTGCCTCACTCTCACTCATTCGTTGAGTCTCTTTCACAAGCTCAGAGAGATCGATGGAAGCCGACTCTTTCTGTGCGGGTGTGTATGAGTCATTCGTCTCATATGGCTGCCTTTATTAGACACTTCCCTTTTTTTCCTGCAAGGGGAGAGGGAGAACTACTGCCTTAAATCTGGAGCCTTTGAGAACATCTGTGCACTAAAAAAGGGCACACACACAAACTACAGTAAACACATGATCCATACCGCTGTCCCTGCTGAGCAGTTCATGCCCTCTCACTGGTGACCCCAAAACAAAGCAATGCAAATGTTTATAGATAAGTAATGAAAATGTAAAATTAGGTTAAAAAAAACAAACATTAAACCAATACATCTGACTCCTGCGGAGGGGAAAAGAAGAAGCAGCCCCTGGCGCTGGAAAGATTGGCTTGAAAGAAAGACAGACAGAAGGATGAGGAGTAAAATGAAGAGATGGAGGAGGAAGACTTGGAGAGCAAAGAGAGACTAAAGTTCTTAAAAGACAAATATGCAGAGATCAAATGTGAGAACGAAATGTCTCAACCACTTGGCTGGAAGTCCACATCAGAAGATGAATGCTATTTTCCTGCACGCTCCTCCTGGTCTCGGATATGAGGTGAAGCTCACTGTCAAAGTATGGTGGCATTTAAACGTTTTCAGTTCAACCTTTTCATCATGGAACACATATTCACCTTGAAAACATAATTTTTTTTAAAATCATGAGTGATTTTGTCAATGAACAGATTCTTGATGAAAGCCGTGAGGAAATGGTGATTACCACGAAGAGATGGATAATTTAACCTCACAATAAACACACAAACAAACTCTCACTCTTGGTAAGTAGGTAACCAAGTACTTTTCTGAATGTCTGTTTCTCAGTTGGTTCCACACAAATCACTCTGTGACTAACCATCATTTTTTAGTTAATGCAGTTTTTTAATTTACCATAAGCCAAGGATCTTCTCAACTTTTCTTTACACATTACAGTGTAAAAAGGTTTCTTAATTTTTTTCCTTTAATTTTTCTTTTTCAAATGTCTTTGTAATTAAACTTTCCCTCCAATCATCTTTTGATCTGTTTTCAAAGTGTTCCCAGTTGTGTTTTCATTATGATGATACAATTTCTTGCCCCCCCCAAATAAAAAAAAAAAACTGTCCTTTTGTGGAGCAACCCCATCCCCTCTTTCCGTCACCCATTACTGAGTGCTCTCCTGCTAGCTTACAGCCCTTCACAACCCCAACCTACGTAACATTACCGGTGCAACCAAAATGGCGAGCAGTATTGCAGGTTTTGAGCCAGATACCAGTTTGGACGAGAAAAAACAGAGACGTACATGGATTTATTAGTCTTCAAGTTTTTATTTTTATTTATTTTTTTTATTTTAAGCTTAATTTTCTTTGTATATGTCCTCCATCATCAGAAAAATACCATAAAAACATGTTAAAAACACCAAAAATACAACTTTTATCAGAGTGGTTCTTTTATTAGATCCTTCGTTGTCTGAGCAGTACAAGCGACAATAGCATGATATAATTATACAAACAAACGAGGAATGTAAAATTATTCAGTGTTGGAGAACTTCATAGATTTCTTAATTTATATTCCTTCTTACTAAAAGAAAAATACTGGGACTGTTAGGAGTTTTCCTAGTTTGTAAGTCTTTGTTTCCTGTGTGGTGGACATGGAGTTGGCCAGACAACAGTCATCCATCACTTTGTTCACAAAGCTTTCCCGTCATGTTTTTAATACCAGAGGACAAGGAGCATTTGGCTGCATGTAATTTGAGATGACCTCATCACGGCAAACTTGAGGTGAAAAGGTCAGAAGGCCTTATCATTCAGCAGCAGGCCCTGTTTCTGATCCCCACCGCGCTGTGAGTTACGCACACACATGTACGGGTTTATTCCCACGGCAGGTCTACTGGCTGATGTATTGCAGCTCATAAAAGCAGGGCTGTCAGTCAGTTTTAACAACCTATCGCAGACATCCAACAGCACCACAGTCGTGCATGCAGCGTCAGACCGCGAAGCAGCTCAGCAACATTCTATAAAAGCAGCTCAGACTCCATGCAAGCTGACTCAGCCAAGAGAAGAGGAACAACAGAGAAAGACGCCTTTGATCTGTTCTGACAGATCCTCTGGAAGTCACCAGCTACTCCAAATGCTCACACAACATCTACGGAAAGCTCACATAGTCTTACTCACAGTCACACGCACATATTCAACTCTGAACAGCTCTGGCACCTGTGGAGCCTGCAATCGGTCCACCACAAAGACACATGTTCTGCATTGAGTGAAAGTCAAACAAGCATCTGATCACTGCTCAGCCAGCGTCAGTCTGTCTGAGGCCTGGATCTGCTGAAATGCTACGCTCGTAGATCTCCTCAGGCAAACCAGCAGGTGAACAACAACTGGCTCACAAAAAGACCACCTGGACAGAACCAAAGCGGGCCTTTGTACAGACATTAAAAAGGAGAATGTGTATGGTAGAATCAGCAAATCTAAAGATCTAAATTTAGCACAAACCGTTATTTGTATTCTCTGAATCCCTGTCCTGTTTGTGTAACCCTTCATTACTCACTATAGAAGGATCTTTTCAGTTTTAAGTGTTTGTAGGTCACTGACTGCTGGCAAATCAAACTCATCGAGAAATATACAAAGATTTAAAAATAGCAAAGTCTGATAAGAGAAAAGTCTGTATAGAATAATAGAATAGTAAAACAATAAATTAAGGACATATTACTTAACCTAATAAGGACAAAACCTTTAAAAATCCTGTTGAGGCTTTATGTTTGCAAATGCCATTAAAACTGGAATGCAGTAGTTACTTGAAAGGACAGCATTCATTTAGAAACCAGATTCAACCTATAGTCAAATTATTCAAATAAGCATGAGGAGTGGAGGGGGGGGGGGTCTACATTTAGGGGTTTTTGTCACTGCAATTTCAAAAACAACACTACTGCATAGCAAATGACTGTAATGAGGAAAGCAGACATGAACTCACTTGAAGTAATGAGTTTGGCAAAAACCCATGAGTGTCAACTGAATGTAACCTTGGCATATAAATATTCATTAGCAAGCTGCTAAGCTAGCTGACCTGTGACCCGCACACTTCCTCTCCTCTGAGGCCATCAAGAAGTGGAGCTGCCGGCTGCTTCTGCTCCAGCTCTTATTCACCTGTCTCCTCCTTTCATCCATTCTATTTGATGCGGTTCATCTGCATTTGAAATGGTTTTCAAAAACAAGTGTTGCATGGTAAAGGGTGTTGCATAGAAAATTACCCTGACACCATAGAACTCTCTGATTAAGAATGCAACAATGCAACAACAAAAAAAGTAAGAAACAAGAAACAAGAAAAAAGTAAGTAAAAAAAATGCAACAACAGCAAAAGTAAGAAACTGAACTCTTATTGGTAAAAATCATCACCCAGTTCTATCTAAAATCATATCAATTCAAATTGATACAATTAATTTATTCAAATTGTCCAGATTAATTAGTATACTGTGTCTAGTGAAACACAGTAACTGGTCACAAAGGGGAACTTTAATTCTGAAGTCTGCCACGTGAGATAACCCTAGGTTTCTGTAATAATTGGGCTAATAACAGAGTGTTTCTTTAAGCAGTTCATTTCCTTCTATTTTAGCTTGAATCCTTTGGCAAATCAACCAAACACAGAGTTAGATGTTTAAACAGTTTAATTTCACACCATGACCAAATCATTAAACATGGATCATAGAAGTTCTCTCTGTAGAAGCGATCCATCCATTCATTTTCAAACTTGCTTGATAAGCAAGTTTAGTATAAGCTTAATACGCATCCTCTGAATCTCCTCTAAAGCTCCAGCAACCCTGTTGCCCCATTGCTGGAGCCTATCCCAGACACTGTTGGGTGAAGGCAGAAAACACCCTGGAGGGTTTGCCAGTCCATTGCAGGGCCACACAGAGACATACAACCACACACTCAAATACACACTTATGGACAACTAACAGTCACCATTTGACCCATGATGAATATTTTAGGACTGGGGGAGGAAAAAAATCCACTCATGCAGAAGGAGAACATGCAAACTCCACACAGTATTGGTCCCCCTTGCTGTGGGCGAAAGTGCTAAAGTTCCATTCCAGTCATGTTTTGATCAACTTTAAAAGTGTTTCCAGTGTTTTTTTATTATGATTATGATGTTTTTAGCCAAATTTAAAAACAAAAAAAAAAAAACCCTGTGTTTTCCAGGACATAGCTTCTGCTGAGCGGCAGGAGTTCATCAGAAATAGATATTATTCACAACTTTTTCATTAAAGAAATATTCAGAAATGCTATTTTAATTTTAAGGTTCTTTTGATATGTCCTCAATTATCAGAAACATGTTAAAAACACCCAAAACACTTTTTTTATTGGAGTGGGTCTTTAAAAGAAAAAAAAGAAAAATTTCCCAGGAAGTCTCATGATTTCATTATGTGCAACAACAAAAGGCTTTCTTGTCCCGCAGTTTATGTATTGCATGGTGTCTGCATGCAATGATTGCTTTAAACTGCCTGACAATCTGCCCTGTTGGTAACATTGTATTGGAGTAAATAACTGCACCAGTAACTTTAAAAACTATCAGATGGTATAAGACAGATAACATTTCAACATTTTTAAGTTTAATAATCATTAAGAGGAACTGATTTCTTCATATAAGCCTAAATAATTAAACTATGCCACAAAAAAACCCTACTTCTATGAAATTCAAATGTTCATGTAATGTGGACAGTTAAATATTATTAGTCATTTACAAAACTGAAGATGAGGACATTATAGGCAACATGTTTCCCCTAATCAAAGATCAGGAATTGGGCAGTTCAGATGAAATTTAGCATGCGCCTAAAGCCTAAATCTGTTTCACTTTCTCGTACATGACATTTACCTCAGCAGTGCACGTTAACACAGTCTCAGCAATCATCTCAGGCTGTCCATTCAGACATGCTCTTCAGCTGTGTTTTTATGTGTCCTGCTTGATCTGATTTAGTCAGTGTGACATTCTAATTTTGAGAAGGTCTCTGTCTACCAAAGGAGTATGCAGAGAGGAGAAACAGACAAGTACAGGATGTAGAGTAGATAAGCGGTGGTGAGAGCAGCCGATGTGTGAAGCAGAAGGTTGAGAATTTATCTATTAGGTTGACCTGAAATGAGGTGATGCGAGGCTGTCATCGCCTTCCTCAACACAGAGACAGAACCAAGGAAGGACAAAGCTAAAAAAGCATCGTATTGAAGGAAAAAAAAATCCAACTGGACTTCATTTCACCAGTCGTGTGTCATGCGTGTATGGTAAACTCATGGCTGTTGCTGTTTATGCTCAGGAGATCCATCCCTTTTCAAGTATGAGAGGATAAGTGCCAGTCATCTGATTGTGTTCAGAAGGCCCCCACCACAGTGGACACGTCCTCAGTCTTTAAGGTCCACTCCTGAGGTGTGAGATCATGTCTGAAGCCGAGATGCTGCCAACAGAACTGGGAAGAATTCACAAACTAAAGCGTACATGTGCGTGTGAGCGTGCATATGTATGTAAGCATGTGTGCGCAGCAGATGGGAGGAAAGACAGAAATTAGAGAGGGGTAAAAGGAGAGTAGCGACAGAAAGTCTGCAAGAGCATTCGTGTGTCTGTGTGTGTGTTGGACCGAAGGGGCTGTGAAGGGTTAGGGGGAGGCAGAGGGGAGAAGAGAGGGGGAGTAATGTGGTTAGGCATCCAGAGTTAGTGAACATTTTCTGGCAAACCTCCTCTATGCTCCTGGCTGCCTGCCCAGCTCTGAAGCAAACTTAAACAAACTCCTGTTGCAGCCATCTGCTGGCCCCGCGGGATAAATCACAGCACTGCTCCACACTGTACTGTTCGGCCACACCATGATCAAGTTACTGTGTTAGCAGCCTCACACACTTGCGCGCACATGCACTCGCTGTCAGGCATGCAAGAGCACATTACAGTCCTCCTTCTCATCCGCGCACACATGGACGCACATACAGACGCGCACACACATCAAACTGAGCGTCAGCCTGGAGCCAGGGCCTGCCACGGGGCTCGCACCGCCAGGAGAGGCCAGCAACATGTGGCCTCCCTAATACCAGAGGGAGAGATGAACAGCAAGAGGAAGGAGACGAGAGGGGGTAAAGGGGGCTAAAGGGGGAAAAAAAACAAGAAAAAGGGAAGTGGAGAAAGAAGGGGCAAAAACTGAGGTGATACAGAACAGAAGAGACTAGAAAAGACATGACACAGCTGGAAAAAGAAGGGAGGAGAAAGAGAAGAAGACCTCTGACACTTAACTTGAGCCAAGTGCTATTTTTATAGCCCCCAGAAGTAGAGAGGAACATAAAAACATCTCGAGTCCCTCTGTGTCTGTAGCCTCTCATAACAACTTAAGTGTTTTATACTCTGGGAAATCTTTGAGGAGCAGACAATGAGCTTTTTTATGTCACTATTCTATTCACCGTGCTTGAAATGGAGCTTTAAAAAGTAAAATGTTCTAGATCCATATTTTAAAAATTGATAGCTGTCTGGCAGCATGTTGCATGACTAGGACTTCTCTGAGAACTTTCCTCTGTGGCTGCTCATTGTGGCTTTGAGGCTATGATTGTGAAATCTGCTGTGACTCATTTATATTGGTCAACATCACGCAGACCACGTGAGAAATGACACTGACCATCCTGGTAAGTGTTATCAAAGAACACTGCATGCCTTAAAGTTTTTCTCCCTCACTAAAATCACAAACATGACTCCAGTAGCAGTAAACAGCCATGAAAATCTATATCAATCGCTGGTCAACAGGGCAGATGAAATGGCTATAAAAGATAGCACGGCAAAACATGATAAAATTATGCTTCTGTGCATCACAGAAATGAAACCTTTTATGAAAGTCGCTCAGAGACTTTTAGTGCAAGGATAGGAAAGCATAATGTTGAAAATAACACGGTTACAGGGTTGTTCTTCTAGTATCCTTTGATGCTAAGACAAGAATTGCCCTCTTTCGCTGTATGTGCAGTCATTCTGAGACTAGTAGGGCACGCTGAGTACGTGGGGAACAAGGTGGTAGAATGTCATGAGGATACCAGGGCCATGACTTGAGGATCCTTGAAGGAAAAGGACATAATTCAAAACGAACAATTATGCTGTGTGAGGCAAAAAGCAGCTTCAAAATAGTTTGTAGAAATGCTCACTTCTATTTCTTTAATAATTGTATGTTTGGCTGGTAAAAGGCATGCAGCTGTCATGCAACAGCTGTATTTCACTTAAAAGTGAAATAAAAAGGAAATGAAGTTGAAGAACAAAAAAATTAATAAATGTCATGCATGACCTTTAGGGAGCGCCAAAAGATGTGAAAAGGCCTCGCAAATGAGAAACATTATATTGCAGCAAGAAATAAAAATTGAGCCAACAGATCTCGCGTTAAATGCTTTTCAGGAAATGGGCTGCCAATAGCTACTGTGCTGCACATTAAATTTGTCTCCAGGTGCAGAACTGCCCATGTACACTGACTATTCACAAAAACAGCTGTGGCAACGCTACAGCTGCATTTGCCAGGACAAAGGCAAACACCTGCCAGTGCTTCCAACCACCTGGCAAACACACATTCAAAAAAAAACTTTCAGCTGTTCTTGAGGGAGATGGTGATATGCGTGTGTGCAGTGCACCACATTTAGGCCCATAAATGAATACTTGAATATCAGTTATTATGTGTCAAAAACTGAGGGAGCTTAGTTTGCAAAACCCTCTTGTCTCCCATAATTACCACAGTTAAAACGGATAACCTATGACAGAAAAATACTTATATCTCAGTCTGTGTATAGCATCACAACACAAACTTCAGCAAGGAAGAGGAACCCGTTACCACACATGTGTGTACACCATTGACTGTATATGAGAAATGGACCGAGCGAATGTGTTGTCACCCATAGGAAATGACTTGCTACTGCTTTAAACCAAATTAAGTCAATTCAGTCACCATTTTTTTACAATACGGACACCACCACTGACACTGTCGTCAATAAGCAGTGATTGGTCTAAGTTGGTCTGAGTCAACATTTTCTATGGCATCTAAGTCGTTATAGATCCAATCGTTTCCCATCTGCAACCATAGTCAAAGTATTTTGGCAAATACCAACCCGGTAAAAAGTTGAAAAATCAGAAGTAAGCCCTTCAGCTACCACTTGAAAAAGGGCTATACAAAATCTGTCAAATGTTTTCAAACTTTTGACGTAGGGCCAGCGGACACCGCGTACATTATTAAGGGCATCTGATTGGCCAGTTTATAACTTGAATAACTTGCACTACAGAAAAATATCATGACAAAAATAAGCAGGATTAGCAAGAATATGTTCAAATAAAGGTAGTAGAGCAAGAATAGTTTTTCTGCCAAATATAACGACTGAGTAATAGGTGTTTATTTCTCAATAAACGGCTATGCGATTTTGGTTTCTTAGAGTCAATATTTCTTGTTAGTTTAAAATTCCAACTTAATTTAGGTCAACACATACACAAATTCATGTTGCATAAATACAAAGTTTCATGACTTTCATGGCAGAAATCAATTTATCCAATGCCCCCTTCTGCTTATAAGGCATCAAAGTTTGAATTGTAGGTTTTATCATCAAATGGTTATCAAGGCTACTTGGACAGCTTTTTGCTCTTCAACAGAACGGATCAAATGCAAAAGAACAAATATTGCATATCCAGGTGTGTGAAAACAACTCAATTTAAAACGGAACTCATAAAATTAAGTGTGAAAAAGCAAACTGACCAAAAGCGACAAATGCCACCTGTAAAGCTCATTGAGGTCCCGGAAAATAAAAGCGCATCACGCAATCGCAGACAAACTCAAGCTGGCACTGCCTGAACTCATATGACTTGATTTTCATTTCAGGCTGGTAGCTGACCGCTCATTTACTGGCTCAGTGCACTCACATATTTTGCTGCCAAACAGGAACTCACAGCAACACTATTCAAACCAGCTTACAAGTACACATGCATTAAAAGGGAATTTGTAGACAGTCAGCATGTTACATAATATAATAGAAAGAAAGATTATTTAAACATGACAGCTGTTTGACCACATTTAAAAAAAGCATTTTCAAGAGAACCTGTTTTGATAAACATCAACATTGTGTACCGTTACTCTACAAAATCAAAGAGTCAGCACATTTCATCAGCCAGACTCTGAAGACAAAATGTTTTAAATTAAATAAAAACAATAATAGTAAAACTGTTAGAAATACCTATTTTTGACCCTTTCGTTTATAATGGCCTTCGACTTAAATTGGCCACTACGCTAAAAATGTTTCGTTTTATTTTACATTGAGCTTATTTGAAACATTGAAAGCTGTTGACAACTGATGCCCCACAATCGCCACCTTTTGTGCTCCCACCATAATTTGACCTTTTCCTTTCATGTTTATTTTCCTATCTAACAATGCTGTAGTGAAAAAAACAAGGGTTAAGAGAATGATTACCGCTGTGAGACCCGACTAAAAAATACCTCCAGCAACTTTGAAATGAACCCCCTAAATACCAACAGATTCTTCGCTACATCCAAGGCTAGATTGTCCTGCTTGAGTAGAGAGAAGTGCAGAGGAAACTACACAGTTTATAAAATAAGAGCGACATGACTAAACAAACATTATGACAGCTTATGTCACATACTTTGACCACAACACCTTTAGATAAAGCTAATGGTTGTACTTTTTATAATTCACTTTGTCACAACTGTTTGGTATGAATTTTATTTAGAAATTAAAGGAATAAATGTTGTGTCCCTTCGTTGGAATTTACATTCCACTTATGTTTTATCTTCCATTTGTTTTTTCTCTCTTATTCTTCCAATTCTGGCTAGTTTGTTACTTAAACTTTAAGACATAACATTTTATATAAAATAAAATTCTCCTTTTCAATATAAATCTTTAAGGACAGTGTAGAAAAATATTTCTTCTTTGGTGGATAAAATATTTTTATAAAAGTACATAGAGTGGACAATTATTTACACCAAGAGCAACATTGAGAACATTACCGCATGCAATGCACACACCTGCCAAAATCAGAAATGCTCATAAGGAAACCCTTTTCTAAATTTCAGCTAAAATTTCAAGTTATTGAGACAAATTCAAGTCAAAACCCATAAATAAACAGGCTCCTGCAATCCAAAAAAGTATACAACAGATGCTGCTTTTATTGGGCAGAACACAAAAGTGCCACCATCCAGAGGAGGGCAGCAATTTGCAATCAAACGTTATTACAGTGAAAAGGGAAATCTTAAACAGCCACTGTTTGTCACACCATTAACAGTGATGACATAAAGTTGGCATACTGCCCAAAACAAATAAATTTAACCAAATGATAGATGTGTAGAATGATCATGAGTCAGGAGCTTCAGAAAGTTCTAAAGAGATAAAAACACCCACACTCTTTGGCCCTTTGTTGTGTTTTAATTCAAATTGAGCTGATTCTTTAAGAGAGTGCATTCAAACTCGTGCATTTTGCTTCATGGAAGATGCACATAGCTGGTCCTAAATCTAATACAGCCAATCAATGTTTGGTGAATCATATTATTTAGAAGTAAACTACAGAAAATAAAGTTATTCATTGTCTTGAACACTTGGTGTACGCTGAGTTTATAAAAGGACAAACGATTATTTTACACAAACTCTTCCGATCAAGTGACGTGCCACATATCAAATGTTAACTTACAGCATGTTGACGTACAATTAAATCAGTTCAAATATATACATCTGATCTGTCGGTAACAATTTGTATTTTTTTAAATTATAATTATTTTTTTCTTTTACAACATAATTTACAGCTACATGTGGTCAATATACTCTCATTCTTTCTTGTTTAGTATTTAAACTCACATCCTGGCTGAGGTTCCTGCTGGTCCGATATCTTTTCTATGCATGATGGTCTATACCTAGTACCTCTTAATGGCAGTTGGAGTGCAACCCACAAACAAAAGACATGATTACCTCCTTAACGTGTACAGCTGTATATATCTGCATCACATTTACCAAATCGGTCACATCTTAGTTTTCATTTCAGACAACAGGGTGTCACCCACCCATATGGTATTTCCATACATGGATTTGTGTACCAACAGGAATATTAAAAAAAAGCCTTTATCAAGATGGACATCTGTCTCCACTTTGGTTGCTGTTACAGCTCTTAATTTTGAAGTCTGTTAAACACCAACATATTATTTACCATGGGGTCCCAGCTGCAGTCATCAAAATTCAATTGAACATAACTTTGTGTGAGAGCACACACTGCAATAGCAAAAAGCAGGTGGCTACTTCCTCCATAATAGTTCAACTAACTCAAGTGTAAGGCATGACAGTTAAAGGACATAGCACCTGTTCTGCTGGAGCAGTTTGCAGCTCCTGCTCTACATGCCACTGGTATGATGTCAGGCAGGAGGTCACCGGCTAAATCAGACTTTAGCCGGACACTTTATCACTAACGAGCCAAGAATTATGACGAGAAACTCCCTCGGAATCCAAGCAAATCCTATATTTAATAATAATAATGATAAACTTTATTTATATAGCCCCTTTCAAGAAAAAAATCACAAAGTGCTTCACAATAAAACACAAAGTAGAAGACAGAAAGTAAAAACAGAAATAAGGAAAAAGGTATATTATAGCTGCTTTTAAAAGAAAACACTGAGTCTATGGATCTGAGGCTAAAAGGAAGGGAGTTCCAGAAGGATGGAGTCACTGCTGCAAAGGCTCTGTCACCTTTAATTTTTAGCCAGGTTCTCTTAACAGCAAGCAGACCCTGGTCACATGATCTGAGGGACGTACTGGGAGTGTATGGCTGCACAACATCTTTTATATAGATCGGTGCTTGACTATTAAGAGCTCTGTATGTTAAAACTAGGATTTTAAAATGCACACGGAAACAGATGGGGAGCCAGTGTAGCTGTATTAATAACGGGGTGACGTGAAAACTTTGGTTAAAAGCCTTGCAGCAGCGTTCTGGACGACCTGGAGCCAGTGGACAGATTTTTTACTTAGACATGTGAAGATGGAGTTGCAATAATCAAGACGAGAAGAAATAAAAGCACGGATGAGCATCTCCGTTTCAGAACTCAATTGGACCCAATGTGAGAGTCAAGAGATAAAACTTGGTCTAGAGTTACCCCGAGGCTACTCACAGAGTAATAAAGTCCACTTGCTTGCTTTATTAAGCAAGCAAGTGGACCAAGCCCCTGGACTATCAGAAAGAGGCAATTGTCAGGCGCACAGACGAGGACCTCAGTTTTAGCTTCATCTAGTTGGAGAAAATTATTATTCATCCTCTTGAACTCTTGATCGAATCTAGACACCTGCCTAAAATATGAATTTTAAAAACATCCTGAGGTTTAAATGAAACATACTTACATTTAGAAAATGCTATAGCTATGTTATAACTGGATTATCATCCCAACATTATTGTCTAAAACATATAGTACTAATAATACTGCAACCTTATGTGAATGTTACAATAAAAAAATAAAAGGTTAAAATGTATAACAACTAAACTTTAAGTTTCATTTTAGCATTTATGCTTATGCTAAACACTCAAATGTCCAAATACCTCTATGAAAAAATACAAGAACCACATTGGTGGATGGCTCCAGACAGCCGGTGTGACACAGCAAAGCCCCAAGGCTGCTGAATAACTATGGCATCTACAGATGTCCTTTACACATAATCTACAGCCGGACAGTCTGTGTCTACACTGCATGACAGAGGTTACCATAGCTGGCTGCCAAAACACTTTTTGCATCTTCATTTATAAATTCTTTGATCAATTTTATCAGCAAAAATAGATATTTGCTTTTATTTAACAATAAAAAAGTGGGGGAAAACAAAGGCCGAAAAAGTTAATGATGACATAGTGATTTCTGCTCAGAGGACTAATACAGGTGTACTGTGTGCTCTAAGCCAACCCATCTGGACCACTGGACCAGAATCGTAGCTTAATAAAATGACTTTTTATTGTCATTATTTGGGAAAATTAATCATACTGGTGGCCCTGCGACATGCTGGTGACCTGTCCAGGGTGTACTCCACCCTTACCCAACAGTAGCCTGGTTAGACTCTGGCAGCCCTGTGACCCCCAAGAAATGGATGGGTGGAAGGAGTTATATTGAAAAAAAAAAAAAATGAACATGACACACATTTTGAAGAAATGCAATGTAATGATATCACTTCCTAAATTAACAAAACTACCAAACATATTTTTAGCCTGATTGAATGTGGTATTAGAATGAAAAACCCTGAAGTTGATCAAATCTACCAACTATTAGTTATAAAATATTCAAATACATCAAATATTAATTATTTCAATCCTACTAAGGGTGTAAACACTGCTCTAGCACTATAAAAATCAAAAATGTTTTTGAGGTCTGAAACTGATGTTATCCTGCCACAGAACTGTGACAATTGTTTCATCTGATGCTCTTCATGCTGAGGACACTGGCATCTTTGTAGCTAATAAACTTATTTACATTTAAGTCATACTTTCCATACATTAACATCAAACTCAGATATGTATTGCTTTTTTGTCAACTGTCACTGTTGTCATCATCACTGCTATGGTATGGTTTAAACAAAGTCTTCATCATTCATTCATTCATTCAGCAGTCATTCAAAAACCAACTGCTCAGTCATGCTGCAAACACATGTACTCACACATCAAAAACCTATTTGCTCTTGGTCGTAATTTTAGTTTGTTGATATAAATGAATGGTCGTGAAAAGATCTAAATTTCTTTTTAGCCTTAAGCAAAACAAAAACGTCAGAATGGTTCTTTTATGAATCATACGCACAGAACAGCAAACAACTTCCATATCATAACAGAATATTTATACAATCTGACAGCTAGATGATTGTTTATCGGTACTTCCATGAACACGTTACTCAGAAAAAACTAAATGCTACCATGTGTGTAGATAAAACAGAGGAAGAACAGGTGCCATTCTGTAAGGAAGCTTACAGTGTCTCTGACTCACACTTGCATGCGTTTTCTCTTACCTTGGGTCTTGGCGGTAGTGGGGGAGTCTCTGGATCTTTCCTCTCCTCAGTTGAGGCTCCACGTCTTAACCTAGACGTGTCCTGCTGCATGCTCTGTCCCAGCTGCACCATTGCTTTGCACTCCACACATGAGCCAATCATCAACCTCCCACCATCATCCACAAGGAGTGTGCGAGGGCTACGGGGCGCATACAAGAACACAGGAAGCCGCTGCACAGTGACAGCACACAGCCTACCTTGCCTGCGTTGCTCCTGCCTGCAGAAGAAACACACAAAAGTCTCACAGCTGTACTGGCGGGCCCAGGGTGAGCTGGGCTGCTGTGGGTTGGCATTCTGTAAGTTACAGGTTGCAGGGGTTGATGGAGTTTGGCCTTTGCTCTCATGAAGGGCCCATTGAGCATGTAGGTCATGGAAGCACAGTTTACATGCTGAAACCAGGCCTGTAGGGTCAACTGGCTTGGCTCGGGGTGCAGGAGGGTGCACAGTAAGAAATGGAAAGAAGGGCTCCCTCTCCCCACAGCGACCTGGTGGATTGACGTGCAGTTGATATTCCTCTCCTGCACTCAGCTCAGCTCCACATAGGTAACACACTGATATGGAGCTGCTGGGGTTTGTGTTCACTCCTGTCTGTAAACACACAGCTCCAGACTCATCAGCTGGCAAGGAGGCGTGGTATCTAATAAGGAAGGAGCTGACAGATGTGATGAGGTCCTCGCTGAGGCTGCGCCGGTACGCAGCCCAGATGTCTTCCAAGATAGAGTGACACTGGTGGCAGCAGCGTACACGCCCATTCCTCATCCCCTGTGCATTCGGTGGGCAAGGCAGCAGATTAATGAAAGGAAAATACATCATTCCACGAGATTTGCCAGCACCGACTTGTGCATATACTACTCTCATGTCTTCTCTAGACTCCTGACCACAGAGGAAACATGCCTCATGAAAGGCTTTGGGTTCACTAATACATTCGGTGGATGCAGAGTTTTTTCTATCTTCCCATGCGAGTTGGGAGTGATGGAGCGCACCAGTCTGGTTGAGAGGAACAACATACAAGCGCTGGAGGATGGGGACGTCAGCCAGTTGGAAACTCTGCCACTGCTGCATCAGACAGGAGTGGCAGCTGCCACAGATGAGGGTGGTGCCAGCTAGACTGATGGGAACTGCACCTCTGGGAGCAGAGTGAAGCCACAAAAAGGGAAAGAAGGGTTCATCCTGCGCTTTCTCTTGCTTCTGAACACTAACTTTAAACTGATCATCATGTCTGAGGCCAGTTCCGCAGACGTAACACACACACCTCTCTGGACTAGAGTCTGCACTGTGATCTGCTTGAGAACACTTTGTAGCTGAGAGAACTGTCAATGTTCTGACGTGATTGCTTTTGCAACCATAGGCGTTCCTGTCATCATCACTTGTGATGTTGATCTCGTCTTCATCTGAGTTGTCAGAGGCGTTCTCCCTGGGAACAGAGCGGGTGCATTTAGGGATGGCAGTAGCCATGCCAGCAGAGGACAGCGCAGCGCTGGAGTTATCTTCGGCACTCCCTCGGTGCTGCAGCGATGGACGGCTGGACGGAGCGCAGCTGCTGTCGGCAGCATGTAAGATCTGACGCGATTCCACATGTCTGACATTCTCCTCCTCCAGCCAGCGCCTGTTGCGCATAATGACTCCATTGTCCTGCACAGGTGGGTCAGATAGGGGATTGTCATAGCTCCGCTGATGGAATCTCTCCTGGGACTTTGCCAGAGATTCTGATGATTGACAGACATTATTCATAATTTTAGCCCCGCGCCATGCTGACTGAACCCGCTCAGCTTTAGGCGACCCCTGCGCTCCGTAGATCCCCATCACGCAGCGCAGCGCGCGCTGTGACTCTGGGCTGCTTTTAATATTGATGACATTGTTTCTCTTGACACCACCTCGAGTCATTTTGCCAGACACTCTGAGACACTTGTCTTTGCTTACACCACTTCTGTCAACTAAATCCATGTCTTGATCTGACAGGTTCTCGTTTTCGGAAAAAGAGGAGAAATCCGACTCTGCGCCACCGTCGTAGTTTTGGCTGCTGACGCTGATCCTCCTCTCCAGATCATAGGAGATGTTCCACTCCTGCGGGACCCGTCGAGAGTCGCACTGATAGGGTCGCTTCAGCCAGTACATGCGCTTCTCGATGGGTGTCCTGCTCCGCTCGAAGGAGTTCCACTGCTCCGTTAGGAAGCAGTGGCACACGGCGCACACCAGTGCGTAACCGTCCGGGCTCAGCTCACACGCGCCCGGGGCTGGCTCCTGGTTTTGGAGAAACGGGAAAAATGGAAGCCTCTCTCCCTGATATGTGACTTGTAACCTCAGCTCCTTCCCCGGAGTCACTCCGCTTCCACATATGAAACAGTGGACAAGACCCCCTACTCCGTTCCGCTCAGCCCTGGATGAGTTGCCGGGCAGTGGGCTGTCCTCGCCGGGCATTGCTGCAGCCATAAGTCGGTGTTTCCGAGATAAGGGTGTCAGTTCCTGCTCGCGGGGGGAGTTCATTGTCTTTAAACACCCGAGACAAGGCTACAAAGCATCATCAGTTAGGCCATATTCGTGACAAATACTCGTCTCCAGCCATGAAATAAATCTTTGTCCAACTTACAGAGCGATAAGAAAGACGACAGCCCATTGAAACGGCAGCGGCTCCAGCAAAGTTTGGCTTTTCAAGCAAAAAACGTCCACAAAGCAGCGGGGAAGTCCGTGTTATTTGGAGTCTGTAGTCCGCATGTTTGCACTGCACTTCCACATGAATGAACTTCGGATCAACAGCGAACTTTCTCCAAACTCGCACCGTGCAACTTTGGCCACTGACTCACTCGCACTGTACACAGCGCCATCCCAAATTCACGGGACCCGCTTCAACACCCCAAAGGCAACCTCCACCCCTTGCCACCCACCCCCCACTCCCCAGCACAATATCCTAGCACAGATCGCACGTGCACGGACGCGCGGGAGCTGGCGGTACATCATCAAGCCGTGGCGCGCGCGGGTCACGCTCTGTGGAACACTCGAACATGCATTTGCACAGGCTCATATGTCATCTGCTTTAAAAGTCCTTCACAGGAGTCACATGATCAGTTTTCATCAGATTGTCAAACACGGATCTATAAAGCCTGACAGGCAGCCTTTCTTCCGGTGCCACACTTTCAAGTCTAGACTTATTACTAGTATATACATATATATATTAGTAACAAGTCTCCTAAATGGCTTCCAAAACAACAATACATTAACAAAGCTAATAACCCTTTTTTGTCTTCATCTTTTATTAAATATATCTTCAGTAATTGTAACAGTTTTTAATTTAAAATCACACAAACTAGATTATTTAAGGATTTCCCCCCTAAAGCAGATCATTTTAAGGTTTGTATTTAATTTTTATTAGCAGAAAGCATAAAAACATACTGATGTTCTTTTTTTTAGATGGCAATGTGTTGTTATTTTAAAACGATAAAGTTTCGTTTATTAACTAAAATACCTAAATATAGAGAACTCTTTGTTTTTAAGAAATTCTTTAGCTCCACTTGGTTCCTGCAAGGAACCAGCCAATATATTCATGCAATTTTCAATTATGCTTGAAATTTGTTGTCACCTAATCATCCAGGTCATTTTTTTTTAATTATTTTTTATTTGTTTTTTGCAACAGGAGTAAGCTAGGGGCCAAAGTAATAATGGGTTCTTAGACCATCTGTGAAGCAGAGGCAGACTAACTATGACATTTCTTTTCAGTCACTGGTTGGAACTAGCTTTTTAATTGGAAATATGAGGTTTCCTGTTGATGCTTTTGAAAATAAACAGAGAAAAAAAAACACCGGGGCAAAATCCTTAAAAAAGTAATCCCTTATAAGTGTCAAAAATGCAATGTAACACACATAAATGAATAAAGAGAAAGCCAAAAACATTTAAAAAAAAAAAAAACTTTCCAGTGTGAAAATGTGGTGTGAAACAAAGTGGATAAAGCATCATAAACTTATAGGTCTACTGTGCCAAAACTGCTCATCTCCTCTAACGCAATATACATTAACATAATTACATATTAGAAAAACAAAAAATTCCTTAGTATATGCATTGCATTATATAAGCAGCTGGGAAAATATGCCAATACATGTAAGTAGCAACTTTTTAACAAACAAAAAAAAAACAACAGATTTATTAAATATTTGTGGACAGTTAATGTATTTTATTAAAATTGTTATGACATTTCATCAATTTTTTTTTCATCAGTGCATCAGACAGAAATTATTTTGTGAAGTTCACCTATTAGAAACAGTTTAGGCAAGAAGAAAAAAAAACACACAAAACAACGTTTTTACAGTTTTATAGCAAATAAATGTCTTGTTATTAACAGGAAAAAAAAAACTATCTTTGGACTCCATTCCCTATCATATTTTACAGTTTCTATAAAAACCTGTGTCCCACCAACAACACAGATTTACAATGCTGCCCTGCACTGTCCAACCTTGGTATTGCATTGTGGGAAATCCCCAATCCGCTCCTGCTGCAGCCAGAGGGTCATGCTGACAAATCACAGATGCCAAGGAGAATAATAAAAAATACTGGGGAAAGACAAATAAAAAAATGAAATCGAGCAAGCATCTAAGAATATAAATAATAACCCATAGTTGTCAAGTCGATTTATAAATAAAGTTTGAACAAACTAAATTAAAATGTCATGTGTTAAACAGCATTTTTTTAAATGAATGGATGGATTGTGGATTCCTCCCTTTGGTACATGTTTGCTGCTGTTGAACAGATTGCCATTAAAATGCCTGATTACCCATCAGATGATTTAACACCATAAAACAACTTAACAGTAGTGTTTGCACACTCTTTGCACACACACAGCTTGTCTGTTTGTGTTCGTTGCTGCGGGGTGTTATATGTACCATGGCTTTCACGGCCATATGGGAGGCATTATTTTACAGTCACACCACAGGACTGCACACTTCACCATTCTTTTAAATAGCGGACGAGCTGAAAAAGCAAAAAACAAAACAAAAAAAAAGATAGCAGAAATGTTGCACATTTAGAGGTTTCATATTTTTCTCAATTTAAACCGTCACTCAAGAGTCAAAAACGGTTACATATGCTCATAAAACAATAATAATAATTTTAAAACAATTCTTCTTCAGACAAAAAAACCCATTTGATCGTTTGTGGTTCCCTCTTTCAAGCATAAGCTGGTGTTTCAGCCAAAGGTTGTTCCTCCACAGGAAAATGCCATAGTTCCATCTACTGTTTTCTGTATGTTCTGACAAACTGCTCCCACAAGATCAAGCAGACGTGCCCAGGTCAAGGCTGACTGACAGCTATTATTCTTCAGCGACCTTCTGCTGGAACACTCCTTCCCATGTCCATCCTCTTTCTGTCATCTTATTTTCTCAATTCCCCACTTTCTGCCATAGCTGTTCTTCTCTCTTGCTCATGCAAGTCTTGTGTTGTTTGACGTACAAATTTGAAATGACTGTAAGTACCATCTACCTCTGTGGTCACAAAGTGGAAACAGGTGATCATAATGCTCAGGAAATGGTTATATACTAAAACAGGAAAGAGCCTTTCAATGTTTTCTGCAGCTATTTGTGGTTTATACCAAATAGAGGAGCTTCAGCTGCAGTTACAGTTAATTTCATCTAATTAGTAGTGACATGTCAAGTAAACAACACTGGTATTGGATAATGTGATGAGAATAAGGGGCAATCTGTTCTGAAGAAATGCATCCTCCAACTGAGCATTCGTTTTTTCTTTTTTAATCCACTTAGCACAAGAAAACCAAAAAACCTAAATTCCCAGGCTCCTTTCTCAGGCCCTGATCCGCATTTGGCCTTCAACGGGAAAAACCAGTAATCTAATCTCAAGCTAAGACCAAATGTTGCCAATTTTCAAAACCATGGTTTTATTTCAGGGAAAGACATCACAGGTGTGTTTTTGAAGCAGAGAGTGTTGTGGATTACACTTTGAACATGTTTCACTTGGTGCAAGACACAGATCTGGAATCAATTCTTCAGCTGAGCATGTGGTCAGGAGTTTTGTGGTGCCTTTTGAAACTTCTTTGAAGTGGAAGACCCACAGTGTGTTTAAAAACTATTCAGTCTTAAATGGAGAGTGTCTTTTTCAAGCAGGACAATTTCTCCTTCACATTCACTAACTTTCACTTGTGGGTGAACGTGCTGGGACGATGTGGGCTTCAGCGTTCTATTAGTTTTCAGATACATTCCATTAATAATATGCTAACGTTTTTGTTTGTATAATAATAGAGAAAAATGAACAAAGCATCATTTTCTTAGTTTTTGAATGATCTGTTGTTTAAAATGTCTTGTGGTGTTTTTCAGACTGGGTAAACCATTTGTTCTGGACCCAGTCCACTTCATTTGGTCCACATCAAGCTCTAAACCTTGCATTTCGGTCTGTATTTAGACTGCCGTCAAGCAGCAATTCCTGATTCGAACCAAAGCAAGTAAACAAAACTATACGTATAAAGATCACGTCACTCATTGGTCAGGAATTATGAGGGCGGAGCAGAGCAACTAGAGACAGAAATAATGGAAGTTCTGCGCTTTGCAGTCCTTTTCGCGATAGTGCATTCAAACTTTATATTTTGCTGACCAAATCTAAACCCCTGTATCAACGTCAGGCGCAACACTTTTTACACTTTTTACTGCTGCTTTGGTCCGGTGAAGGCATACTGGAGAGCGGTTACTGGCAAGCAGACATCTAAGAAGGTACACTGATAGTGTTTATGACATATAGATTGTGGGGAAAACAGTGAGAAGCAATGTGAAACACACTAAAGGTTGTTTTGGTGAGCCTGCATTCATCCGATCACATTTCAATTGCTGTGTCTCATTGTTGTGGTGTTATAGCATTGGTTTGAGAGAATTCTGTTAAGGAACTACAAGGTAGCTTAAAGAATGATGTCACAGCGGTGTGTGCCGTGTAACGAAATACAGAAAAGCATGTAAGAAGTGTTTTCAACTGTAACAAGAAAGGAGTTGAACCTTTTTTTTTCCTCTTTGATAGTTCGACAATAGTTGATTTACATTTGTCCGTGGCTCAAGACTACCTCGAAAGATGGGTCAGAGAGCGGCTCCTGGTCCCGGACCAGGGTCTACTTGGGTGTGTTCAGACTGAAAATTTGTTCCAGATTAACTCTGGCTCACTTTAAGCAAACCAAATGTGTCCAGTCTGGATACACTCTTAAAGTCCCACTTCAATCATCTTTTAATCTACTTTCAAAGCGTTCTCAGCAAAGCATTCTCAGGTCCTATACCATCCTATTCTTAGCCTTTTGTGGTAAACAATAGGATAATATATAGCCTTTGGCACACAAAAGAACAAATTTTTAATAAAATATTAGTTAAATTTCCTAAACTCTTTTCCAACACGGAAGTGGGTGCCGCCCATTTCATGGTGTCAACATAGAGTTGATCTCGGCAGCGTTTCTGTGTCTCGCCACGAAAACAAACAACTTCCAAACTTTTGTTCAGATTTATGTGCATATTGTGCATATGAAGAGAAAGCGTTTGAGACGATTATTACTAACAATTCGAATGAAGAAATAGTCAGAAACACAGTTCTAAGCTGAACATCCATCAGGAGAATAATGCTACAAGGACAAACACCAAAAACACTATTTTCATTGGAGTGGGTCTTTAAGTGTGTGGATAAGCCTACAATGTGCACATCGGATTTCCTAACACTGATTCAATGTGCTTGATTTATGATAATAAAAACAAGTCTGCCTTTTGTCTTAGTGTTTATTACAATGAGACTTAACCTCAGCTCCTCAGTTTGATTTAGATGGTCATTGTCGTAAAACTGAAGAGTGTGAGGTCACTGCTCACTTTGATTGTCCTGGGTTATGCAGAAGTCATTACAAGAAGATGCTTTATTTTTTACCTTTGAATTTTTGATTGAGTTGTTTTTTGGCTGAGCATGCATCCAACCGAAGCAACATAAAATGGACCAGCATATTTCAGAGAGAAACAAACGACCTGGACAGAGGGGAAACCCATCACCTGACGGGGCAGTTTTTAAAGCTTAGTTGCACAATTTTATGGAAAATGTTAGTGATAAAAGTTGATTCTTTTATAAACAATATAATAAAGAAAGAACTGACAGGGATTTGGGGGAGCTGTGAATAAGCTCTGAAAAGTCTTCTTTGTGTATTGGTGTCACTTGTTTGTTAAGGTCTGAAAGGGGCAGGTACGCTTTACTGCCAGAAATAACAGCCGCGGTTCGCTGCCATCTGCAGCCCTGCATCCTGCCAGTGAGGAAGTAAGGGTGTACATGCCATTACAGGGAGGTAACGCAGGACATGAATCAAGCCAAAGAGTCACAAGTTCAGTTCCTTGATGAAGAGTCATCACTGAGATTGTGAAGCAGGTTGTAAACTGTTGTGAAGAGTTACAAACTGCGGTTGCAGAGCGGTGAAGCTTGCCCGGAGTCTTTGGCATTGTAAAATGTTATTTTTGGAGACAACAGTCTAATTATCTTTCTTTGCAGAAGGAAAGCATGCCAGTCTGACTGGAGATAAAGATCATGCAACTTTGGCTAGGAAGTCAGAGCTTTCTCTTTGGTGGTCATTTATAGTACAGTCTGAGGGATCTTTTGATTCCTCAAGGTCATCATCGTAACAGAAAAATGAGTTTCCTCTGCACGAGAAAAAACAGCTAAATGTAGAAAAGTCATTTAATTATCAGTTCAAACATTTTTACCTAAATTCAGCAAATTGGTCAATCCAAGCTAAAATGTATTTAAATGTGTTAAGGATTAATATAACACTGTGACACTTGTAAATTGAGTTAAATACATTTTAACCTTTTATTATACCCAAGTGTAGTCTGGTCCTTTAAAAAATTTTTTGGACCATTGTAACCATTTAAAAAAAAATCCAAAATAGATTAATATTTCTTGACAACTTTTATTTTTATTCAAAAACAATTAAATGATAGAAAAAACAGATAATCAAAATTTGTTAAAAAAATACAAAAAGAAAAAAAAGAAAATGCAGATAAATGAATGTAAACTGTCATTATCTATGTTTCTATAAGTGATACATAAGTAAAAGTATATAAGCAAACAATCAAACCCTAAATCAATAAAAAAGGGAAAAAAAACTGTAGATTTGGAATGTAGCATGAGCACATCATGTGATCTTGCCATGTGACTTTGGGTCAGGAAGCTCCTGCTTGCTCTCTCAGAGATCCCCAGCACAGCTGAAGTTGACCTTTCCCCTTCTTCCCACAGAGCCACAGCCTGGCTGGAGCCTGTGCATGTGTGCCAAAGCGTGTGTGTGCGTAAAATGTGTGTGTCCTCTGTGACACTGGGACGACCCGAGCCACTTTCACCTGGACTTGTCTGTCAGTGGTGAGGTGCCTCCTGGGTGGAAGGCCGGGCCCCCTCCCTCCTTCTGAAACACTGAAAAGTAATGACATACTTCTGCGGAGCATTCCTCCATTCCCAGGTCACTCAGACCCAGGAGAAGAAAGCTGCACACAGGAAGGTCAAAGAGAAGATTTGGAAAGGGGAGAGGAGATGCAGAAGAGACAGAAAGAATGACTGTGGGGAGGTGATAAGTGATCCCAGTGGAGTTCTGCTGTGATCCCATGGAAGTGAAGAGCTCGGGACACCTGTTCTACGGATCACATTCATGTTCTCTGCTTCAAGCACATGTGGCAATTTGAAAGACAGAGATCCAGATTTGCTTGGTCTTCTGTGTTGATTTGAAATGTGTCAGGATAAAGTTTTCAAGAGGAAAGGAAAAACGCTCAAGCTAAGATGCACACACTCTCGTGCCAGCTTTTTCCCAGCAGAAATCCCTCAGCCCACTCTTCAAACTCTCTTTCTCTTTGGCATATCACCGTGTTTCACTAATGATGTGATTGCTTATATCAACAAAAATAGGACAAGGATGAAAAAACGGGGCAGCGTGGGCCAGAGGACAGGCCAGTCAAATCTGGGGATGGTGCTGCTCGTGCGGAGACGCCTGGAATAATGGGAAAAGAATGCAATATAATGACTCCCCTGGGATGGGTCCAGCTGAAGGCCCTGCGAATCGCCAAAAACAAACACTTGAAGAGAACAGAGTGCACACACAAGGGCTTTAACAGCCCCCTCGCCTCCTCAACACACACATACACCCTCCTCCTCTTTCCTGTGCCGACCTACTGGAGTCTGCTGTTTTTGTTGGCTGCTTGCAGGCTTCAGATGAAGAGCACCCTCTCCGTTCCTCACTCCTTTTTACTTTCTCTCCTTCTTGCTGTCAGGGAACTGCTCATGACATCTTCGGAGGGAACCTTGAGAATCACTGCCTGCCCTTGTCCGTGTCAATAATGGTGGTCCTAGTTCAAACCCCTGTTCTAAAATTCTGCTCCAATTCCCCCCTTATTTTTCCCCCATCACCTGTCCATGTGTTCGTGTGCGCTTGTGTTTTCTTTGTACACTGATATTGACAGCTTGATTGCTCCTACCCCAAAAAAGAGCCCTTCATCTCAACCCTGGCAATCACACGAGCACACATTATGTTCCAGCTGTCAAGAGTGAGTGCTTTCTTTTCCGGTTCTGCTCCTTAATGTATGTGTGTGTTACTCTGAGTCCTCCTGCCATGTTGGCAGGTAGGAAAGCTTGTGTAAGTGTACTTTTTTTGCAGAGACACACAAACCAGTGTGTGCACACACACTCCTGTAGCTGAGGACACGGAATCTTCTCTAGTAGTTTTGAGGATTCCTGCGGTCTGTGTGAGCCAGTTGTGCTTAACAGGGATGGGGCCAAGCGGGTCGGAGCCTCCTCCAGCATCCAGCTCTTTGACTCAGGATTTGGGCACTTTGCCAGAAGCTTTTCCACCATGAGCTTCGAGTTTCCAGAGGATGCTTGGAACTCAGTGGCCTGCATCTCTGCAAGGAGCAGGTTTACGGTCAAGCTGTGGATAATGATTGTAAAAATGATATTGGTTAATTGTTGACAGAATTTTGACCCCTGAATTCATTCACATGTATACAACTTTTACTTTAAGTTAACTTAAACAAATTCACATATTTTAGTATTTTGAAATAACGAGTGCTTAATAGATAGCATGAATTATTGCTTCTCTAGGGCTTCTCTTAGAAGTGGGAGAACACAACAGAAGTTTTCTTTAACATTTCTGCAGCAGATGAATCACAAGAACAAAGATTTCGCTAACTTTAATTCCACTCTCATTTTCTTTGTTCTGCTGATCTCCACCATGACAACCACTTTTGCAATTCCCTCTCTCAAGCCATGCTGGGCTGGAAGCCAGTGTCTAGAGAGAAAAACGCTCTTATTTTCTGCTTTTCTTCTCTCAGACAACACATTTCCATTGGAGTGAAAATGTAGGCTTTAGAATTTCAGGACTGGCTTTCCTCTGGATACTTCAGTTCTTAACATATGTATTAGATCACTGACTGTGTGAACAATGAGGCTGGCCAAATTAAACCTTTTCTCAGTTTTTTCTTAATTAAATTATTTGCAAAAGAAAAGCTTTTTTTTATGGTTTTTATAATAAATTGTTTTCCTAGATAAGATGTAAAACATGTCTAACAATGAGGATAAAGTCAATAGGTTGGTGTAAAATAGGCTTTTTATTATTTTTATCAAGTTTTTAAATCTTCTGAAGATTATAAAAATAACTTAAATATAGCATGTTTAAATAAAAAAAAATAAATGTGTGCAGTATTGCCTGTATATCAGACAGGTGGTCATATCATTTTCACTTTAGCTTAACTGTAGGCAGAGAAGCAACTCACACATTCTCATACAATTTTCAGAGAGAAAAGGAAGAAGAAAGTATCAAAATGCCGCTTCTATAGGTTCAAGTTCACTTTATTTATCGACGTCTGTCTTCAAGCCTTCATGAGTGTGCGTCACGGCGCACATGTGTGTTTACCATGATGCTTCACCTCAGCTCTCCCACAGCTTCCCAGCAACTTCCCGAGGATGAAAGCGAATGAAACCCCAGACTACTGGGGCTCCACAGCCAATTAGGATTGTTTATTTAGCCAGCCACGGCCGCCTAGCAGAACAGGAGCACACAGCCAGCCACACAGCCCTGCAGGGGAAACCTCTCCTCTCTTGCTTTCCCTCTTTTTCCACTTGTTTAAACTTCACTAGCTCCATGTCTTCCTCACCTCACGCTACTCTCTATTCCTTCTCTTTTTTCTATAACTTAACCTTTTTTGCCATGTCCCAGAAGTCATTAGGTGATGATAGCAATCAGGTTTATTTGGTTTTGTTTGGAGATATGATTGCTGCAGTTGTGTATAATCCAGCATTTACATACTACTCGCAGTATATAAACACAAGTCTGAATCTGCTTATTTCTGTCTTTCTACATCTCTAAAATTCATCTCTTGGTATAGTAAAGGACGACAGGGATAAGGATTGTCATGCTGCAGCATCTGTGTCCAGTGTTTCTTCTGTTGTTTCCTTTTTTTCCATAAAGTATCTGTGGTTTCTCCCTGTTTGACCTATATGTGCAGTGTTTTTTTTCTTCCCCATGTAAAACTTAAATGTTGAGTTATTACTTTGCAGAATTTCTACGGTATTGATGCACTTCCTTTTTTTATTTTAACTTTCACCAATCGGATCTCATCTGAAGTTTTTTTTTTTTATTCCAGCAAACCAGCTATCCCTTAGTATGATTTACATACTTAAGAGGAGCTAAAAAATAAAGGGAACAGCCATCAACCCGCATCCTCTTCCTCATCCATCACTGAGGTCAGGGCTCTACATCTTCTCGCCTTTCCTTTTTTCCACTTCTAACACTCTGTCTGTCTCTCAACCATTTTTCCTTTCTTTTCCTCTCATCAGCACAAATTTCGCCTGATAGATTGGCTCACTGACTGATGTCCTAAGAGGGTGTTCAGTATGGTGGAAGTTGGCAGCGTGGCAGTGAGGTGAACCAGAACAATTAAATTCTAGCATCAATAAATCTAAAGTCACTTTTAGACAAGCTGAACATAAAGTTTTTAAACACAACCTATTTGATGCAGACTAAACGTTCAGGCTGGATGCAGATGTTTATCTTAAACAAAAAAAAAGGAAATCAAATCTCTATGATAATTAACAGATGGCAGATTGTGTCTTGTTTTTTCTTTCTGATGAAATACAACTATATAAATATGCTCCTTTGAAATGTGATGAAAACTTTTGATATTTTTTTGTTTTTTCAGTATTTTGCTGTTTTGCTATTTGTCAGCAGTTGTTGTTTAAATGGATAAAAAAAACAACTGCCCAGAACTCCTATGAACCTTTTATCCACACTATTATCTTATTACCAAAGGATGAGCAAATGAAGATATCTTATATCTTGCCTTGATGTGATTCTGCAATGTACTGTTGTCTTTGTCCCTTCCAGTTTTGCCCACAATGCCTGTTTTTGGCTCCAGCCTTCTCAATCTCTGCACAGAATAAAGTAAGTATGAAAATATTAATATGAATTCAGGAAGCTCCAGTGGCTCATATTCTGTTATTTTCTGTTTTTACAGGACTGCTTTCCCTCTACTCCAAGTGTTTTTCAACACAGCTGGAAGATGTGCGTTCCTTCTGCGGGTCACATTGCAAACAAGACAAAGACGACTTCATGAATCACCTTTGGAAGTTAAATCTTGAAGGGCAAATGGGAGGAAATGAGCAAGTAAAAACAAGTGACAAAAAGTATGGGAGTTTGACTGAGTGAGCTTACACATGGCGGAATAAAGGTCTGTTCACTGACTCGTTCCACATGGGTGCCTGTGGTTTGGGCCTGTCGTGGCCACAGAGCATGCTTGTATATGTATGTGTGGCTGTGTGCATGCTCTAAGTCTTCCTCAAGCCCCTGCTCAGCAGCATGGACCCTGCTGTGGATAGCTATTAGTCGTCAACACTAAAAGTCTAGTAAAGTCCTTTTTGCAAGTTAAAACTCCACTTGAACAAGCAGATATGATTTTAGAACAGTGTTGGCTAATGTCTTAATGGACAAGATGTATCCTGCACAAACTAAATTTTAAAAAGCCTTATTTTATTTTTATTTTTTTGTTTCTTTTTGGCCGCAAACAGCCTTATTCCTGATGCAAATTAGAATATAAATTTAAGGCAAACTGGTATTTCAGTTATAACCTGTGTGTAAATGTTCATCCTAAATTTATTAAGACTCAGAAGACATTAAATATTCATGAAAACAACTAACTTCTTACAAAAATCTCAGCTAAGGTTTTACATTTAAGTAGTACCCATATAGATCAAATATAAACTAAAATTAGGACATTGTTATATGATTATTTATTAATTGATTCAGCTCCCTCTACTTTGGTGTGGAATTCTAAAATCCTTTATTATGACAGTGAAGACAAAGTGATAGTAGCTTGCTTGCAGCATCAAATGACAATAAAGAGAAGAGGAGGAGTGGAGATGAAGGTGGTAGAGTTTCATTTTTTGAGGATCTTCCTTCTATAGGAGGATGATGGAATAATTTTGAATTTTTTAAGACCCGGGCGAATAGTTGTACTACCCCTTTACACAGGACCCCACTTAAGCAGAATTAACTACTGTGGTAATATAACCCCAAATGTGATGTCCATGCATGTGGACGCTAAGAATCAAAAGGTTAAAGGGACATCACAAAATGAAAACTCAATTTTGGAGATAAAATAAGAGAAACCAAAAGGAGACCCAGGACTGGCCAACCCCAGTCCTCAAGAGCCACAACCCTGCCTGTTTCTCCCTGGACTGCTTGATGCTGACTATGTAAATCAGGTGTATTCAGATAACCAGGATGTGGAATCACTTGAGTCAGCTAATCAGCAGCAAACGGTCTAGGGAGAGCTGGAAAACAGTCAGGGTTGTGGCTCTTGAGGACCAGGGTTGAGCCACCCTGATTGACATATAAAGGAAAAGAGCATAAACATGTTGATGCCAAGCTGAAGACAAAAAAGAAGCTCAATCAGGGTGTTAATGGATGAAGCAAAACTTCACTTTTATTTATATGGACCTCTCAAACATGCAAGCTTTTCACATTACTTTTTTTTTTTTTAAAGAAAATAAGATTTTTCTCTCTCATGTGGAACACTTTCATTTGAGGATTCCACAGAAATTGTGAGACATTTTGTCTGACAATCCAAGACAGAAAAGATATGAAAACATGTATTTTCTGCTTAGATTCATCCTCAGGCACACACGCTACAGAAAAATACATGGTTCTGTAGCATTGTCGTGCCTGGTTGTCTGTCTTTATGCAAGATGATGAACTGACAATCTGTTCATTGATTCTGTCAAATGCCAGATTACAAGAGGAATAATCTTTAGATAATCTACATGTAAGTAAAATTGGATTGCAGGACTCCATTCAGTAGTTCTTTAAGCCGTGTTGCTTGGATGCCTATAGCTGATCAGCGTTTTTCCCACCAAATTAGAAATGAACAAAGTAGAGAAATGATGAACAATCCGTCTCTTTTTCAACCACTCAGAAACTCCTAAATGAAAACAATGTCCGGACTGTGTTCTGATTTCTTCAAAGTCTTCTTCTAGCATTCTTTGTGCAACCGTCAGGTTGCTGGACTGCATACCACCCCAGCTATTGTTTTCATTTCCCATCCATTAAATACAGCTTTAGGAGAAAACAGAGAGAAAGAAGGGAGCGAGAGGAGAGGTGGGAAACAATCTTGGGAGGATCCGTTGCTACCGGACGGAGTGTTTATCATAACAGCTGCCGTCCACAGGGGAAACTTGGCTGGAAACATCAAAGCTTCCTTCACAGCCCACCTCTATCATCCTATGAACAACCATAAAGACACACACTTTCACATGCTACCCCTTTATAACGTGAAAAGTAAAGCAATTATCAAAACTCAACCAAAAGTTAAAAAAAAAAGTTAAAGTGAAGCATGTTTTAGTCTTGATTGCTTAAACCGTTAACTCTCAGCCCTGAGGTCTGTTTTTACGATTGTTCTGGTTTTTGTGTAAATGAATTAAAGTTCCATTTGAGTGGCGCCCCTTGTATATGCCAACACATTCTTCAGATCGAGAGCTGAGCTGGCCGAGCTTCAACACATTGCTCTTGCAGACTCTTTAATAAGCAGCAGCCCTCACAAACCCTCCCCAAAAGACAGAGAGCGCAAGGGGGGGTTTGAGGAGGGGGTGGGGGTGGGGGAAAACAGGATGGGGGAGCCAAAAAGAGGCATTCTTATACCGCCCTTTTACCGGACTGTTCAAAGGCTCAGAGGATGAGGTTACAATTTATTTCCTAGTTAAGTTTATCCCTCTCCTGTGAGAAGAATCCAACTGTGCCAGTCTGCTGCCACCTTGAGGCGAACAACATGAACTGTGTCACAGCACACATGCCCCCCTCTGCAATCACGTTTAATTTTATCAATAACAGTAGCAAAGCTGTTGGGTGAATACAATTTATTGATTTAACCATAATAAAGGACGTGCTCAAAGAAGGAACGGGAGAAGGATGCCACAGTTAAAGCAGAAAGGAGGGACAGGAAGATCAAATAGGAGGTTCATGGATGTAGTGAAGGAGGACATGATGGTGGTTGGAGTGAGCAAGGAGGATAGGATCAGATGGTGGCAAATGATTCACTCTGATGACCCGCAAAAGAGTCAGCCAAAAGAAAAATCCAGTATTTGGAAGTCACATATGCAGACGAAGTGAGGGTAACTGCAATAATATGACTCTTGTTCATTTTAAAATGAAAACATCAATGTTTTGTATAATTTGATCCCTGCTTATTGGGTCAGAATATGTGACAACACATTCACCTATTCAGTAAGGGCATGTGTTTGCTTGGATTTGTTAGGAGATATTCTACTAGTTTGCAGTTCTTATTGTTTCGACAGAGTCTCAAGATTTGATGAGTACAAAAAAAAGAAAGTAAAATGGTTCATATTGGATCTGTTGACTCTTTCTTCCAGTAAACAAGTTCTTTTCTGTTTGTTAATTTATTCATTCATCTCCTAATCAATTTCTCTCTCTTTGGGGTCACAGCGCTGACGGAGCCCACGCATGCACGGGGAGAACATGCAAACTCCACACAGGAAGGTTCCCTGATGATGTTCCCAGCCCGGATTCAAACCAGGGGCCTTCTTGCTTCCTGTTAACCACTGCACCATTGTGCAGCACCTTTGAAATATGTAAAAAAAATATATAAATTTAACTCATGCTGCATTTTGCCCTGCTGTATTTTCACAAAATTGTAATCAAACTGTAACTTAAAAAACATTGATCACTTATTGTCATTTTAACTCAAATTTTGCTCGATGAAGCAAGCATGGTAACATGATTAAATGCACATAAACAGCAACCTAATGTATTTCTGACAGGGTTTGGGAAAAAAGCCACAAAAAAGCAGGAAAAAAATATTCTAAAAGTTTATCTGCAGTTAAAACGTATCATGCAAATCTTTACTGATACTTGTACAACCCAGAACTGAGTTTGTTCACTGTATTTGACCCATCCTGAACACTGAACTCCAGTCACAGCCTTACTTGGGAATAATTCAGTGGTTTAAACCCCAAATCCAAACCAGTAATGCTGACTTGAAGCTAAGTCACAGAATATGGACTTCTTATCTTCTTTCGTTGAAACATTTAATCCAAATTGCTTCATCGGTAGCTTCTATATTGCAAATAGGCTCCATTTTTAGTGTTTGGTATGACGTGACTGTAGATTTGTGGACACTCTATCACTAGGCCAGTAAGTTGGTAATATAAAAAAACTAAAAAATGAGGAATACATCTCACAAAAATTCAAAATTGCAAGTTTATCACCTTATAAATATTGTTTTAAAACATTGTAAATGTATTTAATTTCTTTTTTACGGCCGTGCATGTGTGCAGTGTCATTTTTGGGATCTCTCCACCCTCTCTGAGGCCGCCCAGCTGAAACAACACAAAGTGTTGGACAGTTTAGAGCCCTGATCCACTTTCTTCTAATTCTGCCAGATTTTTGATCTGTCCATTCATCTTATGCCAAAAATTCTGTCACGGCACCAAGCAGTATGCAATATTCCAGTGTGACTGTGATTAATTTGTGAGAATTTTCTCTCTGTGTAAGTTGTGTCGTAAGTCTACAGATATAGCAAATGAAATGATTCCAATGGACAAAAACCAGTGTTGTAACCTGTGGTCCAACTAGAAAAATGACACACTGTGAGAATGTGAAAAAAAACATCAGTTATACATGTTCTATAAAAATGACATAAAAAATATTGACAAAAGTTGGTCATAAAATAAAGCTTTAATAAAAAAAAAGATTTATCGCAGGACTTGCAGCAATGCTCTGATACCGACACATACTAGAATGAATGACGTACAAGGTGCCACTCACACATGCCATAAAGATGTGGTTTTACTGTAACAAGCTGAACACATCCTACTGTGAAATCTTGACATCTCTTTTTAGAAATAGATCAAGTCCAGCAAAGACAGTGTAGCCACTAGCACTTTTTCTGGAACCTACAGAGCGACTAAAGTTGCAGCCATTTGATATCAGCCTTTTCAGAAAATATAGGCAGGGAAAAGACACGTAACTTAATTATTGGAAGTATGAAAAGGGATCATTAACAGTAGATGGAATTCTTGTTAAACTATTTTCAGACAAATGTTTCCGTAGAGGGGAAAATGACCTATCTTTATTTTAAACTTTAGTCCATGGCTGCTCATTTCAGACCCACTCACACCACGATAAGTGATGCTGACATGATTTACTTGAACACACACTTTGCAAGGGCAAAGCGTCTTAGTTTCAAGTTGTGAAGTGGAATTAACGTTATTTTATTATAGATCAAGAATTCCATTAATTGTCTGAGTCATTACTTCAACTATATTTATAGTTCATTCATCAGACAGTTGCCTTTTTGAAATGCGTTAACTTTTTTGCTCAGAGGAGGGCAGCAGAGTGTGCTTTTCAGTCCTCAAGAGAGGAAGCCTGCACATTTGCAAACTCACACATGCATGAGGAAACCACTTTGACTCATCACGCTCAAATGTGTTCTTCTGCACGTGTGCACATGCCGAAAAATGCCCGTGCACATGTTACAACAACGAGGATACATCCAGCATTATATTAAAACTCCTTTCTCATGACAGCCCCCTCTGCAGAGGCAAACGGCCATTCCACAGGGGACGTCCTACTGAAGAATGAAAAGCAATGCTTTTAAATATAGCGTATTTGTGTTGGCATAGGGATAGCATAGGGTTACAAAACATAATCAAAAATAACAATGAACACAAATATTAACTGAAGGTAAGAAGTAACAACTGGCCATTTTAATCATTGATATTTAAACTTTATTTATTGAGCTATTGAAACACAACAGGGAACTGCAGCTTATTCAGAACTTTGCTGCTCAGGTTCTCACAAGGACCATACAAGCAGAACCACATTAGTCCAATTCTGAGGTCTTTGCACTGCCAGAGGATAGACTTTAAAGTTCTGTTGCTGTTTAATAAACCTTTGAATGGTTTAACACCAAGATACATGATTAACCTTCTGATCTCATATAGACCAACCAGACCTATATGGATCCAGTCTTCAGTCGTCAGTCCCTAGAGTTGAAACCAAACATGAAAAAGGTGCATTCAGCTTCTATGCTCCACAGATCTGGAACAGACTTCCAGAAACACTCACTTTATTCAAATCCAGGTTAAAGATCAAGGAAACTGAGAGGAGGTTTTCTCTTTGACACGAGAAGTGATTGGGTTTCCCTCCACAGGTCAGAGAAAGTTCATTAGTGTGCTGTTAATCAAAGAAGGAAAAGCGTTTTCTTTTTAACTGATATGAGAGTCAAATAAGATGATCTGTTAAAGGTTACTTTGGTTTTATAATTTTAAACCACAAAGAAAATAAATGTAGTGTAACTGAAGTCTAACCTTCTTCATGATATTTCATGCCTCAATTGCTTCAAGTCAATTAAGCAAAAATTCCAGTACCTCTTTTTTTTCTTGAGGCTGAGAACACTTTGTAATGTTTGCATTCCTGATCTGAATTCTCAACATTTTCTACCTCGAGATTCGTGGACATCTGTCCAACCAGTGCTGCCTTCACAGCAGGTAAATGATAAGTAGCATATCAAAAGAATTATTCAAAATGCTGACATGCATCCAGTCTCACTTATGCTCCATGTGGAATATCCATATTTGCAGGAGAGATTCTGAGGAACAGAAGACGGTGCTGGGGGATGGCAGCCAGACACAGAAGTGTTTGGAGAGTGCAGCACCATCATTTTTTCATGGGATTGGTTGTGAGTGCTCTGAACCCAAAGGCAGCTGGGCTCAAATAGTAACAGAGGCTGGGGTGAAAATGATAGGATTCAGGTTACCAAAGGTAGGGACTGTCTAAATATAAAATAAACATAAAGCACTTTCCCTCTATCACACTTTCAGAGATGTGCATGCAAATGTGTCAGCCTTATGCATTCTGTGTTTCATTATGTGCACGCATCACGGCTTTGAACCTGGATGAGTCTAGAATTTGTAGTACCCATCTCCAAAAGCCAAACTGCACCCCTGCAAATATCTGTTCTGACAGCAGTTACTTTTGCTGATTCACTCACGTGTCAGCCTGAGTCCAGCGCCTCAACAGCAGAGCTTTTTTTTTTCTTACAGGGGACAGATTTTGCAGCCGTCACTTTCTCTGAGACAAAGTGCCCGTGGCTTACCCACAGCTGTCAATACTGTGGCAGGAGGGAGCTGCTAAAGTCACCCCATCCAGCACTAACCGTGATGCACATTTAGAGAAAGCCACATCTTCTGCTCCTGTTACAGACATGGCGTCCTCCTTGAACTCTGAAGGTGACCTCATCGTGGCACTACTTCTTCACAGACATACGACAAAAGACTTATCCTATTCAAGAATACATTTGAATAATGATCTTTAAAAAGGAAAGGGGGTATTATTTTCCCAAGAATAGAATAAAATGTGAGTAAAGGCAGCCTTCATCATGGGGCTCTTCCTCTGGGATGCTGTGCTTTGTTGCTGCTGCAGTGACATAACATTCGGTTCTGTTTCAGATCTGCCCTCACAACCTGTCACAGAGCCGAATTAGATGTGGAACAGGTGCAGCATGAAAGGATAAAACTGAAAGGTACAACATCCAAGTGATGTTGCAAAAACAGATGAGCTTTGCATAGTTTATAAGACATTGAGCAATAACGATGTCTCCTAGACCCTGACTGTTAAAGTAGTACTAACAGTTTTTGATTTGATTGGGCGGTTTTTTATTTCACCCTATGTGCAAAACTGCAAAAGAGCTTTTTACAAGGTAAAACACAGTGTTACAAGGGGAAGTGGGGGAAGCACCCATGGGCAGAGAGGGGGGCGCAGGAGTTCCAGGTGAACAAGGGTTTTAATAACTTAACCAAACTACAAACACAAAACCACTGCAGAACTAGCAAGCAAGCTTGAAAGACTCGAAAACTCGAAATGGGGAAAACATCAAAGCTACAAACTATGGACCAGCACAGGAGGAAGGGAAAGACAAGACTTAAACACACTTAAACACACTTAAACACACTTGAAGCCAACACAAACCAGGAAATCCTACAAAATAAAACAGGAAGTTAACTCAAAGCATCACAGAACAAAAAACCACTGGAACGCAAAAGCAAAGAAACCAAAACCGTGACGCACAGTTTGAGAAGCACATATTTCATTAGCATTTCTAATAGTTTCAAAGTAAATCGGATTATAAACACCTGAACTTTGAGAAACATATTTGGCAAACACCCTCTAGCATCGTTGTCATGGTAACAAACTGGTCCAGTAGGTCCAGGGCCTGGACAGTATCATTGTGCTCCCCTCTGTATCAACAATTTTAAGTGTTAACTGCATTTTTCTCTTCAAATGTGCGCAACACCATTCGAACAAATTGAAGCATGAATGTGAACTCAGTTTTAATTACAGACAGGATCTGGTTTTAATTCCCAATAAGGTAAAGTGGCTGACTTTTGGTGCACACAGACTCATAAAGCACCCTGTGAGAGCATTGTGTCAAGCTGTTTCATGGATCTCTGACAAATTTTTATCACCTATAGGGACTGAAGGGTAAATCTATTCTATTTTATCAGTAGGAAACTTAAGGTTTGATAGAATGATGATGATACACCTCTGAGCTTGGAAGAGATTGTATTTAGTGGCATATTGATCATCTTCTTTTAACACATGACCCTGATGTACATTAGAGCTTGCTTTTTAAAACACTCTTTTCTGTAATGCCATCTGTTTGTTGGTAAGCTTTTGATGCCTAGATTTGCTCCTGAGAAGAAGGAAAGTCTTAATCATTCGATTATTTACGGATAGGCCTCTGGCCCAGAGTTGGCTGTCACTGCTAGAAATTTATTGTCTGTAGGGTTCTGAATACTCATTGAGTTATTGGAGGGGTGGATGAATCCAAAACAGCTAGCCACAGCACGAGAAAAGAAGAAAAACAGGATGGGGATGAAGAGAAGAGTGAAAGAACAGATTAAAAAGAACGGTGACGTATAAGAATCAGCATTTTTTTGGAAAACAAGGTGGTCTGAAAGGCAACAGCACTTGAAATAATTTCGTTTTACTGCTGTTGGAAAAAGTTTCTTACATGCCATGAAAGAAAAAATGAATAAGAAATGCAAAATCTATTGAAAGTATGTGTTGTAAAATTTTTTGGGGCAATTTTCCTGGTGCAATTTACTCTAATCCTCTTTTAAGATACAAAACCCTGTTTTTTATTGCTCCTTGAGGTCCAGCAGGGGATCAGTAGCATACTAAACAGTCATTGTATGGCTTTTTCAGAGTCACATTGTCCTCACAAGGGACGGAGCACGTTCCTTTCTGCATGCTTTTAAGAGATTTCAGGTTTCCGAGGTTGAAATGTTTGCTTTATCCAAAAAATTGGATTTGAGCATGAAAGTGAATTCACCCAGCATTCATGTAGGATGGTCACAAGGTGAAGAGCAATATTGGTGTAAACATGTTGATCTAAGATCAATGCATTTTACTTGAAAATATAACATAACTAAACACAAAAATTTTTTTAGACAATCTCAAGCAACATTTTTTAGTAAAAATCTTCTGTCTGCGGTCATTTTTGCCAGCATGATCACCAAAAACACTAATGTGCATTGATCATCATAGCAGTTTCTGTACTTTTCCAACATGTACATTTCTCTCTAAATGTTGCAAAAAATAGCTTCCTCTGTAGCACACAGGCTGATTTCCATTCCTACCTATACAGTCGGTGCCTCTCAGTAATGGAGCTTAGGGATAATCACATTATTCTTTAATTGACGAGAGAGCCCTTCAAGTGTTTAATCTTTGTTATCAATACTTTTTAAGTGTTGTTAGAGTTTCAGTTTCGGCTCATTTCTACATCGTTCAACCCTTTTTTTAATTTGCTAAAAATAGTCAATTCCCTTTTGGAGGCAGTTGTAAATCATGTCATGATGGCTTTCAGTCGTGCTAGTAGTCCGCTGAGACCCAAAGCAACTGTTGCGTTGAGAAAGCATTTCCTGCCCCTCAGCTCCTTTAGCATGCCTATATATGGTATGTGGTGAAACAAGACTTTTTTGTTACAGGGGGAGGAGAACAACAAGGTTTTGGAAGGTCATGTTGGGGAGCAACCCAGTCATCTTCATAAAGATTGACTCAGAGTCCTCTGCATCTGGTTTGCTCCTCTTTCTGAATGTCTTGAGGCAGCGTTACATGTTGTGTCATGTAAGTAATTTTCTGGAAGGATGCTGGTAAATCAGAGTGGTAGCTTTAAAACAACATAATGAATGTTCCATAGCTGGAAGCGATCATTTACCTATCAATTATTCAGAATGGTTGATCACTGAGGCAAAGGTATAGCCTACACCACAGCCTTGGTTGTTGTTGTTGTTGTTTTTGTTGACTCAGCATCTCACAGCCCTGTATCCATCAGAAAGCACAGCATATATTATTTAAATGGAAACTATGAAACTTGTTTGTGAACTCTGACATGCCGACCCCTCTGGAATTGAATGGCACTTTCAATAAGATGAACGAAGCCGTGCAGGTGGCAAAAGAGATGATTATGCGAGTGTGATTGCAGTCTAATATTGCAAAAGGCCCGAGGGGTGGAAAGCCAGACTGCCATCATCATCATAGAAACACAGGCTGTTATGTAAACAGCTGTTGTTTTACAGCACAGACGAGATTACCACAGCTTGTACATGAACAGAAAGCTTTGTAATTTAATGGCACGCATACAGAGATGTGACTGCGCACATATAAAACATAGTAAAGGGTGTCTATCTTAAAACATGTGGCTTTTCTTAAGATAGCAAACAGACCTTCCATACAGTCAAACCTATTCAGGATGGAGACAAATGAACCACAGCCCAATTAAATCAAACTGTGCATGTCCTAATTTCACACTTCCTTTCTTACAGCTTTGAACAAACGTTCATTTATCAGCATTCTGGCCAAAGACAGAATTCCATATATTGAGGGAGTGACTGAGCAGCCTCAATTATAGAATTAAATTAGATCTCACAGCTGGTTCACACCGACTAGGCATATGGATTGATGCGGACTGGTTGCTGAAACACTTAAATGGTTATATTGAGCGGATGCATTAATCACAAAGTCCTCATGGCTCCGATAAACCAAACAAAAGTGGACTTGGTTTACATTTCTGATCATCCATCTATCGCTGAGGGTAAACATGCATTCTAAGCACTTAATATGAAAATTAGTTTAAATATAAAGCTCTGGTTAAGTATGTTTTGATTTAATTGATTCTTCTTTGCCTTTTAGCAGCTCCCTTCTGGGGATGCCACTTTAAATCATCCACTTCCAACCCTATCCTCTCTTTCCTCCTCTCTCAGAACAATCAACATATCCTAAGCCCCTCTACTTCCTGTAATCTCACTGTTCTACTTGAGTCCCTCTCATTTACACACAGATCATCTGTCTTGCCGCTGCTGACCTTCAATATTCTCTTTTAAAGAGCAAACTTTCACCTCTCTAGATGTTCCCCCACTTGCCCCATGCTTGCATTACAGATCACAGTGTCATCTGCAAACATCATGGTCCACTGAGATTCCTGTTTAAGCTCATCTGTCAGTCTGTCCATCACCACAGGAAACTAGAAGAAGTTCAAAGTCGTTCATTGGTGCAGTCCCATTTCCACCTTGAACTCCTTTGCTACACCTACAGCACATCTCACAACTGTCTTACAGCCCTCATACATGTTCTGCACAACATTAAAACTATTTTCTCCTTTGTCAGACTTCCTCAAACCACAGCTCCTCTATTTATATTCTGACAGACGTTTCCCAGATCTACAAAGTCACAATGCAGCTCCGTCTGACCTCATCTGTTCTCGTCCAGCAGCGTCCTTAAAGCAAACATTGCATGTGTGGTTCACTGTCTTGCATTAATTCACACTGATGCTTGCAAATGCTGAATTCTAAGCCGAGTCTAGCTTCAACTATTCTAACACAAAATGTAATTTTACTTTACTTTTTATTTGTTTCACAACTCATGCCTTCCTTGTTCTGAAAATTGGGCACCAGAAAACCTCTCCTCCATTCCTCAGACATCCTTTCATTCATCAAGATCTTGTTAAATAAATTCCAGTCAGAAACACTACTGCCGCCTCTTCTAAACACTTCCATCCCTCCACAGAAATGTTGTCAGGATAACTAATCCACTTCAATGTCTTCTTAACAGCATGCTTACTGATCTTTGCTACTTTCTGCTCCACAACAACAACCTCTTCTGCCATGTGCTCTCTAACATGTTCCTCATTCATCAGCTCTTTGAAGTTCTTACATCTTTCCATCACACTTATGAAATCTGTAAACACATTTCTATCCGTGTCCTTGCTCATTCTATTCTTACTCTGTTTCTCTGTTATGCCAGCCTACACAGATCCAACTCTCATTATTTTGTGTCTAATCTGTCACACAAGTCCTTATATGCCCTTTGGTTTGTATTTTGCTCCTTTACTCCTCTCTGGTGTCTTCTGTCCTCTCTGTACAATACTCCACTTGTCTTAGCTCTCCTTTTCTTCTTAACCACTCCTGAACTTCTTTGTTTTACTTCTTTTTTACAACACTTTTCTTCTCAATGCTGGCCAACTCTCTATTTTTTTTGTCAAAGTCCATAAATTCAAAGTTTCTTCTTTAAGCAATAGACTCCTTTTTCTCTGTGTACGAACACAATCCATTTTATTTTAAAGCACCTTTCCTGTCACTCAAGGACACTGTACATTACAAAAAAATAAAAAAAACAGCCAACGGGTGGATGGACAATCATAGTAGAAAGGCAGATTTAATGGTGGGTTTTGATGTCTATACTCGTTTTAGCTTTGGTTTTACATTAGATTCCCGTCATGACCCAACCTCTTACCTGAACATGGAACTGGGGCACAAAAGGACTGGTTTGTGTTTTTTTGTGATGACTTCGTTTTCCTAGAATTTGACAAACAATTTAAAAAGTGTTGTCCAAGAAAGAACTGAAAGAATTAATCTTCATGCAACATAGGAGGTTCTTGTGATTTTTTTATACAGTTATGTTTCTAAGTAATAAATCTCTGATGAGCATTTAAACAACCATTTGGCAGGCCTTCTATCAAGACCAATACCAACAAAACTGTTACAAAACAACAACAAAAAATAAAAAACAATCCACTTTATGCAAAATTCAAGAGCTGCAAATGCAATGATGGTGTTTCATTTCAGATTGCAAGCCTGGGTGATGGCCCGATCTGCCTTTTTCTCTGCGGGGTCTTGTGATGCTCTGACAACCAATCCAAAGCACATCTCCCTCTTATTCCGCAGGATGACTGCTAAAATGAGCTTCATCCCTTCCATGTCGCCAATGAGGGTTTAGCTGATATGGAAAATTACTCAGTTTAATTAATCATTGACTGCTTTTATTGGCTGATTATCTTTTCTTTCAGCACCTCACAAAGGATTCAGTGTTCCTGCTACAAGCTTTCACCCACACGGTCCACAGACAAATAATGTCAGACATCAAATCAATTCAAGGGCGTCCTCAGGCAGACCTACAATGGCGGTGGCTTCAGCCCACTGCAGTGCTGCTTAAAGAATGTCGGTCTTTAAAAAGGAAATGCTTGACTCACCAAGCAAGTAAACACTTTCAGTTCACACAGTCACACTAAATCGGTGTACACCAAAATTGGCCCACAGGTCACATCACATCACATGGATGTTTTCTTTTACCAAGCTTAACTGAAGCTCATCGTTGAGCTCTGCAGTGGCCTCACAATGACAGTCATAAAACCCATTAGCAACACGGCTGAATTTCATCAAATCCTGTTTCGGTAACAGCTCCATTGGGATGAAACATGAACCCTTTTGGAATTTGACAATAATAGACAGAGTTATCATCACAAAATCTTTTATTAGCAGTTTTTTTTAACAAAATACGGATTACATTTAAAGCCCACTGTCATGTTTTAGCAGTATTTTTAAGCTCTTCGTGCTAATATGTTTAAAATCTACTGCAAAAAAGGATAATAAATAGACATCTCACAGTGCAAATGTTACAACATATAAATTTGTTGCATAGAAAACACAGAAAAAAAACAAGAAACAAGAAAAAAAAACACCAGTGTCATTTTAAGATTGATACAGTAGACAGACAAGTGTTCAATAATGATAGATGAGAGCAGTACAACATGGTAAAGAATGAAAAATATTGCTATGTACAGGAGAAGCTTTCAGGTACTTCACTCTTCTTCCTCGCATTGTATTAAACCAGTTCTAAATCTGCCCAGCATCCATTACAATCATCAGTCATCCATGCAAAAGGCTTTCAAACAAACATAATGCCTTCTATATTTCCCACTTTACCCAAAGATATCCCTCTCTGTGATTTTTACAGCTACAATATTCCTAATAAACAAAAACATGCCTACTCCAACATGCCCCTTTAATAAACTTACAGTTCAGTAAGGCAGTATAGACAAACACTTAAGGGGGGAAAAGCAGACGCCATTTTTGATACATTTCTAAAATTCTGGCAAGGTTTAAAAAAAGAACAAAACAAAAAAAAAAAAACGTTTTACAATTTTATCTCATTTTACCAGCTTTGACCACAACTATAAGACAACAAACTTTAAGCGTCACACATTCTCCACATTGCCCTGAAAATACTGAAAGTACACAAAAACACAGACCAGTAGCGGATAGACATTCAGTAGGAAACGCGTTCACAAATTTACACAAACTCTTTAAATTAGTTAATTTTGATGCTAACTGTTATGTGAACGCTCGTTACAACTGAGATTCACCAAAAGCGTCAAAACGGTTCACAAGTAAACTAAAGCTAGTGTCCACTTTACACCATTATCATCTCAGAAATGACATTATTTCTAAGTCAGATTACGTGATGTGGCCATGGTCACTTAAAACACCAACACTTTGTGTAAGGATTGACAGGTCAGTCACCTTGAGAAGCAAAACAAATAGGGCCTGATATTAACCAAAGATTTCAGTGTGTTTCAAACCCTGACACAGTTAAACCGTGAACAGGGCTTTCACACAGAAAATCTCATTCAGTCAATGAAAAATGTAACATTAAAATGTATGATCTAGCTTGAAGCTTCCATCAGGCATTTCTGCTTTTCCATATTAGTTAGATCATAAATGATAAATGTCAGCTTATATTACACCCATTGAAAGCTCCAAAAAAGCTTACACATTGCAGACAGTATACAAACACACAGGAACTATTACATGATCCTTTCTTCGTCCTTAACAAAAGTAATCAGCTCTATTACAAGTGCAGCACAGCTGCATGGTGGCAAACGGGAAAACAGCATATCTCACTCATCAAAAATAATTGTCAGCTTTGACCTTGTAGTTCTGACACACTTGATATATGCAGAGGGATGGATTCACACTGGAACTGCTCCAAAAGATAAGTAGTTACAGGAATAGCCTCCATCCACAAACTGGCCTCATTACATGAGGAGCTTCCCTCTGAGGCCACAGTGATACAAACACCACTGAAGTTCAGATTAGTTACCGGTACTGGATTTGAAACCATGCTGCCTCTTGGAGTCTAAATGTTTAACTTGTGAATAAACACTGACCTGTCTTCCTACAGCTCATTTGGAAGATCAAATTAAAAACACACAGATGTAAGACGAGCCGCGGTCTGGAAACTGCTGTGTGATCAAACAGTGGTTGACGGATGAAGATGAAGCCAGTGAGGTGGCTCAAAGCTTTTTGGTCGAGTGTCAGGAGCAGCACTTATACCTGCACAGTGACGACTGTGAAGGACATTTTCAGCAGCAAGTGCTGCTTAAACGCAGTCACCAGTAAAGAGCTACTTTGTCTGCAGACTTAACTGCTCTGTTGAAAGCACAGAGTTACGCGGAGCAATAAAACAACCTCAGATTTCATTTTCAAATGCACTGTTTAGTTTGTGTATGTACAAAATATGCTTCTATTCAAATGCAAAAATAACTACTGTGTAAGTATGAGAACCTGAAGAAAAGAAGGTCCACAGGAGTGATAAACCTTTCAAACTGCAGTATTTACAACATCATAAGGGGAAAAAAGTTTATTCATTGAAAGCAGGAACTGTCAATGAATGAATCAAATGGATTAAGAGCTATTTCATTTATGCTGGTATAGTTTCTATTCTGGATATTTATAAATCTGTATCCCACTGCTCCCTTTGGTTAAACTGTGCTGATTTGTACTGTAAATATGAAAAAGATCTAGTCATTTTCATTTGAATGCCGAAGAAAATCTGCAATTAAGGAAATAGTTGCAGATTTGTCACATAAAACTAATCTTTTTGAAAGAATATGATGTCCCTGGATTGCCAACCATCTAATGTGCTAATTATTATTATTTTTAACAAAAGAAAAATCAAACAAACAAAAGAAATGCATTGCACTTGTTACTTCCACCATCAGGACTAAGAATAAGGCATTTTATGGGATGACAGTAAGAAATTATACACCCATTTAGTATATAAAATAAACTTCTATATAGGCTATAGCTCAGTAGGTTTCCTCCAAAAGAGTGGAGGAACAAATTTCTCGTCAAGCAGTGATGCTTTCTGGTTCTCCATAGAGAAAATATGTTTTCATGCAAAACAAGAGACACATTTTTAGGGCAAAAACATCAATTAAATGTTAGAAAAGAAGAAGCAGTGAAGCCTATGAGTATTGCACAGCACTGCACGTTTTCCGTGGCACATACGTGACGTGAGTGTGCCCTCCCAAAGGGCAACCCGCTGCACTGACTGAGCCCTGGCAAAAACAAAGCACCCAGCATCTCCCCCAACTGCCAGAGACTGTCAGCCTCATCCGGCTAATGTGTTCTGAAATATCACGGGACAATGTGTTGCATTGTCTGCCAGAGTGTGTTTGTATCTGACCTGGCAGAAAGAAATAGATTTAACAGGCTGCAGTCATAAATAAGGTACCCGGGGATCATTTACGCGCGGATTGCGCGCGGCGCCAGCGAGCGCTCAGATAAAGTGAATCCATCCGTTTTCCCATTCCCGAGGTGGGGACATTTTCAGGCAGTGGCGTCGGACTTTGTAGTTGTTCCCGTGATTGTTGTCCCAAAACTCCCGTCCGCCCACACAGTATTTGATAGCGAACTGCAGCGCGCCTCCGTTGTCTAAGTAGGTTGGCATCACAATCTTGAAGCAGAACTTGTCGGTCACGCCGTCGCTGGAGTTGGGGACGTACGTGGCCAAACTGTCCATGAAGGTGATCCAGTTATTGAGGGAGTACCTCAGAGAGACGCTCTTTTCGAAAGCCATGTTCAGGACGCGCACGAACCCGGAGAGGCTGAACTCATCTGCCTCCACGCTCTCCAGCAGGACTTTCACCTCCCGGACTTTCTGCTCAAAGCCCGGCAGCGTGCCCGGGTTTGTGAACTGCAGCTCCATGAACACGGGCTGTGAGGGCGCGCGGGGGAACTTCGTGTCCAAGCAGTGCAGGTTTCCCTTGTGGAGTTTAGCAAGGATGCGCTCCGGCACCTCGGGGTCATCCGCATCGTTGAAATGCTTCACCGATATGAGCTCCAGGCCCAGGGAGTCTGCAAAACGAACCTTTTTCTGGCTGGTCGGACTTCTTTGGCGCACGATCTCCAACTTGGCCCTCTCTGTGGGTGTCGGGAGCGATTTGCACCTGCGGCGGAGGTTGGGGCTCTGCGGGGGCTTCAGGAAGATTTCTCTGCCCCGCGGTCTCTCGTCCACCACCGGGCTGTCGTTGGGTTCGCACGAGCCGTTCGTCACGTCGAATTCCTCCCCATCTTCAAGCCTCGGGTTGGCCGCCGTCAAGCTCCCGAACAGCCCTGCGATGCAGCTGTAGTTCCGCGGGAGGCAGTTCTTTGGGGGCAGCATGACCGCGGCGGGGTGCACGGACTCCGTGTTCATGAAACGCCACAGCGCCCGCACTGCAGAGCCAAGGTGTTTGTGATGATGGGGGAGACCGGAGGGGGAGCAGGCGCCGTCAGGTGGCGGTGGCTCTCTATCGCACACATGCGCACGAGCTGCGTCAGAAGCTGATGACACTCTGCGGCGCTGGACCAGAGGACAGGTCCACTGCTCCAACCGGGCTTGTTTTCACTCCAGTGATATTTGTTTTTATGTATACGTCAAATTTGATTAGTTTTAATAGCAAATTAAAGAAAATACCAAAAGGGGGCGTGGTCAGCGGTGCTGCTTTGTAGCTGTCTACGTGCAGAAGGTAACGTAGGGACAAAGCAAAATGGTTCCGCCATCTAGTTCCTTCCTCTCTGCTTACGACACTGCCTTTTAGCCAGCCCTACGCCCTAAATGGCCTGAATGAGCCCAGCAGCCCTGCATCTTTTGCAGTCTGGGTCATGACATGAACATGTGAGCGTTCACGCACTGTGAGAAAAATCACACGCGGCATCACTGCTGCCTGTCGTCACCGGCACAGCTGATCCCTGCAGCAGAAACCCACGCTGCCCGCCTACTTTTTATACGTCACACGTGTCACGTGAGTCCCCTGGGGTTACCACGGCAACGGCGTTGCAGCTCAGTCTGAAGGTATCCGCTGCCGCCTCTTCTACACTTTAGGAAAACTTCAAGCGGAGGGAACCACTTGACATGCAACAGGAATTGAATATTACTCCATTTTTTTGTGAGTCAGGACTTTTTGTAATCTTAGAGCAAAGCTTAATTGGAGTTTTCCTGACCAATCAGTGAAGCCTTGATTTCCCTTTTTAGTCTAGATTTAGTCACAAACTACCATGCAGATCCAGCCAGGAGATGATCAGATTGCGGAGATGAGAGCTGAGGGACAGCTTTCATCAGAGGAGGACACAGCTGGGCCCCAGACATGCAAGTTGACTCAAAGGAAATATGTTGACGCCCTCCTGGACATCAGTGAAGAGATGAACCTAAGAGACCAAAAGCCATATGAGTATTACTGTTACTCTGGTTGGGAAGATGCTGTAAGTTTCTTTACTTAAGCCGTAAAATTCATTCTAACATCACAGTTAGCAAAGTAAAGTCACGTTTTTGTTAGTTGTGCCATATAAATGCCACAACTTATGAGTACCACAGAAGTATAACACATAAATTCCACCTGTATAGATAAATTCAAGTGGAATAGTTCATGGTAAGAGCATACAGGCAGTAGTTATTTGTTTTCAATCACACTAGTGCGTCTTATTCTGACATCCTTGTGGTTTAATTCAGATGCAGAAAAATACATTTAGAGTTATACAGTTTTAACTCAATACCTGTTTTTTCAAAAGGTCTGCGGCTGGGCCAGAGCTGCTCCTCTAAGCTGCATACTTATGAGCCAAAAAAGCCATAAGGATGCTGAAGCTTTTATCCCGTCATCTGTTCATCAAACACCCTCTAGAGAAGAACGCTCGGCCTATGTGGCAGATCTACGTGACAAGATTCAAGCAGGACTGTATGACTTACAGAAAACTGTGATATTATACCCACATGCTGGTGAAGGAACTCACCCAACAGATGCAACAAAAGTACTTTTTTTGAATCCACCTCAGAAAAATGTGAATTATTTCTTTGCTAAAAAAAAGCTAGAAGAGGAAAGGATCCTTCAAAGGGGAAGTTTAAGGCCTCACCATTGGCCGTCCAAATGCTTTGTCTTTGAGAAGAGGCCACCTAAGCTTCGGCGGCACAACCAAAGACCCCAAAATACAGCTATTCCAATTAGAAACTTCACATTTCTCCCCGCCATTGAACCTCCACCTGTCAATCAAAACGTTCGGTGTCTTGATTGCAGAAACTTAAATGTATCAGAGAAACACAATTTTTATGACAAGATGTTTGCGTTTGATAAGAATGAAACAACAGAGGCAAGAACAGACACTGTTACCAAATCTGAACTTTACAATGCAGCCTTGTTACCCAAGGACAAGACGAGACAGCATGATCCTTATTTGTTCCCTGCTTTAATTGGTTCCCTCCCAAAAAAGTATCAAGTACCTGTCTCTCAGTCTTGACAAATGCTACCTTATGATCATTTTAAGGCCAACATTCTCCTACAAGCCCCCTCACTGTAACAGAAGTCTGTGAAATAAATATTTTTCTAAGGCCTCACATGAATTAAAGACAATTTTAGTGTTTTCTTGTTAACAAAACTTAGAACAATTAAAAACATGTCTTTGATCAATTGTTTCTTTGTTGTAACAGTTTCCTGCCAATAAACCTTTTGGTATTACAAAGCCTATTTCTTTTGTAATAACTGTCAGATTTGTACTGAATATGCATTTGTAGAATGAGTTTATGTGGGGTTGAACCTTTTGACCGTGCAAACCCAGTCTAAAGATGCAGACAGTGGACCTGCTATGATTTTCTTTAACAGTTGTGTCTGCCACACGTGTACCAGAACCTGGACATGTGGAGGAATAATCACATTTAACTATGTGTCCAGGTTCTGTTAATGGTTATTTGACTGTAGGGTCTAAGTGTAGAGAATGGATTATGGAAATCCTAATGTAGAAAAATATAGAGATAAGATTCTCCAAGGGCTGCATGGAAGGTGTGGCTTCACAGTAAAAAGATGGATAGATGGAGATTCTCCACCAAGTGCTAATCCAATACTTCAGCAGTTTAGGAATGAACTCTGCCCTCTGAAATGACAATACGGTACCTGCCTCCAAAAAGCATGGATTTGGGAACAGATGGAATGACCTTCCAGTGGTCACAACCTTTTCCTATGTTTTAGATCATCTACTGCAACATATTCCACCATCACACGTTTCTCACCAATCAGGGACAGCATTTAAATAACAGGCTTTTCAATAGTTCACTACCAAGAAATATAGTTTTGACAAAGACATCCTCCACCATATTTAAATGTACCCGGTATTTTTATGATGCTTATTGTTCTTTTTATCAACATACTTTTTCGTAAAGTCTCCAAGCAATATTTTCCTCTGTAAGAGGTATTTTTCCTCATGGAATCAGTCAAAAGTTCAGTAAATTATTTTAAATTAAATTATTTTGGTCACACTAAAGAGGAATGACCTTTACTAAATCTATGGTTGTCTTACAATATAAATCACATTCCTAAATGATTTGTCTGCATAATCTGGATGCCTATTAAAATTACAAAAAGTATATGTGCGACATTTACTACATTTCTGTTTTAGCTCTACTGTTTAGTATTTATAGGAAATAAAAAAGAGACTATTTTGGAATAAGTGACACAAGACATTCATCTTCTGCAATTTATTAACAGCTGTAGTGAGGACCAACAAATAATGAAGGCAAGAAATAATTTAAAGGCAACAAAGACAAAATCTACCCAAATGAATATTTTGTGGTTGAAAACATGCATGCTTTTGCTCTCATTTTTCATGAATTTCAACAATGTTACACTTTAGTCAAAGCAGCAGCTGACAGTTTTTCTTCTTCTGCTTTTCTGTGGGAAGCTGCTAATGTTGCATAAAAAAAAGGCAAACTAATCGTGCGAGTCTTGAAAACAGAAAATAATGAAACTTTAAACAACAAAGACACAGGGAGAATTTGGCGTAAGGTGCACGTTGTTCATGGGCACAGCGTCCTTTTCTCTACATTCTTCACTTTCTGCAAACTTGCAGCATAAATCACCAAGTCCTTTAATGTCTGATACTACAGGAGCACAATCTTTAAGACAAAACTCAAACAAGGACATTCCTACATTTCATGCAATCATTACGGAAATGGTTTTTCAGAGTGAGCCAACATGCATTGAGACAACACGGATGTTCTTCAAGAATTACAAAACATTTCCAAGACAAAAGTCTGTGTAGAAGAACCAACAGAAATATTCTGATCAAGGCACGGGCAAAGACAAAAGTTACCTTTGATCAATTACAACCAGTCAATCCTGAAGCCCAATCTTTTGTTGAACATTATACCAGGATGCAAATCAAGCTCAACTAAAGCCAGTTGGCTTCCATTGAAACACTGTGGCCATTTCTCATAAGGAAAACAAAATTCAACAGGACACCTTTCAGATGACTAACATCTAATGAATAAATAAGCCACCTGCTAATCATTGTGCTACAACACAGTAACATTGTTAAATCAAGCTAACGGTGCTGCTGGTGTATACACTTACACTCAGCTTATGAATAAGTCAAAGTTGATGACAGGCGAGCCCGATTCTGCTCTTGAATTGCTTGAACCCCCCCCCACACACACAGACACACACGAGCACACAGATAGACTTCACAATCACAATGAAAGAAAAAGATGTGCAACAACCAAAAGCCTTAGCCTGTGCCACAACTACACATGGATCACAGAGGTAACAGTTAGGAGCAAAAGTCTGCTGTTACGCCTGCTTTTTCTAAGAGACAGCTCATCTTTTGTTTTTTTAAGTTGATTATTGTTAAATCTACTGTTAAGAGTCAGTCATGAAGGGAACAGGTGCTGTGTCTGTGTCCTCCATATTCCTCTCATTTAGAAACGAAATGTCCAATATTGCATAGTAAACATGTGCAGACACGATAACATGAAAAACTATCACATACTGAAACAGTTTGACTAGTTTTCCTTTTTTTTTAAAGCTAAATACGGCCAAGGAAGTCACTCCATTGATAAGCAGGTCTACCATTTATGAAATGTCATATATATAACTGCTAGTAAGACTAAACGGTACAAATCAGTCACAGTGGTTATACACTAAAACATTTAGGTTTAAAATAACTGTCCACACACACACAATGTTACTTTATGTGCAATAAATATGTAAACTGTCACAAGAGCGGAGAAATCATGCCCACTGAGCGAGTAAAGTGCAGCTGAACGGTCAGGAAAAGCTCTGGGCTTTATGGAATGGTCAGAAACATCTTATGGCAGACTTCCTATTGCCAAGACTGTGATCTTCATAGCACAGATGAGACCTATGGGTCATCTGAAAGGCAGACTACACTGTAAAGACTCAGAAACCCATGTCGGGAGGAATTTCAACTGTTGGGTTTGTCTGGGTGCTGAAAGAGAGCACACAGCTCCTCACATGTCTGAGTTTCTACAGAGCTGAAGTGAGAATCCATGTTCCATGCCAGGTCCGCAGACAGGAAGTCGTCCATGACCGTCTGCGTTTCATTGCTGGTCAGGAAGAGGTGTCCTAAGCCTTCTGCCTGCCTGGTAACTGTCTGAGTCTCTGTGCTGTTTAACAGCCTGACGTGCTCACCCTGACCTACGTGGGTCTGCAAAGGAGTACCTGTTGCAAATGCAGGGAGATCAGTCTGTGTTTCAGTGTCTGAGGACTCTGTGCTAATAGAAAAGCTTGAATGTCGCAAGAGGGTGCTCAAAGGTAAGCTACTTCCAGAATTTAGCAGGAAATTGAGATCAGTCTGAGTCTGAGTGTCGAACAGTTCCAGGTCGCTGGCTTGAGGTCGAGTCGATCCCTCACTTTGGTCCAACTCATTCATGAGAAAGAAGTCCGTCTGTGTTTGAATGTCCAGAGATTCTAGAGGGGAGTCGCCAGACAGCCCGCCGAGCTCACTCTCTTCTGTTTGTGTCTGAATGTGGACAGCATTGAGGAACTCCTCAAAGTCAAACTCTATTCCAGTGTGCTGCTCCTGAACGGAGGAGAGACCTGGGCCGCAGACGGTGGAGGCCTCCGTAAGGGCCTGGTGGCCCGTCATGCTACCAGACAGAATGTTTTCCAGGTCATTTAACAGAGTCATTGTTTGGGTCTGGTTGTCAGCCATGTTGCTTGAGCTAAGCTCTTGTGTCTGCACCCCAAAACTCATGCCGCCCACTGACTTTGAGTCCTGATAAACGGTGCTGCCTGATGTGCCCAGGGACTCATTGAGATCTAGGGTTGTTTGGGTGGAAACACTCTGGGAGTCAAAACCCAAGAGGTCAGAGCACATAACAGCCGGGTCTTGAACCTTCTCCTCTAACTGTGGCATGGAAAAGTGTGTCTGTGTCTGCCTGGTTTTGTATGGGAGCACTGTTGAAGACGAAGTCTGAAGAGAGAGTTTGGCTGTCTGGCTGTCTGTTTGAGCTCCAATCGAAGACTTGGCTTTGCCTGGAAAGAAGAAGGTCTGAGTTTGAACACTGACTGGCAGGAGAATCTGGGCACTCACACTAATGTCCGTTTGAGAGAAAGATGAAACGGAAGGCTCAACAAGACCACTAAACTCCATTCCTTCCTCAACCTCTGTCGGCATTCTCGACAAGATGGACTTGTCTCTTTGGGTGACGGTGGAGGAGCCCCCTCTTTGCTGTGCAGCCATGCTGCAGGCCAAATCATTTGCGTTCACAGCTTTCAGATTCACCTGCACCCCTGTGCTAATGGGACCTTGGTTAGAGAAGCAAGCTGTCTTGCTTTCCTTAAAAGCACTTTCTGCATTGACATCCTCTGCAGTGTGTGGCAGGAGCTGAAGGGTACCGACAGAACACTGGCTGTCGACTGCAAGAACCACAGACCTCAGAGGGCCACTTTCAGTAGAGGGAACGAGGACAGGCAGGTGAGCCAGCTGCATGACAGGAAAACTGACCAAAGTCATCTTGGGTTTAGGAAGGAGAAACTTCTGAAGGCTTCTATTGGCGGTGGAGCTCTGGTTCAGTGGATCAGGAGTGTGTGCAGTTGAGTCAGTAGGGAGAGTGGTCTCTGCATGCTCTTTCATAGCAGGCACTATGGAGTTGGGAAAATCATTTGTCTTAACCTTTTCAGGACCACTCAATAATTTCTCCATTTTGCGCTTCTTTACTGGAGGAACTCTGCAAACAAAAATAAATATATTAAAAGATAAATAACCACCTGAAACACTGAGGTTTGATAAAGTGACGTACCTGTGCTCTGACGGAATTTCATGACCCGTCCTGTAAATGTGGGACAGTAACGCTGCCCTGCTAGCATAAGGGCAGCCACATGTACACTGGTAGGTCTTCCCACAGTCTTCTATGTGTCTCTTCAAGTCCCATTCTGTGCTGTAGCCATTACTGCACTTGGAGCACTTGTGCTTTTTTTCGGCGTGCATCTTCATGTAGTGCTATAACACAGATCAAACCACAGTAATTAAGTAAACTAACAGTAGCCCTTTTTCTTGAGATGGCTGAGTTCCTGGTATTTATGTTGGTAACACCAACCCATAGTTCTACTCAATGCTCTCAGAGCTGGTGTCTTCTAGTGGAGCGATGTGCTCTGACACACATCAGAGCTGCTAAGGAGAAGCTAAAAACACGACAAACCCACTTAAAAATTGACCTGGCCTTAAAAAAAAAATCTACTGATCCCAAGCAGATTGAACACCTGCGGGATGTGACGGGAAAAAGCCGTATCCACGGAGAACCCAACGCGCAAACTGCAGTCACCCCCCAGTCAAGACCTTTTGGCTTCTCGAGCGGGACCTGCGTGATATTAGATAGGTGAGTTTAATGTCATGGTTTTCTGCTGTGTTCTCTATAAATAAACAAACACTGACAACAAATGAAGGATTTAACCACAGTTATATTGTAAAATAGATTTGGATTTTTTTTAAAGAATTGACATATTACCTTGTGAACTACAGCCTTTGACAAGGGAAGGAAGAAACGTAAATGGTACATGTTACGCAACAGCAATTCATCTATAATTAACTGACAAAATGTTAGAGATAAAAAATCTACATCTGGACAGAAGGGCTACTCACACTGACAGAAGTATATGTAGGCTAATTCTGATACTAGAAATGAAATGAGAGAACATCAATGCACTGGGTTGTTTTATAACATGGTGGCAACTGAAGGTACGTGCGATTCTGAGAATTATGTATGACTTAGTAGGTAACATTTTTATTCCGTCCTTACAGAAACCATTTTCATGAGACAGCATTTCTAAGCTCTGAACAAAAGCTTCAACTTTCAGTTTTCTCTGTACAAGAAAATCAAGAATAGCAGATAAATGAGACTTCACTAACTTGCTTAACCAGGGAGAACTGGGAGAAGGGTCTGTTAGGTCCTCTTGGACAACCTTCCACAGGACAACAGTAAACCTTTTGAGAGGCCTTCATGTCCTTTCGGACCGTAGGATTGATGATACCATCCTGAAACGCACCAACAGAAACAATAGATGAGAAAAACAGCACAATAACCACAGCTTGCATTATCTCCAAATAAAAAACTGGGCTGAGAATGTTTCCCAAAAATCTTATTAAAAAAATAAATTTAAAAAAAATTTTTTTTTTAGTCAATTAGTCTAAACTCCTATCTTTAAACTAACGGAGTATTAAGAATCTACACCATTACAAAAAAGCAGCCTGGGTCAAAGCTGGCATTTATAGAAAGCTTAAGTAAAAACAAAGCATATGGTTCTTAAATAGCTGCAGACTGCCTCATACAGACACAAACTGGAGTCACTTGTCATCAGACAGTAAATAGGGAAAAGAAATTCCGATTCACTGTCCTGCCCCAGCAGGGTCAGAACAGTTTTGCTGAGTCTTGAGATCGCTCTTCTTCTCTGTGGGACTGAGCAGCTGATAAATGACATTAACAGTCGCTAAACTTCGATTCTTCTTGTCGCTAAGTGTAATAGATTGAGAGGCAGCTATGTGCCAAGCCAAACGGCCACATTAGCTCTAAAGGAGGTTGAACTGAGTCCGATACAAAAATTCTACTGATATATAGATGTTTTTGAAAAAGAAAAACCCAATATTTCATCAGAGATATTGTCAATATGTGCGCTGTTGACACTTTTTGTGAGTCTAATAAAGCTAAAATATTCATGCAGAACAAACGGAAAGCGAATTCTAGAAATGTTTTAACACACGTAAGCTCCTAACAGTATAAACAGCGGAGAATTGTTCTCAGTTTTTTCAACAGTTAAAACATGTTTGGCAGAAGCGTCTAAGATCAGAAATAACACTTTTCTTTGAATACTCTTCCACTATTTGACTATTAACAACCTGTTCTTATTCTTACTCACAGTCGCTTCTGTCAAACAAAGAACTCAGTGTGTTATAGGATAACACTGAGTGACCTTAGGAAAGAACCTTTATTCAATAAGGAAGGACACTGACTCAAAACATCCCACAAGAAAACTCAGTCCAGCAAAAAGAGAGAATGTAAACCTTTGGGAGAAACGCAATCAATACTTTCCCTGCTAACTACTAGTCAATAATATTAATAATAATATTAATAATAATAATAACAATAATAATAAACTGCATGTACACCCACCACGACTCACAAATTATTGTTGTTCATTCATTTGTTGCTTAAATTATGCTAAACATGAATAGCTCCAGTCTTTGCTGTTGCAGTGATGCCCATTTCTTTGAGTTCAACCAGCAACATTAGTGGCATAAATCTATCCGAATAATTTATAAAGCTAATAACAGTAAACCAGAAACATTTGCACCAATGTCACCTTTTGTTGGCGTAATGTTATTTTAACTCTTTGCATCTAAATTATAACTGGAAATGATGAAGTCACACATTAAATTTTAGAATAGCGCGTTTTGCTAACCCTTCTAGCTAGCTAGCTAGCTCGTTTTAACTAACAATTACTAGCATAACCTTAAAAATGCATTCCCTTTAAACAAATGCTAACTATACTGCTTTGTTTCTGTTGCTACATCACTCCTGCCATATGCGCTAGCTTGAATGAATTTGAATGACTTGCGTTTTTATTAGTTGGCAGGTGAAGTCAGCAGAGTTAGCTCAGCCTGCCATTTGTTCCACACATGCTAAGTGTTCGTGATCTGAGTGATTACCTTTATTCTGTGCGACTTAACAAGATGCATGTTCAATGCAGGTGTGTTGGGAAGAATCTTCCCGCATCCTTCCACTGTGCAAAGGATGTTTTTCCTCACTTCTTTAGTCAGCTCACTGATGGTGGGTTTTATAATTTCGCGACATAGCGGCAGGGAATCCTCCTCGCTTTTGAGAGTGTCTGTCGTCGTGGAATCGCTGTTATTCTTCTTGTTTATCGCGGAAGCGGCCATGTTTGTGTTAAAGATCCACGCTGTTTGCCGGAGCTTCAGCTGCAGCTAGGAATGAACATTCCATACACCGAACATAACACAGACATAACAAACGCCCCTCCACTCTGTCCGAAAGGCTTTCTCACCTCTACGTCATATCCAGGATAACGTTCCTACTTCCGCTTTACAAAATAAAATGCATTTCATTTTTAAAAGCATCTTGGCGGATATTTGTGTAATATACAGACATTTTAAATATTGTAGCTGGGACTAAAAAAAAAAAAAATGACAGAAGAAATAGAAGCACGCGTGGAAAGTTTATATAGTTAAAAAACTTTTTTTGTTTTTACATCAGCAATGATTTAATTTCATTTAAAATTATTTTTTTTGCCAGGGATTGAAATGCAATGACTCTTATTTTAAATTAAGGTTTCCAATTCCCAAAATTTTAATTACAAGTTATCTAAATTGTTTCTCATATGAAATTTTCACAATCATGTTGTATTGAAAATGTGTTTAGTTTGTAGCAATCAAAATAAAATGAATTCGGTAATTTGGCAATTATACCATGTCTCTATTAAAAAATCAAAATCATAGAATTTGGCATCAGTCTCCAAATCCACTTGCAGAAGTTAGGGTCATATTCACAATCTATACAGCACTACTATAAATAAACATTTATGAGAATTTGTTTCCTATTATTTATAGCTAAAGTATTACATTTCATTGCATGAAAACTTTTCAAATTTTAAACTTTTAATTAAATTTGTAATGTGGTTTTTCATTGCCTTTAAGCTGATCCTGATTTGACCATAGACTAACCACTGTAATGTAATTTGAGCATTTAGATTCATAACCACATACTTATCATTCGAGTCATATCAATACACAGTTTATTGTTAAAGAAAAAAAACTTTATTATGAAGAGTAACTCACAAATGCATATAATTACAGAGGAAAAACTAGTTTACAAAAGCAAAAAAAAAAAAAAAAAGCTAAATAGTTGTGGTTTGTTAATGTGTTCTTTTTTCCAGTTGTAATAACTGATAATTGTTAATAACCATCAGTTCTGACCATCTAAATTGTTTTTTAATCCATAAGAACATCATCACATAACTAACTGCTAACATCATGCTTTTTCTGTTTTAAATTTTCAATTGCATTTCCAACTAAAACGGTTACTAGCTGGTGTTTATTCTGACTATGTTCACTTGAGGCAAATCTGGAAAGGGTTGAAATGGCAAGATTGTTGGTCACTTTTTTGGTCACATATCAGCACTTTTTTGTGTAAAGTTCTAATATGTCAAATTGTGTATTTATTATTGACTAATGTGTTTGTTTTTACCATTTTGGGTCTTTTGACCAGTTTTATTTGTAGTACTTATTAGATGAAATTAAAAGCAGATTACTTTGTCCCAGTTTGTTTTTCTGATCTTTTATCTATCAGTTTTGTGTTTGATGACCTCGTGAAGATGGGCCAGGAGTATTGTCGGTGACAACAAAGTAATTCCTTCCTTTTAATGGGATTGATGACAGCAGGGGTGTAACAGGGGCCGAGGCAATGCCTGCAAAAGAAGAAAAGCCACAGACATCAAGATTGGTTACATTTTCTCCAGAAAAACTGATTCAGGTCACAAAACTTTAACCAGAAGATAACAGAAAACAGATTGCTAACATCCCATTTATGCCATATTAAACATATTTGGAATGATGCTCGTTTATAAAAATAACAGTAGGTAATTGTAGTTTTTTTTTTCATCCTAAGCGGCAGTCTCAAACTCTGGTCCTTGAAGCTTCTGTTCTGTTAGCTTTCCAGTCTCCCTTTCCATAGTTCCTGATTATCTTTAGACCCTTTGATCACAGTCAATCTCAAGATCCAGGTATTGGCAATAACTAGAAAAAGTACTCTACTGCCCTCTTGTGGGCACGTTTGAAGCTGCAACTAGTCAACATGTTGAAATCCTGACTGTTTAAATGGTATTTACTTTATTGGAAATGAAAAGCTCCACTGTTGGTGTAGAAAATGAAATCTTGGTACCTGAAGATGCACAGGACCTGAGTGACTCCAGAAGGTTGATACTTGAAAATTTCACAACACATTTGAATGTTTCTTCCCGCTCTGTCATGGTCCTGTTGCTTGGGTCTCTGAATTTAGTGTCCAACTGAAGAAAACAAAGATTAAAACACAGTTTAAATATTTACACAATACAAGTTACTGAAAATAAGTGGATTATGGGTATTAAAGTGTGGGTGACATGGCCTATTTTAATCAGCCAATATATAGTAAATAGTCTCTATTTCATGTTGCGATTGTTTTTAATATTTTTCGAAAAAGAATAAATAACGAAAAACACGATATAAACAACGAGGACGGCCGCCGGCTTCACGCATTCCGCCGAATTCGCGCCGCCCTGTTTGTGACGTAACGAAAGGCAGACAACATGGCTAGCACCGATAGCGAAGCACAGAGTGATGCTACCGTCTTCCAGCCAAGACCACTTAAATTTGTTTTTTTTTTTTTTATCGTCTTCTCACAACTGAGGTGGTGACCACGCTCAATAATGACGATGCCCGCATTATTGATCGCAAACTCTTCAGATTTGTTTGTGAAAGTTTAGCGTGTGTCCCCAGTTTTGGTCTCTAGGGATCCGTCACGCTGACCACGTGGTACAGACAGAGCCAATCAGAGCCGTCGACGCATCCGAAAGCAACTAAAACGTCCCGTCATTGGTCAATTAGGCCGGGTAGACGAGAGATAGCCGCGACCATAGAGGAAGCGATCCGCAGAGAAATATAGAAAATAAAGCTAAAATTCGCCGATTTCAGACAATTTTTTCATCCGGAAAGCGATTTGTCCATAGAGATCAGGTCTTTATTTCCAGGAAAGTACGTTCGGTTTGCTCAAAAACCCGGATTTCCGGGAATTCCCGGAAGACTTTCATCACTGAACGTTAAACTCACTCTCTTTTGTAATAAATACATTATGTAATAAACGTTAAACTCACTCTCTTTTGTGCCAGCTTTTCGGTCACAGATTTTCTCTTTTTGTACTGGCTCCTGCCAGTGCTGGTACTGGGCGTTTCTGTTTTTCGGACGTGCGCTGAACTTGTTTTGTCCATTGTTTCAGCAGCGTTTCTTGTTTTGGGAATTTATACACAGATACACTTTCACTAGATGTATTGCTACATCCAGCTGCCACACAACGACTTGGCATGTTGATGATTAACAGAGAATTAACGAGAATTAACGATGATTAACGAGAGAAACGAAGACTACCTGCTTTGTTTACATGCTGTCCGAAGCGGAACTACGGAAGTCAATGCCTTTCGTGACGTCACAGGTCATATCTGGGTCACTTCCAGCCTGCGCTCTTAGCGGCAAATTCAAATCTCTGATTCCTTCGAAAGATGTCTATTATTCATATGCTTCGGATTTTTTTCGACGCGAACTATTGGTATCAATAGAATCAGCGTTTAAAGGGCTTTTTTATTTGACAAAGTTGTTCAAAGCATGGCATCCACACTTTAAGACCATCAGAGGACCTTATAAACTGCAGACTGTAGTTGAGGTAACATCCCATCTCCAAAAGCCTGGTGAGCCATGTGTCGCCTGTGTGCAGCGATGCCGCCTTGTTCTTTTTCAATGTGCTGGTCTGTGCACACAAGGTAAGAATTTAATCACCACAAAAAGCCATTTACGGAAATACACAAACAAATTACACAAATACATATACAATAGGGCTGCACGATATGAGCAAAACTTGCGATATGAGTGATCAATGTTGCGATATAATTTGCGGTATATACACAAATAGCAAAACAACCAAAAACATAATTACCGTTTCATTGCAACGGTTTAAAAATTATACTCCAAATGACCCTCGTTGACGTAGGAGGCAAACATCTAACATAAAAGAGCTCCATCTGATTGGTCAACAACGTGAAGGGGTCCATCCAATTGGTCAAATGCATACATGAATTTATTTGATTTGTTAAATGCTTCAAGCTGCCATAAGATTGTTTTAGCACATTTAAGGTAACCATTTATTGTGATTTTTGCTGACTTTTGTGATATGGATATTGCACTGCTTGATATTGCGATAACGATAAATTTGCGGTGTATTGTGCAGGCCTAATATACAATTACACAAGAACAACACACAATTTTGAAAAAAACAAAACAAACCAAGTGAAATCAAATGGTAAATTGCGTATACTTGTGTAAAGCTTTTCCACCTTCCTTGAAGGCCCAAAGCGCTTTACAGTCATAGACCCATTCACACACTGCTGCTGAACACTAGTGCCAATGTTCCACCAGAGGCAAGTTGGGGTTCAGTGTCTTGCTCAAGGTCACTTCAACATATGGGCGGGCAAGGCAGGAATCGAACATGCTCTTATTGTGATCAGAGGTCGACCGATGGGTCCACAGCCGCCCTGCACCACTCCACATTTACACACCTGTATAACACTTTTAGGAATATAAAACTATACATAAAACATACTTAATACAGGTTGGTCCTCTTCCTCAGGAGGACTGCGATACTTTGTGGGAAACACCTGCAAAACAAACAAACAATAATATAAATACAAAAAGAAACTGACAGAAAACATGCATGTTAAAAGCATGAACTTTTACAGAAGTGCACTGAACTGAACTGCAAAGTTTGAGAGGGCAGAGGCAAACTCAAACCTGTGGATTATTCCGCATTGTTTATAACGAAAGAAATACAGGAATCTTACTTGTTGGTACTGCCTCATGAGTAAGTCTCTGATGGAAGTCAGATTCCTCCCACTGAGGTTAGCCTCCTTAACTCCTTGATGTCTCGTAGCCAGAGTCAAAGCCTGAAAATACAACGTTCTTCTTAGATTAAGGGTAAAAAAAAAAAAAAGTTATGCCACTTAAAAAACCAAAACACTCTGATCATCTTTTGATGTGTTGTAAAAGCGCTCCCAGTGGTCTATTAATAAGGATTATGCCGTTTTTAGCCAAAATCCCAAAACCTGTATAGTTTTCTAGGTCCGTTTCTGCAGAGCAGCTGTAGTGCATTAGAAACATGCCTCTAAATTGTGGGCGGGGCTGTATATTTTCTGCATCACAAATAAGCTCATTTTCAAACAGCATTTTTTTCATCTGCTTCTGATTCTCAATGATTTGAATAAAGAAATACTCCAAAACGCAATTTTAAGCTTAAAATCCTACTACATGTCCTCCATCATCAAAAAAATGATACAAGAACATATTTAAAAAACTGAATTTTCATCAGAGCGGGTCTTAACAGATGACTTCATGAAGCATCATGAAGAGCCCACAAGGAAAGCAGGAAAGAATACAACACAAAGACAGATCCTAATCACTAACTCTCAGTCAGACACTTTAACAGCAGAAGCTTACATGCGAGTCATTGAAAAATACTTCCACCAATTCAACAAACCTTTCAGAATAACTGGCTAAAGGCAGAAAAGGCCGTCAGGGCATCAGTGACCACCTTCAGTATTTGCAAATTATGAAAGTGTTTGTAGGAATAAAAAAGAAAAAAGGCAAATAGTTTACAGAAGAAAAGTAACACAGGAGTAAATAAATGCATTTAAATCAGAACTACAGGCACAAACATGGAAAACCCTTTATGAAAGCAACGATCTCAACTCGGCTTATGAAAAATGTATGCAGAGGTTTACATCAATATATGACAAAAACTGCCCATTTATAAAATCCTGTAGTAGAAAACAATAGAAGAAAAATCCATGGATAACAACTGGACTGAGAAACACATGCAAAAAATAAAAAATAAAACAACTACAAACAATTCTTTAAAAATACAACGGTTGAAGCGGAACAGCACTACAAAAAATATAAAAACAAATTTACCAGTATCATGAGAACATGCAAAAAAAAGACTATAATGCAAAAATATTAGAAAAAAGTAAATCAAATACTAAAGGAATTTAGAAAGTATTGAACAGTGTCATTAGTGCTAAATTTAACCTGTGGAGTACCACAAGGGTCAATATTAGGTCCAAAACTGTATCCCATATCTAAATGACATACACATGGTGTTGAATACACTCAAATACCTTTTATATGCCGATGACACAAGTATAGGTTGTACAGGGGAGAATCACAGGGAAGTTGTAAAAATAGTGAGTACAGAGTTAGAAAAAACTAAAACAATGGTTCGACATAAATAAACAAACTCTCAATGTCAAAACTAAATTCATGATTTTTGGAAATCACCATATTCCTGCAGACTTAGAAATAAAAGTTGCTATTGATAATCATGTTTTGGAAAGAGTGACTAAAATAGAGTTCCTTGGAGTAGATATGGACCACAAAATAAGCTGGAAGCCACAAATAAAGCAAGTCAGAGCTACACTTGCTAAAAGCATAGCAATATTGGGGAAAAACACGTCATACACTCACTCACACAGCATGTTTACTAATATATTCATTGATAATACTACTACCATATTTACAGTACAGTGTAGAAATTTGGGTTAAATACTTATGAAACAAATCTACAGCCTTTCTACATCTTAAAAAGAAAAAGTTGTTGGAATAGTTCATGGTGTGGATTATGGGACACATACAAATGCACTATTGTTAAAGTCTGGTTTATTGAAGTTATGGGAACTAGTGAAACTTAAAACAGCATTCATCCTGTTTGAAGCCAGAAATAACTTACTTCCAGTAAACATACAAGAAATGTTCATGGAAGGAGATGAGGGTTAAGAAATCAACTGAACTTCAAAAAGTAGTGCATTCGTACAAAAAGTGCTCATCAATTTGTGGTGTGGATTTATGGAGCGGGTTGGATGAAGGTTTAAAACAAAGCAAAAGTTTACATGCACTCAAAAATACCTACGAAATATCACTGATTAATTTTTACAAGGCTAGAAATGATCAATAAAAACTAACAAGCAAATGTCTCTTCTGTGAAGGTGCTCAACAAAAGGTCATTTGAATGTTTTGAAGAAAACAAAAAACCTGTAAATAGAAATACGCACAACCTACGGTGTTGTAAAATGGGATCATACAAGATTTCTCTTCTACCCACTACTTTTCAAACACACTGTTTTGTTTTATCCATTTTTAACTCTTGTTTTTCATTTTGTGTTTCAAATAAAATTATAAAATAAATGAATAAATAAATAAATAAAAATCAAGCATCTTGGAAAGACTAGTAAGAGCCAGAGCTACCAACTCAGATGGGACTGAACAAGACTAAAGGGCTAAAGAGAAGAGCTGGACAAAACGTGGATGGTGAACGCAACTGTGTTCCTGATGGTAACACCGGGATGTGATGCTGCAACTGAGAGAATGGCTACAGGAGATTCCAGAAAATACTACACAGTAAGTCCTACAAAAAAAAAACTGAGATATTGTGCAAGACCAACAAGCTCCCAGGCCTCCAGTAGAGGATTTCATCTTGAAAGAATCAGATTACTCACAGAGCCAATGGGGAATACACTTAAACATAAACCCAAAATGCTATTGCCTTCCACATGTAAACAGACAGGCACATATAGAAGAATAGGCTTTTTTCTCACCTGAGATAAGAGAGGCTTCAGCTTTGAGGTCAGATTCCTTACAAAGACATATGGGGTTTGAAGGTAGTGAACGACATATGTTGGTTTCAGGTGATTGGGTTTAGAAAAGCTGCCTCCCAATGCAATTCGAATCCATACAGCTTCATCTGTGTGCTTCTTTATTTTCACTGATATCTTAGATGGATTGACAGAGAGGGTGTTAAACACAGACATTTTTACCTTTCATTAAAGGTTTAGCTACATTAAAAGGAAAAAAAAAAAGGCAGACTCACTTGTCTTAGAAGCTCACTGAGGTGGCATTTGAATTGCTGCTTGAACTGTGTCAGCTCTACGGACTGAGCATCATCTAGAAAACAGAGGAAAAGGTAAAAGAGACAGGAAGTGGAAACCACTATTGGTCCACGTGGGGAAAAAATATCAATGTTGTCAATCGGGAAGAAATAATAAACAGTATTTAAATGGATTATCATAAAAAAATACATAAAAAAAGAAAAGACCAGCCAAGGAAGCTATGCAGTAGAAGTTATGTTCAAGATCCTCAGAGATCAGAGGCAACAACCAAACTGCAGTCTAACATACTCTCTGGTTCCAAGAGCTGAAAGGTGTACCACACCCCCTGATTTGGATTCTCCATGGCATCTAGAACAGACAAGAACACGATTTCACTATGGAATGGGATTAGACTAGAACAATACTGTTGGTAATCCAGCTATTTGCAGAAAAGTGTAGTTAATGCCGTACATGTAATTAAGAAGTAAAGCTAATAGGTGTTAAACAAAAACAAAACAACAAACAAAGACAGAAATAGAGGAAAGAAGTTATACAAACATTTAATTCAAGAATGAAAAGGCTGTTTAAATAAAGATATAGGAATGGTAAAACAACCAGGATGTTTTTCTCGTTTAAACAAACAAATATTAATAGGAACTTACGGATCATCTCGAGTTCTGCTAAATGTGTCAAAGTCAATTTATTTTCCTATGATGGGATAAAAAAGATGACAAAATGTTAAAACGTCAACATAGTATTAAAAAAGGCGGGGTACAATTTACTGTTGATTTGTGATACAAAAATATAACCTCATTCATTATAACCAAATGAGCAGGCACCTCGCAGACAGACAGCAGTTTTTGTGTTAACGCCCATTTTGACTGAGTAAAATCCATAGCTTGTCGCTGTTCAACCGTCAGACGACCCCACTTGTCCAGCGTTGCTCTAAGGATTTGAGTCGGTATCCGTCTCACAAGACGCTGCAAAAACAATTTAAAAGTGTCGTCCATGGTTTTCCAGCGAAGTAATGTAAAATTCCTGAAGTTTAACGCGCTTTCTAATTTGACTGAACACAAGGGAGCAACTAAACAAACCGCGTTCAAGACACAAGACGAATCGACCAATCAGGCATCAGCACATTGCTTTGTGTGTGCTCTTTACTGCCCTCTGCTGTGCCGGAGTTAAATATAAATAAAATATATCCGAGTATATTATAAAACGTATTACTCGTTAAATGAATATGTAAACGAAATAAAAAAAATTACGGCACAGATAAAAAGAAAAGCAGATATGAAAACCATCTTTTTTAAACTTCCGCTCTTTAACTCCCGCCTTCAATAGATGGCTACACTCCATTGGTTTATTGATCCATCAGTCTGCTACCAATTCGCTGTAACTTCTGTCAATCACGGACAGGCGATAGAGGGACTCCACACCAGTAGGTGGCGGTCATGTACCTCAACGCTGTGTGCCATCCGCCATAAAGCTCTACCAGAAGACGAAGAAGGCGCCGGAAAGTTATGAAAGCTTCGCATGTCCTCCTCTGGTGTTTGACATCGCGTTTAAAGCTGTGCTAACTGTCTATGTTGTGTTAGCATTTTTTGAACAAATAGAAATTATTTTATGAAAAGAAGCTAAATTGTAAGAGAAAGAGAAACGTACTTTATTCGCTGTGGTGTACATTTTGTTCCGACAATATTTTAAAGGCCTGATAATAATGGAAGTTAATTGACATTTAGCTACTAAGTTACGCGTCTTCGGGTAAGTTTTATTCATCATTCCTATCCAGCACAGAGATACGCATATTTAATATATGACCGTAAGAACAAGAACATGAACCTTTAGATGCCGTTAGAGGTGCTTGACTTTTGACTGAGTGTATCTAAAACTATTTTTGCTAATTATATTCATTGGACATTTTTGTGTCTGCAGGTAAGTAAGTGTCCTCTGGAAACCTCGTGTTCACAATGACAGAGCAGCAAGGAGAGGGATGGGGAGGCACTAGTATCCTTTAGAAGATTTGGGAATAGGTTGACCTACTGTATAAAACATTAGTGTATTATCACCACATTCTTATGATATGACCACACACAGCCAACATTTATACACCATTTGCAGTTGTAACAGCTTTTTGGTCATTTTTACAATATTCCTTATGTCTGTGACTTTTCAGTACAGCTGGAGTGGTTCAATAAACCCTTAACTCATAATGCACCCTGACCTGTCCCCTCACCTGCACACAGATGAGTGCAATCACTTCATATCTCTCCTCAGGCAGTGTCACAAAGAGGTTTGTCATTTTCTGCAATTAAGTCGTTGTTGTGGTTTTTTTTTTTTTTTAAATGATAATATAAAATCAAATCTGTTTGTCTCATAACAGCACAATTTTTTGAAATTCTTCGGCACTTGTAATGATGTGGACCGTGCAATGCGTGAGTGCTTAAAAAGAGAGGTCGGTTACCTTGTTTTAATCTTTATATAGTGAACTCCAATTGAATGTGTTGCATTAACCTGGTGTTTCTCTGGTTATCATCCTAAAGAGACTGGAAAAGCGAGAGCTCAGCAAGAAACACGCGGAGGAAATGAGAAAAAGGCTGAAAGAAGGACCTAAGGAGCCTTTCTTGGGACACTGACATGAAACTACATGGTTAGCTTTCAATGCTCTATTGAATCTATAGGGGGTACAAGGCTATCCCTGCTTGTTAAAGTGTGCTTTACTCGAGCATTTAAACGTTTGGAATGAGTGCATAATAATACAATTAAGTGGGTGTGCAGAAAACCCTTTGTATCGAGGTGGAACACAAACCTAAAGGTTAACGTTACAACACATCTGTATGCACAGAGCTGAAGACTTTTGCTGCTGTCATCACTTTTTCCCCCACTAAAGCAGTGGCCCTCTGTGACACTCATGTAGTTGTAAGAAGTGATCATTTCAGCCCAATTAATGTTTTGTGTGCAGTGGATCTCAGGAATGTCTTTGAACTCTATTGTTCACAAAAGCAAGGATTATGCACCGATGAATGTTGAAAGTTTGTTAAAATTGGGAATCATATTGATTCGGGTTTGAATAAAGTGAATTTATTCCATGAATTCTTGACTCATTTAATAAAATATTACAAAGAATTAGGCTCAGAATACTTTGATTTTCATTATTGCTTAATCGACAAAAATCAAACTGACTCAATCTGTGACAAAGAGTCTTTGAGATCAAAAGTATGAAAAGAAAAGGTCAAACCCCAAATTTGTTTTCGTATCAGTCAATTGAACAAACCTTTTTAGTGCTGTGTACAACTTTGCTAAGTGTTGCCTTATTTTTCTCTCTCATAAAATATGTTTAAAAAAAAATAAGTCAACTGAATCTCAGTCTCCATTTTCTCTGCTACTGGTGTCTAGACCAGGGAAACACCATAAAAGGCAGCAACATCTTCATCCACTTTGGACCAGGAAGGACCTACAGCAACCCTAAACCACAATCTAGAGAGATTCGAGACCACAGAACTCAATCTTATGAATCAATGTTTATGAAAGTGCAGGATTAAAGAAAATGTGTGCACTGCAGTTTTCTGAACTTGTGCTGAATAAATGAATATGTAATATAATAAGTCATAGTAATAATAATAATAATAGAGGGCTGCACGGTGGCTCACAGCAAGAAGGCCCCTGATTCAAGTCCCAGCAGAGGGACCTGAACCAGAACATCAATGGGGGACCTTTCTGTGTGGAGTTTGCATGTTCTCCCCGTGCATGCATGGGTTTTCTCCAGGGTCTCCGGCTTCCTTCCACCATCCAAAAACATGCTTCATAGGTCAATTGGCAACGCTAAATTGTCCATAGGTGAGAGTGAATGTGTGATATGTGGCCCTGCCACAGACTGGCGACCTGTCCAGGATGTCCCCTGCCCTTGCAATTTTATGTGCAAACAAAGAGGGAGTGTGCTAAAGTTAGCCTTCTCTCAGGGAGGGAGTGGACCAGTATGTCCATACTGCTGCTGCAAAGTTCCTATTTCTTTGCATAAACATAATCTAAGAGAGTCATTCTGGTAATAAATAGACCTGACTGTAAAGGCAAAAACAGAAATAGAGAAAATACTGATGAAAGTACTTATCAATAACTGATAATGACTAATAATCATGAATGCAGATGATGGTTGATGTCAGCCCACAACAAGAAAAGTGCAGTGAGAGTGGGAGAGGAGGTATCAAAGCATGACTGCAGTCATGTCAGGAATGTTGTGTGTAGTGTGAGGATAGTCTATCTTTTGGAGGCTCTGGGGGAGATAGTGAGGAATGGCAGACTTGTGTTAAGTTTAGTGTCCCAAGAATCACCTCACAATACAAACGTGGAACAAAATGGACACCTCCAAGCAGATGCTTATTATCAGGGGTCCCACATTTTAGCCAAGCATAAAAGAATAAAAATTAGTGGTGGAAAAAGCAAAATATAATAATAAAAAAGTAAATAAATAAAAGGATAATATAAGAATTTAATGATAGTATTAGTGGAAATGTTAGTTTATAAGTCAATAAACTCAAACAACATAACAACATACTCAGATGCGTATCCATACACACGTCACAAACAAAGAGACAACAGACAGGAATAAGTGGTTTCAGGCGCAGCAACATTATATACAGTAAGTTGCCAATATTTGCAATTTCTGTTTCCTTTTAAAATATGTATATTGTAGCAGACTGTTTAATTTTATAGTCCAAATTATGCCATATTTGTGGATCTCTAGTGCAAACAGAAAAGCTGGTACATTGTAACTTCCTATTCTTCCCTTTTAGCGAATGCTTACTCTTGTTGTCGTGGTGATGAGAGGGTGAAAAAAGTGGTAGGAGGTCACACCACGACTTTAATTTGTTAACAACACTACATTGTGCATACATTATGATATGTATTGATTTCCGGTATCTTAAGGAGGCTGTATCTGTGGAAGAGAGGATCTGTTAGAGAATTTGCCAGGGACCAGGATATAGCTCTTATAGCTGTCTTTTGTGTATTCTGAAGTTTTGCAGTGTAGGTAGAATATGTGTTATTCCATATGATATTAGAATAATTCAGGTGAGGCGTTGTTAAAGTGCCTCTCTGATAATCTTTTGACCTATTGTAAAAGTTTCCCAGTGGTCCTCCATCATCAAAAATACCCCAAAGAACATGTTAAAAAAAGTGTTGAAAAAGATTAAAAAAAAAAGATACATTTGTCCAGTGGATTGGGGTATAGTTTATGAAAATATGCAAGTGTATGAATTATTGCACAAACTAATTAAACTGAAATAGAGAGCTGACCTATAGACAGTAAAAAACAAAGTATTTACAAAAAAAAGAGCTTTTTCATCCCGTGTTTCTGTTTTGACCCTGTTCCCTGATTTGACTAGCTTTGTGCTCCTTTTACAACATCTTTAACTTTCTTATTTGGCAACTTTTGTCTTCTACTTTAATTTATTGACGATCTCTACTCGATATTGTCGAAACCACTTCCTGGTTTGGTTTCCAAAATATCCAACCTTAGCTGACTCTCTGATACAGTTAGCTTTTAACTCCTTGTTATGCTCAGACAATGAATTGATATCTGTTACGTTGGCTGTTGTCCTCTCGGAGAGTTGACTTCATCTGCTCCCCCTCCCAATACCTCTAAATAATTAACCCAAAGTGCTTAAAACTCCCATTTCGTTCTCCACCTCTACTTTCCCAAGCATGTTTCTCTCTTTTCAGGTTTATATCCACCTGGCTGCTTCCCTCACTGCAGAGCTACAGTTTCATCTGTAAACATCATGGTGTGCAACTTATTCCTGCCAGACCTAATCTGTCAGTCTGTCCATCACCACAGCGAGCAAGAGGAGTCGATCATTGATGCAGTTGCACCTTTCCCCTGAGTTCCCCCCTCACATCTCTCCACTGCTGCTCTCACAAGCTTTCTGCGTCGTTGTGGCATAGTGTATGTTTGTAAGGATACACATAATAGAACTGCTTTTAGGTCATTCTAAATACTTTAGATAATAATGGGTCACCTGATGTAATCGGTTCGGGGGTGATGGTGGACTTAAGAAAACAACCAACTGGGTGGTAACAGCAAATGTCTTTCATTTAAGGCAGCTGGACCAAATGAGGCCCATTCTTCATCCAAGCCTTTGTTACCACAGCGCTGGATCACTGCAGTTCCTTTTATGTGTGGGTTAGTGCTTCAGAGATTGCACGGCAGCAGTTGGTTGAAAATGCCACTGCACGGCTTTCAACCAGAACCAAAGCAGCCTAAACACATCAAATACATCGTTTCATTTGCACTGGCAGGATGTTCATCATTTTAAAACCCATTCAGAGATTTACTTTGAAATCTTTGCATGTTATGGTACCTGTCTGTGCTGTTGCAGCCTTATACTCAGAGGGGACCAAGCTATTTCTGCAGTAGCTGCAAAGCTCTGGAACAAGCTGTCTTCTTAGCTTTATGTTATTGAGTTTCTTTTTTTAAAACCCTGTTTTTTTTCACTTAGTTTAAATTTCACAGCAATTGAGCCTTTCACTAAATTATCATATTTGATTGTCATCACTTTTGTAATGATTTTATATATTTCTTATTATTCTTTGTGCAATTTAATAGTACAGAAATGGGTTTGTGCAAATTGTTAGTGTTTTATATATAAAGTTGAACTGAAGATTTGTCTGCAATCCATACATCCATAATAGTATCTCTACATATAGATACAGCACATTGTCATGTGCTTTTTTGCAATTCTATTAGCACAATGCAAATAATTAACACTGTCACTGTCACATTGTCTAACATGTCAGATTTATGCCTACATCAGCGCACTACTCATGATCTGCACCCATAGACCCATGCTGACAAGTGCTGGCAATCAGGTGTTAATCAGGCACCTGGGGTTACCACAAGCAACACAAAAAACTGTTTGGCTTTGGCAGGAAAGATCTGACAACTGAAGCGCACATTTGCAGCACTGCTTAAAATGCAAGAACAGTTCAAAATGAAATGGGAAGATGCACTATTACAATAAAGGTAAATAGATCTACCTAATATTAAACACCTTACGTTTTAAGCAGATTGTAATATAAATTAAAACATTTGTAAACTGAAACTAAAATTGTGGCTGCATCTAAATAAAATCATTGCTTCAGGCATGAGTAATATCAGATCTAACCCAGCCAAAAACCAAATAAAAAATATTGAAATATTGTGATATTTAATATTTAAGACAAATTATCTTAAAAGAATTAAACTGCAAAGAAAAGTGAAGTGGTTAACCACTAGTGCTTGCAGTAAGAGCAACTACAAAAGAATTCTGCAGGTTATGAAAGTTTAAGCAAATTTAAGCAGCTCCATCAGATTATATGGACTTTTTAATGCCAGAACTGCAGACTTAGATTGGAGAATATGATATAGGTGGTTAAAAAAGAGACAAAGACATCCATCTTTAGAATAGGCATTTATAATAAATATTTGAGCAAAAATAAGTCATTTTTGGGTATTTTTCATCTTTTAACTGTCATCCCAAACACATCAGAAAGCACATGCCAGGACACAAACTTGGAAAACAGGACAGAGAAATTAACATTTAAAAAATAAAAGTATTTTGTATAAAAAGTGGTGTGTAAACAAAAAAGAAAAAAAAAAGAAAAGAAAACATCCCCGCCTAATGTTTGGGAATCATTGTAACACCCTGCAGGTCTAAGCAATTTGCTGCTGATGTACAGAAGTTGCTGTGGTCTTGACCTCATTGCTTCATAACTGGGCTAAAAGCAGAAATGGAATACATGAACTATTACTTTCTGACAGATAAGTGTATCTTTTGGGCTTTTTCAATGATTAAAGATTAATATGAATAATCCTTAAGAGTAGAAGGACCAATTTGTGCAAGTTAAAATCCCTTCTCTCACAAGTTTCTTTGGGCTAAAATGATTAAGTCAGTGATTGTAGTTTAGGTTTGTACTGCGTTAATTAAAATAGCTGAGAGGAAAAACAAAAATACACAGAACAGAAAAACAGAATTTCATTGAAGTGCAGCTAAACTCATTTTTCAATTTCTTTATACCAATAAACTCTGCAAAATAAAATCTCTCTTAAATTACTTTACATTTGCAATACACAATAAAAATAATTTCCTACTATTAAACAGGTTGAATTTTAAGTACCATTTACTATTCGATTCTTTATCTACATCATTACGTTCATCTAAAAGTTTTGGGATTATTCAAAAGCACAACAGATACATGTTGTGGTGCCTTTGGAGCAAACAAATTTGCACAAATAAAGGAATACATAAATACAAATATAAACGCTCGACATTTCTGCTACAATACTGACAATGCATGTACAAATTATACCCTAAAATTCAAGGCATTCTGACAGGAAATACATTCATGAAGTATATTACATGCTGTACAAACATTGCAGAGAGCAGTCAGTTTTTTAGGTCTTCTCTGAAAATTGGACAAGTTTTACAAAAACATTTACATACACCGGCAAACATTTACACTTTGGTAAAACAAAATAGATCCCTACATATGGTATACTATGAAAAATATAAAATCTTGTTCAAACTTTCTTTACATGCAGGTAAATACGAATTCTCCACGGACAAACAAATTCCACAATGCTGTTCACCGACGTTTGATTTCTTCTGTGTCCTCAAATATGTGCAGAAACAAAAACAGTAGTCAGGCAACAGCAACACAATTATCCAATTTTTATCATATGACAATCACACTTTACAAAAAACTACCTGCACGGCTAAATACGAGCGTAGGTTCTACAGATGAACAATCACAGTTTAATGTGTGAGGTTGCTGCTTGAAGACGGGTAAAACTTCACGGATCCTTCTTTTGCTTAAATCACAGTCAGCAGTCACATAAGACTTCTAGTGTTCTGCACCTCCTTTCTGATCTTTATTAATATTTTTGATGCATTTTGGTTACTTATAAAAAACAAAACAATGCAATGACTTGAAACTTTTAGTCTCTATTGAAAAAATAAAAGTTTCAGATCTCTAACAGTAGCCTGTTAGTTTTTGTGGGAATTAATCAAGTTTCCTACTTTTTTACGCACACGTTTTACATATGACTAAGAATTATGAGCAGATTGGGTTATAATGCAATGGCATCTTAAAGCCAAACTTTGCTTTGAATTTGAAGTAATTACAAAATTATATTTAAGACCAAGTTGAGAAAAACAAAAAAAACATGATCAGAATAAACTTGAGATATTAGAACAGTACATTTGAAAAAATGTTAAGGAATGCCAAAAACAAAACCATACAGGGAAAGTAGACGAGTCCTAAAAAAGAAGATTTGAAGATAAAATTGGTGAACTAAATTTGATTTCTTCTTTTGAAGTGCCGGCAGGTGTAACCATAACACCCTTGCATCACTCCATTAGTAACTTTTACTGCTTCTTGGAGTGTGATCCCATTTACTGTTTATAATTTGTTTTTTCTAAATATATGCTTAAACCAGCTCTTTAAAGTCTTAAAACCTTTAGACATTATATGTCTAAATACAAAAAGACATATAGGGTAAAATTAATCTTTTACAAGTTTATTCTTTCAAGCCTACACTGTTTTGCTCAAGATGAGGCTTAAATACAGCTGTGTATTAAAAAAAAGTGAAAAATACATTTTCCACACTAAAAAAGTATGGTTTGCAGTTTGAATAAATATAACAATATATTCACTCAAAATCCCTTGTAATCAAGCATGACCCTGATTTTCTATACTCCCATGATGTTGCTGTCTGCTTGTTAAAAGTGTGCATTTGGCTCTTTGCTGTTTGACTCAGAAGAGAAACTGGATCCAGATGTCGAAAGAAATTCTGCTAAAACCTAAATCACAAGAACGGCTTTTTTTTTTCTCTTCGTAGAGATGAAAGACAATGCAATATGTGAAAACTCTCCAGGAACATGGATGGACACAGGCCTTTAGAGCAGGTTGTCGTTCTGGGCGTCCTCTGCAGATGCTCTCTCACATCGGCCTGGTTGAACCTGCTGGACGTGGACTTTACTTTTCGTAGGCTTTACTGTGAAGGTAACTGAAGAGTGCCTCCAGGCCTTTGGTGGAACACCACAGCTGCTTCAGAATCTGACACTCTTTCTCATTTACTTCTTCAAGGACCGACATGACGAAGCTCCTCACCAAGCATTTGGACTCTTCTAACACCTTTCATTCAAAAGAGGAAAATCTCATTTGACTATACTCAAGAGTAGGTTTTGACATCTGAGCTTGGTTAACAACTTACCATTGCGTTACACAATGCCATTTCTTTTACACGCAGCATCACCTCTTGGTTGAACGTAGTTGGCCAGAAGACCTGTGAGACCAGACCTCGACTGCACGCTTCTTGTGCTGTGAGTTTTCTACCGCAGAATAGCATCTCATTAGCCTGAAAGATAAAATGCAGTCTTGTTGTTTGTTGGCTTTAAGAAAACATATTAAGTCAAAGAATCTTGTAAAAAGTAAGAACTTCTTCTTGGATTTACCAAAGCCACACCCAGGATCTGGGGGAAGGTGTAGGAGGAGCATCCAGAAGGTGTTAGGTGGAGGGCTGCGCATGGAGTTTGGAACCAGGCTCTTTCACTTGCCCACACCACATCACACAGCGGCAAGATGGACGCCCCAAGGCCCATCGCAGGTCCATTCACTGCCACCACAATGGGTTTCTTGAAGTGGATGAATGCCAAGACAAAGTCCCTTTGGAGTCCCAGAAGGTATCAGAGCAGAGTGTCAATATGTGATGAAAAGAACCCACGTCTTTAGAAAAAGGCTCTCCTCTTACCGAACAGCATCAGATATTCGGCTACTCTCTTTTCTTCGGTCTGTGGATAAACGTCCAATCAGGTATGACGGCTCCAGACCGCTGCAGAAAACAGTCCCCACAGAGCTGAGCAGCAACAACTTACTATCATCAGCAGCTGCGTTGCCCAAAGCCCGACAAACTTCCTTCATGATCTGAGGGACAAAGACAATATTCTTTTTGTCAAACTGTTAACTTTTTCCAATTCCCATAATTAGTCCTCCATTATTTACATCCTTTGACAAATTGCTTGTTCAAAAAAGCCACTAGGACCTTCAGGGAATGTGTATAAAGAAGGGCTACACACAGTTTGGACAACCCTTAATGATCTAAAGGATGACACTGAACAGCGCTTTTTAAGACACTCTCTATTTCTAATTATGCCAATAAGTTGGATGACATCATGCAAGAGGGTTATGGGAGACAATAAATGATGTTCTACAAAGCTGGCAAAAGTGGGACAATATATTTTCAGCTGTAGCAGCATCACCTACCTGAGCCTGGAGCTGAGCTTGACAACAGCTTAAAGCAGAGCTATTGCATGAATCCATCATTGCATTAGATGTGTTTTCCTCTATACTGCTTGCGCCATAGTTTCTTGGATTGTGTTAGGATGTCTGAGTAAGTCTGGACTGTACTGCAGATGCAATGTGCAATGTTCAAATGCATTTCAAAAAATGTTCAAAAGCTTAAAAAAAAAAAGAAAAAAAAAAACACCCCGTGTCATTTTCACTGTGAAGAATAAACGTCTGCGGTCCTTTACATGCAGAATCTGCTTGCAGCTCATTTATGCTCCTCTGTGTAAAATGCAGAGTTTGAATAAGATGTGTACATTTCAACTTGCAGAGCGGCCTTTTTTGTTGGCACTCTTCCTGTTAGCAGCAAGTCACCCGACTCTTTTGATGACACTTTTCAGCCATAGAAATGTGAACAAGTAGCATAAGATCTCAGAAATAAGCTAGAAGGCTGAAACAATTAACTTTTTGATAAGAAATATTTACCGTACTAAAATATTTTGGCAGAGTTAGGCACATTTTCAGAAAGCTGGCTGTATTTCTATTTGGTCGACAGGGAAAAGAGGTGTGAAGATTTTACCTGGCAGGGGTGGGGGCTATAGGTAAAAACCAGAAACGGATTATTTGACATGACAGACTTGTGACTTTCAGCCTCCTCTCATACACCTCACCATCTCCCCTCAATCACCACTGTCTGCCGCTGCATTTTAATCAGATTAGCCCTCCTGACCCATATTACCCGTTCAGTCTCAAAGTGAACTGAATTCTCCAAACCCATTCTCTGTTCTCAGTTGTTACTGATAGACCTTCAGTGTGGGTGCTGCCCACATTTATTCTTCTTCTGACCCTGTCATACAAGAGCACTTGTGAACATGCTAAAAGATAAAAAGCATGTTTTTCAAGAATAGAAAATTGTTTGACATTTAGTCTTTATGATAATGAGCTCAGGTGTAGCGTCCTCTGGAATAACATCATGTGGGTTGCATGAGTGTAAATTGTGGCAACAAATGATGTTACTAAAAAGCAAACAATCACATGTTTGCTTCTTTGCATGTGGCAAATATGAACTCAAACTGTTGTCATTTTGTGGATAAGGCAGTCATTTAAATAAATCACATTCAGTCCCAGTGAGAACACTAGGATTTTTCAAAATAACTGTCAATTACAAAGAAGTCTGGAGCTGCAGCTGCCAGGCAGTGATTCAGTGTTTGGTTCTTCAGGTTATCTGCTTTACCACATTCAGGGCTCCAGACTAACTTTTTTCACCAGGAGCACAGTGGCCCCTAACTGAAAATTTTAGGGGCACAACCAGAAAATTTAGGGGCGCATACCGTAAATCAACAAGCTAACCAAATCTACTAATTTCCATTGTATTACTAATAAATACTTTAATAATAGATGCAGAAATTACAATGTGCTGTTTCAAATTCAGTGTCACATTTTATTCTGCACTTTTGAAGATGCAACAACAGCTAAACTGACAGCACCATCACTGTCATGACAGTACAAATAGTAAAGAAAATGGATGGAAATTTATCTTTGTGACACCAAATAGGTGCAGCCAAGATGCACAATAAGCGTGTTTGAGATCACCCAGGTCGACGCAACGCTGCGCAGATCACCTGGTGTGTGACATATATTTTTGTTTTTGCTCCAACATCACCTGTCAATCATCACAAAAATGTCACCAGAAAGGGGCGGGATCAAGGCCCCAACCTGAGCGAACGCAGCTGGAAATTTAGTACTGAACTGACTGAAAGCTGCCCAGATGACTACAAAACAATGCATTATGGGACATGTGTCCTGATGGTTTTTGTAGTTGAGTGATCAATTAAAATAATTTAAAATACCTATTGATTAAAAAAAGGCTACATACATTACAAAACATTAAAATAATCATAAAATATATAATAACACAGATCACACTGAGGGGGAGAGGAATATTAAAACTAAATTGAATGTTAAGGACAACTCCAACTTCCTGTTGTCCTTCAGTCTCGCTGCAGACCCCCCCCCCCCCCCCCCCCCCCTCCCCGCCTGGTCTCCACCAACGATCCAGGCGAGGTGCCGGTTCATCTCAAGCACGTCTATCGTTGCATTTTCCCCACGTATTTTCAGTGTGTCTAAAACTAATGTTGTTTTTGCTCGAGGGTGTTTAATGTCCAAGCTCCCTTAGCTGTCACGCATGTAGGTGTGGGACATTTATTCTCCTCAGCTGACCCGACTCCCGCGGGAGCGGTGTGCTGCCGTAACAACAGCCGCGCATAAACCGTGATGCGCCGCCGTAACCGTAACCAAAACTTAACCTTCCTCCGGGTCTGTGTGACCCAGAGAAAAGTTCAGCACGGACTGCATATGTTTAGAAAATTACGAGCAGGTGTCCTGCTTTCAAGCCCTGTCATTGTCCCGCCCCCAAGAGTCATATACCCCGCTGTGATTGGTTGGTCATCTCCGTGCTCGACAATGAAAAAGTGTCATTCATACAAACTGACGGGCTGCAGTAACATTAAGGCGGGGGCCGCAAAATATCATCTTGGGGGCTGCAAATAGCCCGCGGGCCGCGAGTTTGAGACCCCTGCTGTAGTTCTGTCACTGGTACACTAGCTGCAGGTTGGAAGAACGAATCAATAGTTCACTTACTCATAGCTCAGACGCACATATCAGGTTGTGATGATATTTGTCTCCGTTTCCTTCCCACAGATGTTAACGCGCGCTCGATTGTCTCTAGGCCCCTCCCCCTCCACGCATTTTAGCCACTTACAGTGGCGTTCCCTATTCTTCTCACACGCAGTGGCCGCCTCACAGACGGGCATCACGCGAGTGTGTGCTCGCGTTTCATGAGTATGTGCGCGAGTGTGTGCGTCTGCCTGCGTGCGTGTGCGCTCGCGTCTCATTGATTATTTGATTGATCATTGACGTGCCCCTTCCACGTTTAATGTATAAAAAAAATACGTAGGGTGGGGGAGGCAAATTTACTGGTCGCGCATGTGCGACTGGATGTAAAATTCAGTCGCACACTCTCAAATTTTGGTCGCAAAATGCGACCAATTGGTCGCAGTCTGGAGCCCTGACATTGCATGTCAGGTAACACATTGTAGGCATACATAGGGCCCATTTTAACCACAGTTCAATGTTTCGATTTCCTTTCTTTTTAACTGTTTATGTAAAAAAAAGTAACCCCTGACCCCCTATGTATAAATGAAAAGGGTTCTGAGGGGCAGCAATAAATCACACCAGTGAGCACAGAGAAATGATAAATCTCTCAACCTGCTGGACTCAAAAGTTTAAATGTTAATATCAGGAAAACAAAACTCCACAAATAAATAGTGATCATGTCAAAACAACAGAAAGACTTAACAAGTAAGTAATAATCACAGCTAGTTGGGCCTGCTTGAAAAATCTAAATCCTTTAAGTAAACTCAGGTAAATTTAATGTAAAGTTTATGTTTTGTTGATACTACGGATACAACAATTCACTTTCCCCACAATTTGGTTGTATCCTAGGTTTTGGGGTCATGGTTTTGTTTCAGTTCGATATATAAAAGACAATCGGCTGCTCTCTGCCCCCTCTGCTCAACCTCCTGCTGGCTCAATAAAGCCCAAAGACAGTTTCCACCTCTTTGACCTGTTGCTCTCTGGGAGGCAATTCAGGTCACTACAAACAAGAACAGACAAGGAGACAACTTCTAACTCAGAGCTGTCTTAGCTCTAAATATGAAAAGAAATTAGCACCTTAATGTGACTTTTTTCTTTGAAATATCTTGTTGCTTTCTTAGACATCTCGTTACTTTTTTAATGTTGTTGTTTTGCAGAGCCTTTGCACAAGGGAGTTACTGCTAAATTTTGTTGTACCTATACAATGACAATAAAGGTATTTATGTAATACATAAATAATAGAGAAATACATAAATAGTAAACAAAACAAACAAACAAAACAAAAGACTAAAAAATCCTACTCTTAACTGGCTAAAAAGCAAGTAAAAATTAAAAACACATTTTGAGTTGGCTCCTACAAGCCTTCTGAAAGTAATGAAAACATATTAAGTATATTAATTTTAGCACAACACGTGTGTGTGTGATACTCTCAGTGTAAACATATACAAACAGGTATGGATGCAACAACTCACTCCCTAAGATTCGGCTTGATAGCGTAACATAAGGTTAGGTTTTGAAACTGAGAATTGTGGCATCATTAGCTGAGACATAGGCCAAATTAGAATGATTTTGTGCTTTTATGACTTTTTAGAAACTTTTCATAAACAGGAGCCACTTAAATTTTATTCACATGAAAGAGCAAGATTTAAAAATGTCTGTGACAATGATTGTGTTTTTGCTAATACTATATAAGTCAAAGAAATGACCACATCATCAACTCTCATCTTCAAAATCGGAAAAAATACTTTGTGATGAAAATAAAATAATTTAAAACTATATATCAATGAATAATAAAAAGTCAGATTTTGTTGGATACATTTAGCAGATCCTTGTATTCAAAGTGACTATCAGATTTGTTGCAGTTAAGGGGAATGTAGGTTAGATGTCTTACATAAATTCACACAGACAACTTGTAAACAGTTGCTTGACCCAACAATAACTATGCATTTACTGTGTGTTTATTGGCAAACAACCCACTCTTTAATCTGTTTGGTGAATAGATAGATTTAGGGAAATGTAAAAGACAGGAAGTACATACAGTACATTTAAAAGTAGATGCATGATACTTATTTAGTGTTTCTGCAGGTTGAGTAAGCCCAGACATGCGATAGTATCATCTGAAGGTTTGGGGATCTTATTGTATAAAACTGTGGAAACACCTGTACAGGGATGTTCTTTGAGGTTTGCTCAGCTGTTTCCATTTAGAGAACACATCCGTAGACTCTCTTGTTCCTGCTTCAAAGGCTGAGAGACACAGCAAGAGCTACCCGAGCTGTTTGATAAGCTTGCAGCTTACTGGCTTACTGTGACGCGTGAAAACACACACACATATGTTCACACACAGTTTAAGCTACTTGAGTGCCTGTGGACTACAAAAACCTATGAGTCTGCATTACAGACAGACTAGGGCTCTGGAGAAGGTCTGGGACAAGGTCTGGAGATGGGAATAAAACCCTGTCTTTGTAGTGTAATGTGACTGACATGGAAAAACAATCATCCATGTCATTATTGTGACCAGCTCCAATCACAATGTTAGAATATCTATTAAAAACATGAATGCTAAAAAAGTATGAATAATAACCATAGACTGAATGAATAATCTATGGATGGATAACCTATGATGTTACCTATTAGATTCTGATTGGTAAAAATGAAGAATATAGTTGACCAAAATTAGCTCTCATCTCAACAAGGAGTCAAAAGTGGCCAATTGGGGGGGGCAAAGAAAAGTGAGTTTCGTTGGGCCCATAGGTCCACTCACTAATAATTAAATAACTCACTCCTGACAATCAAGATCCAATAAAATCCACATTTTTAAAAACAATCCCCAAAAGTTGTGAATAGAATAAAAAACAATATATACTAATGTTTTTTTGCACTAGGTCCTAAATGGGGGTTATTTATATTATGAAATGGGACTTTTTAACTTTGGGATCACTATGAAATTGTTAGCTAGCTAGCTACGAGGCAACAGTGGTCATTTGGGAACTGCAATGCTTTTAAATCTTTTAGCAATTTTTAAATAAAAACTGGAGGGAAGTAGCTGGAATACACTCCAACCCCCGTGACCCTGCACAGGACCCTGCAAGCATAAAATTTTAAGATAATCTTTTCATTTCATCCTGTTGAACATATCTAGCCCTAACAGACTCTATTGAAGTGTATTTAATAGTTTTGAGTTTTGGATTGGCACATTTTCAGGTGCCTATGAATCAGAGAGCAAATCTCAGCATTCAGGAAGAAAAGTCTGATTTGTCGCAGACAGCATACCAGAGAAGTCATTTACCACAGCATGGCACAGATGATGCCTGACACATGCCTGTAGAGGGGACCCAGCTGGTTAGTTACATCTAATCAGAGGAGCTTCTCAAAATAAAGAAACCCAGCTGACTGTGTGAAGTCTTTATAGATATTTGCTAGAAAGTAATGCTTAAAGGCAATGTTTGTTTAAAAGAAAATATTGAGGGCATTTTTTTAGGAAAATTACTTAACTCACAAAAATTAAATTGATTGCCTTATTTTAACTTTTTTTTGACCATCATATATGATATGAAATGTTTTATCTCAGTGATGTTTGCTGCAAAATCTACATGAAATGACACTGGAATAAATGAAAGCAACCCCTAAATACTTCTAGATTCCCTCTTTATGAGAAGATTAAAAAAAAACAGCTTGAATTTTCATTTCTGAACCAGACACATCACAGAGGGTAATTTTTATATTAAATACAATTTTTCTGAAACTGGCTTTAAGAATGCTCCCTTCCAGCCATGGACAAGTAGCTGTAGGGCTTTTATTACAAGATTAACCCAAAAAACTTTCTAATGAATAAAAAGGTTTCCATGTGATAAAATCTACAATCTAGCAAAGGTCCAAATGGACACAAAGGAGGGAGAGTGTGTACTCTTGAGCTCACCTCTGGCGTGAGAGCATTGTTGTCTGTTGTTTGGCTTGAAAGCAGGATGTGTGTGAACCCTTCTTCTTTCCTGACAACAATGTCTCTGAAGCGACAGTTGCTCTCGTTCTGTCGCACGTTGTACCTGAGCCGCTTGTCAAACACGTAGCCTTTCTCCTCCGCCAGCTTCCGCTTTACTGAGCTCTGGACATGAAGCTTTCCATTGGCTGCAGGCGAATCAGACACAGATGTTCAAATGTGGCTGTCAGTTCATCGCAAGCGATGAAGAAATACAGGTAGTTTTGCAATAATTTCCAAATATTTTGAACAGCTATACCTGCTGCATGAAGGAGACACAAATTAGGAATGATGCAATCTTTAACAAAAACTTCCGGCTGAGTTTTGTATTTTTCTCCCTAAGTGTTTGTGTTGTATCTGTATAGATTGTGGCTTATAAAGCAGGACCCTTTGACTCCCCCCCCTCTTCACATGCATATGCACACACCCATAAGTGTACAGATCTGTTTAAAAAAATCCTTATCCCCACCTATTTTGGCTATGTGGATGAATGAAATTGTGAATCCAAATGGTGCTTCTAAAGTCTATAAAACTGTTTATTTTTAAGGTTGCATACTAAAACTAATAGAGAAGTTGTCATAAAAGTTCCACATTTACATTAAACTTAATGTAGAAAAGCATTATCACTTTAAAAATGCTGATGCATTTTTTGCATTAGGCCATGTTGACAGGTGAATCTGGGAGTGCTACAATACTGGGGTATTTCTTTAGGAGTAAAGTAGCTTAGAATCTAAAAGGCCTTAATGAGGCGACGGTATACATGTTTACCAGTATGGCAAAGATGAAGCTATCATGTTCTGACAATGCTGGAGCCATTAAGGACCCACTTAGAGGCTACATCCTGAACTTAAAGAACCACATGCATAATGAATTAACAACATTAATGCAGAGCTTTTTTAGGCTTTTGTGTTTATGTTTTAGTGATCCTGTCTGAAGCACAAAACTCTATTGGGTTAATGGAAAACAGCTAGCAACTGGAATGTTTTGATTTGCTAATTTATGCATTAGATAATGCATGTTTTCAGGACTGATACTAATCTACAATGTCTATGTCTCAGAGTCATACAGTGTGCTGCTAATCAATTTCAGTTAACTGCTGAACATTGTGTTTTTGTAAAACTTGTCAAACACATAACTTCAAAATTAAATAGTTAGATTTTAGAACTTTAAAGAGACAAACACTGATATTAATTTCTTGTTTTTTTGCTCTCACAGAAACACATTTAGTCAAATTGTGGACCTCTTTTAAAATGAACCAATTACATTTTAATTTATTAGCACAGAGCAGGCGTCGTAAATATTAGTTTTGCTGCTCATTTTATTTTAAATCTTCTCTGATGTTGTTATTTATATTCTAAGCCCGATGTCTTCATTACATCAGCAGCTGTCATCTCTGTGTTAGCTCAATCCATTTCACTCACACACCTCTTTGATCTATCGATTCTTTTATTTTTTTTATTTAAGATCTATTAATGCTAAAGAGAAGAGTTTAGTTAAATTATGAATTAAAAGCTAACTTTTCTATGGGAAGCTGATAATCCCCGCATGAAAAGTACAGGGAGCAAAAGAAGTAAATCAAAATGAAGCCATGTAGTGAATAAATCCCACATTTTTAAAGAGTTCTATGCAAACTAATTAAATGAAATTTTACATTTATTTTCAATAAAACTAAAGTAACATCCAAATTTGAAAAAAAACCTCTGCTTAGAACAATAACACAGACAAACAACATACCACTGAATATGTGCAGTACACAGATGTAATGTTGTGCAGTTAAAGAAATGACCATTTTAAAAGCCATTTTATCTGACTCTCTTAAAAAGTTCAACTGACTTTTTTAAATGAGAACAAATGATTAACTTCAGTGGTTCAGACCCTGGACTGTGACCCAAGTGTTACATTTACGTGTACTATCAGCTGCGATGCAATAAAATAAAAACTTTAGGGATTGTGGTGATGACAGGGTGTACACATGTTCCGTATCACAAATAAAAGAAGAGGCAAACTTAGGTTTACTGGACTTCTGTGTCAACTACTTCTACATTTTTTACTGTCCATGCTGGAATTTAGATGTGAACCTCTATAGACTATAGAGTCCAAAGGATTCTTGAAAAACAAAAATTCAAATTTCAGGGCCAAAAGTGATCACTCCAGTCTTTCATGAGGCAAACTTTGAAACTATGTTTCTTGCTCGACGTTGGAGTTAATTTCAGAAAAGTTTATCTGGTAAAAACTTAACATTACATGTGAGGATTAATGGTTAAGCACATCAACAGCAGATGCTCTTGTAACTCTGAAGCACAGACATGCTGTGTGTTTTGAGGCTGCATTTCAAACTCTGAATTATAAAGTACAATAATTGAAAAAGCCGGACATAAAATGGTTTTATAACACTAATATTGGTTCAGGCAACAGTCATCCAATCTACGGGTCTCATGTTATTTGCGTTACAAACATGAGTCTGTGCCTTTGTGACCACTCGCTTTGACTATTGCACTTATTGAACCGGTTTGCCTTTGATTCACAGATTCAATTCAATGCAATTTGATAAAATATTGGTTTATTTTTCTAATTTCCACAAGCATTTTTATAATAAAAAACACTTAATGTAGCTAGTAATACAAACTGGAAAAAGTCTTGACATCCTATATTTTTTACATCAGATATTATCTAAAAGATGCTTTTTTAAATGAAAAAATACAAGAAGAAAAGATGACTCATCAATTTAATGAATCATTATTGCTTCTTAAGTAAAGATCAAACATTGACTAATAATTTTAATACAGGACCCTATCTGCAACGAATCGAATGTGGTAGGGATATAACAATTCATTTAAGCAACAATAGAATTCATACCACTATTCGTGGTGGCTAATATGATTCAGTGTCGATATTGATTCATTTCAAACGATCTGATTCACTGGTTTAAAATGGATTAAGGACATCTTTAGGCAATAATTCAACCAGTGTGACTCTGAGAAAAATACCTGGATACTGAACAATGCAGGTGAAGTTTTCCAGATTTCTTGCATTTCTTGCAAGATAATCAAGTATAAATTAAATATGTTACAAACATACTAGTAAACAAAAATTAATGGCAAATCCATTCACATTTTAGCTTCATCAAGTTCAGCCCACTGTTGTTTTTCTGCATAAACGGAACATTCTTAGAACATTCTACCACACTGTGTGGTCACATGTCAATTTTCCTACACATTGGACTGTGATTATTCTTTTCTGCCATCACATGTGTGGTGGTCATTGTGATGCGATCAGTTGTTATAGTCAAATAAACCTATTGTGCCTCAATTCATTGCTATTTTCTAAAAACAATACAATCGATTTATTTATTATTTTAGAATAGTATAGGTCGATTCAATTTGACTAACAACTTGCCTCAGACAGATTGATCTATTTCATAGGAAAATAAATTGATTAATCAATAAGGTAGATTGATAGTTATACCCCTAGTGGTCTTAAGCCATTTCAAAAAGTTGCTACAAGCCTTTTAACTGGAACTTTTAAACTAGAGCACATCACCCTCATTTCCCCTTCACCACACTGGCTGCAAATCTATTTTAGAAACTTAATTTAAATCTCTTGATTTATTATCGTTATGTCTTCTCTTTATCTTGCAGAGTTTTTGCACCTTCACACTCCTGCTTGACCCATAGGACCAGCAGATCATATGCTCCCGAGTGTCCCCAGGTCCAATTGAAAGCTAAGAGGTGAAAGAGATTTCACTGTGGCAGCTCCTAAGTTGTGGCAGCCTTCCACTTTATTTATTATAGTATTTTTATCCATCAAATATTATTTCATCATTATTTCAAATAGTGTTTCATTTATTTTAAAGTCCTATTTTGTGTATTTGTAAATCAGAATATTTGCTTTCAAAAATATGCTTAATAGGATGATTGTTGATTTAAAATAGTCCCTTAGGTGTGAGTGTGTGTAGATATGTGTTCCTGAGATAGACTGACAGGTAGTTCCGCACCTTTTCTTCACAATAACTGGGTACGATTTAGCGACCCCCGTGACTCCTAATAGATAAAGAGGTATAGATAAATGATTAAATAGATAGTTCTCTTTCCTGTTTGTCTGATGTGTATTTTTTAATGTTGTTTATCTGCACAACATTTTGTGACCCGTTTAATATATGAAGACGTTACCTAGTTCAGTAGGAAAATGTGTTCCAGCGGTGTCTTTGTGCCCCAATTCTCCGTCCACTCTTTCTAAAGGTAGTCTTTGTGACCTTGCTGCTGTCCTGTACATGGGTGCTTCCGTCTCTCCGCTTTGCAGTCTGCCGTCGGGATCCTTCAACCGGTGGAAAAAGCGAGGATCCTTGTGCGTCATGGCTTTACTTATTTTGTCTCCAAAAGAATGTTTTCCTGCATCAACACCTGCCCTCCTCTGCTTCTGAGTAGGTCCCAATCCTCCACCTCCAATTCCCAAACCAGAGCCGACTTTCACCCCCACAGGTTGTTCACAAGTTCTTTTTTTCTTGGGAGCCTCGGATCGAGCTCTGGAGTGCTCAAACGCAGAGGCATGGCCGATGGTGTGCGGGTGGCTGCGGCTATTCGGGAGCTTGGTTCGTTTGCGTGAGTGCAGTCTTAAACTGTTAAACTGGTCAATGAATTCCTCACAGTGTAGCAGGTGATGCTCGGGTTCCCAGGTGTCCTCTTTACTGCCGTATCCTTTCCATCTAATCAGGTACTCCCACTTTCCCTTCTTGTTCCGCCTCTTGTCCACGATCCGCTCCACCTGGGGGCCAACACAAAGAGGAAGGCTCAGAAGACAACAAAAAGCATTTTGTTTTAGGAAAAGGGGCAAAAAATATTGATTCATCACATTCAGCTAAGAGAAAAGTTTTTTTTGTAAAATATAACCACAACCCTATCAATTTTCCTTTTGAATTTGATCAATTCATCACAGAAAACAGAAAATGAGTATTTGTTAGTCACAGATTTAGCAATTTTTTACATTTAAATAGATACGAGATTTGTAATGTTTATCATAGGTATACTTCAACTGTGAGACAGAAAGTATAAGAATACAAGAAGAATCAAAGTTATGGATAAAAAAAATGTGTGAAAGCCTGGGTTCGTTTCTCCACTGCTGCATTTCGAACCAACCGTCTGGCTGTTCTTGTGACACAAAGTAATTTTAGCTTTTTTTTTTTTTCAGGACCTTACTACATGTTAAGTATAGCTGTTGAGGTGCTCAGGTTTTAGAAGCCTAAACACAAACAAATTCACACATTTTTAAAAGTTATATTTGAATAGACTAGCATAATTTGTGTACAAAAAAATTAAAAGGCCCCGGTCCATTGGTTTTATTGTTTTTCAAAGACAACACTTTGTTGTGTCTATTGAAGGTGAACCAGCAAATAAATTTGAGGTCATACTGTATCCACTAAGGTGATAAGTAAGCACTGAAATATCTTATTTTCCTAAAAAGGTACAAGGCAACACTACACATGAACATGACAGTTAGCCACCCTTCAACTCCCCTTGTGCTTCATCCTGTCTTAGGTCTGTTTGAGGGTCTTTCACATGTAAATGTTTTATTTTGTTTTTGAACAACAGATAAACAATAAATAGCTTCAGAGCACCCAGTATTTTTATGGTTTTTCATTTTTGAAATTAGCTTCTTTACATTTTCCAAGTCACAAATGTTTAAATTACAAAATTGACTAAGACAAACATGACTCCAAACATCTTTTGAGTATTTTATAAGTGTTCCCATTATGCCGCTTTTAGCCAAAATCAAAAACTGTGTTGTTTTCAGAAGACCAGCAGCAGTTGATTAGAGATGTGGGCTTCAAGCTTTTTCCAACTGTTTTTTTTCGGCTCCTCCTGATTCACAGTGATTTGAATAAATAAATACTCAGAAATGTAATTTTAAGCCTATTTTTTTTACATATATGCCCTCCATTATCAAAAGATTGCCACAAAAACATGTTAAAAACACAAAAACCCGACTGATTTCATTAGAGTTGCTCATTAGGCATTTAAAGTTGGTTGAGAAAAATATGGGTGTTCCTCTTTGACAGGGGTCATCGATTCAAATTTAAAGAGGTCCAGTTGGAAAACATTTCTTGAGGTTAATAAATGTTGAAACACTTCTTGTGTTTGTATTGTACTTGTACTTCTTGTATTTGCTGTTGTGTTTCATGATTTGCTGTTGTGTTTCAGTATTTGTTCATTTGTACTGGGATTTGCTGTTGCTGTATCTTAAATGTAAGCGTGTCTTGCACCTCTCGGCCACCCTATGTTAAGGTCCAGATATAAAATAATGTTCTAAATATTCAGTGTACTATATTTTTCAGTAGCCGAGGATTGGTGGCACATCTTTATTGTAACTCTCACTTCAGAGTAATATAGTAAAATTTGAAACTTTGACAGTATTTAATGCCACATAACATAAAACACATGGAATCGTGCGCCAGACAAACACACACACACACACCCCACCCCCACGCACGCCCATGCACACACACACACAAAACACTACCAGGACAACTGCCAACAACAAGAAAACTAAATGAAAGGAGGATCCACTAGCCCTCATTAGCTTCTTGAATCCATTGTGTCTGCATCTTTATTATTGTGAGATTATGTGAAACACTGGAGGGTCAGTCGCTGCATATTATGCAGAGCAACTTGGTAAGTGGAAACAACTGTCCCCACAAATCTATACATTGAGGAAGACTCCTGGTTCTGTCTGTAAACAGCAGCTTTATGTTTCTTTGAAGTTAAAACTTTTCTTCAGCTACCTCATTGGCTCTTTTGTCTCCAAAGAAACTTTCCAAACATGTTTTTTTCTTTGGCTTTTGTCAACTTTTAGCTTTGGGCTTATAACTTAGCTAGCGCTCCGAGCAAGCAGCCGCTATTCGGCATGCGACCAGTCAAGGCGGATGTGGTAAACAGTAGTTTTTCAAAATAAAACTTAATTTTTTTTTTTTTAAAGCAGAAAGAATCACAGTTAGCGTATCAAGTGGCCCTCGGACCCCAGACCGGTACTGGTCCGCGGCCCAGGAGTTGGGGACCCCCAATTTATAATTTATTGGGAACGGGCAGCACGTCAAAACATGACGAGTTGGGGACACCCAATACGTCAAAGAATGACACCGAGAGGACCCAGAAAATACGTCCATATATATGACAAGTTGGGAGTGAGTATGTGTTGGTTGCAACAACAACAAGCGCTGCACCATTTCAAATAGAGGCCACCATCATATTATTTTTGCGTCAAGTTTGGATCTGGGTCCGGGTCCACATGACCCAGTGTCTGGGACAAGATTCGGAACATGATCTGCTAGTTAGTAACCCCTGCTCTATGACCTACTCAAAATATCCTATTGATTATCTGGTTTTCTTTGTAAGAACTTGTGGGTCTGTTTTATGTTAATAGGCTAATAGGCTTCCTTGTTTTCAAAAGCCTTCATTACTTTTTTGTTTGATTGTTTCAATATGCTTACTTTGTTGATGTTAAGTCACTGTGTGGTTCATTTTACGTATGTCATATATATGTTCTTGATGTATTTGATATATCAATAAATCACTGAGGGCGTATTGGACACATTTAGTTAAAGCGAACCAGAGTTTGTTTCCCTCAATAATCCAGAATTAACTTTTTTAGTCTGAATATACCCAACACTGGTCCGGGACCAGGAACTGCTCTCTAAACCATTTTTTGAGGTGGTCTTGGTTCATATGTTATATGTTCATACGTCATAAAGACTGCATACCTTTATGCCCAACATCTTCTCATCACTGCAGTTGCTAGCATCTTCTGCCTTATAGCACGCACGGCACGTCACTTTGCCAACAATCGCCTTGCATCCTGCCTCCGCCGTACCAAAGTAACAAGTAAGAAATGTTGTTCCCAACGTTCAAAAACTGGTAATCGAAATATAAAGTTTTTAACTATCCCAACAAGAATTGTAAAGCGCAGCACATCCGTCTTTCTCTTGTTTTAACCCACCCTTGTAGTTCCTGGCCAATGAGAGAAGAGACCTTTAGTCACATGGTTTTGTTTACAAGCTTTGCTCCTGAACAGGATACTCCGCTTGACAGCAGTCTGAATACAGACCAAACACAAGGTTCAGGACTCGATACAGAACAAATTAAGCTGACTCGATCCGCTTAACCTTCCTATGGTGTTAGGGTCCCTACGGACCCGTTTTGAGTTTTAGCATGCGTAAAAGTACGTCATACATTTGTTTTTTACGTTGAAACTTTTTGACTTTGTCAGGGACTTCAATTTAAACAAAATAAAAGCTTTTTTTTTTTTTTTTACTAAATTATAAAGTGCGCTGGTGAAAAAAATGACTTTTGTGGTGTTTGGGTCATTTTGGACCCAGTTAGAATTTTCGATTATAAAACAATAAAAAATGACAAAAATGAAATCATAAACACACAATCAACCAACAGCCTCTTCCTCCAACCACTTGAGCTTCATTTAGGAGCTTTTCTCTTTTGCCTTTTTGCGAGAACAAATAATGGGAGAGATGTCCAGGCTTGTCAAGCCATTTGAGTGTAGAGGTGGTTACTTCCAGAGTACACATCTCCAATTTACAGGATGCAACAATGAGGAGAAGATTCAATGTAAATGAAGTTTTGGATCACATCTTTGCTGCAAATGAGGCAGAGGACACACAGCATTTTAGCGATGGAGATGAGCAGGCCTCTGAGAACGAAGATGATGTGGAGTACCAATTGGAAGAAACAGACACAACTGATCAGTCCGAAGAGGAGGTCACTGGTGCTGAAGCTGCTCCTTCTGAATCATTTCAATCCAAACGTGGCAACATCCGTTGGAGCACAGTTCCTCCTGATGTGCATGAATGGACCAAAAAACGACAGAGTGTGATACTGATGTCCACTCTTCACAAAGATGCTGCTGTGTCTTCAGGAAGTGACAAAAAGCCCATTATCATCCTGGACTACAACAAAAACAAAAGAAGAGTGGACAATCTGGACAAGCTGACTGCCACCTACACTTGCCAGCGAATGACCAGGAGATGGCCAATGGTTGTGTTTTACAACATCCTCAATGTGTCTGCATTCAATGCATTTGTGTTGTGGACCAATATTCACCAAGGGTGGAATTCAACCCAAAACACCAAGCAGAGAATGTTTCTTGAGGAGCTTGGGAATTCCCTTGTCAAGCTACACATTGAGCAACGGGAACGGGTGCCCAGAGACCCATCTGCTGCAGACTTGGTCAGACAGCTGCAGGGGTCTCCAAGCACGCCATCCACAGCAACAAGAAGACCATCAGCATCACCTTCCCCCTCCGAAGCCAGCCCTGCCTCAAGTACTCCATCTACAGCCACAGCCACAATGCCAGTGAGACCACCTTGCTCAAAAAGAAAGAGGTGTCAGGTCTGCCCTAGCAATATGGACAGAAAAACCTACATAGTGTGCTTCACCTGCAACAAATATAGCAAAGGACACACTAAAAGTGTAACCTTTTGCAACACATGCATCTAAACACACACACACAGGCATGTTCTTTGCACAGAGTATTTATAGAACAAGTACTTGATTTCTTTTGGTGTGATTTCCTCGATTGGTTGTTGTTTATTTGACTTTGTAAATCTTTGTTTTATGGTAATTTTGTATTATTTATGACTGTTCTGTTTCTCATATTGTTAAATATTGTATTAAAGTTCTATTGTGTGGAAAGAAAAGACTTGTTTTTGCCCTTTTCTTGAAGTAAATATATACGGGTCAAAAATGACCCGAAACACCATAGACGTTACTATATTTGATCATATTAAAATTAAACACTTTTTTTTGATGAGCATTTAAGAAATGTGTTTTAATATCTCTCAGTTACGCTCAGGTAACAGAATAACTGATTATTTTGTTGCCTTCTTCTCTTGAAGTTCATTTGACCACTTTTTAGACATTGAAAACGAGGGGTATGCTGTTAAAAACAAAGGCCCAGGGGGCCACAAAAAATATTAAAACCCATCTTTTCATGGATAAGGGAGCCCAACAAGCTAAACAAGAGTTAAGAAAAACATTGGATGATAAAAGATTGTTTTTAGGGTATTTTATGGCTGATTTAATACACGGGTCCAAAATGACCCGCTAACACCACAGATGGCAGCAGAAAGTTAACACCAGAGGAAGGTTAAATGATTTTCCCAGTCTGAATACACCCTGCTGTGCCTTTGCTTCTTTGAAATTGTCCCAAATGCACATAAGCATAAGTTAACTACCCAACATGTTCACATAGAACGTGTTTGTGTAGTGCAAATATGTAGTAAACACATGGTGGTGGAGCGCATTGGTTGATGAATCAGTTGTAAGCATCTGTTGTTTCTTGCGCTGGTGCAAAAAAAAATATGTGGAAGAACTGGAAATGCACTGCCCACGCTGGGGCTCTATCTGTAGGTTTGCCCTGTCACAAAAGAACAAGAAGAGGTCCCAGTTGATAAAGAAAAACTTATTTATAAAGTGTTAAGTTTAAAAAAAAATCTGCAGAAAGATCAGAACACACATTTATGGGCACACCTGTTTGTTAAAGAGCGGGTTTAATGATCTTCACTGATCCCCTTCAACTAAGAATTAGAAATCAACAATACCATTAAACACTCATATGCAATAATAAACCTGTATTTTACTGATTGTATGTGAGCAAACATATTACCTAATCAGAGCATTTGCCTGCCAAATGACTATTTCTTTACAAAATAGTTGACATTTGCAAACATTCTCTTATGTCTTTAAGACCTTTATGACAGGAGACACCTCCCACAGCTTAAACACAAAGAGGTTTAGGTAAACATAAAGGTATAGGATTTTTTTTTTTACTAAATCATGAAGGATTCTATTGTGAAAAGTAACCTATTTAAGAGGGGAGCTTTTAGGCTCACACACATGCACACATGTTGGTTTGAACACATGCAAATACAGTTTTTTTTGTCATCTGGAATAGAAGACAAAGCTCTGTCTATTTTTTATGTGATTTTAAAAAGTCAGTTTACTGTTTACTTTTGTTGTCATGGTAGCCCGTGTGTTTGGGCTGCCATGTTTGATAGTATGCTTCTGTTTTCTTAGTTTGTTGAACATTTAATAAACAAAGCAGTAAATAAGCTGAAGTGTATACAGAATCAATCCTGTTCCATTTGCCTCTTTTCTGTTCTGTAGAAGTAAGACTTATTGTCTTTTGCAAGTAAAATAAAGCAAGTAGTTCCTTTCACTCCACTTCTTTTAATTTGTCAATTTTAGAGAGATCACTAATTTTTTAAAATCCTTTTTTATAAAGAAATGCAACATTCATACAGTGTGCCTTCTAAGGAAAAAAGTGGAAAAGCTGCGACTATAAAACATGACTTTTATTTTGGTAAATACATTGCCAAAATGTTGCACATGGACCTTAAACATGGTTTAAAAATGAAAAGCCCAAATTTCTGTATTTAACTTGACAACATTTGCTACCCCTCTCTATTTGCTGCAAAGACCGTGTTTTGAGTTGAAAACATTTTTGTCAAAGGACATTCTGAACTCAAACTTTTGGAAATCTCAGACTATGATAAGACAAGTGGGCCCTTGTGGGCAGTATAGCATGCAGCGCTGCTAGTTGTCTCAGCTGGCTGTGAGGGACAAGAAAACCCTAAGCTTTTTTCAAAGGATATTTATTCCACGTACATGTAGTATTTTTATTCTTTTTCTTTATTCAGAAAACACCATCTAATAGTTTTGTTGGTCATCAGGAACCTGATGAGCAAATGATGCATACGGTGTGTGTATATCTGCTTACCTCCTTTCTACTTTCAAACAAAGGAAGATCTTTGTTTTTCTACTGTTTTTATCAAGATATGGCAGCAGTCTTCACAAAGCTCCAGTTGTTTCATGAGATCATAACCTAAAGTATGTTTCTGTGTTTACAAGTCTCCCCTCACTTGTCTATGTTTCAATTAGGGGTGCACAATGTTGGATCTTTGTCAATTTTTGGAAAGATAATCCTCGATTAACCTATACTTCCAGTACATTGGATACCACTAACTGGTATCCAAAATTCTAACCTTTAGTTTGATTAACTGAAGATATTAAACCAAGTCAGCAGTTTGGTTCCAAATTAGCTAAAATAAATCCTGCTCATAATGAACCCTTGCCACATGGCAGTGTGCTTAAATGTTTGGCATTATGGATTTATCTGCATCATACTCTGGTTTGTTTTCTTTATGATGTGTACTCATGAGAGTCATGTGATTTTTGAAACCAATCTGTGCTGCCTGGCTTTTTTTTTTTGTTTGGTTTTAGTGTATTCTACTGATAGGTCAACACAAGGCCAGATAACTCACTAAATGAGACTGGGGAAAGGAACACTTTATAAGTAGACTTTAGGGACTTTACAGGGGACCTGAGAGTAAAAGTATGTCTATCACTGAAGTTTGCGAAGTTGAATGGTCGAGGATGACTCCGACTCCACTGACTTTTGGATGTGGATTTACCTTCTGGTATGATCTGCCTGAACTATTTACTTTGGACGAGAGGATTCCTTTAGTTTGCTTTGGTGTTAGTTTTGTCCTGGAAGCACCATGGCATGAAACTGAGCATTTGGTCACTGATCTCTGAGGGGAAAATTGCATTTTGGAAAACTGAAAGGATAATAGTTAATGTTGATTTTTGCGAGTATCCTGTTGTTGAAATACTGTATTGCCAGTCTTGTCCTTCTTCAGGCTTTTCAGGCTGAGAGAATGTGTTTTAAGCACAACTTTCATTGTGCTTTAACTGAAAGCTTTTTTCAAAGGCAAACCACTATGTTTTTAATCAAAATTCTAGTGTTCTTGAAAACCCACAAAGTCCGGATGTTAAAACAAATTGAATATTAGCAAAACAGTATTTCAAGATAGAGCAACAACAATCTCCATCTGTATCTATGTGCATTGATACGTGTATTTGTGGTTCAGCATAGACATATGTGTAAAGGTTTTTGTGGTCAACAACTATTGACTTCGAGTGTGTGTTTGTGGACAGGTTCAGCCCGGTTACTCCCTTATCCCCTGTACCCATGACGCTCCCCCCACCCCACGTTATACGTGGTAAAGTGATGGTCCATTATACAGTCCATTGACTGTATAACAAATAACTGGATATATCGTGCATGAGGTCACCCATACAAAATGTCTTGCTACAACCAAATGAAGTCAATTCATTCACCATTTTTCCGTGATATGTCCTTCGCCATGTTGGAACCAGATGTTCTCAGTAACCCATGATTGCCCCATCTATGTTTCTATGGTCACCACTCTCTCCAATCAGGAGTGAGCATCTTCAAAGGCCACACCCCTCCCACTGCAAGCAGACTCAGGAGAATCTGTCAGAATTGGTAATTTTATAACTTGAATAAATTGCGCTACTGCAAAAATGTCATCAAAAAATTTATATTAGCAAGAAAATGTTAATAAAAGGTAGTAGAGCAAGAATGGTTATTCTGATGAACATAATGACTGAGTAATGGCTGTTTAATTCACAATAGTAGTCTATGTGATTTTTGCTTTTTTGGTTTGGGTCTCCTACTTGTTTTATTTTTCCATTATCATTGATCCAAAAGGGGGAAAAGAAAATTCCTAAAATCACAAATGTTTACTAAATCACCAGAAAATATGTTAATTTGCTTGATATTTCATCAATCCATTATTTTCAATTCACTTTTATTTTCCCTGCTAAATTACTGAAGGGGCAATTTTTTTCATCAGAAATTCCATTATTTTATTTTGTGACTTTTAACCCGGACATCATTAGCAGGGGAGAAAAGTTGACAGGCAATTTAGCTAATGGTTAGAACATTAGTGCAGTGTTTTTCAACCTTTTTTGAGCCACGGCACACTTTATCCTTGACAAAAATCCCGCGGCACACCAGTGTCCAAAAAAAAAAAAGAAAAAACTCAGTCTGTATTGATCGACAGCCGCCCCCCCCGCCCTCCGGAATCTCACGGGCATTTTCATGATAATTGTGGCAGAAAAAGCTGGAAGTTGCAGCTGTTTTTTCTAAAAGTTGTATTAAAAGTTAAGTTAAAAGATTCAAAAACTGTTTGATGTGTGTTCCTTGTTTAAAGACGTTAAGAGGAGAAGCTCATTGTGCGCTAAGACAGTCGTTCTAACCCAATGCATCATGGGAGATGTAGTGCCGTATATCCGCCGACCGCAGAAAGACTTCTCTGAGCTTCATGGTTTTGTTCTCTTGTTCCACGGTCTGACACCGGATTCTGTGGAAAGCTACACCGCTAAAGACGAGCTTTAGCTGGTATTTTTGTTAGAACTGAGAGACTTTTTGAGTTAAATCTAAACAAGGAAGTGAAGACTTTAACCACTTCTGATTGGTCAGACTGATGACATGTGATTCAGCCTTCAAGAATGATTGGTGGAGACAGTTAAAGGGGCGGCACTGGTATAGCTAACAGGAATAGCTGCAGCTAAATCGCTGTATCTTCATTCTTATCAAAATGTATTTAATAGAATCAAATAAACACAAAGAAAAAATAATTTCATGATCTTTTATATTCCTAACTACTCAGTGTTTTATCAGGGGCCTGTTTGGATGAACAAAGAGCTGATTTCCTGGAGATGGGAAATGTTGTTAGATCAGTTAATGAGGGCAATTTCCCACGGCACACTTGACCATCTCCCACGGCACACTAGTGTGCCGCGGCACACTGGTTGAAAAACACTGCATTAGTGGACTCTCTTGTAAGACATAGGCTTTCTGTTGGCCTCCAATATTAAAAACAGGGGGGTGAATTAGAAGGACACGATAATATAGTGAGAACTGTAGCGATAAGCAGGATCCAGATCTTTCCTAATATGAATGAGGAAGCTTTATATAGATGCTGAGTGTTTAGCTTCTAAAACTCAATTGCAGAACTGAAACAAGAGTGAATGTGGCATATTTGCCTAAATTACTGGGAGCTTCAGACCTCAGTAAAAAAATAAAAAGTACGTTTGGATTCCGGATAAATATATAAATATGACACATAATTTCGATGTTTATATTAACTTCAAACTCCTCAATTCAAATATTTATATTATTATTTTTCCAAATGCAATCTTAAGAAATAAACCAAAAATCTGCATAATCTGGCTAATATAGACCATCAGATAAAGTATATTGGCAAAGTAGGGGAAGCAGGGAGGGAAAAAAAAGAGTGTTTGTGCATCAAATGTGTTGCCCTGTGTGTAGAAGTGCAAGGAAAGGCAAGTGGAATGGGATATAAAAATAAATATCCATGTAGGCGGTGACACTTTATGGAAGTGATTAGGTGTTCTAAATGTAAGATAAATAGTACAATTAATCGGGAACAATGAACAAAAGTCAAGATGTTTAGTAGTCAAACTGATTACAGTTGCAAGTTAGGGAACTGGTTTGGAAACATGCCTGTCATTATGTCAAGGAGACAAACCGATGAGAAGAATAATGCTTTGGAAAAGAAAGACTAGAGAATTATCTAATCTGGCGCAAATAATATTTTGTCTCGCAGAGCCATCTGTGAAGCCTTTCATCAAAACTGTTCTGACATAGAAATAGAAAATCTACAAGTGTAGCTAGCGGATTTCCTTGTTTCAGAATGAACTGTTGGTAGCCTTGCAAGATGGTGATATGTTCAAGTTCTCCAAAGCATCCAGTTACCTTCGCTGACTGAATACTTTTAATCTAAATCACGTTTGTAAAATAGGATCCTTGCTTTTGTAAATTGTGCTTTTAAATATCTGTGCAGACTTTCATCCATCCAGGTTGAGTCCATTGAAGTCAATTGGACTCAGTTCAGAATAGAAAAAAAAACACTTGGAAAAGAGGTTTTCAAGAAGCTATCAACCAAGTCTAGTTGACTTTTTTTTTTTTTTACCTACTGCTTCAATGCGTATAAATGGTTACTATTGGGCAATAAAAAAATGGCAATGAATCATTTGAATATTACTAGCTTTTGTTGGTCTACAGCAGGGGTCGGTAACCTTTACCACTCAAAGAGCCATTCGGATCAGCTTCCCACAGACAGTAAAACACAATGAGCTGCAACACCCTTTGGAAAACCTGGTGGTTCAAGTGGCATAATTTCACTTGTTTTTAAAGTTCGTGAAGAGATGTTCCTTTTTTTTATATCCTCTGTCATTTAATGGGTTCTGATGAGAACTATTTCCCGACAGGCTGCAAAACTAGCAAATATGTCATAATTAACTAGCAGTTATTCCACTCCTTCAATAGTTTTTCGTCAACTAACAACATTTTGCCAATGGAGCTGGATCTAGCTATCTGGATCAGGATGTTTTTGGGCAAAAGCTGCGTGATTATTCTGGGATGTCTCGCCACATTTGAGACTTTGTTGTTTGCTAATACCTCATTACATATCATCATACTGGTAAAGTCGTTGAAAGCAAACTAATCGGCCCAGGTGCCATTAAACATACTGTTTTCTTCAGGAACTTCAATTTTCTAAAAATTCTCCATCGTTGTCCTACCTGGGTCGGAACATTGTTGGGATTACACACCGGCGGGAGTTGTGGCTGTGACGCAGGTCGATAGTCACATAATACTTTACTTAGAAAATGTCTACATTTATTTATTTATTGTTTTTAATCCTAATACTCAGCCTGTTAGTATTTTTATGAACCTGTCCTGTTCACTGTTTGCCCACCGTAGTCGTCAGCACAGGGGAGTCGCTCCAGTGGTGAGCAGTTCGCAGAGTTCTGACCCGCTCCTGGTTCAGATCTGCTCACAAAAATACAAGAGCTGGTCGACAGACGACCCGGAGAGGTCCTGCATGATGAGGCTTTTATTCACTTCTCATTCAACCTCATTCAACATGTACTGTCTTTTTAGAAGAACTTTCCATCCTATAACAGACTCTGGTACGCGTTCACAGACGCAGACACGCCCCCCCTCAGTGCGTTCACGCTGCTTTCCTCTTTCTGCCAGCTTGCACATCCCGGCGGTGTTAAAGGCACCACGACAATCCTAGAACATAATAGTTATTTTACAAAACCACAGAGAGCCGCAGCACAGGGATGAAAGAGCCAGTTTGCCGACCCCTGGCCTACAGATTTAACGCCCCCCAAAAAAATAAAGATCAGGGCAAAGCTACTTTTCTTTGCTTTAAGATCCAGTGGAATTACTTTAATTGTGTAAACAATTACAGAGTGATGGTAGTTGAAAAAATGTCAACAATGTAGCTATTGCTGCGGTGCAAAAGGGCTAACAGCTTTTCAGACATAAGGTCATTGTAAGGAGGTATAGCAGTATAGCAGCTGGTGTAGTTTAAATAGCTCTGAGTATTGGACAAGAATCATGCAGGTGCAGTAAACACCAAGCCTATAAACTTGATATGAACAGAGAAATAAACCACTCCACCGCCAGAGATAACAAGCCGTGTGCTTACCTTCTCACGTGGTTGGTGAGTCACAAGTCGGATTTGGAGTACACTATGATCACATTTTTCTGTTCTAATAGGTTAAATGAATGTATGCACAATCTTAACAAAAACTCAGAACTCTTCTGCCAACTTTTGCCAAAAGTCCAACATTTCTTCACAAACAGAAATGCCCATCACAACAGTTTTACATTAAATCGTTTCTGAGAATCATCACTTTACTATAACAGCATCCTTACAGTTATTTTGACATTTAACCAAAGTTTGAAGCAGTCTTCATTATATCATTTTTGACCTAATTAGTGTAACTGAAGACTGCTAAAGTACAGAGATGAAATCTCTGGTGTGGAAGTCCAGGCCTCGAGGGCCAGTGTCCAATGTTTTCCAACTAACCTGTCATTGCAGCTTATTATTAGCAAAACACACCTGATCCAGGTAATTACTCAGCAGAAGGTAGTGGCCCGGTTTCTGAAAACCAGCAGGATGCTGGCCCTAGAGGTTAACACCCACTGATTTTAATAATGGTTGACTTTATTATAAAAGAAAAAAAACTGCACTTGAACAAGGTATGTAATGGTTCACTATCCTCACGACTTGGTGATAACTTTGATTTTTGGTTCACTGATTAACAACAGGAAAAAAGAATTCACAAGTCCTTTTTTTAATTGCTAATAAGCAAGTAACAAGAAGAAAAGCTTCAGTTGGCTTATACTAAGCCCGGCGTGATGTAATATAACAATACATAATAAATCCTTCTAGCACATGTGTTTGACACTTTCAATGTAAACATACTGGTATACAGTATGAATGCAACAATTCACTTTCCCCATTATTTGGTTCAATGGTGTAACATATGGTTAGGTTAGAAAATTGTGGCAACCGTACTTTGAACTGACATGATCTTAATTCCAAGCTGGATAATAATCTTTTATTTTATTATATTTTTTATGTCAGAAACTGTTTAAATGTGCATCTTATGCTTAAGATGACAACATAGTGAGACAGTTTCATATGTTGTTTAAAACAAAACACAAAGTCACTTGTATTAGCAGTATTGAGTCTGAACAACCCATGCAAAGCCCATAGAGCTGCAACACACCCTACTGCCTGAATGAAATTGAGTTTAAGTCAAAACATTACCGGAAGAATGTCAATTTCTGGTTCATCCCTTTGGTTCTAAAGTATACTACAGGTCACTGTATACTTAACAAATGAAAAATGCATACATCTACTTCAAACATTTATTTCAGTGTGGGCTGTAATCCCAGACAACTATTAAAACATCAGATGCTGGTAATCTAGCAGGATTTCTATACAGTTTTTGTTCATCTTTCAGCATATCTCTTCAGGCCTCGCCACAACGAATCAGCTTTCACGGAGTCACACAGGTGGTTTGGCAGAGAGTTTTACACCAGATGCCCTTCCTGACACAACCCCATCCATATTTTACCCGGGCTGGGGACCGGCACAGAGGGACCCAGACTTGGGTCCCCTTGTGGCTACATAGTTAGGACTATAGGCAGTCATAGCATATCTGTTTCATAGCTGACAAATAGAAGAAATTGGCATCAGAAAACCACAATGATAGGATTAACTTTAAAGATTACGATGCAACCAACCGTAGCATAGTTTGGGTCAAATGTGGCTGGAAAATAAATTTATTTTTAGCAGGAAAAAATGAATCATTAAAGTTAAATAAAGTTTAAAGTCATGACACCATAGGGGAAAAAGCAACTCCATTGACAGTTTCTCTTTAACTTCTGCTCTATCATACAAAAAATGATGTCAGAATTGACTCCTTGTGCAAATGTCAGTGCTGTGAGCAGATAATGTTATCTACAGGAACAGAAGAATGCCATGGACTTTTTTTGTGTTTGCTCTGTCATGTTCCACAGACAAACAGGAAAACAAGGTCGGCCCCAGTATGTTTGAAAAATCTGAGACCCCTTTTGCCAGCACAGTGAAGTGTCTGCCTCTCACAGATGGAGATGAAGGGCTCCAGGATGTTGCGTGTCCCTTCAGCAAAACCCGATTGTTCACGCAACTTTTCCACCCATTCTTCACGCATCAAGCATTTTGTTGTTGTTTTTGTTTAACATGGAAACGTGCGTCCAGACAGCCTGCCCACAGTCCCCAGCGCTCTGAAGGCTGGAAGGAGGACACATCTTTGGGCATGCACGCGCACCTTCAGAGCCCATCACTCCGTCTGGAGCTATTCACCACCATGCCCGTCCGCTCTGCGCTGCGCCGCGCAGAGCTGCTGTCACTTTACCACGACTTTCCACTCGGCGTCAGACAAGAGTTCAACCCCCCTTCAATTACATCTTATCCACAACAGTCTTTCACAATTCACACAAAGTGTACCAGAAGCGACTTAAAGTCCGAGCGCAGAAAACACAGCCTGGTCTCCGCGAAGCTCCAGCGGGTTAGTTTCGCCCGATAAAAGGCTCAGGACACCGCTTTCTACATACGTGACGCCCTTCCCTTTACTTCCTAATTCCAATATTCGTCAATATTACAGCGCTTTTTTCCGAGGACGGCTCTTTCTCCTACCTCGTAAAGCTCTCCCGAAGCCATGGTGGGGTGCGGACAGCGGCGGAGCGGCGTTCTAGCCTGCCCAGCAGGATTTTTTGGGACCCTACTCTCGGCGTTCCGGCGAAAGCCCCGATAGACAGGAATTAGCGAGCAGCCTTGTTATTCTGAGCAATCCGCAGCAGCAGATCAGCAGACAGCGTCAATCGAGCCCGGCGCTGTGCGATGGATCGTTCCACGCTTGAAACAAACAGCCAATCGGGGTGGTGGTGTTTACCCAGACCCGAGTGGAGGACCGGAAAATTAGCGCTCGGCTATAAAAAAAAAAAAAAAAAAAAAAAAAAGAATGCGCGGCGTGATGGTCCGCACGCCCCTCACATTACCGCCTCTCAAAGCAGTAACTCGGTGGGAGATCTGTTAGATGTCCTGGGTTTGCTCACACCATCTGAGTCCGATCTGTCACCATACCTGTCCACTTTACCGCCAAGACACCTGACCTCACCTGAATTTGACGCAGTTAATCGACAGTCACAGTTTACCCAGGATTACCTCAGATTCTCGACATTTAAACATGAAAACCCTTGAATGTAACTTTAAAGAACAAAAAGTAAAACAATCATACACTTTGTCACATGTACAATTGTCTTAATGGCAGATAAAATGTTACAAAATAGTCATAAATGATCATAATAGTCAATGAAACATGGTTTCAACAGCTTGTTACCTACTGCGACCCACTGATTAGCCATATTTATGTATATATATACATAAATATGGATATATATACATAAATATACATACACACACACACACACACACACACACACACATATATATATATATATATATATATATATGTATTTATGTATATCAAGACTGTGTTTTTGAGCATTTCTTTATTCCAGTTTTTGTGAATCAGGAGCAGACAAAAAAATGCAGTAGGAAAAAGATCTCATAGAAACTATAATCGCACCCTGCTCTTCCTTCTGATGCATCTATTTGTAGAAAAATAAAACCATGAATGTGTTTGTTTTTCTCGTCTGAGCTGACATCTAGCTCAAAATTGTACAGCTAAATAGCTCAGATATTGCTCACCATTTCTGTTGCATTGCAAATGTTAGCTTGGGGTTGTGAGGGGCTGTAAACCAGCTGGAGAAAGCATAAGCAAAGGGATGATGGGTAATGCACACAGGCTTCCTCTCCACTAACAGTCCTGCCCACAACGCAGAGGTGAACTTCTGATGAACTACTGCCACTGTAGGTATCATAACCATTTGGCCTTCAACAACCGTTCAGGGTCCTTCGACTAGTGCTGATGTCACATTATGTGGTCCGATGACGTGTCAGATAGTGATTGGTCTGGACAAATTACTTTACTAGAAGAAGATATTATGCCGTCTGTTGTAAACAAACAGAACTCTGACACAGAGCGAGATTCTCTTCTAAATGTGTTTATTACTATGATGATTATTAAGTACAATGCAACCGTACGGACTGCGGTCTGAACCCTTCTCCAAACCGCACACTCTAACAAAGCACCTTCCCTACCTGCGACCACGAAGCTACGAGACTCCAGCTGCTCTGATCAGAGACACGGTTCGCTTGTGTGGAGCAGCCGGTTCATTCTAACAGCAACATGTCTTTTTACAAAGTGGGTTGTGGCAAAATCTCTCTATAAACATTACAAAGAATAATGTCCGACACAACTTATGAGGAAAAGAACTTGGACAAGGTTACAAAAGGAAACGTTAAATGAAAATATGTAGAGCCTGAGCAGATCTCCATGCTACGTAGTTTGTCCAAGTGTGGTTACCATAGTGTAATGTTATCCTCAGTCGAAAGGACCCCTAACGGTTTTTGCAGGCCGAATGGTTACGGTACCTACACCACCCTACAGAAACGATGTGGTAGAAAACAGTTTTTTTTTTCTTCTTTTGCTTAAAAATGTCATAATCAAAAGACCACTGGGAACGCTTTAACAATAGATCAAAAGATGATTGGAGTGGGACTTTGAATTTGTCCCTGCTTTTATGCACACAGGATTGAACACAAAAACAAGAAGGTTCGACTTTAACCCTTGACCTATGCGTTTTTAGTCTATTTGCCATTTCTAGTCTTTGAAGGGTGGGGTCGGCCATAGTGCAGAGGTTGGGCAGCCAACCCTCAATCAGAAGATCACAGGTTCATTTCCCACCTCGCCTACCCATGTGTCAAAGGGTCCTTCAGCAAGACACCAAAACCCACCCGCATACACACACATTGGCTATAGGAACTGTATGTGCATGGGAGTGTGACTGTAAAGCTGTAGAAAAGCACTATATAAGTATTCACCGATAGGCCATTTTACTGAAATAGATAGTAGAAATGACTGCACTTTATCAGGTTGCTGGAGACTGGTGCCAATACTTAGTAAAACTTCAAACTTCCGTAAACATGCATTAACTATTGTTTTGCCTACAGCCAGCCCAAAATAGGCCATGCATGTGTAGGCTTATAATGGGTATTAGAAATGAACCATCACTAAAACTGAAAAGCACAGAGTTTTCTCTCTATGTTTAGAAAAGAACCCAGAGTCAGTTAGCTGGACGCTGAAGAACCTTGAAAGGAGTGCCAAGTTGGTTCTTGGTAGTGAAGTGCAGGTATACAGATGGAACACTGTAGGTGAAATTGGGATGGGGGTGGAGGTACACAGAGGAAACACATTCTTGATAGACTCGTATGAAAAACACAAGGACTTCTATAAACCCGGAAAGTGTCCTCAGCTGTCAGTTGCAGGGGGCACCTTAAGGCATAACTGAGCAGTTGTGGCAGACTAGTTGCACCAGAGCGGGAAGGTGAGCCCCGCCCTAAGCTTTACATGTGCAACCAAACATGTACACAAACAAGATATGTGGGAGGAAAAAGAAGAAAAGTGAGGGGAAACGAGAGATTTTTGGATTGTGGCAACACTGTCACCATATTACACACTGAATTCTGAAAATATATCTGAAATAAAGTATCTTGGCTCTAAAAGCTAGCACATTTGCACTCACATTTTTACAACTACATGTTTATCAGACTATTTGTTGATTAAGTCAGTGAGTGCATTCCTGTGTCAGTAATGGCACATGACAGGGCTTGGTTCTCATTCATAGACTAACTGAAGCTACAGTACACACAATAATGCTACATAGAATTTACAGCAGGAAATCAATTTATCTGATCAAACTTTGATCTAACTTTTTGTCCAATGGTAACCTTGGTTTCTTCTAGATGTGCAGCTGCATGCCACCAGGCTGGTTATCTCACTTTGAGTTTTCTATTCGTGTGCAATTTAATGACAAGTCTATTCTGTCAAAGTAATATCTTTCATGTGATCTGGGCAAAAGTTGTTGTTTTTTTAATCACAAGAGCGCAGAATTACCAGCAAAATTACCTTTTTTCATTCCACTGAGGATCCAACAGACTCATACCATTTCTCAACAGAGGGGGAAAAAGTATTAGTGAGGGGAGTGTGATGGTCTGTAAAAAATATAACTTTCATATGTGCCGCTCCCTTACATCAGGTCATATGGAATAAAATTACATGAGCTCAGGAAAAGGAGAAAAAAAAATTATCATAGCAACCATGTGTACCTGGCTGAAATGTTAAATCCCCTAGTCCCTGAGGTGAGCTGCTCTGCTCCCCAAAATAACCACTCAGGAGATCTGTAGAGAAGCAACCATAGAGGTTGTGTTCTTCTTAACGGCAAATGAATCTTATTGACTAATACTGTAAAAATATTGTTTATTCTCTTTGTAGCATGGCCCAGGATTTTGCTTCTGAACAGTATAGACTAATCAAAACACACATGAAGCAATGACGTAGCATCTGGTAGGTTTTACGTTATAAACAGGGGTGTCAAACTCATTTTCACTGAGGGCCACATCAGCATAGCGGTTGTCCTCAAAGGGCCAGATATAACTTATACATGTAACTAATTGTAATGCAAAATAAATGTAACTACTCCTTAATGTTACATAACTCATTATTTATTTACTATAACTTTTTAAAGTGACAATTACAGTTGCATAGAAAACATATGTTTGCTTGTTACTCTAGCATAAATCCTTTTACATTTGAGTCAGGTTAGGTTATATGGACAGTCTTTAAGTCCTAATGTATAGTTGCCCAATCCGATATTTCAAGTCGAATTCCCCTAGATATGAATAAAAAAACCCAGTAATTTTTATTTTTATTTTAGGAAATTAAAAACTTTTATGCTCTTGCGGGCCACATAAAATGAGATGGTGGACCACATTTGGCCAGCGGGCCTTGAGTTTGACACGTGTTATAAGAGAACTGGACTAAGTGAGTGTAATGCACCCATAGAAAATGGCTTTACTTCCATCTCCATTGAAATGAAGTCAATGCAGTCGACTTTTTTTTTTTAATTTCTTTTTTTACAATTTGGTCACCACCATGATGGACCCAGACACTATCAGTAAGTAGTGATTTGTTCAAATTGGTCTTGGTCACAATTTCTACAGCAATAAAAGTCCAATCAGAAGTGAGCTTGTTAGACGTCCACACACCTTCCACTGTAAGTGGACTCAGGAGAATCTGTCAATTAAACGTACATCATAGCCAGCGGGCACTACATACTTTTATTGAGGTAATTGGTCAGTTTGTGACTTTAATAACTGCAATAAGGAAAAAAATTCCCCCCCAAAATTAAAATGACCAAGAACATGTTAAAAACATACAGTACAGCAAAAACTGTGATTCTGACAAATATAATAACTGAGTAATTGTTTATTTTTCAATAGAAGTCTAGGAAGTCTACAGGAAAGTGAGGGGGAGGGGTCCAGTTCTCTTATAAAGTCAATGATTTGGTTTTAAACAGCTGGCATGGCTGCTGGCCGCTGAAACTAGAGGAGTGCCATAAAAAACAAACCAGTGAAAGAGGAAAAGAAAACTAATGCTATAATGCTGGTGCATTATATAGAAATGTAACTATTGTGTTAAAATCTTGTAACGTATTGTTGACATTTTTTTTAACATTGGTGTAAACTGTGTATGTTGGAATGCTGGAAATAATAAAAATAATTTGCCAAAATTCTATTCTAATTGTCTCCAGGAAGCAGTTTAAAATAATCCGTTTAATCTTTTTTCAGATGACCTTTTGTTGTCTGCCATGATGTCATTAATTTAACAGCAGATTAACTGCATGCTAAGTGTTGTGCAGTTTATTTAATGAAAATTGTAAAGTGACGATTTAGACGCACACAGATGTTTTCTTTTTTTTTTTTGGTAGTTGATTTTAATCTGGTTTTATTGGACCCAAGCTGCAAAATAAGTCCTGGATAGTTTTAGAGTCAAATTACCAAAGGGGTAGGAATGGTGAACTTTGATGGTGGAGGCGTATAGAAGGTGGGGCATAGAACAACTTGGGAAGCAAGAGTGAACGGTGAATGAAAGCTGAGCAAGGAGTTAAAAGAGTCGACCAAGCAGAGGAGCAGGCTAAATGGTGAGAGGGTCAGGACGAGTAAGCTGAGCTGATGGCAGGGGCAGGTGCAGGAGACCGGGTCAACAAGGCAGACTGACATACTGGATGAGGAAATGGTTGGATCTGGGACACAAGGGGGAAACTGTCTTAGTTCAATGAAACAAAAAGACAGGACATCAGAGACTGACCTGATTAAACCGGGTGACAGCCACACCAGTGCGGCATTAGCAGAGAAACCTGAACTTAAGTGTTGCAACTGGATGACGTAATGGCAGACGGGCGTGTCTGCTCATGTATGCAGTAGGAAAGCGGAATCATCACACCTACTGCTGCAAATGTACAAACAAGTTAAGACAAACAGGAAATCGACAAAATTTAAAGAAAAAAAAAGACTTCCTTAAAACATTTGCCTGGCTGAAAATAAACCCTAATATTTTTTTGAATGAATAATGGACACATTATGAGCTCCTTGAGCATCCGGAAAAGCACGGATAAATCTAATCCATTATTGTTATCATTCTTTTTCGAACAATTTTACATAAATATCAACCAGCTACTCTAACAATCAAAGTCCTGTAGATTCTTTACCAGCAGAAGGTGTGCAGCGGAACTAAGAAGGAACTGTGTGTTGAACATTAGTTAGAGCCCGAACCCCAACGATCTGATTTTTTGCTACTGGAGATGTCTTTGAGTTGTGGAATACTACTTTACTTGTAAAACAATGCCTTTATAGTTTGCTGAAAACAGACCGAAGTTTATTTCCCATGTCTGGAGCAAGTATGCAGGTCGGAATACTCATGAGAACTCTGGTCCTTAACAAGGAGTTGGACAGAGACTCATCTCAGGAAGAGATCTCGATCTGCTTCCAAACGGACTCTGGTTTGGTTTGCTTTGTTCATCTATGACGAATGAGAAATGAGAATCTGCTTTAATCTGAAAACGATGAGAATCTTTTGGAGAGGATTATAATTCTTTTTAGTTTTAGGAACAACCACTGACAGCAAAAAAAAAGCACCTTTTTTCAAATTTATTGTAATACACAAGGGTTGCACGGTGGTGCTGTGGTTAGCACTATCACTTCACAAATCACAAATCCCCACTGCGACTTTTCTATGTGGCACCTTGTGTATGCATAGGTTTTCCTTAGGCACTCCGCTTCCTCCCACAGTCCAAAACCATGCTTTATAGGCAGATTGAATACTCTAAATTGCCTCTAAGAGTGACAAAGTGTATATGGGTGTATGATTGTATAGCTACAGGCTGTCCAGACCAACAATAGCCAGGCTAGGCTCTGGCAACCTTGTGACCCTGAAAGGGACATAGTGGGTTAAGAAAGTGGACGGATTGACGGAATACACAAGTGAAAAACTTAAGTGAGCCTACTCTGAGGACCAACTGATAGATACATCTCATGATAAATTCTGTGGAAGCAAGGCATTGCAGATAGATAACAGTCTATTTTGAGTTGCAACAGAGACATTTGTCTTTTTCAGACTGTAAGAACGTTTGAAAATTTAGATATAGAATAATATACGAACAACTTTGACAAATACATCCAAACAGGATGAAAGCTAAACTGTAAAACTATTACTAAGGATGGAACAAAAACAAGACAATTGACTGGACAAAGTGAATAAAAAACAAGATCTTAAAAGTACTGTGGGATGACTGACTAAAAGAAAAGAGTTCCAGGATGATTAGCAAAGAAATCATGTGAGACTGAGACTGTTACTTTCACATGACACCTCTACCTCTTTCACCCCCTGCCCCAGTATTGTTGCTAGTCATATCTGTCTCAGTTGACTCATCTAACTCAGGACAGGACAGGAACAGGAAACAGGTTGCTTCTACCTTCTGTACTGGGGGAGTACCTCTTGAATCCAGTAATTAATATGTAGTATGGTCCACATTCTTAAACAGGGACTTTTATTTATCTTTTAAAAACAGTCTGATATCCAAAAAAATTATACTGTATGTTTTTTTTAAAATAAATTATATGTATAATGGTGCAGAAAATTGGTATTTAAAGCAGAAAGTTTACCTCAAGACTTTATAATGTAACCCTGGTTGGCAATGATAGAGGTCAAAGGATTTTTGTCGGTCTTCGTTAGGTTTTCACACACTGTAGCTGCTATTTTGGTCCATTCATTCATTTCATGCAGATCTTCTCAAGAGCAATGATGTTTAGGCTTTCTGGGCAACACAGACTTTTAACTCCTTATTATTAAACTCCTTATTATCTACTGGATTGAGGTCCAGAGACTGGCTAGAATACTCCAGAACCTTAAAATGTCTTTTTACGTGGCCACTTCTCTCCCCGGGCAATGTGTTTGAGGTTATTTTCATACTGGGAGATCAAGCCAAATTTCATCCTCAATGCTTTCCCTGATGGAAGGAGATTTTTGCCTAAAATCTCACCATACATGGCACAATTCATGCTTTCCTTAATATGGATCGGTCGTCCTGTCCTCTTTTCAGAAAAGCAGCCCCAAAGTGTGATGTTTCCACTCCCATTCTTCACTAGGGGCATGGTGTTCACAATTTTCCTTCTCAAATACAGCAAGCAGTGTTTCTACCACATAGTTCCATTTTGATCTTGTTTGATGGCATGCTGTTTTCCTAGTCCTCCTCTGGATCATCCAGATGATTTCTAGCAATCTTTAGACGGGCCTGGATGTAAACTGGGTTAGGCAGGGGGGACTTTTGGAGCACCTCAGGATTTGAATCAACAATAACATAGTGTCTTGTTAATATTAACCTTTCTAACTGTAGTCCCAGCTCTCTTCAGGTCATTTTCAAGATCAATTACACTCCATCAGGTGAGATTTTGCATGGAGCTCAAGGTTGGTGGATAGTCAGCGATGTTTCATTTCTACCACATTCTAATAGTTGCTCCAACAGTTTATCTCTTTTCATCGAGGTGTTTGTTTATTGTAGATCGGTTTGTCCCAGTCTTGCTCGGGGGTATAATCTTGTCTCTGGTGTCTTCAGACAGCTCTTTGGTCTTGGTGGTGGAGAGGTTGCAGTCTGACCGTTTAAGGGTGTGAACAGGTATCTTTTATATAGATATCCAGTTCAAACAGGTGACATTATTACAGGTAGTGAGTGGAGTATAGAAGAGCATCTTAAAGAAGAAGTAATGGGTCTGTGAGGGACAAAAGTTCTGTTTTATTTGTTGGAGCTAAATTCTTGTTTTTTGCACGATTATACAAATTAGTTCCATGAACATCATCGGGATTGTCCCAAACCTTTGACGAATACTACAGACCTCTCTCATCTTTTGAAGTGAGACAACTTGTAGAATGATTGGCAAATACTTCTTTGCCCCACTGTTAGATATTAAATCGACACAGATGACAGTCATTTTTAAAAGTTCATATCCAAGTGACAATATTTTAGAACCCTAGCACTTGAGACACAGGTATTCCAACCTACAATCAAACCTTTTAAAGGCTTTCATTCTCTGGCATTAATCAGTGGTTGTTACATGTGGTATGTGCATGCCATGGTACCAATAGGTCATGTCTCTTCTCATTAACATTTCCAGGCCTCAGTGGCTCACTTAGCAGGTTGGACTTGTTTGTTTTCCCTTCAGGTCACCGCAACTAAAGCATAACTTCATCAGCTTTTATATGAGTAGCACTAGCTAAGAACATGGGACAGACAGATGGACATTTTTTAAATTAAAATTAACAATGTTTACAATTATAAAGGAAAGCTAAAAAAAAAGAATTACTTTCATCCCTCTGTTAAAAAAGCCAACAAAAACTGGAAAATATCGGTCTTCGTTCATATAAACTTACCTTTACCTAAGGTGGGGTGATTATATTCTTCTTCTTTTTCCCGTCTGGAATCAGGCTTTTTTTAAATACGTTTTTCCTTATAGAAACAGAGGATCTAAGGGCAGGGATGCCCAGTTAATCTTAATATGTTTAGTTTAGTTAAGCAATCAGCTATTGTATTTTATAAAGGATTTTAGGATTTTTACATCTATCGGTGTGAAGCCCATTGAGACAACTGTGCTGTAATATTGAACTATATAAATAAAACTGTATTAAATTGAATTGAATAATGACAGTAAAAAATTGACTTTCAGTCCTAGAACCAGGACCTCCTGTCCTCACAGAACCCTGATCATCTCACACTGCACCAACATGACTCTGACAACAGGAGGTGTCCTCCTCTCAGGAGCAGATTGTTTGCCCCCCCATGCTTTCTCTTCTTCTTTTCATTCAGAATGCAGTACTTTGGTGGTTTACTTCCCAACCTTGGAGAATAGGGGTGTAGGGAAAAATCGATTCTGCGATATATCGAGATAGGTCATTTGTTTCGATTTAAAATGCTGTCAGGAGGATATTTATTAAATTATATGAGCTTCTATCAGGGTCTGACTCTTGTTTTCCACTTAAACCCCTGACCGCTAGTTAGCAGCACTGCACACTGAGCCTATTTGATCAGCTCTACATAACTACAAGATCTCAGCGAGAAGAGAACCAGCTTGATTTGTTGTTATAAGACATGCGCTACATAGTTTTTACTTTGGACGGATACCGAACCGAAACTCTGTGCCACTTAGCTGCCAGTATCATAAAAACACGGATTGTGGTACTTTGCAGATAAGAATGAGTGAAGCAGTGCAGCAGCTCATGCACGGAGTATCAGCTAAAATGCTGTCAGCAAAGTGGGCCAAAGTTGTGTGGAACCTCAGAGCAATAGATTCTAGTTCAGCAACCTGATGAATCAGAGTGATGTATACGACGCTCTGAAAAAAAGGCCAATGGCGATGAGCGGTGAAATACGGATTTACCTCCGCGTGTGAGAAAACTGAGCTGCAGCGCTGCAGTGCAGACTGTCATGTAAATAAAGTGTCTTAGGCACATTAAAGCGCTCTCCTTCACCCTGTCATGTTGCCTCGTCACACTTTATTGTTTCTGGAAAGAATTGGTGTTATTTTTTTTCCCCCTTTGGTTTTGAAGCACTGTTCAGGCTCCTGAACCACTTAAAATGACTGAAGAAGCTACATTAAGCAATGTTGGAACTAAACATTTTTACTATACATACAGTACATGTTTTTGCAAGAGCAACTGCAAAACCTAAGCAAATATAGAGTCCCTGACAAAAGTCTTGTCGCTTATCCATTTTGTAGAAACAAAAGCGTATAACCTCACTTTTAATGAATCCATTGGTTTTAGAAATGTCTCATATGAAAGCTAAAACCCTCTCAAATTATGTTCAATATACTAAAATAAAATTGCTTCACTGAAGAAAGATTGATCATTTAATGAACACAGAAAGGTCACATTTTGGCAAGACAAAAGTTTTGTCTCCTTGTCATATGATGCACCCATTCCTAGATTACAGCCTCACCTCTGATCAGTTACTGATCAATCTTTCTTCAGTGAGACAATTTTATTTTAGTATATTGAACCTAATTTGGGAGGGTTTTAGCTTTCATATGCAACATTTCTAAAACGAATGGATTCATTAAAAGTCAGGCTATACGCTTTTGTTTCTACAAAACGGATAAGCGACAAGACTTTTGTCAGGGACTGTATAACAGGAGCATACCTGAGAAATTTTCAACAAAAATGACCAATTCACGCTGATCATGTTATAAAGTTACATTTAAGTAAAAAAAGAAAAAGTTGGTACACTGAGGTCTTATTGGTTTTTCTAATGTTTAAATCAGAAATGTAACTTAAATAAAACTTTGTTTTCTTGGGGTAAAAAACAACAATTATTTTATTTTAGTTCAGTTTTCAGTTTATTACGACTATTGGTAACAATTGTGTCTCTTTTATTTTAGTTTTTTAATTTGACCTGCTTTCTATTCTTTTTTTCCCCACAACTTTAAGTCTTTCTTTGGGTACAATTTTGCAAGAAGAACAACAGTTTACCTTTGCTTAAGTAAAGACTCAGACTGATTTCTAACTATGACTTTTGTAATAATGAAGTAATTATCGCCCATGTCAGCATCACTACCACAAGAAATTGTACCCAAGGGTGCAAAGTGGCAACATGTTTGGCTAGACTGATGATGTTTATCTTTGGGCCTCTATACTTGATTGATGGAGACAGTTTAAATATTTTTGGAATGCAAGAGTCAAAGGGTATAGAGACATTTTTTTTAAATGTATTTCGCAATGCAGTGTTTGTGTTCCTAGGTTAGCTAAAGGTGATATGAAACAGCTCATGGTTATTGAATCGGACATAAAAATGTCCCTTATACATTTTCCTTTTACTCAATGCAAGATTTTTAGTTTGGACATTGCTTTTGTAGACTGTATGCTGTTGCTCTAGATCCCTCCTCTGTTGTTGCTTCTCTCCATGCCCCAGCTGCAGCGCTCTGGGGCAGTTTATGTTGGGAGCCCTCAACACTGCCTGTACTCCGTACTCCATCTGTGATCCATCCTGCAGAGGCATTATTTGGCACCACCCACGGACTAGCTGCCAAGTGTGGTGCAATTCTTTTCCTCTTTTTTGCCTTTTTTCTGTCATTTTGTTCAATTTCTGTAAAAATCTCAATTTATGTAGCTTATTTTTATTTGGGTTTTTTAGTCTTTCACAACCCCCAATTTTTGCAAGAATAAATGTTCATTAATTTGAGATTTTTTAAATTTTTATTTACATATGCTGAATATATTGTTTATTATCCTTGTCCATTTTTATTTTTTAATCTTTAAAAATTCCACTTTCTTTTGAATTTTCCTTGAATGGGTTCCTTATCCATTGTTGGCCCTAAGTATGTTCATAATTCTGGGATGTATGTTTTTTATTATTTTTTTTACTTCTTTTTGCTTCATAGCATGTGGAGCTTTTCCTTGTTTCCATTTTTTTTACAACCTTTACAAAAATTTCTTTACCTTTTTTTGAGTGCGATATTTTCTTTTTCTTTACATTTTTTCGCCAACAAGTATGTTTGTTTTTTTTAGTTTTTTTATTTTTTATTTTACAACAAAAAACAAAAAAACAATATTTCCTGTTTTAGGTATTTGTGGTCGGTGGAAGTATAATTGAACTTACCTCTGTTTATGATTTCTTACTTTAATAAAAAAATACATCTTCATAGTTAAGGTGTCTAACTTGATCTGTTACTTTTAGCTTTACAGTTTTTACTTCTATTTACAGTTTTTTAAAATATCAATCATAATTTAAACAACCCATTGTGGGTTGTGCATGCTCCTCTCCAGCTCTAGCTCTTCTTGAAGACGAGGTAAAACTCCCTATAAACCCAACTTAAGAAGAACCCCCCGGGAAAGGCAATTCAAAGAGAGATCTCTCTTCCACCGATGGCTGGAGGGTTAAAAGAACTGCAGAAATAAAGCTACAGTAAAGCACAAACAGCAGCAGGAGACCTGGAAGATGAAAAACAGCATGTTGTTAGTTTAAACTGCAGTAACTTCTGTTTTGTGGGTTCATTTGCTTAATGACATAAACCCTATGTTTTATCCACCTCAGTCTTTGTCTTTGAACTGCTCCCTTTAGGGTCACCTCTGCCAAGCATCTGTCTTCATCAGGTTCTGTCCTCTCCCTCCTCCTCCTCGCTCACTCCAACCACAACAAATGTGTCTGAAAAGAGTGAGTAACCCACATCAACACATTATTCCATGCATTCTGTAGAGCCTAACCCCTCCCCTGATACTTAATCTAACTTTCCAGCTTATCCATAACCCAAACTGAAGCTCAAATAGCACTATGCTCTAAATCTAACCAGCTATATTGCATTTTGTCTTACAACGAGTGGTCCAATGTCCTAACAAGGGGCGGCCGTGGTGCAGCAGTAGGGCGGTCGACTCATGATCGTAAGATTACAGGTTTGATTCCCACCTTGCACGCCCATGTGTCGAAGTGTCCTTGGGCAAGACACTGAACCCCACCTTGCCTCTGGTGGGAGGTTGGCGCCAGTGTTCGGCAGCAGAGCCACCACCAGTGTGTGAATGTGTGTGTGCATGGGTGAATGGGACTGTGACTGTAAAGCGCTTTGGGCCTTCATAAGAGGGTAGAAAGCGCTATATAAGTATACGCCATTTACCATTTAACAAGGCCTAGTGCAATGCTTTCTAAAATCTGTCCTGAAGTATCTCTGCCCTTCATGTTTGACAGTTTCCCCCTGACTACCACACCGTATATTGACTCACAAATATAAGCAGAAACCAGCAGTGTGGCGGTAATGAGGATAAAAGGTCAGGAACGAGAAAGCCTCATGTTAGATGTTTTGGAGATTAAACAATGGAATAACCAGATTGAGATGGTTTAGATTTGGTAAGAGGAAAGAGAGTGAAGAAAGGATGCCAAGATGAAATAACAGACGGTAAAACGGAAAGCTCCCAGAAAAAAGGCTGGGAAAGAACAAGTAAATTGATAAATATGGAAGGTGCATATTAGGACTTTAAAAATGTCAAGGAAAAAAAAATGAAGAAGAGAAAGAAGACAACAAGGGGAAAGAACAGGAGCTTGAAGGTACAAGAAGGGAAACATCCGTATGTAACAACAGGATACCAATTCCAACAATAAGACTTGAATTTTGTCCTAAACTGACAACAAAAAATTAAATTTAAAATTGCAAAAATTACTGAATGCCTCTAAGATTGATAGTTTCTGACAATAGGGGAGTACCCGGAGAGAACCTCTACCCTCCTATATTTAGACTTTGCGACCCTCTACACACACACTAATCATGAGTGTGTGGGTCGAGGGTTGTTTTTGATTTTGTTTTTTCTTCACCACAGTTCAACCAAAAATAATATCAATTAGAACAATATCAGGGTCTAAATTAAAAGCGCACATGGGGTTTTCCCCGAGAACTTCGGCTTTCCCCTTAAGTCAGAAAAAAGTGGCAACACAAGGATTGTGAAATGGGAAGTTACATTAGTCTCGTTTCACAATCTTTGTGTTGCCACTATTTTCTGACTTAAGGGGAAACCCGGAGTTCTCGGATATTGTTCTAATCGATATTATTTTTGGTTGAACTGTGGTGAAGAAAAAACAAAATTAAAAAACAACCTTCAACACACACATTACGGTCTCTTTAAGTTTTCTAATCTCTGTGTTGCCATTTATTTCTGACTTAAAGGGGAAACTGGAGTGCCCGAGGAGAACACTTACGGCGTACTTTTAATTTGGACTTTGCTATGGTTCTAATGCATATTGTGGTAAAGAAAAAAAAAAGAAAAAAAATTAAATACAATGACAACCCCCTCCAAACCTCTACACACACATAGTAGAGAACCCCTGTGTTTTTAATTTAGACTTTTCTATTGTTCTAATGTATAATACTTTTGGAAACTACTAAATGTATTGCTAAAACTACATATTTGAAAAAAAAGAAATCTATAGATATGAAGTGTGTGTGTGCATGTGTGTATGTGTGTTTTGGTATGTGTGTGCGTGTAGGTCAGTCATTTTGGGCCAGTCCTTCAGGTAGATGGTCATACATCTTGGCAATAACCTTTCAAAATCTGAACAGAAAGGAGAATTACCGATGCAGATGAGAGCTTGTGCTCAAAAAAATCAGTGAGCAGAGTTTTTCTTACCTCGTGACAGGTGTTTGCTGATCTTCACCATCCCTCTGAAAAATGTTCTTGTTAAAAACGGCTCACATTGATGCAAAGCTTAATGCACAACCACACCCAGCTGCCACACTGTGGTCGGTCCAGCTCTGTAGCTGCAGTCAAAGAGGAACTCTGGGGGAGCATGATTAAGCATGTCTAAAAAACACAAGCTTCAAATAAGTTTATGCTTGTTCAACGTTTTCGTATTTGCAGATGCAGATCTGTTACCTGCAAAGACTTTGTAACAGGATCGTTCCTCGGTGACGCAGCTTACTCCAAAGTTGATGAGACGAGCACGTGGGACATCTGAGCCAGTCTCAATCAGGATATTTTTAGTTTTAATGTCCCAGTGAAAGATGCTTTTCTCCTCAAGATCCATTGCATATCTGTTTCATTATAATCTAGAAGAGATAAATGAAGAAAAATGGTTGATAATTATTTGCTTCTCAGGAGTGCAGTGTCTGTTTTATCAACAAGAATTAAAGGCCATAAGCTAAACTTCCACCTCAGGAAGTTTCTTCAGAAGTAGAGTAAGATCATCTGAGGCTACATACACACTGGGCATTTGACGCGCGTTTAAAAACTTGCGTTTAACCCACCGTGTTCACCCTTGACAAGCAGTGCATGTCCACCAGTTCATGTCCACCACTTACAGTTGAAAAATCTCACAGTTTGGGCAAAGCAGAAAACGTCCTTGCAATAGCGGATATGGATTACCATCTTTCAGGAGAGTGGCCTTGGCTTATCTTTATTTGAACAACGCAGAAATTGAAAGGTTTGTCGCGGCATTTGGGTTCACCAGATAAACTAAATCCAAAAGTCCAATCCAAAATCGAAATGGGCATTTTTGTGCATACACGTAAACTTTTCATTGGAAGTGGCCACTAAACGCGTGTTGCCGAGGGAGGTGTGAGCATGGCTGGAAACTTCCTTTGCTACCTATATAAGCCAACATGTCTGTAGATGGGACTGGTCTCTCTGTAACTATGATGGGTTCGCTGTGCGGATTGTATCAGTCCAGCAGAACGACAGGTGCTGCTTTTTTAGATGACTGCTTTGCTGCATCTTTTAGTTTTAACATAATGACCACCTCCATGAAGAGCCACTGGTCATGTTCATCCAGGGAAGTCACAGCAAAGAGAAGATGAGGAGGAGATGCTGCACACAGAAACACACTGAGAGCAAATATCTTCATCCGGCTTTAGCCGCACATCATGGCTCACAATTACCTTTGCTTAAATTGGAGCATTGCATTTGGGATTGTTTGATGGCTTCCTGCAAGACATAAACATCTCTGGTTCAAGAAGTTGAAGGTGACATGACCAACAGGAGACAAACTCAGATAGTTCAGATCACACCTTTAACAGGATTCAGAAATAATATGCCTAAACTTAGACCAACTGGTTCTGCTGCACATATTTGGCTTCAAAGTCAGCTTAAAGCAAAAACATGGAAATGAAATATTAATTCAGCTTTGGTTGAAGCCACTATTTTTTTTTTTTTAATTTTACATAAAATCAGAGTTCTCCAAATAAATAATTAAGGAACTTTTGTCCAAATCCACCAACTGTTTAGTTCTTTGGCTAGTTGCTTTTCCTTAGTCTTTCTTTTTGGTTTTTGGGTTCTCACTCTTGTTTGAACTTGATGACCTCTTGTTTCTTAAACAGAAGCGGTAAAATTCTTTCTTAACACATTTAAACGTCAATCAAATTTGTGGCAACTTTATGAAAAGGAAAAAAAATGTTTTCGTCATGATGAAAAAAAATCACAGACACTCATGTAAGTTCAGTAAGCAGAGCAGATGCAGGAATTGACTTTCTTTTGAAAAAGGAAAATCCCTTGTTCTGCATTTTTGTTTGTTTGTAAGAAATCCACATTCTGTTTCTGTTTCTTTCTTTCTGTTTCTGTGAAAACAGAATACAAACTAAAAAACAAACAGAAACTAAAATATGCTGCACTTCTTTAAATGACCACTAGATGGCGGTTTTGACATGAAGCAATTAAATAGGCTTTTTATGCTGAAAATACCAACTGTACAGCAACGTTAAGCCTTGATGTCCAAATCTCTAATTGTTTATTTTGTGTATCATTGATGCACGGATGAAAATTTCAAGATGTTTTTCTTTAGATTACATCGTTTTTTATTTTATCGGAGCTTAAATCAGTGCATTTTTAGGACCTGTTTTTGCAAGTTTGCGGACACATGATTAGACTCTTAGAATCTTATAGGCGACACCAGAGAATATTGGCCATGTGCAAATGTTATGTCAGTGACAGGACAACTGATCCAGCATAACTGATCAAGAGTCACACACTTTTATTGTACTTTCAATCTCATATGATCTGATTCAATTTTCAGCCATAGCAGGTTCAGGTTGCCCTATACAGCCTCTTGTCTTTTTTGCTTGTTTGTTCTGAGAAGGACATCAAGTATCCATAAACCCTTAAACTGTGGTTTTCCGGTCATTTGGAAGAACATCCTGATATTCCTAAAGCCTGTTTCCACCTTTTTCAGCTTCCACCACTTGGTCTTCTGCTCTGCCCTTGTCCTCTTCATTTTCCTCACCACATGAGTTGTTAGAATCTTTTACTGAAAGTTACTGACAAAAGTTGTTAAAACAACAACCCAGAGTTAAACATTACAAGATTCTAACTTATTCTTTCACTAGGGGGCATCATTCTCTAACAATAGTAAGGTTTCACAGTCCCATTTGAAGAGAGATCAGGTGATACAAAAGTTTTACCTGGTTTTCTGTCTTGACTATAAAAAAAACAAAATACTTTTTTTGGCATGAAGCTTTTTTGCAAATTTAATTCAGTTATTTTCACAATATATGAAGTGGATGACTAAATAAATAAGCATTAATCAACAGTCATAAGTATTAATGCTAAAAATTTTCATTATGAGCAACAAAAATGACTTCTTGAACCTGTTAGCGATGTACCATTATGTGTTATATGCCAATAGACTTAGCTAGAAAAGCCTTATTAAAGTTTTAAAAGATTGTTTTCTTACATTCTTTATCTAAAAATCCAATTCAACGAGCTCTCATTCACACCAGTAAAAATTATTTATTTTAAGTCTTATAGTTCTTCCATTCTTTCTAAACGGGAACATTTATTCATCCTTTGGTCTCCTCCACATCTAATTCAACTTATCAGTCTGTTTTTAATCTTTACATGACTATCCTCACATTTTAACACAAGACTTTCCTAATTTTAAACTGACATGTAGGGCAGTCAAACACATAATTGGCATATTTGCTGACAAAAAAAAGAAGGCTGGAGATTCACTGCTTGATATGCTAAAAAAACAGCTGACATTTCAAAACATGTATTGTTGCCACATCCCTGCATTTAGCCAAATATTTTCCATCTACATTGCTTTAAAATATGCTAATTTGACACCGGATAACTTGTTAGCTGTGTGTTTAAGAAAGCAGTTTTTTAATCACATGTCCTTTATTTAATCTATATTTTTTTTACAAAGTATAACTTAAAGTTTCTTATAATAAACCGAGAGGTAGTGGTTCCCTCCTTCAGTGTTCCCTCCAACCCTGTTCTGAGCCACGCTTATGTAGTGGTCCATGTTCCTGCTCATCTTCTCAACCCATGCCTGATGGGAGCTTTCATGTAAGATGTGACAGTTTATCCAATTTTTTTTAGGTTTTGTTAAGTTAAGAAAGTGTTTCTTCTCTGAAGAAATGTAATCTATCTCTCTGATAAGTTATATTAGATAAATAAAACAAGTAATGCTTAAAGGCACAAATGATTCGTACTAAGGTCAGAGATTTTACAGCTTCTTCGTTTAACAAAGGTGCAAAAACATGTTTAATAATTTAAGAAAATGAAACAATGAGGCTTCATAAATCAAAAGAATAAAAATAATAAGTACAACAACATCAATATGTTATCTAACTCTCTATATATTTTCACGTGTTTGATGTGTTTGGGGTCTAATAAAATAGATGCCACATAAGCCTCAACCTGAAATCTAAATCAGCCACTAGTCAAAGGAAGCTGACATAACTGAGACTAAGTTCAAAACATTTGATTAGTGTGTAATACCACCAAACTGAATAAAAAAAAGAAATCATTTTTGGTTTTCATTCTCTAAAATTCTAATTTAGCCGTAACAACGTCAATCGAAACCTTTGTAAGAAAGTTACAAAAATGCTAGGATTAAAATGGTACAGAGACGAGTTTTAGCGCGGTTTTATGGTTTTATTAGTTTGGTGTCCAGCAGAGGGCAGGCAAGTGCTGCAAATGTCAATAAAAAAATTCATGCGTTCACTTTGCTCACTCGGCTGTATTAATTTTTACCTCATAACATACAGCACATAATAATGTTTGTTACTTTTAAAAATGTAAATTCAGAGAGCTTAGAGTATTTCTTTTGATTAATTTTGTAAGATCGGAGTAAGGACATATTTTACAGTGCATTGAGGTCTTAACAGCAAAGTTTGGAGTGATGTGTCCTACAGTGTTATTGTCTCCTGATAAACAAACCCACCAAATTCCAGTTAGTCAAAATTTAACCGTGACTTAGCCTAATTTGTAACCAGCTTACCTTTGCAAATACTTAAATATTCCAGAACTATAAGAACAAACTACTTAATTGCAAATAGTGTGATGCCAATGGTAATTGCTACCAGTCCAGTGCTCTTCTGATCCTAAAGCAAGTCTTGTGAGACAAGGTTTCTGCACCTCTCATGCTAAAATTTAGCAATTCTATCAAGTTGCAACCTGTTCATGAACATGCACAACCAAGATGTTTGCCTGCAGACACTTGCCTTCATCCACCAAGACGCTGACAAGTGTGACCACACTCAATTAACCAACTAATGTGTGTATACACCAACTGAGCATGCACAGAATACAGAAATTCAAGCAAATTAGGAAAAAAATGACTGTAAAATATAAGCAATTAGACATTTTTAAAATTAATGTTCATGAGCAACTTTAAATATTTGAACAATAATGCTAGAACCCTATTTATTTTTTCATGTATCTTATCAAAAACAAGTTGATTAGCTACTCTTTTAAGTATGTGAAATGTAATTCTGCCTCAAATATGACCTAGAATTTATTTTGATGTGTTGGATTTTGTCTTTTCCTATTGAGAGTGTTGATAAATCTGCAGTAAGCAAGAAGAAGCACATTCAATAAAAACTAAACTGCATTAAAAGAAAAATAAAGTAATAGAGATAATTACCACAATGGACATATTCTGCGTCTGCTACATGATAGTTGGGATAGGCTATCGCAATTTCTTTTGGTCAGCTTTTTACGCTCATTGTTTGGTTATATTCATCTGTATTATCATATAAGTTTTCCATTTTAGTTTTTGTTTTGACTTCACAAACATAAAGGAGAAATAGCCAAGACAGTTGTAAGATAAAAAAAAACATGATTCAGGTGCAGAAATGTTCCATTACATAACCCCCCTTCTTTAGTTTTTGCCCAAGAATGTTTAAGATAAATTTAACCTAATAGACAATTATTAATAAAGACATAATAATATTTATTGCAGAAAACAGCTTGAGTAGTGTAGCAGGGTAATCTGGCTGATCAACCAGGAAACCCAGGTTCAAATTCCAGTTCAGGCAAACCTCTAGTAGAGGACCTTGGGCAAGACACCATGATGCCTCACGCCGCTTACCTCTGATGCGTATAATCAACCTCAAACTCTGAGATAGCGTCTCGAGTCCCAGTGTTAAAGCTGAATTAGGCTTAAAACAAGAGCATCTGACTACAGATTGATGATCCCAAACAACATGGGTGGATAACCAACATTAACTGAAGTAGCCTCTGAGAGTCTACTAAAGTATGTGGATTTAGCACTACAGTTCCTGCCACAACTATCACTGAGACCACAAAGCCAAAAGGTACAACAGCAGCATTGATCCTTTGGATGCTTGTCTATAAAATAAACACCAAGCAGTACCCTCCATGAAAACAGAGGCTGGAGATAAAGATCACAGAGAAGTCAACCAGCTATTGGAGCTACAGAAAGGTGTGATGAAGAAAGGGATTCCCAAGAAGTACAACAAACTATCCACACCTAAGGCATTGTAGACTCCAAAGCCAAGACTTTAAGCCTTAGATGAGTACTTGAAGGGCAAGGCCCAAAAATTGATTGGAAAAAACACCAAAAGAGCAAAGAACCACCTACTGATAGATAGAGCATTCACTTGGGTCTGCAAGACCAGACACACCAGCCACTGTCTATTGGTGAGAGATTGTGTGGAGAGGGTGGTTGCTTTCAAGCTCCTGGGCGTCACCATTGAGCAGGACCTGACCTGGAGTGCCAACACCACTGCTCTGGTGAAGAAGGCCCAGCAGAGACTGTATTTTCTCAGTCTTCTAAAGAAAAACAAACGGAGTGAGAAATTGCTAGTGTCCTTCTATCGCTACTCAATAGAGAGCATTTTAACATACTGTGTCTGTGCCTGGTTTGCCAGTTGCACAGCGGCGGCTAGAACCGCTCTCCAGAGAGTCACCACGAGAGCCCAGAAGATCATTGGCTGCTCTCTCCCATCCCTGGAAGAACTGTACAGTTCCCGCTGCCTAAAAAAGGCTCAAAACATTCTGCTGGATCCATCACACCCCGGTCATTCTCTGTTTGAACTGCTGCCCTCAGTCAGAAGATACAGGACAATAAAAACAAGAACAAACAGATTATAAAACAGCTTCTTTCCGAGAGCCATCGTGGCCTTAAACGCTGCTAAATAAAGTTAATATATTGGGGAAGCGTGCAATAAATGGAGAAGGTGTAACCTCCTTTATTTATATATATATATATATATTTTTTATATTTTTGTATATTTTTAACATATCTTTCTTATATTCTCTTATTTCGCAGTTTAGTTTTTTATTCTTACTTTGACTTTTTATTCTACCGGAAAATTGCACTGTAATTTCGTTGTACATGTACAATGACAGTCATCTTCTTCTTCATTCATCGTCTTGACCGTTTATTCCCTTTCGGGGTCACGGGGTTGCCGGAGCCTATCCCGGCCACTTGGGCGTAGGCAAGGGATGCCCTGGACTGGTCGCCAGTCTGTCGCAGAGTAGAATGTCCTCAGTCACACACCCATTCACTCTCTCTCACACTCACACTTATGGACAATTTAAAGTTGCCAATTAACCTATGAAGCATGTTTTTGGACAGTGGGAGGAAGCCGGAGATCCCGGAGAAAACCCACGCATGCACGGGGAGAACATGCAAACTCCACACAGAAAGGTCCCCCATTGATGTAGTTTTTTTTTTTTTATGTCCCCCAGCTGGAACTTGAACCGGGGGCCTTCTTGCTGTGAGGCAAGAGCGCTAACCACTGCGCCACCGTGCAGCCCCCCTGTACAATGACAATAAAGATATTTCTATTTCTATTTCTACCAACCTGTGCAATGCATTGCAAGAAAGCTTACGACTTGATGCCTCACACAGGGATTCTGGTTAAAGCTGTAGAGCAACAGAACACAGACAACATTTCCCAGGAAGAGCGCCACCTACTAAGGATGGCACTGTCTCTGAACTTTTACACCAAAATTGGGGGATCCGGCAGATACCAGAAACAACATCTGATATCTCTGTCCAGGTGAGTGCAGTCCTAGAAATAGCTAACATTACTGCCCAGGACCCTCAAGCTCCCAGGCTTCTAGTAGAGGAATCAAACTATAATGGAACCAAACTTCTTACAGGGCAAATGTGTAATATATATTCCCCAGATACCATGGATACTTTTCTTTACATGAAAATAAAGCTAATAGTATAAAAAAATATTAGAGTATGGTATTACAAAGCACCTGCTTACAGCTGCATGTCACAGAGGGGAAGTTTCAACAAGGTGATGCAATGTTTTCTGCAACAAACATGAGCCAGTTTGTAAATGTCCATAGAGGTAACATATCTCATAGACTTGTATTGTTCTAAAACATGTCTGGTATCATGTTGACGTTCTCACATAAACATACCTACATGTGGATTTTTATGGGCAGTGATTTATAATGTTTTCGTCACATGTGTACATTGAAGAATGGGTTGATGAGAAAAAGAGCATAACAGGTCATATTACCATAACAAATTGTACAAGTTGATGCTAAAGCAGTCATCGAAAACTTCAGTAGACAGAACAAAATCAGTAAGTCATTACAGCAGTGCTGTTGCAGTAATGCTCCGTTAGTTATAAACTGACTGAGCTACAATGCAAAGCTTCAGCTGTGATCAACAAAAACCCTGTAAGTCCAGTTTTTTTATTTTATTTTTTATTTTAATGGTTAAACCAGTTCCAGTTCCACCATGGGAACAGAAGTATTGATGGCAGTGATAAAGGCATATAATAATGTCATAAAGCCAGACAGGGCTAAGAGCCGTATAAAGGGATCAGCTCAACAGTGTAACCAGAAATCAGTCAGCGGGGTGAAAAATGACAAGGCCAATGTGAGCAGACAGAAATAGGGAATAAAACATGGGACTCATGAAGGCTGAACAGAGCAGAACAGGAGGAAGGTGGTGTAGAGGTGACCTGCTCTCCAAGGGGAGAGCAGGTCAGGCCTGTCGCCTTTTCTGATTACAACCAATAGGTCTCAATTTTATATGACAACCTCAACTGCTCATTTGGGGCAGTGTCTATATTATAAAGGGGGTGTGGAGGGCAGTGTGGTTATTGTTCCACTGGGTCTCCAGCACCGTCCTAAAAGATTAACTTTGATGATGGAGAACAGCTTTATATTTTATGGCAGGAAAACAGCAGAATTGAGATACAAGCTTTGCTTGTGGATGTATGTTTACTAAAATTTTATGAATTCTTTAAATTAAAATGTATTTCATCTATTATAATGTAGAATGAGTAGCTGTCAGCCTTAAACTTCCTGTAGTAAAAACTCTGGGATGATCTAAAGAAATATTTTACAGTTAAAATACTGGTGATTTAAATGACAATATCAACATTGCTTCTGTTTCGCAACCAATTTTTACAGATGGCATGTACTTTCTATAGCTGGAATGGTACATAGCGTGCATGAGATTGTCAGGCATGCAAGTCCCTTTCATATTTCACCAGTGCTCCTTTTTTCTCCTGATAGTTTATTCACTGCAGAGGGGTCAGATGCTGACACCAGCACAAGGGCCACTTAAGTTTCTCTCAACATCTATCACAGACTCTATAAAATAAGCTTCATGGCACACAGGATACTTCGGCCTTATGCTGGAAATGCTCGTTGATCATTGGTTCCTCAGCTCCAGAGAGCTGTTTTTTTGATGATACGTTGGGGATTTCAGGAGATGAAAGTTCTGATTTAGCCCTAATCTGTCTTTATGAGTAATTTTTGATACAAACAGCTTGGGAGATGTATCACTCAACGAGAGTGAAGGGTTGAAGATGATGAATGGTGCTGGTTTACAGCTGTACTTACTTATCAAGAGGAACTTTGGTTTCAAATCCTGCAGGGTGTTCAGTTAGAGAGCCAGATCCTAGCAAACTGTCAGGCCAGCAGAAAAAAAAAGAAAGATAAGACAATGTCCACTTTTGACATTCTCAGTTCATACAACATCATCTCCTTAAATCCTGCATCCAAGACAAGGAACATGAAAACGTCTACAATATTTTTAGGTGTACTTTAGGATATCGGGACCAGCTTGTCATTTTAAAGGTTAAGCACCACCATTAGTAGGATAAAAGTGATACCTTTGGCAGAAAAGGATCATTCAAATAAAGGTGAGGATTTGCAAAATTTGATAGATAGGCATACTTTATCCATATAGTCAAATTGTGATATATGGTCAAACATTGTCACTGTGATATATTGAGACATAAATTTTCTGTTGCTGATGAGCCTAATTCACTTTATGCTATATTTTGGGACAAGGAATTACTGTTAATGATTGTTAAAAAAAAAAAAAAAAAAAAAAAAAAGCTTCTGATAATTCTGTATCCACAGGCTTTTATTTTGAAAAATAAAAATAATGTTCTGATATTTTTGATAGTTTGAAATATTTCTTTGAATTATCTATACACCAAAGTGCTAATTTGTACTATTTTTTGTAAGCTATATAAAAATATACAAACATAAAAGGTTTTGAGGCTGATTTCTTTGGAAGTAATCTTTCTGTTAAATTCCTCTGCAGTAGTGAAGTGGATTATTTATTTTAAACAGCAAAGCAAAAACTCTGAAAAATAGGCTTGGGCTAAACATTTCAAATACAACATTTGAAAATTAACATCAATGCAGTGCTATGCATATTTTACAGGCTTGAGTAGTCTGAGGTTATAGACATGAAGCCAAGGGTCCCAGAATATAAATCTTAAGTGGAAGAGTAAAATGTGTCTTGAGGAGCCAAAAAGAGAACAATCAATGACCCAGAAAAGAGAAATTATTGTCGAAGCCCATCACTTAATTTCTTTAAAAGCCCTTTAAGAAGTCAGAATCACTTGGTGCGCATCCACTAAAGTTAACACTCTTGGTATGCCACACAATTTAATTATTAGAACATGATTCATTCAGGGAGTGGTCAGCCATTCAGTGGGACCATTTATGGGCCATCTTATTCCTCACAGCTCACGAATCATGCTTTTGGTCAGTAATCACTGAACTGTACAAATGTAATTTAGATACTTGATTGAGGAAGAGATTTTGCTAATTAAGAGTTTTTGTAGAGTCTATAATCATTTTGGCTGGCTATTCATCAGGAACAATGTGATGATTAGCTCTCATGCCAGCCCAACTGTGGCTTATCTGCTGCAAAAAAAAGCCTAATGTCTCTTAAAGAATCCTTTACAGTATAATCAGTGTTTGAAAGCCAACATTTTTTTAAACTAATTAACTAGATGGTGTTTCAAAATTACCAAGTTGAATAAATACAGTGTATGAAAGGCTTTTAGGCTATTTGTGGGGAGTATATATCAATATCTTGTGTGCAGTGTGTTATACCTATAAGAATGTTGCATTCTGAATGCACTGAATCCTTGACTTTCACAATGGAAAGATCCTTATAATGAGGAGTTCTAAACAAAATGAACATGTGGGGACAGATGAATGTGTAATGTGAATTAGATGATAAATCAAGACTTATTTTGTTGAACGTTGTATGGAACTCTAACAGTTGAAATAAAAGAAAAAAACATCTCGAGGTTACTCCTGGTGAAGCGGTATTGAATGCTTCCAAAACGCTTCAAAAGTAATTAATGATGGCTGCAAAAAGCCAGAGAAGAAAATCCTGGTGAACCTCAGAGAGTTGATGTCTTAGCCTATGAATTCAATTTTGCACCGGGGTTCTGTTTTATATTATTTGCATTTTATTTTTAGTTTAGTTTAGTTTTGGTTTGTTTCAGTCCAGAGAAGAGAGAGATAAAACATAGGAAAAAAGAAGGATGGTAATTACAGGTAGGTGAAAGTGCAGAAGGTATGGAAAAAGAAAAATGATGCACATATAAAGAAAATTACACAAAAGTTGCTAGTTTTAATCCAAGCATACTATATATATATATATTTCTTTAAATCTGCTTGTGAATTTTTATTGTCCAAAATGAGCACTGACCAGAAGGAAAAATAAAGAAATACAACCAGTGTTATTGCACTCACCTGTGAGGCTACCTATGATATTAATATGTGGACTTGCAGTCGGTGTCAGATTGGTTCATCTCCTGTCTGTTGCCAAGTCTTGTGTCAAGTCTCCAAATGCTTCACATTGTACTTGTCCTTAATTTCTTTCACTATCCAATCCCATCCAAGTGTTTGCTCTGATCTATTTATTTACATTTTCTTTAATTGAAATTCACATTCAACTTTATTTGCATAGCACTTTTCCTGCTACAAAGCATTTCAAAGAGCTTTCCATAACAAAATAGATACATAGTAAAAAAATAATTAAAAAATAACTAAAAAACATTAGTTTATTCATTTTTGTATAATTTGTTGAAACTAAGAACCTGCTTGGAAAGTAAATTTCTTCTGTCCTGTAAAAGATACAGAATGTGTATGAAAAATAAAGCGACCATGCCAAATATAAAACAGCAAATACAAAAACAAACATTGTTCTAGACCAGGGGTGGCGAACATGCGGCTCTCAAGCCGCATGCGGCCCTTGGCCAATGAGCGTGCGGCTCTTTGCGTCTCATCATATTTTCTATATACTTTGTCTCATTTCATAATTTTTTTCCCTCTTAAACCACACTCAAACCATCAGAGGGTATTAAAAATAAATAATAAATAATGATAAAAGTGATTTGGCAGTGTGTGTGTGTTTGATACTGCTCCCGACACATAGGTGACCGCCAATCATTTGCGCGGGTTACGCCCAATGTCGAAACACATAGATATAGATTTGATGTGCATGCAGACTGTTACCCTCATGGTCAAAATGGAGAAATTCAGAGTATAAGATAAGCACAGGACGTTTCTGGAAGAACCGGAAGATTCGTACTTTTTACTGAACAGAATGGAAAGTCACGATGTTTATCATTATGAACTTTTGGAAGCAGTAACATAGTTCATGGCAGAAAAGAACAAAACGTATCCCGGAGAATATTAAAAACTCTTCCTGATCTGACACAAATTGTCTCCTTTGTATTAGCGGAGCTCACAGCAGGAGCTGCAATACAAATGAACAAAGCGCAGAACGTGACGCTGCTTGTGCAACTGGACGGAAACGACTGCAGATCACTTTTCTCATGGATCCTTTAATGCAGAGACTGACTGATGAGATCCCCGCTGGTCTTTGATGAGACAGCGAGAGAACCCGAGATAAATGAGCAGAAATCTCTGTGAAAGAAGGCCCTGTTATAATGTGGAGAACAGACATCGGTCCGTTCTGACCGACACTCACGTAAAGTAGCTGATCAGTGTTGCCAGATAGTGACACAGTTTTCCAGCCCAAAAGTCATGAGAAAACCGCCAGACCCAGCGAAAAACCGCCCAATCCGCCCACCCCGCACACATATGTATAGTGTGGGGATCTGGGGGTTAGCCCCGTCTTCAGCCCCTAAGACTCATGGAAAGTGGGGAAATTTCAGTGTAAAACCATGAGCCAGGTATAGCAGAATTGACGTTTGGCTGAATGAGTGTGAACTGAAGTTACCGGGTTTCCAAAAATGAGCAGGAAGGAGAGGAGAGGCGTGAATAATGCAGTCAGTTAAATTTAAACTCAGCACTTGTTGGATTACTCCTCATAAGTATGAACTGACTCATTGCAATGTATTAATATTTAATAGATTATTTGCCTTTGATGCAGATGTCAGTCATTCAATTTTAAATAAAAAAAAACATATAAAAGCAAGACATTCTAATGAATGTCAAAATTAATTTAAGTTGCACACAACCTAAACGCAATATATTTAATGTGTTTATTTTGAATATGAATGACTTAAGACACCAGAAGGATGCTCTGTCCAGATATTTCTGTATTTGTTGGTGTAAGGGTCATTGAAAGAGGAATGTTGAGTTACAAAGAATTACCAGTTAAATACTGTTGGATAAATGGTGAAATATTCAGTTTTTATCATCATAAATCGGACTTTAGAGGAGTCATGCCTCTCCAGCATCAACCTCACCGCCTGTCACTGTGTGGTTGTGTGTCAGAGAGAGGCAGACAAAAGAGTGAGATAAAGAGAGAGAGAGTGTGTGTGTGTGAGAGATGAGAGAGAGAGAGTGTGTGTGTGTGGAGGGGGTATCTGACCTCCAAGGTAGTCTCTGTGTTAACTCTGGCTAAGCTGCATTGATGTGTGTATTGAGGGTGGACACTTTCCTTGAAATAAACACAAGTACAATACTTGCTGTTCTGTTGTAGGGAGAGGAGTGTGTTATGGAAAGTAATATGGCTTTAATTGCGTGTTTGTGTGTGTACCTTTTGCCAGGTCAGTGTGTGGCTCTTTGACTCTCACAGTGAAAAAATTCGGCTCTTGGTGTCAAACTTGTTCGCCACCCCTGTTCTAGACTATTCTCTTCAGAAAATGCCCCATCAGGTCTCAGGGTCCTCTTTTTTGCACTTGAGGCTTCTGAAGAAGTGCAAGTTGCACTTAATCCTCCCTCATGTTTCAAACAAGAAGTACCCACGGGCTCTAAGAAGCCAAAATCCCATAGACTTCTATTAAGAAATAAACAGATATTATTTAGTAATTCCATAAGTCAAAATAACCATTCTTGCTCTGATAAATTTTTCTCAACATGTTCTAATTTTTTTCATAATAATTTTTGCTTATTGCAAGGTATTCAAGCAGGCAGGTGTAGAATAATTCAGGGATTTATCATATTTATGTCCTTGTTTCCTTAAAAAATAGTAATCATGAAAAAAGTTATCGAGTCTAGTATTTGCGGTACTCTGAAGAGCTATTTAGAAGTGCTGGTAGGCAGTAATGGAGAAACCGAAGCTTTCTGAACCACTGAACCAAAATGAATCAACTTGCATTGAAGTATTTGACACACTGAAACTAGTGACATCTATAGGCCAGACTACAGAAACACATCAGAATGGAACAAAAAAGACAAGCATGCCATGAAACTCATTAGTGTGTTAAGTCATGTGTAGCAATAAAACGTTTGTGAAAATTCAAAATTTCATAAAATAAATAGAACAGTGAAATTCTCGAGCTACTGCTAAATTAATATATAGGCCTGTGTTAAATTTGTGTATAAATGTATTTATATGAAAAACAATGTTAGGTTCATGTGACCATAGCAATTATGCAAGCAAATACTCCTTCGCTAAAACTGAATTGAATAGTATAAAAATGACGGGAATTCTGGCTCTTCTTAAAGAGAACAGTTTCTTCGGGCTCTGCTCACTAAATGGAACCGACTCTTTGAGCTCCCAATCGGCTCTTGACATTAGCTACAGTCACAAAATACTGTACCGTGGCTGTCTAAAATACCCGAAACAGCCGTAGAAGAAGAAAAGGCGATGTTGCGGGGTTCTCTTAAGAAGTCCAGGGGAAACAGGAAAACAACAACTTGTAGGCAAGTTTTTATTTTATTTTTATTTTATGTATTTTTTCGGAAAAAGCAAACTCACACTCCCTCTGCTATTGTGATAGTGATGTACCTCCTTATATGCCTCTTTTTGCCACTCCCACCCATTCTACTCAGAAGAAACAGTTATTCTAAGAAATATTTCACATTTCATCTAACAATATATTCCACCTATGTCCTTTATTTAATTTTACATTTTTTCAACCACAATTAATCCCCCTAAACTATACAGTGAAGATTCAAGAAACAGAAACAAACAGCTTAAATTAGAAAAAAAAAATCCTCGGTTTGGCTGTCAATAAGGGGAGGGGGCGTGGCTAAGACGCCGCCGACCCGCTGCTGCTGAGCTGCCGTGAGTAAACATTTGTATGTGCGTATATGCCGAAAACTAGTGATGCCAAGGTGGTTACCCGAGGTCTAAACTGTGAAAAATGAAGGGAAATTCGTAAGAAATGATGGTTTCACAACAGAAGAGTTTGCTTATCACGTGGACGGATTTCAGCCAGAGTTCAGGGTTAAAGTCAGGCTAGTTTAAACATGCTTCCTGGAATACCCCCCTGTAGAGTGTACGTGTGCTCAAGGTGCTCGCTCAGACAGAGACGGAGCGGCTCCGTCACACGCAAGTTCCATTGTAAAGAAACAAAGCAAAGAACAAGATGATCTTCTAAACGTGCTTTTATTGTTGTTATGATGATTATTAAAGGTCTGTTCGCTCATAATTTTGTAAATCCGTGTGGAGAACACAAAAAGGATGACAGTGTCTATGAAACATCAATTCCATATATGTCTCTTGTGTCACCAAACAAAAAAAAACAAAAACAAAAAACATGACCTGTATTTAATTTATTTCTTTAAAGACGAACATTTGCTGGACTTCATTTTATTGATTGTTGTGAAGCTATTAAACAGAACCATATAAATTTCTACAATTACCGGAATGTAAGCATTGTATCAAAACCCAACTTTCATGAGCATTGTAGACCATGTATCATTTAGTTAATTTCATGTTTCTCGATTGACTTTAGGCAGTACAGTATGGTTAAATATGCATAGATTTCCATTTATTGTAGGCTTCTGTTTTTTAGCATATTCCTTTGTGCTTTGAAGCGTTTCCCTGACTAAGCTGAACTCCAGAGGGAAAGTCCACTAAATCGACTGCAGCAAACATTGTCCAAACATTTGGACAGCTTAAAGATGGGTATTGTTGAGTCTGCCTTGGCACAAGACCTCTGTTTCATTTACGGCTTTCGCTGGAAATCTGATTAACAGAGGCATTTTAAGCAGAGTGACATGGAAGAGGGGAGACAAATGGAAGAAAGGAACAGATACTTTCATTAAATCACCAATCGATGCCCATACTCCCCAGAGGCCAACGCATAGGAATTAAGGAAAAGAATGAAATGTAATAAAAGAGCAATTTCCTTTTCTTTATCTAAACAGTTTGAGCTGATAGATGCATCATTACTTACCAACAGGGGAATTTTCTGTCCCTTTGCTTTGTTTGGCTTCACTCTATCTGTAGTACTTTTTTACTCAAGAATAGGGCAAGAAACCATAAACTACACCTGCCTGTTTAAAAGATGAACAAAACTGATGATCTGCCAGGGAGCCAGCCAGCCATTTAACCGCTAAAAAGGCCCAATCATATAGTTCAGTGATTAAAACGTGCCATTATGAAACACTCGAGAAAAATCTCTGAAATGGACCTGAGGCGTTGCCCCGAGGGGGTGCTGAGAGAGCGGTCTTTCTCTGGCAGACAGAGCTGATCTGCAGTGTTTTAACCCTAAAAGACATAGTTATTTCTCTAAATGGTATATGCACACTTGATGCTGTTTCTACTTTTTCACAAGTATGCCAACCATTCATATACACAGCCTTATTCCTGTTTAGTGTTTTGGGGTTGCTGGAGCCTATCCCAGCCATTAGGTGAAGGCAGATACACAATGTGCTGGTTATGCACTTATACCTAGTTTTCAGGCCACACAGAAACATACCACACACACTCATCTATGAAAGGACACATTTGAGTCACCATTTAACCTTTACAGCGGAGTTTTGGACTGTGGGAGGAAGCTAGATCACCTTAAGAAAACTCATACATTCACTAGGAGAAAATGGAAACTAAACAGAAAAAGGACCCAGTCGGGATTCAAACCGGAATCTTCTCGCTAACCACTACACCGCCAAGGAGCATCAGGTATAAACTAAAAACAAAAACATTTTTTGAGTTTTAAAGATCAGCCAAATTCTTACAAATAACCATTTTCTTATAGGACCTGTCATCCTGTTCTGATTTGTAAGAGGTTGTTGCTGTATCCAGACTTAGATTGTGCTATAAACTCAAACACACAATTATTTTGCTAGTTTCAAGATGATAACTTATTGTTTTTGCTGTAAAAAAAAAAAAGTAGGACATCACTAAAATATAAAAAACAATTTTCCTTGGCTCTAACGAGGATATTGTAAGTATCCCAGTTATTATTCTACTTTTATTGATATTGCTAATGTGGGGACAAAAAAAGGTGAATATGAAGTTTTAATAACAATTTGAATGAATGAATTTCTTTACAGAACAAAGGTATGGTTTGAAAGCCACACATGCTGTATGCATGTGGACAATTTTCATTTTTCTGAATGAATGTTTAGAATTGTATTGTTTTATAGAATAGTTTTTAAACACATCTCCCTTTTTGGTGGGGTAATTGTTTAAAATGCCAGACATGTTTTTCTATGTTGTTAGACTATTACAATCAACTACAAGTTGTGACACATTTTAAATTTTGTTCACCCTAAACATAAGTCAAAGTTCTTTGACAGCCTTATGGCAAATGCCTCCATAACATAATTTCTTTTCATGAACAGCTGCAGAAGTTATTCTTGGCTTGCTTTAGCCATACCTCTGTTCCTAGTTCAGTTTTTCTTTGAGTGGGCTCACAGCACTGCCTTAAATAAATGGTTGAATGAAGAGGAGGCAGGGTGAAGAGTGACAAGTGGAGTGGCTGCTAGACTATAAATTGCCTTGCTTTTATTTAGCTTCATCTGTTTAAGAGAGGCTCAGTGCTCTCCTTTTAGCTGAAGAGTCCCAGGGAGATTCTTATCCCTGGGCATCTGGCCTTGGTACACAGCTCTCCCCTTCAGGTAAGCGCCTCTCCTTTAGCTGCATGCCTAATGATCCTTGCCAGCATCTGGCACAGGAGCTCCCTGTGATTCTTCATACCGGAAGAGGAATTGACAGCAGGTCTCCCCTTTCCCTGCCCTCTATCTTTCTTTCTACTCCAATACATAAAGTATTTAGAGTCTACACATTTATATGTTTTGCCACCCTTTTTTTTAAATTTAGAGTTCTGCAAAGTTTTTTAAACATTACCGTATCACTTTTTTTATTATTTTTTTTTATCACATATAGTTCCATGATAGAGTGGAAGGTTTTTTTTTTTGGGGGGTTGTGACAAGATCACTACATTATCTGATGGAGTATAATAGGAGCATTTGGGCTACTTACAGTCAGAAATAAAAATCATCTCAAAATTAGGATTTTTTTTTTTTGGTGTTATTTATCATTCCCTAAAAAATCCCATAAAGACAAGTGACTCAATGACCACAATTGAAACCAAACCTGCTGTTTGTTTCCCATAAAAGAAAAGACTGTTCTTACAGTGCTGTTACTATTATGGATGTGGATGGATATGGAAATATGGATGGATGGAAATTATTCTAACAGACTGGAATTTTAAAAAGTCCGCCAACGGGATGCAGTGGGGGACCTTCAATCCTATCAGACTCACACCAAAATCAGAGCATCTAAAGAAAAATACAGGTAACTCACAAACTCACAGACAGAAGGAAAAAGCAAACAGAGACCAGGATAAAGACTCCTTACAAGCCAGTGTTTTGCAGTTGGTTAATTTGGGCTCACATCACGTGTAATAAAATAAATAAATGAATAAATAACAGCTGAGTTTCTGAAATACTTTTTTCTTCCATGCAGTTTAGACTTCACTGTGACATAATATTAATGACTTCTGTCAAACATGTCTATAGGATACTCCCACATCACCCAATACCCTATGTACTTTTAAATGAGTAGAAATAAAATGCATGGTGATTGCAGGCAACAGGTAACAAGACTCGAGCTTAAAGCCATTAATGTCCGTCTTTCATTTGTGTTCCTACAAAAGAGCCCATTAGTCTGGTTTTCTGACTGGATAAGGTCACATTCATGCTCTTTTTTTGTAAGATTCAGGAGGTGTATTTTTTTTTTTTAAATTTAGCTATGAACACATCCAATACACTTTTAGATCTGGTGTGTACAGTATATTCAAACTACTTCTAACAGTGTACAGTTTCACCTTTACCTTCCAATTACAAAGTAGAATTACAAAAGACAAAAAAAAAAAGTTGTTTAATAAAGCTCTTTTGACAGAGTCCTTTTGTAAACATTTTGCACGGGCACAAAGATACGTAAATGAAAATTTATATATGTAACCTGTTCATTTTGTCAAACAAAAATAACTTTGGCCATTTCCTTATAATTAAGTTATATCTAAATCCCAAACATTTGTGAGAATGTTTCTTTATTAAGTCAACGTTGTAAAAAAGGACTAGTTGTTACAATCCCTAATATTTACCACTTTAAATTTCAAGAACTCTTGAGGTTCTTGGTTGTCCATTAATTTTGCCAGCGAGACACATCAACAGTTGTGCACCCTGACATCTTGGGGTGTTTTGGCCATTTATCACAATACACCCTCCTCTGAGGTAGGCTTACCGCAGGTTGATCAAGCCTGGGTGTGTGTCTCGCTTTTGTCCACGTGATGTCACTTCTCCTCAGCCACAGCCGATGGCCTGCCCTCTCAGCGGTGTTGGTCAGTTCTTTTATAGCCTGTCTGTGTGCCCGCTCCTCTGACTCCAACTTCTCTGAGGGGCTTGGTAGTTGTACTGGCGACAAAGCCCCTGCATCCCACTTCCACTGGGCGCACCCTGATGTTCCAGCCTCTGTCCTCAAAAAGAATACTCATAACTTTCCCTATTTGGGTTAAAATATTTAAAAATACTATACTTAAATATACATAGCTTTGTGATTTTCCTAAATTGTTTAAAAACAGCACAATTTAGTCACATTTAATAACGTTTAGCCATATTGCATATGTAAGCAAAGCTCATGGTGACAAATTTTAAACAGCAGTGGGGACGCAACATGTTTGTGATGAGGAGGACATAAACCTATGAGTGCATTTTACCACACAATCTAATATTTTAAGGTATTGGCTGGCCAAAATCCACTATTCATTAAGTTGTTAGCTTGTTAGCTGAAAGATTTCAGTTTGAGCTGTTTACTTTCATGTTTAAAGCTTTTCCATGATCACACACGAAAAAATAATTTCTCCTTTTGTCTTTATAGTTGTAGTTTGAACTAAAAACCAGTGACTTTTTAGATTACAACTATTAAAGCTTGTAAGAAACCCACTTTCTGCAAACTCTATATTAGTGTCCACACTTGTTTCCACTGTTTTATTGGTTAAGATACTCTGTCTCTTGAGGTGTTGTTGTCATTTAAAGCAGCAGTTTGCCCCAACTCATCTAATTTACCCTTAACTCTGCTTTTGCTTAATTTGGTATGCATAAAGAATACAAATTAGCCACTTAGCAACCACATCAATTATCCACCTGGCTTTTTATCAGCAAAACACTCATTACAGTCCTCTAGTGGTAAACACGGACTTACACCGGTGAAATCTGTGTTATGGTTCGCTTTGGAACCAATTAACACTCAGTGCTGGTTCTCCTATGAGAATAATAAAATGCAGCAAGAGGTTACAGCTTAAAGCGATAATGTTCAACAGTTCCTGCATAAAAGATTGTATATTACAAAAAAAACCCAAGAAAAAAACTTTAATTTAAAAATAGCTACTTAAAAATGCACAAAACCTGCTACAAAATCAAATTTAGATTGCACAAAAGTTATATTATAGTTTACTACTCAAATTCATCTATGGAGTTTGTTCATTTGCTCACCAGCTCCTCATACCTTTTAACTGAGTTTTTACATTTGACCTCCTTTTTTTTTGGGACCCCTGTGCTGGGGACAATGAACATGAGGATTGTGTTCTCATTTCAGTTTTGTTTTGTTAGTTCTCCACATGCTTTCTTCTCAGGTCAGTCACCAGGTGTAAGTTGCTAATTATCCACAGCTGTCTTCATTTAAGCTAATCAGCCTCTGTGTCTCCTTTTCAGCTCATCCCTCTCAGGTTATCTGCTGCTCTTAGTCTTTTTTGTTCAGCATTGGGCGGAAGTTTGTTCAGATGTAAGTTAAAAAAAAAAATATTTTTAGTAAATCGAGGTTTAGACGTTTTTGCCATGTGCTCATGCTTTTTGGGTCCAATACTATCAGTTCCTAAAAGTTGAAAAAAAAAAAAAAGAACAAATTAAGTTTAACATTTAGGAATACATAAGATGACAATACTAAATTCCTAAATCCTAAATTGTTGAATATCCTTAAGAAAGGGATATATATATATATAAGGTTTATCAGTGATCAAATTACTTAAATTTTTCAGTATAATATATATTGAACCATTATATTTTAAATGTCCTGCCAACCTTGTTTCCTTATTTTTCTATCAAATCTGTGGCTCCATTTTGAAAAATGACTAGTTGCCCATAATTCCCTGTATTCTTGTCTTGAAGCAATGACATGCATTTAGAGTCTTGTCATTCAAATGAAACCAAGAACTTTAGCTTAAGCTATGTCAAAAATCTCCAAAGCCTGACTGTTCTGTTTTTCTCTGCATGTTTACATACTCGAACCATAGTTGGGGATTTCACAAGTCCTTTGTCCTTTGCTTAAAGCAGTCTTAAAGGTGAGTTTATTCTGGTTATTTTTTTATTTTAATTTTTTATGGTGGATGACGCCAAATGGACTTGGAAGTGGTTAAAAAGTTATTCTGAATGAATTAAGTCATTGGTCCCTAAGGAGATGTCAGCAGAAGCCTTTTTATGGCTCTTCTCCATTTCTAGTGGGAGGATTGACCTGCTATCATCCGGTTGTACACCCAGTATAGATCATGTATTTCCGGATGGCAGAGCAGAGGTATGGGAGGACTTAGCTTGGGGAGGAAGAGAAGCATATGGAAGTGAAACCGATCTGTCTTTCTTTTGTGTCCTTTGTCTTTGTCAGATGGCAGGAAATATCTCAGACTCAAATGCATGCAGCTTTCAGAAGCTTGATTTAGATCAACTCTGCCCCACAATGAAACAAAAGAATTATACTGGTGTTTTTGAACCCAAGAAAGCTGTGTGTAAAGCAGGTGAGTATCAACGAGAAGGAACCCATGTCATACAATCTGCTGTGGAAATGAATCTATCCAATGAATGAATGAGAGCTTTGTAAATGCTTCTGAAATTTAACTTCTCACTATGTGTTGATTTGAATGGCCTAGCACACACAAAATATAAAGAATTTTTATGCGTCAAGCTCTGTCTTTTGACACACAAATTAGCATTGCTCTAAAACTAAACAGGAATTAATTCACGAAAACGGCAAGCTCATTTCACCATGAAAAACTGCTTGACGCTTTTCCAAAAATGCGTTCATAAACTAGATGGCCTGTGGGAGAGGATACTGTCAAGCCTTTTTTGCCTTACCGCTACATTAACTGTATATTTAATTTACAATACACGGAAGACACAGATGATGTTGAGAGATCGGGTTTATTTATTGTGAAGAGCTCTGCCAAATAGTTAGTAACTATGTCTCCATGTCTGGGTTCATGAGATAATTCAGAGAAGGAGGTTCACCATCTACTGCTGGAGCTGCGTCTAAATGACAGCTGCTTTCATTGGTACTTCTGTCTCTCTGTGACCCAGTTTGAAGGTTTGCTGTCCCACATTAGTAGGAGAAAAAAATAAAATTAGAGGATGAGACCTTCTTATTATTGTCTCGATGCAAATAAGAAAAATGTTATAGTTAAGAAGGAGAACGATCAGATTTTCCTCCATGTTGGTTTTAAGCTGTGTCCAGATTCCCACCCTAACCCCTAACTACTAAAAAAACGATATTGTGTGGCACTATGTAACATCCTGAATGTTAAAAGCAATTTGGACACCATGCTCAAAACTTTTTTATTGAAACGGCGGATATGGCGTCATCGATTTCACGAAGTTAAAATCTAATTGAAATGAACGTTTTGCAACGATTATTTATGAGTCCACTGTCTTCTGCAGATAAAAACATTGATGGTTTATTTAAAAATACATTTAAATAAATTTTCTTGGCAAAAATTGTTCCGATGCAAAGCATTGTTGACTGTCTTCATCGATCTAGTGAGCATCAATGCACACTGGTTTTTCACAGACTTCTGGGAAATTTCTAGGGCTCTCGATTTTGGAATTCTAGAGGAATTCCAGCACTACAAAATGGTAAACGCATACATACTATACACAACCTTAGGCCGCATTTACACTGCAGGTCTTGGTGCCCATATCCGATTTTCTGACTATATCTGATTTTTTTTTAATGACCCGCTTACATCATCTTTTAAAAGTGACCCGTATCCGATTTTTGCATTTACACTATACAATGCTGAAATTATCAAACGTAGACGTTCTGAAGGACGACGTAGCAGCATTTCCACCTTCCGCGGACCTCCTTCAGACTTTTGTGACTGCGGTTGTCATGGAGGCAACGCAGCGACGGACGGAGGCGTTGCCTTGGGCGCTCCTGAGGGGATGCGCGGGAGAGTAAAAAAAAAGGAGGGCTGCTCGGCTCTCTCTGAGTTTTGAATGAGGAAGTGTTTGCAGACGTGCTGTACTAACAGTTTGATCTAAGTGTTGAACCTTTCCTGCGCGATGACTTCTCTTTTTCCGTCCGTGGTCAGAAACGCACGGGAGATTTTCTCCAGGGCTAAGGCGGAATGTCCTTCGGGGTTCACTTTACTGTTCGTAACCAAGAGCGGGTAGAAAGACTCCAAAACTTTTGGGGGAGAGACCTTTTTTTAATTTACGGTTCTCCGACACTCCCCCGTTCCGCGCTCACCCCCCCCCCCCCTCCTCTCCTCTCACACACGCACGCACACACACACACACACACACGGTCCCCATCATACACCCCCCCCCACTCCGCAACACAAGCAAAGAAATAAACGGCCTCTAGCCTGTTCCAGAGCAACGTTGTCCCGCTTTATTAGTTACCGTTTGCGTCCAGACTGGAAATAACAGTGGTTTCCGACTACGGTCTGAATGAAGCCTGAGGCTAAAAGGTAACAGCGTAATCAGCGCACAAAAGCACTTTAATAAGTCATGTGATCTCAGTTGGTGGTGTCCTGAGTTGACGTCACTGACGAACGACTCGCATTTACTAGGGAATATCCGATTTGTCTGCTTACATGGCACACGCAAATGAACGTATCCGATTCGTTTCCGATTTATTTCCACATATAAGAGAGGCCTGTATCCGATCTGAGAAAAACGGAATCCATGTGCTTTTGTCCTGCTTACACGCTCAGCGGTCATATCCGATCTGTGCCACATGAGAGGAAAAAATCGGAATTGGGTCACTTGAACCATGCAGTGTAAAGGCGGCCTTAGACTCAGACTCAGACTAAGTGATATTTCTCTTTTTGTCTGTTTCCTTCTTGCTGTCACCTACAATGCCCTCTGTTGGTGTGGCTGTTAGTTAGAAAATAGCAAATATATGAGCCTATTCATTTTTCAAAAAACAGCTCAATTCCGAGTTTAAAGTCGTTTTGGAAGAGTGTCCAGATCTCTAAATGCTATGTTTGATATCCCATTCCCCTATCTTTCAGGGTTTAATTTTGGGTTTGTACCTTTTATGGAATGCAAGTTTGAGAGAAAATTCTTGTTACTTTTGGTGGCACGTAAACAAGCAAAAAAGCACCCTAACAAGGAGATGGGTGAGCCCAGTCCAACCCATTTGGACGATTCGGTGGGACTTGTTTTAGAGAGGTTCAGGAAGGAAAAATTGATAATTAAGGATCATAAAAAAAAAATCACCCAAATTTGGAATAAATTGGTTAAATTTATTGCCCCAACTAGACCAGAATTTACTTAATAATAACAGTAGCATTATTTTCTTTTTTCTACATGTGAGGTCAATTAATTTACCATTTATAGCCATCAAACAATTAAAATACCAGTGTTTTCTAGTCAGATACGCACAGATTATAAAAGGGAACCAAAGACACAGAAAACGCAGTACAGAAGAACCAATTATTGTTCACCAAAGAGAAACAAAGGAAGTCCTATAAAATAGTGCAATGGCGTCCATAGTTTAACAATCAAGGGCTTGAAATTTGCTAGAAAAATGTTGGTTATGCCTTTGAGCTTACACTGCGCACATTTGCTTCATGGGAGTTCTGAAAATCCTATTGTTCCACCCTATAGGCCTTAGAGTTCACCATTACTTACAAAAGGGCCTCTGGTCTGGACCATGGCGCTAAAAAGCCCATCTGTTTCTTGGGAAGTTCTGTTGCACACTAGTGGGAGAGCTTGAGCTTTCCCTCTGCATTTTTGCAAGACAAAAGAAAGTCTGCATTGGCTATGCCAAAACTACATGATGTTATCTGAAAACTTGCGGGGAAATCCAAAGGGAAAAGCTCAATTGTAGGAATCTTGTGTGTAGGAATAAAAACACAGCTGACAGACCAACAGAATCCCAGAGCAGCTACCACACCAGATGAGCTTCACTGTGAGTAGGCTGTATGCAACATGTGTGCAACAGGTGACAGGCTTGCTCTCATGCTGGTGAAATCCAAATGTTGTCAAAACTGAATGTTTAATAGAAACAGGCAAAGGATGGGAATTCATTTTAGTTTCTGACAAGCTCATCATTGTCAGATGTCTAAAAATTCACTATGCAAACATCTGCTCCTTTGTTCCACTGAAAAACTCCTCTACCCTTACGATTGTTCTATGATTCTGACAGTTTAAAAATATTAATAATCCTGAAGACAAATGCCTCACATTTTTAGCTTTGATAGAGATAACAAGATTGACAACTTCTTTAAAAACTGGATTTATGCAACATGTTTTCGAGACTCCCAACCCATTTGCCTCACTCTGTCTCTCAATCTCTCAATGTAAAGGCAAGGCATCACGGTACCATAGTCATACTTTTATTGTTTAGGTCACTTCTTATGTATTTGAAATCCAAATTCTTCACACAAAAGTTCACCTCATTCTTAAATTTAGTTAATAGCTTAATATAAGCACAGTTCTTAAACACTAAATATGGCTCTTTTAGTTTTTTTTAGCTTAATAAAATACCTTGATTTTAAGTGTAAACTTGCTTTGTCTATATACAGCCCTGTTAACCTATTAAAAAATATAAATATAGATAGATAGATATAGCTGTCTGTCTGCCTGTCTAGAGAGCTTCTTTCTCTCTAGTTATGCTTTAAATCAAACAAACTTTCAAAAACCACATCTGTGTTTGGAATATTTAATGCACAAAGTTTGGTAGTAATCGCATACATTAGAGTAAAAAAGGAATACTGACTAATATAACAGAGGAGAGTTTTTCAAAACATTGGATAGATAAACAATTACCAGGAGGAGCTGGAAGAAAACCTAAGTTTTATATAACACAAAGAAAGCACCTCACAAAAAAATAAATAAAACAAGCGCTTCCTCTCCTCCTCTGGAATGATTAAAGTTTCAAGGCAATGATTAGAAGAAAAACAGATCTTTTGCCTGGTAAGCACAACATTTACGGGTAAATGCAATCATCTACCTTTTTGAACACATAGTCTCTGAGTTTTCACAGGGTCATTTGGGAAAGAACACAAAGAAGTTTACTACTATGTGACCATTCCTGTGGACTTCAATGAAAGCATATCAGGGTGAGGCGCTGTCAGTCAGCTGGAACCATACAATTGCAATCTATCAACAACGTTGTCAGGTTGAACAGATCCTCAGATGAAAATGATTACTTCAAGCACTAAAGGGGTGTTTCAAATCTTTTTGAATATTGCATGAGGCAACCAAAGCATGCTTATGTGTGTGTGTGTGCAGACGGTTGGTTGAGGGTGCTAAAAGATAGAGATGTATGAAGTAAAAACAGATGACAGGTGTTACACTTAAAACACCATATTTGTGATATGACTTTGCCACAAGCTAACACTTAAAAAACACCTTTAAAACTAATATTTTGAGACAGAATGTTACAGAATTTCTTTTAAAGACTCACTCAAATAAAAAATATTTTTGGTGTTTTTAACATGTTATTGTGGCTTTTTTCAATATGAAGGACACATAAAGAAAATTAAGGTACAATTAGTATTTCTGAGTTTTTCTTTATCCAAGTGGCTTTAAAAGAAGAGCAGATGAAAACAAAAGTTTATAGATGCGATGCTGAAGCTACAAACAGCAAGCCACAAGCTCCCTGCTGCGCTCCATTCTGATGCAACCACTTGAACACAAATAGATCCATGAACATCTTCAATTTCCTCATCTCAACTGATGTCTGACTCAAAACCGTACGGCTGAATAGCTCCGATAGTGCTCGCCATTTTTGTTAAGCCAGTAATGTTAGGTTGGGGGTGTGAGGGGCTGTAAGATTGCGAGAGAGCATGTAAACAGATGTGTGGTGAGAAGTAGGGGCAGGTTTGCTCCGAGCCAACAATCCCACCAACAACTCAGGGGCAAATTTCCAGTGAATCACTGCTGTTCTGTAGAAATTATGTCTTAAAAAAACCTTTTTTAAAATGTTTTGCTTAAAAACAATATAATCATAATTAAAAGACCACTGGGGACGCCTTTACAATAGATCAAAAGGTGATTGGAGAAGGCCCTTACTTAACTTTCACCTATGTTAAACAATATCTTGTTTATTCCAAAGTCTCAAAAAAACCCTCTCAGGAATAATTCAAAGGGTTATGAACTATGCTACATGGTCTGTGAATTTAAGATTCATGTTTTTGTTGTAATGTCGGAGTTCTATAAATTTAAAAAAACAATTCATCTGACATGAGTAGCCTTTAAAGTAAATTCCCCTCCCTTAGCAAATTTCTATTTCCTGTCACCAGCCCATTGGAATATACAACACTCCTCTATAGATCCTTCTTTTAAACCAACCGCCACCAACTCAAATAATTGCTGAGTAACCCACACTGCACTAGTTACCAATGCTGAATAAATAAATGTCTGGCTGGACTGATGGGTGGAGGGAGGCTTCAGGAAATATTTTACCGGGGGTTGAGTGCTTCCAGGTTGATATCCCTGTAATGGATCAGTGTGTCTTGGAATGTCGGAATTGTGATCTGAAGTGCAGCTACAGTTTCAGATGGATTAATAGGAAGGAGGCAAGCCAGCTGTAACCATGCCCACATGGCCTTAATCAATGGAGCTCTGTGCATGTGGTATCAAATCACTGGACACCATAAAAGGCTAAAACGGTGTTGGTAGACCACAAATGTGGAATAAGTTTGCCTAAAATCTAAGGGGGAAAAAAACTAAAAACATTATCGAGAGAGGGGAAGAATGCAGAATTTGTTATTATTCCAATTTTTTAATAAAGGATTGTGGACAACAATATGACCTAATCATTTTTAAAGCCTTTAGTTGCAAACCGTTAAGAAAATACTTGCATTTTCTCTTTACCAGAAAATCAGGATTCCAACTTGAATGACACATGCAGTTCTTTAATAGAAACTTTAAGCTATATTTACATAGTAAGAACCTAACTAAATTAATGCAAAACAACATATATTTGTTGAACTTGTTGCTTACATTCCCACTTGTAGTGTCATTACTTTGCAGAAATGTATGAGAATATGGAAGGTGTTTGTGTGTTTGAATGTGTGAGGTTTTTTCACATGGGAAGAAGTTTATAAGATGCTATATTAGCATAGATATTTACTGTTGTAGACAAAAAAAACCCAATTCATTGGCATAAGAATAAGGCATGAACATATCCCCGTCTAGCAAGCTAATCCTGGTGTTCTTAAGGCTGCTGAGCTGGCAAGAGGTAGATTTAAAGCAAGTTTTATTGCAAGTTTCTGTATCATCTCTATATTAAAGGGGAGATTAGTTTGCTTCAAAGACTGGGTGTGAATTCACCATGTTGTAATTTGTAGATTTAAATTTGAGGAGGACGTTATCCTATCTCTGCTTTCTAGTGCATTGTTTTTTTTTCATTTTTGTGTAATGTGTGGCAGAGTGGCACACGGCTTTGCATGTTTATTCAAAACAGCATCTGTCAATATCAGAGTCCTCCTATGCCTGCTACAACTTATTTCAGAGAGTTTAAGAGTCTGCTGAAGCACACCTACAACCAGAAGTCCTCTGCTACAACTGGTAGTACCCCATATTGCTAAAAAAAAAGTTACAATTACAATTTTCTTTTACGATTTTTCCCATTTTAAGCTGTAATAATAGTATGTTTTCCTAACTTTTGGGTTAGGGTTAAGGTTGGGATAAGTTGTAAAATTTTGCTTCCAAGTCAATGATGATGGTTGAACTGTATGAGTGCTGCAGGTTTCTGGGTTGTCCAGACCAGTGGAGGGTCATATAGAGGAGGGGCTGCATCTTAAGAGGAGAACAGGTGAGTCTTGAAGCTCCCTTGAAGCTAGTACGGCCACCTTAATGGACGTCATGAGAATGGAACGTGTGATTGTTGTGCATGTGGTAAGCACATCGTGAAGTATTTGTAAGGATAATGTAAGTCACATGCACGTACGTTTATAAAAAGTAATGCTCCATGTTTAAAGTCTGTTTTGTAGTTCTTATAAACTGCAAATTGAGCCTTTGACATCTTGGAGGAAACCTTGTGCACGTGAAGTCCTGCCTACAGACAATTTTAAACAAACAAAAATAAGCTATCAGGCCCGGTTGCTTCAAGGAAAGGTTCAACAGGAATGATTTTATGGATTTAGAGAAATGGCTGTTAGATTTTCCACACTTGGAAGATGTCTGTAAGGCCTCCCCACAAGCATTTAAACCACAAACACTGGAACATGCAGAGTTCCACTTCACTCTCAAACCAGCACCAACACAAACCTGCAAACCTCCCACATCCCTCTTGGGGACTTGTTGGTTGGCAGCTTATGAACAACACACAGTTACCCACATGCACACACACTCTTTTCCTCACACTAATTTAATATCCATAACAACATAACCTTGAAGGATAAAAATGCAGGACTCATTTAAATGCTAATTTGTTTGTTAACATAACATCAAGATTCCATGCGGGACAGGTTACAGAACCAGGCTGTCACTTGATATGTATATTTTATTCCACTTTGTTATTTTTATTGGAACTTTGATTATGATAATACAAAACACTAAATAAAACATTAATATAAACGGGAAAGACTTGAGTAGCATCTTTTATGTATTCGGGTGCTTATTATCAGGTAGAAAAATATGAGTGACACCATGATAAAGGATGAGGGATGGAGGTGTTTTTTGAGAAAGCATCAATATTTCAGGAAACAGGTTATTCCAGATGTAATTACACTTGTGGTTAGGATTTTACTTTCCTGTCATATATATATATATATATATATATATATATATATATACACACACATTTAATATAGTATAATGATACACTTGATAGTATAATAATATATATTTCAAACAAATTAGTAATTAAGTAAATTAAAATTGAAATGTAGAATGACATTAAAAACAAAAGGAAAACAAAAAAATGTATTTTTTTTATATCACGTGCATAAGCTGTAGTAAATTTTTTTGGATCTCATATTGTATCTCATATACAAGCCACATTCAAAGTGTTTAATTTTTTGAATAAAAGTGTATCAAAGACAGCAAAAACTCTGAAGCAACTACCCAAACAGTATTGAGAAAAATATCTCCTTCAATTTAATATAAAACTTACCTTAGTTTTTAATGCCACAGATGCCACCAGTGTGTAACACTTTTTAGATCTGTTGTGTTAATGCGTGTTGTAGGTTGAGTAATATACTGTTTGCAGACATTTTTCAATAAGCTGTTTTTGTGTGTAATCTTAATTGTTAAAGCTTTTTTTTGTCATTTTCATCTAATTCCTTTAAAAAAGACAAATATACCCTTTTTTTCTCAAGTCCATAGGATGATAGGTGCTGTTTTGATGCAATGTAAACAATCCTCCAATAGACACAAAACCAATGCGTTGTGATTTTAAGGTTAAGCAACACTTTTAGCAGCGGAGTTTGAGTATTTATGAGGTTTATGGGGTCTGATCTGGCATGACTTCCAATCACAAGCCAAGGCCAGCAAACATTGGTGATGAAGTGATAAGAACACTGAACTCTTAGAGCAACAGAGTTGCATTGCTTCAGAGGATGTGCGGTTCTGCAATTATTGTATCAGTTTTCTACAGTTCATCAAATAGACATCACTTCTGAATGTGTTTAACCAGTGGATCCAACTGTGGAAAACAAAAGGACTGGATATGGTGTTTTGTGCTTGAGGGGAAAGCATCTAAAGATTAGTCTAATGTTTTTAGGTCCTAAGACTTTCATTTCATTTTTGAGTTTTTAAATGAGCAAATGTCTACGAATGAAAGTTGGGATGTATTTAGACATAACTTTCCCACTTGGCTACAGACTGTTTATACTATACTGTTTATGCATATTTATACTCACAATTCTGTACAAGTTTCAGAATACATACCAACCAAATGCACACTTTAAATTCCCAGTGTCATCATGTAGGATTAGGTTTATCTAACATGTCCATTTGACTATTTTCATAAATTCTAGTCAAGGGTTTATGGTGGGAACATTACTCTGCTTTTCCTGCATATCCTGTCTTTTGCAACAATAGCTTTTAATTTCAGACATATTCTCAACATTTGACCAACAGCGTCATTATTTGGCACAGTGCAAACTGTATAAATTTTCCTGCTTTATCAAAAAAAAAGTTTAACTTTGGCCATTTAGTTAAATACAGGTGTTTTCCTGATGGCTGTCTTCATGGAGTTGACATACAAAACGGTTGTTTAGTTGAACAAAAACTACAGCTTAGAGTACTAATAAAGTACTTTACAGAATTTTCTTATTAACTATACTTGAGGCATACAAATTGAACTGAACGTCCATCCATCCATTCATTTGCTTAACCCACTTTATCCCTTTCAGGGTCACAATTTTGCCAGAGCCTGTCCTGGCTGTTGGGTAAAAGCAGGGTAAACCCTGAACAGTTCACCAGTCTGCCCCAGGACACACAATCACTCCCACACACACTCACACATGCACATCTAAGGACACTTTAGAGAAGGGGTGGGCAAACTTTTTGACTCGTGGGCCATAGAAGGTCTTAAGATTGGATAGAAGGGCAGGGCCAAGTGCAGATGCGTGGAGTATTTTGGTAATCCACCTTTTAAGAGAAGGAAATTGCGTGCAACCTGGATGAAAATATTTGGATTGAAAATTAATTTATATTTTAAAACTGAACACTTTTCAGTTTTTAGTTAAAAACTGTGGCTTTGGTTCTCATTTTAGAGCCATTTGCACCATATGATGTACGTCATGTAAAACTTCGAGAAATTCTGCCTTCATGTGGTGTTTAAATTATTCAAAAACAAAAAACAACAAATCTTCCAACACCACATGGATGCACATTAACCTGCTTCTAATGGTCGAATTATTTGTAGTGCAGCATCTATGGGGATACTCCAGAATGACAGAGAAAATACAAAATTAATAAGGATTAAGTAGTATAACATAGACGTCATTTAGCACATGGCCCCTGGCCGTAGAACAAGGGTCCCCCAATCTTTTTTTTGTGAGGGCCACTTAACTTTATTCTTCTGTGTCTTCTTATGCCTTTCCTTTTTGAGGAGTTGTAAAGTTCTATATGAATAAAGTTTCATTCATTCATTTTCATTTTAACAAAATAAACACTATTTATGGAAAAAAAAATAACTGGTTTTCAAAGAAAAAAGTCAGGAAAAATACTACAAATAAATGTCAATAATATAACCAGTAAATAGTCTGTCTTTCATTTCCTTTGAGACTTTGGAAGCTGCAGCTCCTCACACAGTTCTAAGCTGAACTTCAGGAATAAAACTGAGCAGCTGCGCTGCTGTCTGCACATCTGCTGAAGTCAAATTCTTGTCTTCTGCTGCAGCTGCATATACATTTGCATCACCTGTTCCTCGGTACAGTGGCCCCTCATTTATTGCGGGAGTTACATTCTAAAAATAATCCGTGATTGATGAAATCTGTGGAGTAAGAAGTTTTATGGCAGGAAAACTCCTCACTACACACTTTCTACACTTTTCTCAGACAGACATGAATATTTTCTCACTTTTCTGTCTCGTTTAGACTCTAAGTTCAAACTTTCATAGAAAATAAGTTCAGGATTTTAGAATGACTACAAAAATCTGAGCCCTATCAAAGATTTCCATATGAAGAGCTGTGCATTTCTGCACAGGAGACACGTCATGGATGAGATTGATTGACAAGGTCTCCAGCCAATGAAGCATAATTTTGGGCCTTGGGAGGAAGCCGGAGTGTCCAGAGAAAACCCATGCCATCACTGGGAGAACACGCAAACTCCATACAGAAGGGTCCCAGCGGGATTCTAACAGTTCTTGCTGTGAGGCAAGAGCGCTAACCACTGCTGCACTGATAGCCCTGAACTGAACGTATTCATAGTCCTGCCAGAGTGACTTTTGAATAATCTACTAGCATAGTTGCAAAAAAAAAAAAAACTGGGCTGCAAATCCAGCATTTTTACATGTTTTGTTTGTACATCTATAACCAATTCAATTTGTGCCTCATGCCTCTTGCTGGACATTTCAAGATAGTAATGGTAATGTAAAAGTTAGAAAAAAAGTCAAGTAGCACTTTCATGAAGAGGTTATTTGTGGAAGTAAATTTGCCATGTAAAGCTCCAAAAAATATAATGTACTTCAACCTTATTCATCTTACTAGCATTCCCAGGTTTGTGCCTTTTTAAAGGCAGCTTTTCCAAATATGAACTATTTGCAAGTTTCAGATTCAGAAGAATCTTTAATCTCTATTTTAAATTTCGTTGTACTAGTCACAATGACAGTTAATCTAATCTAAAATTAATAGAGATTAAGGGTGTCTGATCAGACAGACAGTTTACAGAGATGATGCCAGTTTACTTAGCAATTCTGTTTTAATAAGTATAAAATATGAGCGCTTGCTTAAGAGTTAGATGTGTTTTTGCAACATGCCTCATGAGGGTGGGAATAGAGCCTTCGGGTTTAGTTACTGCATTAATGGGGTGTAAGTATTCAGACTATGGGATGGCTAGATTTAAAAAGAAAAAATGTTGCTTATGTAAATATTCTGGGTGTAGAAGCATAAAATTGTCTAAATCATGGATCGTTCCCATGTTGTCCAAAGTTTTTTTAAGTGTGTGTGTACACAGTCACACCCTGTATTACTGTAAGAATATCTCGGCAGGCCTACATTTACAAGCATCTTTGCATTAGGTACATGAACACGCAGGTACATGTGTTTCTGATTAAGTAGACAGGCAGGAATATAATGGTTTGTGGCAGGAATTGGGTCAGGTTCCCCCAAAGGTCCTGCTCTAGCAAGGTGGGCGATGGGTTTAATAGTGGGTTCAGAAGAGTGTATTTACACACGAGTTTGCCAGAAAGTGTGTATTTGAGATTGGGTTGTTTTCACAGAAGTGTTGTTGTAGAGAGCAGGACCCACCCTGAGTCAGGAACAGAGGCTTGATTGTGTAGCAGAGTGGGCTGGAGGGCCAAGCCTGCTCTGGGGAGAGCGTACGGTGTTATGGATTTCCTTTATAGCCACATTGTGACAGGTGGTAGAGAGACTGCTGTCACAATATGGTCTGGCATCAAATGTGAAATCATGCAGAAACAAACTCGAGAGTTGATTTTCTTTGTTTCAACCTTCAACTGCTCACTTTAATTGCAGACACTTGAAACTTTGTTTTAACATGCAATCTAAAAATGAACCTCTTCTTATGGTTTTGTGATCTAAACTGCTGTCTTTTGTCAGTTTTGCTCATTCGTTCTGATCTTAGCCAAAGTGTAATTTCCCAACTTCAAATCCATAAGTGCTACCAGGGGAGGTTCTGGGTGGATTACAAGGTTGAGGCTTCATTTTGTCCCTGAGCTGTGGAAGAAAACGAAAAGCAACAAACTTGAGTGTGGCCTTTGCTGGTTTGTGGTTCCAAGGAGAGCATGAAGCTGCCCTTCAGGCTCTGAGGTGCCTGAACCACTTTCACTCACTCCTCTCACTGCCTCAAACTGTTATTGAACTAGGGGCCTCAAGGGGCCGACAAAAAATATTGTTTAACGTGCCTTGACAGAAAAATGTTAGATAGCAGCAAGAAGTACAGCAGCGTGGTGCCGAAGCCACTGCCCTGATCACACAAGGCAAACAATGAAACTTGTGTGGTGTGTATCTGATCCAAACACAGACCACACAAAAGCTAAAAATTAATCAACAATTATTTACCTTCAAAGGAACTCATCCCCTGGCAAGGCAATAGACTGGCAACCTGTCCAGAGTGTACCATGCCGCCGCCCTGCAGTCACTGGAAAAGGCTCCAGCGACACCCCCCCCACCCCCCCCTTGGCCCTGCACAGGACGTAGCAGTAAAGAAAGATGGATGGATGCTCTCTGCACTAAACAGGGTGCATTTGTTCTGATGAAGTTACTTTTTTTTATTTTAACTTTGGTTTCAGCAGAGCTTATGTTTCAGTTTTGTGGTCAGAAATCTGATCAAAGTTCTGCAGCAAACACAAACGGATACGCTGACCACATCAGCAGCAGATAATTCAGGGTGGTGCAGAATCTGTTTGAAGTGATCTGTGAAAAATACGGCCACTGGCGCCATGCAATCTCTGCTAATGAAATTGGAGTGAAGACTGATGTAAAAATAGAAGTTTTATGGACGGGAAATTTTCCTTTTTGTTTATAAAATGTTATTATAAAAGAAGAATTATGCTGTTTATATTTAAGCATCATTACATCCAAACTATATGCCTTGTTATAGTTAACATTTACCAAAAAAAAAACAAAAGAACCCGCAGCGGTTTAGATAACTTCTTTTTTTAAAAGAGTATAGTCTGTGTAAACAATTGCCACAGTGATGAGTTAAAAATGATAAATATTGAGGAATTCACTGTACATTTAATTATAGTCAGCTCCTGATATACAATACAAGTTATAAACATAATAAAAATGTCTAGGATATTGCAAACCTTAAAATACACCATTTTTGTGCTTGTTGGACGGCATACTGTTGCTATTGGTGAAGATATAATTTATTTAAAGAATTACTTTCCAAATCAATGAGATTTAGATGATTTTTTATACAGCAAGTATCAGAAAATGCTCAACTTTAGCAGTGCTGAAATGTAGCAAAGTATAAAATAATTTAGAAAGTCGTTGTGACAAATTAAGCATGTTTTCCATCCAAATAATATTTTACTTTTTTATTGTTCTGGTTTACTCAAAGTTAATATACATTTGATTACGTTACTTGTATATAGATGTATTTTTTAATAACTTCATTTTAATAATCTGAGTGTCTTAGCTGCAGAAGTTTTTAAATTTGCATCGTGTTTTGCTGGAGGGAAACCAAATAAACAAAAAATTGTATTTCTTGTGATTTTACAGCCAGTTTTCAACAAACTGCTTCACACAGTTAAATGAAATACAATTTAGTCTGGTATGGTAACATTTAGTGAAACAGGTTTGTGCCGTTTTTATCTTTGAAGGGTCTGGCATTATTGCGCTACTTTCATCATAAAAGACAAATGGACCAAATGATTTTGAAAAATCACGGCTTATAAATGAGATCCAAAGAGTTTTTCACCCATAACGGTGTTGGGTATAGAATTAGAAAGAAAACTGTTTCTGACAGCAGGACATTACACACCAATTCCCCTGATCTCCCCCTTGCCTCCTTCTGCATTCAAAAATATACACTCTGCCTGCTTCCCCTAATTACCTAGCATGAACATGGCTGTTTCCACTTTCCACTCACACATAATAGAAACTGCGTTTTAATAGCCAGGCATCATAAAATGTCATGCTGACTTAACAGACACGAGGAACAGAAGGAGCAATAACAGAGGAGGGGGATGGAGTGAGGGATGGGGGCAGGGAGAGAGCAGTACAATGTAGGAAATGCTCAGAACTCAAGATGGATTTTGAATTTACTTCCACTTACCTATTATTTTCTTTTTTGGCATCCCTCTGCCTCCCTCCTGGGATTCCTGCTGGTTTGTCATCTTTCATTCTCATTTAGTCTTTTTCTGTTTCTAGAGACTGAATGACTGTAAGAAAAAAAAGGACATTTATGAAATCACAAATTAATTTGAACTTTTCATAATTTCACTTATTTCTCCCCTAGTTTTTCAATACTACTGCACTATTGCCATTGGACGCCTTGCATCCCCACTCTCTATCCTCAGCCACCATTTAAAGACCCGTTCTAATGAAATTCATGTTCTTGGTGTTTTTAACATGTCTTGTGACCTTTTTCTCATGATGGACATATATTTATATAAATAAATTAAGTTTAAAAATTGAATTTCTTTATTCAAATTGTTCCAAATTAAAAGCAAAAATGCCATTGGACAAAGCTTGTAGCAGTGACATACAGTAAGTGCTACAAGCAGCAGGTCACAGCCTTCCTGCTTCACTCCATTTTAATTGCAGACAAATAGATTCACGCCCATCTTCAATTTCCTCGTCTGGGTTGGCATCTGAATCAAAACTGTGAGGCTGGATAGTGCTGATATTTCTCACCATTTTTGTTGCACCACTGATGTTAAGTTGGGGGCAGTGAGGGGCTGTAAGCTAGCAGAAGAGCACAAAAAACAAAGGGATGATGGGAAGTGTGGGAAGGCTTACACTGCACCAACAGTCACGCCCACAACTTGGAGTTAAATTCCTAATGAGCTTCTACCGCTCTGCAGAAATCATGTCTTAAAAAGCGACACAGGGTTATGGATTTTGGCTAAAAATAGCATAATCATAATAAAAAGACAACCTGAACGCTGTAAAAATAGATAAAAAAATGATTGGAATGGGACTTCAAACAGCATTGGGATGTTCTTTTGTAACACCAACAACAAAAAACAGCGAGCGGATCTCAGATTAGTTGACTTTATAGTCAGCTTAGCTTTTACAGCTTGTCATTACTCAGACATCTGACGCATTTCAACAGGACCATTAGTCAACCTGTAGCCAGCACCACCCATCGGGGCAACAGAGATAAATGACCTGCCAATTTCTGCAGCATTTTTCTCCATCCTAAGGAAAGACAAAGATGGCTTTCAGAAGACAGTATTCAACTTATCGGCCCACCTTCTTTGCACACGATCTGTCAGGATTTTAAAAACACCTGCTTAGTCTCTGCTCTAATATCATTGCTTATGTTTTCTTCATCTGCTCCTGGCTGTGCCTAAAGATTTGCTTAAAATATTCTCAGATCTTTTAATAATATACCTAAGAAGTATAAATTGTAATAATTTCCGCTCTTCCTGTTGGCTGGGCCAAGACTCCTGCCTGTGTCTCTGGGCTTTCATTAATATTTCATTGGGCATTGTGTGATGGATAGGTTGTATTTATTCAGTGCTTTGCATCTGCTATGTGACTATGACTCATTTTGGGGCATTATCTATTCATGGCTTGGGATAGGTTTTGTACAGGAAGTCATAATTAATGTGTCACAGCAGGAGGTGTCAGTAGATAGCAGGTTTGTTGTGGAGCATAATGTGATGTGCAGTGCAAACAAACAGAAGGATATTTATCTGCTGTCCAAAACATGAACAGTCCTTCTTTCTCAGTCCAGACCTCCCAGCAGATCACAGGCTGTTTCGAAGCACAGCTGGTATTGTAAATACTGGTTTTAAGTGTTGATCTTTTCTAATAATTTGCTTTCTGATCATTACTCCTCAAATTCAAAAAATCTGCTTGGTTTTGTGGCGATGATCTAGAACAGCTTAAAAAATTAATAATAATAGTTCAAAAGTGGGGCTGCAAGGTGGTGCCAAGGGTTGGCGCCCTTGCCCCACAGCAAGAAGGCCCCCTGTTCAAGTCCCGGTTGAGGGACCCGAAACAGAATACCAATGGGGGACCCTCCTGCATAGAGCCAGCATGTACCCTCCATGCATGCGTATTAAACTACCATAATACTTTTATTTGAACATTTCATGACATTGCTGCATTTGTCCTCTTCACTTGATTTTCGAGCCAAAGCTACTGAAGTGCATTTCACACCAACAGATTTTCCACAAACATCCTCCCCAAAAAAACATGTTATTTATTTATAAATGAAAACAAATTCCAGAAACCAAAATATAATTCCAAACAGATGAAATTAAATGAAATGAAGATGAAACGTTTTGCAAAACAAAAATAACTTCCAGGAATCAAATTCAAATATTAAAAAAACAAAATGAAACCAGAAAAGGTAGGTAGGCCTACAATGGGACATCACTTATTGAATAACGTTGAGTTTTTTCAAATGTGTCCTTAATGTCCTGCATACTATATAAGTTTTATGATTATTATGGAGTATACCCAGTATTTCTCATTGCTAAATGAAGAAATACATTACTAAATACATACATCGCTGAATAAATACATGATGGTCAGTGATGTCCCAGAGTACTTCGCTTTATCCAGATTTTTTTTTTTTAAAAAGGAAAAGAAAAAATCTTTTGGACAAGAAAAGTAATAAAAAAAAAAATCAAACGAATGTTTAAAAATGGACAAGAAAGAAGAGACTGGAAAAAGTAGATACTATAGGACATCGCTGATTGGATGATTATGTTTTACCATCATTTCAACTGAAAGTTTTTTGGGATGGAGTGATTCTGGATATGGTCCTAACAGAATACTAATATATACTAATAGAACTTTTATTAGCATGCGGACATTAAAGACACATTTGAAAAAACTCAAAAGTCAAACGTCTTCATCTAATCAGCAATGTCAGCAATGTCTCATAGTACCTCCTTTTTCGCTTTCCTACTGTGTTTTTTTTTTTTTGCATTTCATTTTGATTTCTATAAAGTATTTTTGTATTCGGAAATGTTTTGTTTTCATTTCTTTTCAGTTTTTTTTATTGTGTTTTTGTTTCTGGAATAGTGTTTTCATTTTAAAATCTAAATTAATTTTATTATTTGTTTAGCTTTTTAATTGTTGTTGATCTTTAAGAGTTTTTTTGCATTGAGTAATTTGTTAGTGTGATTTGCACTTTCAATAACTTTAATATCAGACAGTATACCAGCTGAAATAGAAACAATGGTATCTCATCATAGATGTTGTTTGTTGTTTTTTAACTTTAAAGAAAAACTGGGTAAAGTAGCAACTATCAATAAGTCAATTAAAGAAAAACACAAAAAAACCTGATGTTTTCTTTTCTTTCCGTTTTGACTATTTTGGGGGTGTTTATTTGTCTGAGGTGTCCCCTTTTTTCTGTTTCAGTTAGTTCTTGCGAAGTGCTTAGTCTCTTCTAACTTGGAGACATTCCTAATTCCACTTCTGTTTGTCTGCTGTGCGCCAACCTTAATCACACGCTGTTTGTTATGTTGGTGGTTCTGACCACTTCCAGGTGCATGACCTGATTTTCATGCCAGGTAGGTGGTCCAGGAGCCACACAGGGGTGTCTATAACCAAGCGACACGCCTTTCAGAGGGGTCCAAATTTATGAGTGCACTTAGTGGAGTCATTACTTTCCCTTAATGCAGAGTCAAAGAAAATGGTTTCTGTCGTTTCTATCTTACTTCTATCTCTGCTGAAAATGGTTCTGTCCCTCAGTCTGTCAGTCGGTGCAGAAATGATGGCTGCCTAGTATTTGTGGATGTCAGCAGATCCAGATCCTTTCGCTGAGTCTCATAACCTTGTGGGGCGAAGAAGGTCTCAGGCCAAGAAAAACATGTGAAAACCAGTGTAATGTCGATGCTAAATGGAAACCTATTCAACAATTAAAAAGCAGTCAAATGGGCTCAGTCAAGGCCCCCCTCTGACACTTGATGTAATATAAGTTATGCAAGTTTAACATCCATAGTTGATGGTATATTTTGGACTTGAAACAGAAGACTGTCTTACTGTTTGGCTTTTGCCAAGGAATGTTCTAGAAACCCACTAAGTAAACAGACTGCTGTCTGAAACCACTACCAGGCTCTCAGCTGTACAGAGCAGGAGGCTTTTCCTCTGATCCGCAGTTTGGGAAACTTCTTCTCCATGATCCTTGATCCTCTCTTTACTTTTTCTTTTTCTAATGTGTGAAAGCTAGAAACGAAACACGCTCCCTTTCACTTTCTGTCTTTCTTCTTTCAACGTTTGGTGCTGTTGTAAACCAGTGTATTTATTTTCTAGATCATAGAGGCTTTTATGTTGTTTATTGTCTAAGGGAATGGAAATAGAGGAGGAATAATAAGAAGGGCTCAGTGCTGAATGGGGTGTCAGCCCTCCCCGTTTGTTTAAATAATTTATCGCATGGGGCAACGCAAACATGTGTGTTGTACATTGTGGAGCAGTTAAGAAAGTGCTACTAACCAGACACTGGTTGTGCTAAATATCAGATTTTGTGCAGGTGGTGTTTATTTGAAAATTTGTTTGTTGAGGTTTTGACAGACTTTCCTCAAGTGAACTTCAGTATCAAAACGTAAAATATACAACACGTGTGGGGTCTGGGGTTTGGCACTGAGAGTCCCAAAAAGTAACTTATTCTTCTTTTTTGCTCCAAAACACTTTTATTTGTGAAACTACTTATGTTTGACAACTAAAGTAAGTAAAACTTTTACTGAGGTTCTCCAACGTAATTGTACAGCTGGACTGAAGAAGAAACTGAGCATTTAAAAAAAATGGAAAGACTTTTTGCAAGTAGAGTTGTGTGCAAATGTGTTGTGGATTTAGAAGCAGGGCTTTGTGCTTGTTAAAGATGATTTCTGATCAGACAAGAAGTCTGAGTCTTTGTTTTAGTCAACGTAGCTGCCGTTCTGCACACACCTAACCATAGACCTGGTGTGTGAGTCTTTTTGAGTCTTCCATTCCTGTTGATTGCAAAACTCCATTCATTATTTACACTAATATGTTCCCAAGCACCTACAAAGTTACCTATTTCCCAGCTCCAGCTATTCTGAAGTCCCTGAAATATTCCAATCTCGAGGAAAGGCAGAAAAGGAAACATCACACCGAAGGGAAGTAAAGTCAGAAGATTTAATGCCTCTTTTCTTTAAAATGCAAAACAGCTTGTTATTTTTGGGGCGAATATATACGCACACTGTCTGACAAACCTGAAAGGCTTGGCAGTGCCCCGTTAAGTTACATGTTTAAAGATTCCAGCAGTGTTTATGGTGTGTGAAATGCAATTTTGGAAAGTGTCCAGTTTGCTGAGACAGAACACATGTTTTAATTGAATTCCAACACATTTCAGAGTCCCCTCAAAACTCTGCCTCAAATATAATGTGAAAGCCAGATGCTGCACGCAGAGCACTGTGTGTTGGTTTGAGTTACAGGCAAACACGGATAGACTCTGGTCCAACAGACTCGGTTATTACTCAAGTCAAACACAATCAAAGGGACTTTAAATAAATTCTGGGCCGGATTATAATGGAATACTGAGATGCTGAATGCTATAGATGTTGTGATAATTATCTTGACTTCAGTGGTTCTCTTGCTTGTTTAAAGCTGCCAGGCTTTTTCTTGTGGCCTTTTTCACCCTAAGAAAACATTTTTTTTCCTCTTTACAGTCAGTCGCAACTTTTTTGTGCTTGGCAAATATATAGTCACTTGCTGCAAACTTTTCAGCCAGATTTGTGTAGTTAAATTCTTACCAGTTGAAACTTCTGCATTAAAAATGTTCAGCTGCTTTCAGCAAATAAAACATGTGATTTGATGCCAAAGGCTGCTTTGAGAGTCCTGTACCAGTCAATGACATTCTGAGCCTCTGACATCTTTGTAATGATGCAGTGTGTTTTTTTTCTGTTTGGACATGAATTTTTCCAAACAAGTTTTTGTCTTTTTTGGTTGTCTTGCAGAGGTGTGTCCTATTGTTGGGAGGATAATAAACAAAAATAGTAACATTGTTTTTCTTTGGGTTGTTCTGTTGAATTTCTCTAATCTTGGTCTGTCTTGTTTTAGTTGTATGAGTTCTTGCTGATCCTAGCCATAACCAAGTTTTAGTCATTAAAACAATATGTGCAACGGCAAAAAAATAAAAATAAATACCTGACAAAAAAGGATAAAGAAAATAAAATAAGGCAAAAGAGGTGGATGATATTAGGGGGGTCAATATATTGAATTGTTCACGGTTAATAATTACAGGCAAATTAGCGCTTTTTTTTTCAATAGAATTAATCTCACTTCTAATATATATCGTTACTGTTTCTGTATGTGAGATTATTTCAGTTTAAATCCATTTTTTGGTTTCCAGTTGTTAGTCATTACCCGCACCTTGATTGGCAGCTGACTGACTTCAGGTGAGAGGAAGATGAGGAGAGTTTCAGAGGGAGGTGAAAATGGAGAAAAGAAAAAGGATGGTGAATGAGGTGCGCTGTCTCAAATATGCCTTTGGTCGTCATAATCGAAGTACTATGCTCTCTGTTCCCTACTAGAAGTGAGTGCTTGATGATTTTTCCAACATTATTCATTAAACAGGTTATTATCATGTGCCGAATGAAAGAACTTTAACTTATGTGTTGGTTTTCTTTTTGCTAAAATTTTAAATAAGAAGTTTGTGGTCAATATTTTTTGGATTGCTCAGGAAAGTGTACTGTTTTTCAATGTGTAAAATTAGGGAACTCTGTACCTGATGTCTTTTATTTATTTATTTATTTACTTTCACTTAATTATTCAAAATGGGGGGTGTGGTACCTCTTGGAGGTGTAAAGTGTAAGACTGGAAGTCTGTTTTAATAGAAATAATTTATAAAGCCGCTTATATATATGTATTTTGATATTTTACTGTAGCAAAATGTCATGAATTTAAATGAAAAAAACCTCACAATGAGGTTTCCACAGCATTATGTCTGATTGAAAAAAGATTATTTAAAATGATTAATTATAGGTCATAATTAATTAGTGCCTCAAAAAGATTAATGACAACACTAGATATATCTTTAAAGGCTAAATAAAATGTTTTTTACATAGAAAAAAAAGATTTTTACATAATAGAAATAAAATCTCCTTTTTTACAACAAATTCCAGCTTCTTTCATGTTGGTTTCTGTCGTTACAGCAAAATATTCACTCCCTCTCTTTCCCTCTTCCTCTTAGTTTAAGTCATTCAAATTCATCATTTGTAGTGCGAGTCTGAAAAAAGGCGTTTTCTCTCTCTGACTGTATGCTGGGAGAAACCCTTTATTCTAAATGTTTGGTCTACAGCTTGAGCATAACAGATTTAAAATCTATAGTAGATGAGTATGCTGGCCGGCCTACTTAGGCCCTGTTGCAGAAGATCAGCAGATCTGGTACTTTTCGCATGCTGATCCTCCATATGGCAGCACAGAAGTCACATACAGTGATTAATTGTACACATAGCAATCTCTGAAGCTGTTACTGTCACAGTCGAAATTGCCCAAAGAAAACAGACATTTTTTTTCATTTTTTTTTTTTTCAAGAATGGCTTCTTCCCTGTTTAATTTCTTCTTGCATCAAATGCATATTTGAATATTTTGTATAATTAAAAAAAAAGGATTTTACCAGTTAAGCAGTTATGCAAAGTGTTGTTTATAAAGGCATCATGTAAGCTTTTTTCTGACATGCCCAAGGCCAGCACAGCTGCACTAAGAAAAGGTAGCCTTGACATTAAGTTAATTCCCAGCTCCATCTCTATTTTTAGTTCAGAAAACTAAATTTGGGCTCATTAGTTTTGATATTTATCATATATTTTTTTTAACATGACTTGGCCTAAAGTGTGTTTCCAAGCAAAAGGAGTTGCAAATTGCCCCCGGTCTTATTTAGCTCAGTGGGCTTGTGGAGGCGTTAGTGTTGTGGTCAGCACTCTTCAGACTCTTTGAATTGCAAATTGTAGCCGTAACTCAAAAGTAATGCAACGGAGAACGTCACCTCCTGTCATTTTTCTGCATTTGGGTGCATGAGGGCACCACTGTTCAGTAGCTGAAGTTATTGTTTTTGTCTCAAGCGCATCTCTTCCATATTGTGGAAATGACACAAACCCTCTTTTTAAACTTCAACCTTACTAATATGGCAGATGGCTTTTATAGCTGCAGCACTGGCCAGCAATGTCTATTTTCAGCTTCTTGTGGTCATGTAATCTTCTAAAAAAAAAAAAAAAAAAAAAACAAATTCCCAAAACAAAACTGACATTTGGACTTGATGCTCTCCCATTTAATACAATGTAATAAAATTAGCTGTTTATGACCTTTTTAAGAATATTCTGTTTTTGATTCTCAAAACTACCAGTAATTTTAGTTTTTGACATTTTGACTTATATGAAAAACACTTCTAACAAGTGTCCTTTCTAAAAAGTCAGGGATCATGCAAAAATCTGATTTGTCTTGGTCACATACACCTGTACATTGGCAGTTGGTTATTGGGTTGTCTGGACTCATGAAGGGTCATAGACAGGAGCGACCGCATCTTAAGGCGAGCACATGTGTCTTGCTGTTCCCTTGAAGCTCATGCCTTTAAGGGAAGTACCATTGTTGTGCGAGGGGTCAGTGTAACGTGAAGTATTCATAAAGTCTAATGTAAGTTGTAAACACCTAGGACTAATGCGTGATGATGTCGTACATTGCCCATACGCTGCACTCTAGACGTTAGTAAGGTGTGATTACTGGCCCCTTCTCGATTGCGTGCAAATGCTGCAAACCCTTCAGATCTCACAGAAATTGAATTTGGGCCAAATAAATGCTTTCCGTGGCTAAAAAAAAAAAAGGACAACACTTTGGAGTGACGGTGAGAAACAACTTATAATGATGCATAACAGGAAAGTGGACAAATAAACGTGTTTAAGGAAGAAAATATTGCTCCATTGCTGTAGAAAACTGAAAGGGGGGGGCAAAGTTTGGCATTTTTAGGAAACATGCACTTTGTGTGTAGCTAATAGACAAGTGAAAATTGCATGTATGATGGTCTGGGTTCAAAATTTGCTCTAAACTGGCTGTCAGGAGCGATGAGGTTTTATTGCCTGGAACCATGGTGCCTTTTGGCGAAGCAGAACAGTTTGGTGAAAATTATGGACTGCATTGGGCATGAATGGTATCAAATTCATCTTGAAATTGCAGAAAATGTGCTCTTTATGCTTTTTGATAAATCCATTGATTTCTAACTCTGGTAATAGCTATAATACTACCTTCAAGGGAGTCTGGATATCATCATGATTAATGGATTATTATTGTCCTTCCTCCAACCCACTCCGCTCACAGATACATTTCTGCAATCATTTATTTAAAACCAAGTAAAAGCTTAAATTTTCAGACCATCAATCACCCTGTAAAAACTGAAAATACTCAGTTTTCAATCTAGTTTCAATGATTTGCCCGATGGCAGTAACAAAGGACAGAATCTTTTCTGGCATTTCTTAATTAGTGACGCAGCTGATTGTGGATCTAGCCGGCAGGTGGGGGGTCGGGGTGGGCACTGAAAACCAAAGAGGGTCAACACAGAGCCATTTCTTTTTGCCAGGCTAATTAATTCTGCATGTCTTTCCTCCTATTGCCTGCAGCTCGTTATGACTTTAATACCATGAAGCTCAGTAGATTTGAAACGGAGGGTTCTGTCCCACTCTTTCAGGATTTTTCTTTCTTTCACACCTTGTTGTTTATTTACCAAATGAAATAACCAGTGATAAGACAAAGGCATGCACTATTGTGGCAATTTTATTGAGAGCGGGTTGTGGTTTGCAAAAAAAAAAGTCTTTGCATTTTGAATGTAGTCTAATCCGTTTATAATTACACAGAGAGGAAGTAATACAGAACTCAGATTGTTTGAATGTGTAATCCCTTTCTGTGCATAAACATGAGAATATTTTATCAATGGAGCTAGAATTGTACTTGTGAATAATTACCTGGGGTAAAACTTCTTTTGATAGTCTCACTCTGCCCCTTTTCGGGGGTTGTAATGACTATAAAGCTAAATAGAAGAGGCTTGGGAATTGTAAATATTACCTTCAAAGGCATGTGTAAAATTGGGCAGTTCATCCCTGTAAACATGAAATGAACTCGATTTTTATTGTAAAGGACCACAAGGACTGATTTAATGTCTGAAAAGGTCAACAAGAAAGGAACTTGTCAGATGGAATTTCAATTATCTCTAATGACTTCATACATTTGCTTAACAAATTGACCCTATATATTTCTCATCTGCATCGACTGATGGACATCTGCCATCCCTTACTTTTTTGTCATGAACCCAGTAAAATCTTTAAACAGTCTTTACAATCATTGTCTTGATTAGTGTAACATATTGTTAATTTCTGCAAAAAAAACAGTGAACCATTTTTCTTTTTAATTGAACTGTGTTTAAATAAAAACCCAACAATCTTGGGTTTCGCCAGATTCCAACATGCTGATATTTTTATCCCAAGTTGGCCAATGTCCAAATGTGATTATTTACCGCGAAGGGGGGTCTAAGGGCAGGGATGCCAGTATAGCTTAGTCAGTTTGTTAGTTCATTTTAGTCTTTTCCTATTGAACTCTTTGTATTCATGATCCTTTTGAGTCCATGTTTCACTTCGAAGCCCATCGAGACGACTGTTGTTGTGATTTTGGGCTATACAAATAAAATTGAATTGAATTGAATTTATTTACCCTGATGTTGTGACTCTTCATAATTAATGTTGGACTTACATGTTGTAACAGTTTGCTGTGCCTCTGGAGTTGAGGGACTTGAATTCAGGTCTTTCAGTGAGATCGCTTGTTGACTGATGGCTCCTATCTGAGACACTAAAGCCAGGATTGAGTGGGTACTGATCTCAAAATAAAAAAATGTTCTATGTTCTCACAAAAATGTAAATGTTATGTCTAATGCTCCCATTTAGATTCCTGATAAGTCTACTTAGTTATTAAAAATTTTATCTTTTTATATTGAATATTTGTTTTAATAATTGTTTATTAAACAAGCAGCAGCAAAAAGATTAATAAAGGTATTTATGGATAATGACTGTTTTGTGTACATAGAGCACACTGGTATGCTTAATTCAATTGAAGAGAAAACTTAGAAAACCCTTCTGACGAAGAAAACCAGACGAAGAAAATCAGACGGAGACGGGGTATCTGAAACTTGCTAGCTACGATAAAATTAGCTCAAATGTTGTTCCTGCAGAGAATACTTTGACCTTACATATGTTGTATATTTTAAATAAAATATGTTTTAAGACAGAGATTCAGAGCAAATATGAGGTTCAAAAATTCAGTTTAAAATAATTGTAAGTTTTCAATCAATCAAATAAATATATATATGTATACATACATATATATTTTCCAAAAACACAGGTTTAACAATATCTTTCACAATTACAAATTAGCTTTAATATGACTAAAATCCAATTACTTTAGTTGTAAAAAGCAAAAGAGTAGTAATAAAGCCAATAATAAAATTATAAGAGCAATAAAAGAAACAATAAAACAGTGGCAGTTCCATTAAGCCGCAAATGCCATGTTAAATAAGATAGTTTTAAGTTTTACATGTAAATAAATGAGGTTTAGTGGTGGTCCGCAACTCTATGGACCCCCCCCCTCCAAAAAGCAAAAAACAAAAAAACATCACCACACTGTTTGGACTGTGACCAAGAAATCACCTCCAGTCAAGCCCAGTCCAAAGGTCAACTTAATTTCAAAAATGACTTTGAACAAAACCCATTTCCAAAAAAAACGATAGATTCTGATCAGGTCCTAATTTTAAAAGATGAGATGGTCTGATACTTTTATGATTTCTTTTTTGTTTTGTTTAAGGATTAATTTTATTAAAGACAATTTTAAACCTTTAAAAAAATTATTTTGATACACCTTTTTCAGTACTGAAGATAAAAACTGATGGAAAATAGAATCTTCCTGTAAGACTTTCTTTTGTATGTTTTGTAGCTCCTTCAACTCAGTCATATTAGACCCGTCGTCTAAGCAGTCACAGCATTTTCTATGACCTGTGTGCTGCTGAAGCTGCTGCATTCACAGTAAAACACCTGTGAGGCTGGCCTCATCCTGGGAATGCTTGGAGATTTATTACCTATTGATACACACCCTCCCAGAACACACCCTCCCAGAACACACCCTCGCCGAACACACCCCCAAAGACACCCACAGTACATTGTTGACTCATGAATCGTGCAGCCAGAAGCCCATGAATCATTCTCTTAAAAATAATATTTCTTCCATTTTTCCACACACTTTTCCTGTGATTTAGCATCCTCTGTCAAGTAGATAAAGTACTCTGTGGACAGCCAAGTACAGGAAGCAGGAAGAGTTTTTTTTTTTTTTTTCCCACCCATCATGTGTTTTCTCTTTTAGAAATAAATGCAATGAAATGATGGTGGCTCTTCCATCTCTTTTAGAAAATGTCCACTATGTTGTCTTGTTTATATATGTTAACAGCTTAAGTGACCAGGCATATGGGGAGGAAGCTAAAGCTAAAGTGATCAGGGAGACAAGGAGGAGGACCTTAGGTGTTCCATCTGGAATGAGGAAAGCAGATAAGGAGACTTGGTGATGCAATTAATAGGTAAAGCATTGTGTTAAGACAGTACTTCTCAGTTATTTTTTGTAAGCCCCCCCCCTAGGAAAAAGAAAATGTCTCGCCCCCCACTCGCCACGGTGACTATAAATAAGATCAGTATCTATTAAAATGTTCTAGGTATGCCTAAAATTGTATCTTTTAATGTTAACAAAAGAAAAAAGCAATATAAGTCCACTGTCAGCAAATATTACATTTATTTTGCCACACAGAAACCCTGTTAGAGTCTAAACCAGAAAAGAAGCTTAAAGACCTTAAGGTGCCTGAATTAAAAAATCGGTCAGTCCTTATTTGAACTAGAAACATTTTGACCAACTAAACCATTTGATGCTGAGAAAAATAATTCAATCAATAAATATTAAATGTAAATTGATCTGAAACAATAACACAGCAGCACCAATATATTTAACGTTTTTAGTCTGAAGAAACAGGTAAAAAACATTGTGCTGATTTTCTTTCTAAATGGTGGATTGTTTATTTATGATCTCAAAAAGAGATCTTCTGAGATGACAGAAGATTGCAGACAGGAGTACAGGGAGATGTAGTACAAGGTGAAGGGGACGTAAACGCCAAATAAAGTGTCTGAGGAATTGTAAAACTGGTTAGACACAGAGGGTGGAGAGGGGGTTTTGTACTGGTTGAATCTCCATTGGGGGATAAAGGACAGGGATGGAAATGTGTTGACAGGTTCCACAAGTCTAATGGCAAATTGTAAGTAAAGCTGATGAAAGAAGAAAATGTTGCAGAACAAAGAGTAGAAGGGGTTGGCTGCTGTCCTTAAGAGAAAACATACAATCAAAACAGGATTGGTCCTAAAACTAAACTTTGAAGCCTGGAAAACTATGAGGTGGCAGCTATACTTCTACATTCATCAGTTCATCTGAGTCAGGATTCTCAATTCAATTCAATTCAATTCAATTCAATTCAATTCAATTCAATTCAATTTTATTTGTATAGCCCAAAATCACAACAACAGTCGTCTCGATGGGCTTCGAAGTGAAACATGAACTCAAAAGGATCATGAATACAAAGAGTTCAATAGGAAAATACTAAAATAAACTAACAAACTGACTAAGCTATACTGGCATCCCTGCCTTTAGACCCCCCTTTGCGGTAAGGAAAAACTCCCAAACAAAACAGATTCCGGAAAAAACAAAGAAACCTCAGGGGTGCCCACATGAAGGAGGGATCCTCCCCCAGGACGGACAGGTGATTACCAGAACTCGTAGAGGAGAATTAACTTATCTAACTCTACAACTACATATTTAAAGTCCAGCAGACGAGCTTCATCCAGCCGCGGTTGGGGGGACAATCGGGGGCGCGAGTCGAGCCGGGGACAAGATCCACAGCCAGGTGTAGGAGCAGGAGCAGAGGCGAGGTACACGGCCAGGTACAGGAGCACGGAGGGACCAACTGGAATCTGGAAGCACTCCCACTCCCCAGGAGGGGAGAGGGAAAGAAGGACAATGCATGAATCGCACTGCGATCGCACAGATTCTGGGATGGTTAAAAAAAAAATAAAAATAAAAAAATCTTCAACTGTGAAATGCAGCCACCATGCAGAGAGCTCACTGTCTTTGTGCACTCTGGATTGAGTAGGTCATGGTTTACGCATAGGATAGACCAAAAAAATAATGCTGAAAAATGGTTAACATTACTGCTGTTTAACACCAATATGAAAACAAAGTTTGTTAATATATAAAACTGTAACAAAGATTTGTGAAATCTTTTTGTTAAATTAAATAACTATAAACAAAGTTTTATCATTTAGGCAAATCACTTTATGTCTCTGTTACTGTTCCTATTTAGGGAAAAGCTGCTAAAGAAAATTGAACCTTTTGAATAATTTTTTACGTTTTTATTATTTAACATTCTTTTTTAGCATCTCTCGCCTAACTGACCTTCATTATTTCTGTCAATGCACTAATCTCCATTAAATGGGATTAAGTCATCAGTGTATTATTATTTTGATATTTTTAGTGTAGCAGACTTGTACTTAAGAAAAGCAGAATCACATTGTCAGGCTCTGAGTACAATAAAGGTTTTCACAAATGAAAACCGAGGAAAACAAAAGCCTCACTAAGAACAATAATTGTCAGACCAGGATATAAAAAGCCCTCTGACATTTTACTAACAGTCCAGTCATGCATTATTTATCTGGAGAGTTTATATCAGTTTGCAAATACTCAGACCAGGCAAAGAAGCCATTTTACATAATAATCCCTTCCCTGTGTTTTATGATGAATGCTCTTAAAGTTCTGTGTATTTTACCCCAAGTGCACATAAACCAAAAGCGTGCCAAAGCTATAACTCTAAAACACCCACTCTCAACACTGCAAGCAGCACTCTAGGATCTTAATCTGCAAACTCATTTATCAATCTTTTAACCCCCTCCCCCAGTAAAAAAAAAAGAAAGAAATTATGTATTTTACAATTATTGAGATTGAGAGAATTATTAATTTGGCTTTAGAATATTTATTTCTACAAATATAAACAAGAAAAAACAAATACTTTATTTTGGTTAACATCATTTTAGGAATGGTACAGTAATAAGAGCAAATATCTAGTACAGGCAGAAATCGTGCTTCACTGTACAGTGGAAGTAGCTGGCACCTGTTTTGAGGATTTTTCTGCTTTAGATTGTTTCAAAGGTCTGCTTTGCTTAAGCACGGTAGCTTACAAAAAGTCAACAAACACCAATGAGAACATTTGGGACAATGTGAGGTCATTGGTCTTTACCAAGGAAGGACTAACTCCCAAAGTTAGACATCAAATCAGGAATGAACTGATTAGTACATGGCTACTCTTTTTCTTGCGGTAAAGGAAGTGGAGCTGTTCACGAGTTGTACTTCATCTTACGACAGTTGGATTCATGACTGCTGGGTTGAAATAATTTGTGGAAAGTTTTGTTTCAGTTAAGCTTTGTCTACAGGGAAACCAGCATTTGTTCTCTATTAAAAGTTGATCCTGTATCCGTAACTAATTAAAGCACAATATCTAATCAATCAGTGTTGTCCAAAATTCTTGTCTTGTAAATTAGAAATTACAAGACTTTATTCTCCAAATCTATCCTTTGAATACATTAGTATCCTTTCACTCATTACCGGTACTTATTTTAAGTATTTGGGGCTAAACTCATCCAATTCTAGTATCCATTTTTATGCAGATGACTAAGGTATTTTCTGCTGCTGCAAAAGCCTTTGTTTTTGGACAGGATTCTTTATTTTAACTAAAATGAGTGCTCAGTTGGATAACACGAAGCTTGTTCTCTGGTTGGAAGAAGATACAAAAATCCCTCACTGTCTGCAGTGTCCTTACAGCAGCAACATAGAATGTCTTGATTTGTACTGATGGATGACTCCCTCACTTTTGTAGAACATAAGGAGAGTCTTGTGAATACACTGAGATTGACATTGGGTTGACATATTTTTGCTTTGTTTTAGAATTTTTAATAATTGTTCATGAAACAAGCACTATTCATTACCACAAATGTATTCTTTGAAAGAAGTCACAAGAATCTGTTTTCTTCAAATGTTTCAGTTCAATTTGTAAGACTAATCCTATTTATTATGCTTTTCTGGGGTTCATCACTAACTGTAAAACATTGATAAAACCATCATTACATTTATTTTAGTGGGACAGCCTGTCCTGGCCATTCAAAACAGGAGTCATTGGTACATTTTCATTTTCAAGACAATGCTAGGACTTTTGTTTACCCACATCTGTTCTTTGCATGCTACAAAGAAGAACTGATTTATGCTTTCAAATCTTAACATGAAGGCATCAATTGTTTTTTATGATTAACCTTTGAGGGTTATAATTTAGACTGAAAATTACTAGCTGAAGTGTTTGTTCTTTTCATGCATGGATCATAGTTGAACTGACGTTAGACAGTGATGTCCTCCCAAAGGGTCTTACTCTGTCAATTTGTAGCTTACATGTGTTAGATTTGCTTAAAAGTAACACTGTTATTTGCAACAACATATTCCTGCTTTAATTCAAGATCTTTAACAAGAAGAAACTAATCCGGCCTGTTTGAAAGGACAGAAGGTCGTAGTGGGTAGAGTTTGCACATGTGATAATGATAGACATCGGTTCAGCTGACGTCATGTGGTCTTGCTGCACGGGTTTTGTCTGGGTCAGACATGAGCAGGATTTTTTTGGTGGTTTGTGGATGACTAGTCAACAATTTACAGGGATCCAAAAGCTCCTGAGTTTCCAAATAATATTCCCTTATGTGCTCAGTCTCTGCTCATCACTTCAAATAGGCTGGCCTCATGCCACCACAGAGCGCACATATGTTCCACCAGAAATTCACAGTTTTACTACTGTCAAATTTATATGCTCACCTGACAACCTTGTCCTTCATCATTTGTATTTCTTTTCTGCTTGGTACGTTTCTTTATTTTCTCTTTCCAAGTAGTCCAATCTTTTTTCTTTTTTTTGTCATTCAGCACAAATTTCACCTTTTTGCTATATTTGTGAAAGTCCCTATTTGTCAGGAGCAGCAAGACACTTGAAATAAAATGTGGGGCTTTTTTCTCTTACAGATGACTGTTGGAAAAGTATGTGGGCGAGAAAATGACAAACAAATCAGGAATTTAGACAAAGTAGGGATTGAGGTTTAAAGAGCAGAGATGCTTTCCTTAACCTCATACTTTGACTTGAGGTTTCTGGTCAGAGAAACGGGCTCTTCTGAACAAATCTAACATTATATTTTACCATCTGTCCTTTTAGAGAGGAAAAAGTCAAGCTGAATAAAACTTTTTGTAAGACAATAATGATGAAAAACCATATTCAAACCAAATAGATGATGTATAATGGCCAGCGCTCTAATCCCATGGGCATTTTTTTCTTTTTTTTTGTTAATTAGATAAGCTATATGTGACCTTTTCTGACACACACATGACCCAGAAAAATTGGCTCTCTAATTTTCCAGAATTTCTGATTCCTTCTTTATGATATCTTGTTCAAAGGTCAAAACGAGTAATCTACATGGAATTGATTCATTTTTAGAGTGTTCCAAAAAATGATTATTAGATCTTTAATGAGCAGGTCCGAAATTGCCATCTTAAATTGGTAATGCCTTTATACTCTGTTAATTAGCAATGTAGATTAGCAAATATCCATTGAAGTTGGATAGAAAAACAACTGCACATACATTTAACAAAAATGTAATCGCTTCTCCCCAAACTCTGCCCACCCTTGTTCTCGATCTCCTCTGTTTATCCATGCCCTCTCTTTATGCCCTCTCCTGAGGCCAGAGGGAGCCCTTTGAAATGACCCGCCTTCTCTCTTGGCAAGGTTGTATTTCTTCATTAGACCCTCTGGGGGCTGCCAAAGTCCCAGAGGATGTCAGAGTACATTAATCCTCATCAGGACATAGGTCCTCTCAGGTGTGAATGGCAGCCAGCAGCTGTCGACAGAGCTCTCACAAACCGATTGCAGTTTGGATATCACACGAACTGCATGCATATATATAATTCCAGCAAAATCACTGGTATATGAGCACATCTCAATTTAGGACCTGACCCATGATAATTGCAAAAGCCTTCATATATCTTAAGGTCTTTATGAGAACAGAAAGCCATCTCTGCTTAATTTTCCATCTGAGTAAATTTGCAGGGTGCATTTGAGGAGCCTTTGTGATTGCTTTGCCACAGAGGACCTTCACAAGATCGTGGATCACATTGATTCTGTTTCTCTTTTTCTTTTTTTGGGACATGGAATCGCATTGCGTGGGTTAACCAAGACATTTTTTCAAGTAATTATGTCAAGTGATTTCTCTCACTGGGGTTTTTATGGCTCCCCCCTGGATGTGCATACAAATCACACATTTTTGCTCTGTGGTATAAACTGAGCTGCCTCAAAAGACTATATTTTTATATTATGAAACCCATTTGTTAAGGTCTTCAGAGTCAGCTGCACATGATGCTGAAGGAAAGAGGCCAGCTTCAGATGTGAGACGTTAATTACTTCAGTTTGTTAAAGAGGACTTTGCTCTGGACTCTGGCTCACAGCTAAGCCTCTATCCACACGTAAACCCCAACAGCGGTCCACAGTGGCACCACTCTAAGCAGAGTGTAAATGTTAAAATATATAATTGGTAAACTTTTAGGGATTTAAAGCTTGTGTATAGTGATTCCTTCCTATCATTACTTTGTCATCCTATGGTTATTTCGTCATCGTGGGGCAAGTTTTCCCAGCATGTGTGGTTGCTTTATGAAAAAAAAAAAAAACCTCTATTCTCTATTTATTTCTGTCTTTCTGTTCAGTTCTGGCTCTTCTAAAGCTTTGTAGCAGCCTGACTGTCTCTAGCAAATAAGACCAATGCACATGCATTTCTCTCTAAGATCCAGTGTGAATTCTGTGGGAGCAGCTTATTGTGTTTTACTGCAGCCTCAGTGCAACCTTGCAAGGTCCTTTACTATTTTGGAAGATGGGACCTTTCAGAAAAGTTGAAAGAAACAAAAAGGTATTAAAAAGGTCATTTTTCAAGTGAGAAAAACAGTAGGCGTTATTGTGTCCAAGCCACTGTTCCAGAAATTCCAGAAAGGAGGTTGGTTTCAGAAGAAAACAATTGCTGATGTGTTTAAAGTCCCCCTTTTACACAGAAAAAATTATTCATGCCCATTTTGGTGTTCACTTTATTCAACTCATCCCCTGTCCGGCAACCCCCTACCTTCAGCATGTTTGTGTTTACAGACGCGTGCTGCATCTCTACATCACATCAAAAAGAAGCTGTAATTGAGTGAATTTATTCACAATAAAACTGAACCAGCCAAAACAACTTTTTTAACGCCCAGCTGTTGTGGTTGGTTTTTTTTTTTTCAGCCTTTTTTTTTCTTTTCTCAGCCCAGAATAATCTACAAAGATGTGGAAAACATTTTGTAACAAAGGGTTTGTGCATCAGACTCAGGAAATGGAAAATCAAACTGGCAAATAAGTCATTGGTATTCTTGCGCCCTAAATAGTTGAGTAATTGAGCGTGTGGCCCCAAAATAATGTCTTTGGAAGTGCAGTTTTTCACAGGTACACAGTTATTTATTTATTTATTTTTACTTTAGTTACAAGAGGCTTCTATATGATGCATCATTTGGTCTATATTGCTGTTTTGCTAATACTCCAACAGTTTGAACCTGGTGCTGTGGCCAGTTCTGGTCCATCTGTGTAGAAGGGATTATGACTCGCAGTAAAAAAAAAAAAAAAAAAAAATTCACAGAGATTCAAAACTTTCCAAAACTTTAGATATTCTTGTCTGTGCTTGACTTTCTGGTGTCCAGAAGAATTTGAGATCCAAAGGATGCAAAGTGTTGCTTTAATTAATTGTCTTAATTGACTAAAATGAATTCATAACCTAAATGATGTTGTTACTTTTTCTTTTTTTTACAGACAGTAAATCTGAATGTACAAAAAAAGTGCATTATTCCTGACTTAAAGACCCACTCCAATGAAAATCGTGTTTTTGGTGTTTTTAATGTGTTCTTGTAGCATTTTCTTTAGCTAAAAATTGAATTTTTTGAGTATTTATTTATTCAAATCATGAATCAGGATGACGAAAAAAATGCTGTTGCTCCCACTTCTAAATCTTATCCATTTGAGTAAATCACTTAAAAAATAGATTCAAATAACTGGATAGCTCAGATATTTCTTGCCATTTTTGTTGCACTGTTAATGTTATGTTGGGGTTTAGAGGGGCTGTAAGCTAGCAGGAGAGAATGTAAACAAAGGGATGATGGGAAATGAGGAAAGGCTTTATCTGTGCCCACGGCCACACCCACAACTCAGAGGAGACTTTCTGAAGAACTCTTACCACTCTGCAGAAACTACAGGTTTTTAGATTTTGACTAAAAACTCTGTTATCCTAATTTATAGACCACTGGGAACACTTTTGAAATTGATTAAAAATATGATCGGAGTGGGGCTTCAAACACATTTATGTAATTGAAAAAAGAAATCACTGAAATGTAATTGAAACACCTTTAAGTGTATGAATTTTTGTTGCTTAATTTTGCTCAGGTGAAAAATAAAGGATTATTTAATAAAACATGTCTTATGTGGGGAAGTAACCCTGTTTAAAAGATAATTTTAAACAAGATGTAACGCAAATATACATGAAATCAAACAAAATAAGTGTTACATACAAAGAAAAAAAAGAGACATGACAGCAGCCGTTCCAGAAATGTAAACAGAAAGGTTTTGCAATAACCAGTGTTTTTATATACAGTCCAACTGTCCCATTTTTTTCTTGAATTTTCCTTCTCTCGATCTTAAAGCAAAAGTAATCTTTTCCATGATGTAGATCTCCTCCACTATTTCAGTCCAGTCTTTTAGGGTTGGTGGTTCTGGCTTAAGCCATCTTCTAGTTATTGCCTTCCTTGCTGCAGTTAGCAATATTTTCACCACATACTGATCTTTAGCTATGACCGTTTCAGAAATTTTACCCAGATGTGATACTGAGTGAAGGGAATTGCATAGTGCAGAATATTTGTTAATACAAGATTGATGGAATGCCAAAATGGCCCTATTTTCGAACAGCTCCAGAAGATATGGGAATGATTTGCATTTAGTGTGTCACATTGTCTCAAACACATCTGTGGGTTTGTTGATTGTTTGCTTTAAATTGAAGGTGTAAGAAACACATGAGATTTTTCCAGTTAAATTCCCTTCATTCCAGTGATGTGGTTGAAGACTGAGTTAATGCACACATTGAGTACCATTCTTTCTCTGAAACGGTGATGGACATCTCCTTTTCCCACTTTTCTTTAACATATAAAGTTGTGTTTTTCTGACATGAAATGAGGCTGGTGTTCAGTTTTGAAATAATTTTTGATGTTTTTTGCTGTATGTTTGAAATATTGCCTCTAAGACTGGATTTTGTTCACTCCCTTCTTCTGATCTAATTTCTTTGTTAAAATATTCCCTCATCTGGAAGTATTGAAAAAAACCATGATTGGTGAGTCCAGATTCCACCTTTAGGTCCTGGAAGTCCCTCATCTTGTTCTTTTTTATGATTGCGGCAAAAACTGTAACCCTTGTTATTCCACTGCTTCAATGTGGAATCATCTTTTGGTGCCTTGAATTTCTTGTCAAGATAAATCCATTTAAGCATTTTCCTTTCCTTTTTCGGCTTTAATTGCCTTGCTACATTTTGCCAAAGTTCCATAGTAAATGTTGTTACTTGATTTAATAATGTGGTAATGTCCTTTGGTAAATCATCCTCTCCTAAAGGGTCTGAATTTGATATCCTGATGTAAATGTCTCAATATCTTTCCATCCAAGGTTAGTATTCAGAATCACACCAACAACACACATGGCGCATCTGGACGGCAAAAAAATATAATTTCCAATTGGGGAGAGAGGGACCTTCTTTATCTTTATGCAGTTTAAAAGGTAATTTTTCAAATGCATTTGCTGTTTATTTTTTGAGGTTTTTATTTTATGTGAGCCTCATTGACTAGACCTTGTCCTTTTTGTGATCAGGTCAGTCAAACTTCTAACATAGTTCGGTTTATTTGTGGAGTCAACTTCCAGCAGTTTGAAACAAAAGTTCTGTCAATGAAAAACTGCTCCGGACATAATCATTTATTGAACCTGCTATCACTAATCCCCCCCTATCCAATCATGGTTTTTCTCATACTTTCTCCCAGCTAATCCACAAAAAGCCCATAGTTTTAAATAATTTCAGTCCTCCACACTCATTTAGATCTAACTTCCTCAACCCCACTTCAACTCTTAGTCAGTTTGTGTCTTCTTTATGACTAATGGTGTGATTGATATTCAAGCTCCAAACTAAATTCATTTAACAACTCATATCTTCTTAAGTTTCTCTTTATTAAAATGTCTTTGCCTTATCTGCATAATTGTATTTATGGTTTTGCATTCTGCATGATGTCTGCTTCAGTTATCTGAGTTTTCTAAAGTCAGCTTTTGCGATAACAATTATATATTCAAACAAGAAATGAAGAATAAACAGATTTAAGAATAAAATAATTGAGTTCTAAGTTTTGAATTCAGGTTTGTCTCTAGTAGTATGTACTGGTAAATCAAGAAGGTAGTTGTTTAAATCTTAATGGGAAAATTGATGGCCTACTGTTAACACTTAACAGCTCAGCAACTACAACATTTTTTTAATAAAAAGTGGTGGCCTTGGACTGAAAATAACAATAATAATACTCTAAAAAAATTACTTAAATGACAGAACTCTGCAATAAAACATGAAAAAATAGCAATACTACTTTAAAATTGTTGATCAGAAAATGTTCTTTAAAAACATTGAAATATGTTATATGATATTAAGTGTCATGGTAAGTTGTGGTTGTACATTAAGAGCATGAGTGTGTTATGGGAGAACCACTTATGCTCATGGAGCATTGAAGATCATTGAGCACTCTGTGTCAGACTTTGAGCCACTGTAACAGAGCAGGTGTCCTGGTGGATACGGTGAACTTAAAGATTTTCTACTAGTGAATTAACAATGCAGTAACCCTTGAGGTTTAGACTCCTATGCCAAGCAAGTTCATACAGTTAGTCTAGCGTAAGGGGCAATGAAATTCGAGCCCACAGTGTCCAAGGAGAGCACTGAAGGTGTAGAATGCATTCTTTGGAGAAATTATGCATGGAACGACTGGACTGTGGTTTTACTGTTGATTAGAAGATTGTCTAATATTGAGTTGACTGTGGTTTGGGAAGATAAGCGAATGGAAACAAGAGCTTAGACATGAAATATATTAAAATGGACCAACTGTAAAGTCAGGCAATCTTTAAATGGTATTTTTTTTCTGGGTCCTAAAGCAACTCTAATTGAAAGTTTTAATCTTAAACCATATTTCTGTCTGTTACACAGTGAGACTCTACAAAAGGGGAAAACATTATATTAGTCCAAATCACTTTTTAGCTAACAAAACTGAATTAGTTTACCTTTTCAGGTAGACTAATTCTTAACCTTTTTACCTGATTATTCAGGCAAAGGTTACATTTGGCATGAGAAAAGATCACAATGCATATATTAAGCTTAACTAGCCCCAATAAGTTTTACTTGAAATCAACTTGTCGTTTTGTGCTTTGGGGTAATTGTAAAGTAAGTTTGTAAGACACAAGACTGTCTAAATCACAAAATCCAAATTTGATGTTAGAGTTTGTAAAAACCACAACTTTTTTAATTTATCAAGATTATCCTATGTGTTTTATAAGCTGTAAAGAACAGCAGAGATGTTAAGTTGTGCAGCATTTTCTCTCATCTGCTCTCTGTTAATCTTTAATTTCTTGATGTTTGTTGGGCCAATCTTTAGGTTCACCTAAGGTGAAGGTTCCATAAACTGGCCTTGGAGACAGTGGAGCTTCTATATTTTCTAAAGAATAACGTGCCTTGGCTATCTGTGGGTCTGTGTGCATGACTCGTGTTACAAAGACTTTTCGCTGTTCCTATATGCATGTTTTAGGTTATGGATCTCTCTTTTTTTTTTAACAGATTTAAAGTGAATCAGCCAGTGGGTTGGGGCTGTTTGCTCAGCTGCATGTCTTAATGGGCTAAGGTGAAATTCCTATCAGATTTGAAGAAGGAACCGGGAAGAGAAAGAAAAAATATCTGGAAAGAAAAGTGAAGACCAATCTATGGTCAGAGAAAAAAGAAACTAAATGTACTGGACTTCTTCCCAAGTCAGCTCCTGTGAACCTCTGGGACAAGGCCAATAACAGCAGCATATTGACACTGAGATGTGGACCCACACACTTGATGTTTCATTAATCTTTCTTCTTTGATCTTCCCATTTTTTTCTTCCTCATTGTGTTCTCCATAACCAAAGCTTCTAGAGGTTATTGTTTTAATTATCAGGATTTAGCAGCAAGAATGCACTGACTCACGGAATGGACTTCCTCACCCTTGAGACTGTGGTGTATTTGAGCAAAGGAAATATATTTCAGGTTCAAACCCAGATGGCACCTGTGGCTGTGTGAGATTCCTTGGTTTTCTTGTTTCCTTTCCAGAGGTTTGGACATGATGTTTTCTTTCCAACGCCCAGTCAGCACCAGACAAGTTCATCAACTCTTTCTGGTCAGATTCTGGATTTCCTACTCAAGATTATTTAACAGCTTGACCTACAAACAGCATTTATGCTGTAAACACTAGCTGCGTTTACATGGACAAAAGTAATCGGAAAGAACGTCTGATCGGAAGAAAATGGCCCACGTAAGCACCCAGTTTGGAATACTCTGCTCCGATCAGACTCGTTCGGATCAAAATTTCTCTCCGTTCGGGATAGGTGGGTTATGCCGATTGTTGATCGATTGTTGTGCATGTAAACAGTTCATTCCGATCATGAGTCACCAATACTCTGGTTTTACGTCATGGATAGAATGTGTTTCGCTCCAGAGAAGGCTTTGGAGCTCAAACAGGACCGACTGGTTTCTCTGTGGACGGCTCTGCGCTCCGCCCCCGCCTCTCCCTTTCCTCTTTCTCGATAAGGAGGGAAACGAGAGGGAGCTCTTCCCTGGGGGCGCCGAGGAGGAGAGTTTCGTGCCCCCGATGTCCTGACACTGCGGGGTCCAGGCTTGGCTGCCGGTGGACCGAGTGAACCGTGTCTCTGAGCAGAGCAGCCGGACTTCTAGCTTTGTGTTTGAGGGGAAGGGAGGATCCTTTGATACGTGTGCGCTATGTGTGGGAGGCTTCGCACTGCGATCCGTCCCTCAGCTCTAGGTGAACGAGCTGCCAAACTCAGGAGAACCATGTTTCCCGATAGAACCGTGTCTCAGAGCAGAGCTCGGACTGCCAGCTCACACAGCGGCTTTGTTTGGAGCAGAGTGTGTGTGCTTTTCAAAGCAGAAATGCCGCTCAGTCCTTAGAAATTGTTCAAAAATTCACGTGGATTCGTGTTTCCAGTCGTGGCCCGACAAAATAATGGCTGTTATTCCCACATATTTACGTGCAGCCAAGATGCAGATTGCAGGCATTTTCCACATGGATTTTATGTTCATCCAGGGTAAATGTTGTTAGCACGTGTTAGACTTCTCCTAACTCTGGCTTCTTCTAGCTCCGTTCCACCACAAAAAAAAGCACTGACCACACGGATTAAAAAGAAAATGATGAGCGAACAGGCGCTTCATAATAACCATAAAATGATAAAAGTATATTTTGAAGATCATCTTGTATATTACAGAGCTGCCACATATATGCATGTGGCAGCTTGGCTTGTTTACAGCGGAACTTATTTCCTCTTCCTGTATTTCAAACAGAACTGCGCATGCCCAAATGATTTATTCTGACCGAAAGTGTGCCCCATGTAAACGTTTGAATTCTATTCTGATCTTTGATCCGATCAAAACATTTTGCACATGTAACCATGGCCACTGACCTTATGGTGTGCTTTGTTGTGACAATGCTAATGACCTAAAGAGTTGTATATATTAAAACAAGAATAATAATTTATTTGTAATTTTTTCATTGGACAGAATTTAGTTAAGAGGTATTCCAAGACAAGAAACTGAAATAGTCTACTTGAATAAACTTAGTTTGTAAATGAGTTCCTCAGCCTTATTTTTTGTTATCCTGCTTCTGTTTTTGATATAATTTCCTTGGTGCCTTTTTAATAAAGTACACCGTTTTTTTTTAACCTTCTTTATAGTGGAGCATTAAACGCAGCAAGCTCTCTTCTAATCCAGCTGGGGTATTGCCCCTGATGCTAAGTGTCTTTACACAGCAGTGACATTAGCTTGTTTATTGGTTGCAGGGGCGTAAAGATGCTATTGTTTTAATTGCTTGTACATGCTCCTGGGATCCATAGAGATTACAGAGATTGCAGATGCCAGCATATTGGAAACTGGATCACAAAAAGCTACTCTGTGAAGCCAAACTCTGCATTAGCTATATTTGATTTGCACTCACTTGTCAAAATGGGGGAAAAAAAATTACTTTTTTCTTTAGTCTTAAATTAAAGTTTGGCAGGCTGGTCAAAGATGAAATACTTGTTAGCTGTTCATCATTTTTTTTCCTCATACATAAGACTGCAGCTGCAGCAGGAGGATCAAGCTGGTTTCAGTGTCAACACCCCAGAGATATTTAAAATGTCTCCGTCTCTAAAGTGCAGGCGGATAGAGGGAGTGGCGGAAATCTGTTTATCAGGTTTACTTACAACCAGAGACCTTACATAAACAAAGCTTTTTTAAACACCTGACTCTAAAGCTTTTTACACCTGCAGCAATATCAACCCTCCCACCTCTAAATCCATGCAATTATATTTAACGCTGTGTGACTTTTACTTGGATGAAAAAAATCCTTTTGTCTGGAAACTCTTAAGAGTTTTTGATGTCATGACATAATGTGAAAATCTTCATGGAATGACTGCATTTCATTTGAAGGAAATGTCAAGTGCTACTGTATTTTGAAGTATTTTCAAACTAAATAAGGTTTATTTCAAGAAAACTATTCTTTTTTGCTTATTCACTTTTTCTGTTATTTGTATTTGCAAATGTGGTAAAAGGAGTTCTTCAGGTCAGGAAAAGGTCATCCCAATAAAATTTATGTGGTTTAAAAAAAGAGAGAGAACTCCTAGCTGCAGTCTTGAATCTTGGTCTGTTAAATATTGTTAGTTTTCGATGTTTTTCTTTGTTGGCGTGAATCTTTTTTCTGATTGTAAGGTTAACTGTTTTTACTGGTTTTGCCATCCTTTCTTAGTTTTATTCCTTAAAGTTCTGGCTGTTATATTGTTTTTTTAAGTTTATTTCTCCCCTGATTTCTGTGATTTCCTCAGCTTTGGTCTTTACTTTATAGGCTTTCTTCAGTTATCATTGCTAGCTCAATCCCTGTTCATGCATCAGTTTTGGAAGTTAAAATTTGATTGAACCCCTGCTTTGTTTGTAATCAAATTCCTTCTTCAGCTTGTCAGTGTTGCTCTGACTTTTGGCTATCCTGCATGTCATCTGCCGCACACACACTTACACAGGGCTCTAGTGTGAGGCAGTTCCCTGCTTGTGAGAGCTTGGCTGATATGGGGCCTACTTCACTTGTTCACCATAGGGACAGGCACTTAATGAAGTGCCTAACAAGTGGCTTCTCAAACTTATGCTGAGTACCCTCTGGTTGCTCCCTTCACTAGCATCTCTCGTTTCCTCCAATCCTCAGTGGGGAAGTCTTGCTCCCAGCCTGCCAGTGTGGCAAAAGGATTTATGTGGCAAAGCATTGTTAGGCAGACAGTAGTAAGAGAGGAGGGAGTAGAGTTCCATTCATGGAACAGCGGGACAAAGAGGCTGTGTTACCATGACAGGTGACAACCACGCGGTGCTGTGGTTGCTGGGGTGGAACGCTGTGGACAGAGGTCCCTCATAACAGGGCTCCCTCAGCTGCCTCTAGAGCAAATGAGCTGCCACGCCAAACTAATGGAGTCCTAATTGGTCATTATGAGAGAGGAAAAGGTGAGGGACTGTCTACTGTAGGTCTGCTGTTAGTGGAATGAAGCGGCAAGATGCTGTGTTCACTAAAACAGAAAATAAGGATTTACTGCAGATATTTCACTGCTTAGTTCCCATTGTTTCCCATCAACAGTATAACATGGTGTATTACAGACTGGTTTAATATGAGCATTAAAAATAATTATTTCATTGTGTGTAAAGACAAAATCTTTTCATTTTTTTATTTTTATCAAACCCTGTTAACATCACAAGTTATTCATCAATCATCCATCCATCCGGCTGCCAAACCAGCTACTGTTGGGCAAAGACAGGATTTACCCAGTCTGTCGCAGGGCCACATACTCACATGCACACCTAAAGGGGTACTTTAGTCTCCAATTAACCTGTAAAGCATGTTTTTCTGGACTGGGATGAAGCCAGAGTGCCTGGAGAAAACCCATGCATGCACAGGGAGAACATTCAAACTCCGCACAGAAGGTATTTGAATTAGAACAAGAGCCTTCTCACTGTAAAGCTAGATCACTAACCGCCATGTCCTCATGCAGCTCGAAAGAGAAACCTCGTTAACTTATTCTTTTGTCAGATGAATAGAAAAAAAAGGATTAGTTTATCTTCAGGAGTTTAAACTGTTGGCCTCAGAGGGTTTTGCATCTGTCATGAAGTCGCACTCTCAGTTGTTTGGGATGGACGTGGCCCGCTGGACAAACCTATCGGGTCTACAACACAGTGACAACACCCCACTTTATCTCGTTGTGGTCCTTGGAGGAGAGCATCCCAATTTGGAATTAACATGTATGTCCCTGCTCTTGGTTTATGGTGTTGCTGTTTTTAATTTAAGAGATTCTTTCATTGAACAATTTCATTTTTGCATTAGTCATTGTGCTAAACATGTAACCCACTTCTCCAATGTAAGTGTTTCCATAGGGCTTACATTGTGTTTCCTACTACAGTTCTTTCCTTTTTTTCATTCTCCTATTTTTTGTGTGAATAAATTTTAGTCAGTTTTATATGATGTTTAGGTTCTGTGTTTGTTGTTTGTGCATGGCTCTTTATATTGCTGCTTCTTGGGTTTTGTTGTTTCATTTTCTTTAATTTCGTCTCTTTATTTTATACCTGGTGTTTTCCTTTGTTAATTGCTAGTCTTGGGGACTGGCAATGTTCCAGACAAATTTGTCTTTCCTCTTCACATCTGTACTGTTTCTTCCAGATGAAATGTATGTTTCTCTGTTATCTTCTTGTGTGCATTCTTGTTATCATTTTTTTTCCATCCACACAATGTTTCCATAGTGTCTGGATTGTTTGATCTCCCATAAAGAAGCTGCCCATAGTAGCTGATTGCGTATTGTAAAGACATCTTCTTTTCTAAATATTTTTTCAGCTAAAAGTTTTTTTTATTTTGGAACAAATCTTAAAATGGAGGACGTGTCTTTGAGTGCCTTGTTGTTTACCTTCTAGTAAGCAGTGGGATGACATCCTTCAGTGAGGGATTCGTGTTATTTAACTGTACTGAGTTCTTGCTACAGCTGTTTTGAGTTTCTACAGTGATGTTCCGTTTGTCCAAGCATGGCTTTTATTATTTTGACCATAAGTCATAAGTGACCAATCCAATACTGTCCACAATGAGGCACAGGGGAGCATCTTTTTTTTTTAATTAATTTTGGGTGTTGTTGGAGTTATGACTCCATACTTTTCATGCTTCCTTTGTTATCTTATTGCATTTTAGCAGTGGTCTAAGTTGAGTCTTCTATTTTTTTCCTTTCTTCTGTGAGGTCTCTTTTCTCCAAAATGTCAGGTGTATGTCCATTTAATGTACTTTTTTGCTTTATATTTTTGTGTCCAGTTGCTCTGTCTTTATCTGCTGGTAGAACAGTGATGAATCTTTTTTGAGAGAGTTCTAGGTTATCCCTCTCCTCATTGCTGATGTGGTTCTGCCTTTGTCCATAAATTACCATCAAAACCAAAAAAAGAAAAAAAAATATAAATGTACATTTTAAAGACAAAAAGAACCTTTTATAAGTAAAAAAAAATCTGCTGTCATTGAGCCTCACATTAAATACATGAGGAAAAAATGTCCTTTGGTATAGATCATGTTACACTCTTATATTAGACGGCACAATAAGGAAATGAGGATAACAGCGGCAGCAACATTCTGACAGAATATCGACTTATTTAACCTATGTCTGAATTGGGTATGGTGCACTCAGGAGAACAGTTTTTTGAATGGACCCTGTCCCCATGATGATACGGATTTGGTAGATAGGGTGACGTCTGGTGGCATCCCAAATCTGGTGGACTGAGGAAGAAAGGTCTGTGATGACTGTCTGTCTGCTTCCTGCTACTAACCCAGCACATTAGCTGTGTATGTGTTACCCTATTTATAGTCAGCCCAGGATGTGACTAGCCACTCTAGTTTCACTTTTCATATAGACGGTAATTTTAGTCTTTTTTTTTTTCACATGTCAGTTCTCTCTTTCCCTGAGAGTGCTGATGGGATAAAGGATAAAACACAACTAATATTAATTAATGTATCCTAGATACCTTTTAGGTATGATATCTCTACACTACTTGACATTTACACTTAGTGCATACTTAAAAAACTTGCGTTTTTTTTGCTGTGATTTAGACTGACAAAGAATAGAAAATCCTAATCACTTACAATCTATTACTTTTTAGCATGTTATTCTGAACATTGTCTCAATCAATTTCATTAGACCTTTTCAATTTACATTCTTTTTACGTAGTTTTATTTCAAAAGCTTTTTATCGAGGGTTGATTTATTTTTTAATTTTTTTGTTTCTTATAAACAATTATAAATTTTGCTTACAAACTCAAAAATAAAGAAGACAAATGCAAAAATAGATTCTATTGAATTAAAGTTTGGCATCAGGTCTTGCCCATCATCACCCCTAAGAAACAAGGGTCAAAAACCTCCAACAGGTATGAATAAAAGGGGCACTTTATGATCTCCCAGTGGTCAGAGGGATGCTTCATTTATATTATTGCACAGTCTGCTAAAAAAACAAACTGTAAATATGGTGATGGTAAGGGGGGTGGGGGGGTACACCTACTTCTCAAATGTGCAAATCTCTGCAAATGTTCCTCCTTGTCTGTTTTGAGTCAATAATAAAAGCTGAAATATGCTTTTGATACAATGATCTGTTAATATGTGCATGCATACAGTTTCCTTTGTTTCTCAGCAGCTGCATCATTTTAATGTGCATTGACATCATTTTCACACGCATGTCATGGGATTTTTTACAACATGTGAAGTGAACCACTGGCAGTGTTGCAACATCCCTCCTATCATCTGCAGATGCCATTGTTTGTCTCTTCATTAACTGAATAGAAGTTTATTGTTCAGTATTTTTTAGTTCACGTCTTTTGTGTTGCGACAGAATCCGCCTTTTTTTTTTACACCCCTGTGGCTTCCTCATATTGCGTATATGGCAGGTGAATTAAACATCCAGAGAAACTTTAAGCTTTAAAGTGTGGGTGACATGGCCTATTTTAATAAGCCAAAATATAGTAAATAGTCTCTATTTCCTGTTGCGATTGTTTTTAATATTTTTCGAAAAAGAATAAATAGCGAAAAACGCGATATAAACAACGAGGACGGCCGCCGGCTTCACGCATTCCGCCGAATTCGCGCCGCCCTGTTTGTGACGTAACGAAAGGCAGACAACATGGCTAGCACCGATAGCGAAGCACAGAGTGATGCTACCGTCTTCCAGCCAAGACCACCTAAATTTGTTTTTTTTATCGTCTTCTCACAACTGAGGTGGTGACCACGCTCAATAATGACGATGCCCGCATTATTGATCGCAAACTCTTCAGATTTGTTTGTGAAAGTTTAGCGTGTGTCCGCCAGCTTTGGTCTCTAGGGGATCCGTCACGCTGACCACGTGGTACAGACAGAGCCAATCAGAGCCGTCGACGCATCCGAAAGCAACTAAAACGTCCCGTCATTGGTCAATTAGGCCGGGTAGACGAGAGATAGCCGCGACCATAGAGGAAGCGATCCGCAGAGGCATATAGAAAATAAAGCTAAAATTCGCCGATTTCAGACAATTTTTTCATCCTGAAAGCGATTTGTCCATAGAGATCAGGTCTTTATTTCCAGGAAAGTACGTTCGGTTTGCTCAAAAACCCGGATTTCCGGGAATTCCCGGAGGACTTTCATCACTGAACGTTAAACTCACTCTCTTAGCTTGTCCCCACCCGTTGCTATGTTTCTTTGGTGTGACTGCGGTTGTCAGGGAGTTGACGCAGCGACGGACGGGGGCGTCTCCTTGGGGTGCAGGCTTACGAGAGGGGAAGACGCGCGGGAGAGCAAAAGGGGAGGGGCTGTTTGGCTGCATGTTTTCAGTTTGAATGAGAAGGAGTTCGTAGATGTTGTGCTGTAAGAGTTGATCTGACCAAAGAAATAAACGGCTAAAAGGCCTGTTCTAAAGCAACGGTGTCCCGCTAAATCTGTTACCATTAAAGTCCCGACCGGACTGGAGATCATAACAGCGGTTTCCGACTACGGTCCGAAGCCACACGCTGAAGGTAATAGGGAATTTATACACAGATACACTTTCACTTTATGTATTGCTACATCCAGCTGCCACACAACGACTTGGCATGTTGATGATTAACAGAGAATTAACGAATTAACGATGATTAACGAGAGAAACGAAGACTACCTGCTTTGTTTACCTGCTGTCCGAAGCGGAACTACGGAAGTCAATGCCTTTCGTGACGTCACAGGTCATATCGGGGTCACTTCCAGCCTGCGCTCTTAGCGGCAAATTCAAATCTCTGATTCCTTCGAAAGATGTCTATTATTCATATGCTTCGGATTTTTTTCGACGCGAACTATTGGTATCAATAGAATCAGCGTTTAAAGGGCTTTTTTATTTGACAAAGTTGTTCAAAGCATGGCATCCACACTTTAACCCTCTAATAGTGTAGGTTTGGGGAAAATGTTAAACGTCCCCTCCCACGGTCTTCATCTCTCTCCAATTTCTGAATTCAGTCCAACAAGCAGGGTTTGGAAGCAATGAAAAAGCACTTTTAAACAGATAGGCACACATTTGTGAAAGCCTACTGACAGCTATAGTGCATGTGAGCACGCAAATATTAAAAGCCAACAATCCCATTTGCTAAATATTGACATGGATATCCCGGTTCAATCTCGTTATAAGGATTATTGTCTATTGAGATCCCATTTCAAAACACACACCTACGGGTGCACTGAGGCTGCTGCAGAGGCCTCAGCATTTTAGCCCCAGTGTTTAGCTGATTGGAGGAGTACTTGCTATACAAAGCTTCACTGGGGCTTCACAAGTCCTTATACAAAACCCATGTCCATTTCTCATGTTGGTTCTTTTGTGGTGCCTGAGAGATGGTATACCTTAAAAAGAAGAAAGCAGACGTTGAGAGGATGTGGTGTTTAGAAATGTCCGTTCACCTCTGTTTAGATGTTTCTTGAATTGCATCTAGTATGCATATGCGGAGGCAATCCGCTATTCTCCCTATGGCTTCACTCCATATTATGTATTGATCCTTGATATGAAAAGCTCATTACATAAACAGAAACAGCAACACAAAAAACCCCAGTGAACCTTTGCATAAATCTTTTAATTGAATTTCCAGAGCTGGTGGTTGGAGGTTCCTTTTTTAATTGAATCTATTGCTGGTATTGTGATTTGCATGCACAGGAATAGGTCCTGTTCAGGATAAAGTGCCATTGATCCTTATTAAAGCTCACCTCTGGCTGCACTGTGGACTAACAGAGAAAATTAAATGCGTTCATAGTGCACATACTCACAGCCTGGAAGGCAGGACTGTGAGGGCCACAACGTGAGTCAGACAATGAAGGAAAAGAAGAGAAACAAACGGAGAGCTGTCATGTAAATGATTTACTAAATTGTATCAGCTTAGGTCTTTTGTTTTCTCTTTTTATTAGATAAATATTTTTGATAATTGTTTGTCTTTGTTAAACTAAGGTAAAATTGATAATTTCTTTAATTTTATTTATGATGTACATTATGAAGAGAAATAAATAAATATAAATAAATGCATAATTAAAAAGACGATGGACAAAAATTTATTTCTGGCTCTCCAGATTGCACAATGATATTTTTGAATCAAGACAAATTTAACTATAAAATATAACTATTTAACTATAACTGTTGGGTAAGGGAAACAATTCCTAAAAATATAAAGACTGACATTAGTCTTGTAATTAAGTGTAGTGAGGAGGTGAAACTGTTTGCCAGTATTTGATAGTCAAGGGAAATAGGGTGACTTGCTGGATTTCTTTGCATGTTTTATTTATCGGCTTTAAGAGTTAAATATATCAAACCAAATAAGTTGGACTTTTTTTTTTGCTTGTTTAATCCTTTTTTTGGTCAAATTGTCTTAGTCTTAAAACGGTTATGAGTTCATTTTGCACTGTTTTGTAAATAGCTTTTTTAAATGCACTGTTTTGTAAATAGCTTTTGTAAATAGCTTTTTAAAATTTTTACATTTTAAATTATACCATATTTTTCTTGTTCTTGTTTATATTTTCATTTTTTATTTTATTCTATTTTGTTTTATATTATTCTTAGTCTTTTTTCCCCTGTCTGTTGTTATGGTAACAAACAAATTTCCCACGTGTGGGATCAATAAAGTATTTCTGATTCTGATTTTCAGAAAAGAGCGGGTTTGTAATTTCCTTCAGATTTTGGGATGTTGGTTCTTGCCACTGCTCTCTAAAATGTGAAAGGTTATTACAGCTGGGAGCTTGTACCCCCTAGGTAGATAAATATTCCTGTTTTACTTAAACAATGAGTGTTACTGAACCAGAATTTTGACTTTTGATTAGGTAATGAACTGTCATAACATATAATACAGGTAACCATTATTCATACCCACCTCACTCAGAGTATGGATCACAGGGTGAAAGGAGAGTATTTTAAAACAAGTCACAAAACCCCCTCAAACTTGAACGTCATTTTAAAATTCGGTCCGTCGATTGCGCGCTCAAATGGCCTCTCAACCAGCCAGGCATAGCTCTCCCTTCCCCAGAACAAGTGCTAATCCCCCTATACATAATGTCCACTCAGCAGAAATGTTTAACCGTATTGACTTGAATCTTATCCTTTCCTTTGGGCACTCGTGCCTTCGCGGCTGTGGAAAGTGAAAATGTATGTGTGCACTTGTGGGTTTTTGCGCGGCTCTTCATCTTGAGAAGCATTTAGACTAAATGCTTGTGTGATATATGCTTAAGCATGTTACACTGATGGGATGTCCATTTTATCTGTCCAGCAATCACTGACAAGCTGCCAGGAATACAATCACCATTGAACAGTTATATCCCTCGTGATTGCACTCAAATGAGTGGCAGACTAACTTTATGGTTCTGGGTACACAGCATGCTGATCTGTAAATGACTATAGTGGCTTAACAAAATATAAGCACAATAAAACATTTCAGAATAAAATAGGCATGATGGAATTTGTATTTTTGAGCCAACATTGCAATTCATTGTCTGTTAAAATATTAAAAAAGGGAATTGTTTCTCCTTTTATTATTTCTATTTTGAACTGTACAGTGGTTCCTCATATATTATTGGATATGTGTTCTAAAAATAACATGTAATGGGGAAAATCTGCAAAGTAGTCATCTTTTTTCCCCCATTAATTGTAAAAACACAAACATTTTCACATATTTTTCTCTTATTCAAACAGCTCAAACCTTCATAGGAAAACAAGTCCAACATTTTAGAATTAAACCAAAGATCTGCTCGCTCGCACTCAAAGATTTAAGTACATTTGGGAAGCTGAATGCATTTTGTACAAGAGACACAGCACAGTGTAGGCTGACTGACAAATGCCTACAGCCAATCAGGAGGCAGGACACAATGCACATTTCAGAAACAAAAAAGCCTGCAAAATTGGAAATATCCACATAACAACAAGACTGCAAAAGGTGAAGTGCATTATAGCAAGGGACCACTGTACACAAGCACATTAAAATTGGAGGTATGACGCCGTGAATGAACAGAGTTTGCGGATGTCTTCTCTTGGTCATCTTCTTGATACCATTGCCATTTTCATCCACCTTCAATTCTTTTTTACGACTGAGTTTTAGGGCTAGTCTACAAACAACTTCTTTTTTATATTACGACTTTTAAGCCGTAAATTTATGTTTACATGACGTTTTGTTAATGAGGTTAATGACGTCACCGTACATCATTAACCTGTCATGCTCGGAAGACCAATGCAAATGGTAAACAATGTTACATACGCCCCCTCCTCCAGATGAAACGTCCCGTTTCAACATTAAACAGCAAGGATGAAAATAGTCTATTAAAACAGCATAAGAACGTTGAAAAGGCCCAAAAGTGCACCTCCTCAAATGGAAATGTCACACAGACTGAGGCTATGTTCACACTGCAAGGCTTAATGCTCAATTCCGATTTTTTGAAAAAATGAAATTTTTTTTTGCAAGGCTGTTCACATATCCAATTAAATGCGAACTTTTGTGGTCTCCTGTGTGAACGTGAAATGACCCAGAAGTGACCCGCATGTGCAGAAGAGTACTCAACGGTGAATGACGTCACTCGTTGTTTGCAGCAGTAGCTCAAGTTAACAATGGATATCAACAACGCTGGGCTTATCCCCCAAAATACGGTCCAGCTCTTTGTAAAATGGACAGGTGATACGTTGACGGTCACTTTGTTTGTTCCAGTCTTTAACCTCCTTGTATTTGGCTCGGAGGCTTTTTATTTTTTGCTGGCATTGGAGCCAGGATTGTCTGTACCCATGCTCGGCCATTTTGCTGGAAAATTTTTTCTAAAACCACCCTGTTGCGATAAGAGCCATCGAGTTTGGTCTGAATAGAGCTGTCACCCCAAATATTAATCAAATCGGTGACCTCACTTCCCTTCCACTCACTGGTTTCAGCAGCATCGTCCGCCATGGTTGATGTTTTACGTTCTCGTTCCAGCCTACTTCAACGCAGAATGATGACGTTTGTAGCGTATTAATGACATACGGGTGGAATGCATGTGTCCTGGCCGTTCAGACGGAGGTCGCATTTCAAAAGATCGGATACGTATCGGATTCAGAACCACAAACCCAAGTGGCCTGGGTCACATTTGAAAAAATCGGATCTGTGTCTTTCAGACTGTCATTAAAAGATCAGATAAAGGTCGCATAGGGGGAAAAAAATTGGAATTGGGTCATTTTTGCCTGCAGTGTGAACAAATCCTTAGAGATCTTGTCTTTGGTGGAGGAAGAAAGGATTGAAGTGGACAGATGCAGCAGGCTGCAGAAATCCTGCAAGCCATCCATCAATAAATAAAACATAAATAAATCGTAACTCAAACAAATGAGCTCGTAATTTTGCTTTTTTTTTTTTTTTTTTGGTGGCCCTAAAACTCTGCCGTACTTTCTGATATACTGTACATGCAAAACTTTTTTTTTTTTACTTGAAATTACCTCCAAGGCATTCTTTTAATGAATAGCTGTTGAAATATGCACGTGCTTATGATAGTGGGACCTAATTATTATTAAAATGATGGCGACATGTCCAGGATGTCCCCTGCTTTTGACCACAAGACATAATACAGCTTAGAAGATGAATGAATGAATGAATGAATGAATGAATGAATGAATTATTATTTTGAGCAATACATACCTAATCTTATTTGAAAGTTGCATAGGTTGGCATAAAAAATGATTCTTCTATTAAAAACGCTGCATCCAGTTCATTATTTCATTTGTGGCAGGGTGCAAAATTTGACTTTTTAAGTCTTGACCAAGGGAACATGGGAGGAGTCATCTGTAGCAATGCATTTGCTCCTGAAGAAGAGTAGAAACAACACTTCAAGTTGGTCTCTTTTAGACAGTCTATGCTCTGTACCTGAGTGCTCTGTGGAGAAGGGCTCCTGCAGAATCTTGCCCAGCCTGGGGGCCACTGCTGCTTGGTGAGCAGTAGCATTTGTTGCAAAGTCAAAGTGCTTTTTATGTTCACAACAAGAAGTCTCTAATGATGCCAGAAAAAAAATTGTCATTTGTTGCTTTTTTCATTAAAAAAAGATGCTGGAGAGATGTGAAAAGTCCCCAAATAAAGCAACAGAGTCACCAGGTTTGTAACAAAGCTCTGGAGGACTCACATAGATGGATGGGGAGTTTTATGCCTTCACAGATCGTTTCACAAAACACAACGAGGCACAACGAGAACCCTTCAGAGGGGGAACACTGGCGGTGGGTAAGGGTATTCATTACTGACTCACCTGGCACAGAATGGTGGGCATTGGTTGATTTAGTGTATGAAGAAAATGAAGACATCCCTAATGGAAGCAAATGGTGGAAACATGTTTAATCAGACGTGATTGCCACTAATTAAACTGTTTTCACAGTCGGCTGCTCTGCTTTAATATGCATCATACAAAGAGTGAAAAGCAGAGGAATGTGTGAAGATCTGCATCACAGAACAGTGGTATATTAATGATATAATTCACAGCAGTCAGAATTATGAATTTTTTAAATTTTTTGTTAAATAATTTTTTAGCATAAAAATGAGCTTTAAGAGTCATCTCAATAAACAGGTGGAAGTATAGGACTGGGAATGTAGTGTCTTAGTATTTTCATCCACCTCTGTCTGCGTCGTCATCTCTGTTCAGTGCTGAGTGACCCCTCTCTGGTTCTGAATCCTAATACTTCCTCCCCAACAGATGACTGATTGTTCCCTTCGACTTTGTGTGGTCCTCACAAAGCTGAGCAGCTCATCAAAGAGCATCTGCAGGGGTGATGTTATAAGCTGGGAAAGGATTCTGGTACCTTTTGATATATTCTCTAACAGAAGAGTTGAAGGTTTGAATTCTAAAACATTGAAATGTAGAGGCATAGATGTTCATGATCCAGCATTAGTATTAAAACTATGTCAAATCCCAAACACCTGTTATTAAAAATCAGTACATCATATTATTATTTTTTCCCTAACTGTTTATTTTATAAAACATAAAATATTAACGTTATCTGATTAACTGAGTCAAATAAAACAACACTTCTGGAATGAATTTAAACTACCTTTTTAAAAGATAAACTATATTGTGTAATGAATAACATTGAATAACATTGCTTTTCTACAAAAATCTGCTTTTATACATTTAGAGGATAAAGATCAACAAGTGAAAGCGTCAGTTCTGTTTGAACATAATGTGTGTTTTGGTCTTTTAAATGTTTGTTCAGTGTCTGCAAACCAGACGTGAAGTCCGAGGGCCCTGTGTGGCCCCATCTGTAAATTCAAGCAAATACACACTTAACCACACAGCCACACACGCTGGGGCATAAGTATGCATGGAAGCGCCATATCTGAAGTGTGATGGTAAAGAACGGTGTGTATGTTGATACATGCTAATATATGGGTAAGTTTGGATTTGCTGTGTGTACAGATCTGTCCATCTGCAGATATGTGTAGATGGTTATTGGTTAATTGTGTGTAAAACTTTAAATGTAATTTTGCAATAAATAAAATCTCACGTTTGTGAGTTTTTACATGCAAAAAAAATTGTTGAGATAAATTCAGGTCTTGTTTTTCTTATCGTGTTTCTTCTATCCTTCCTTTCTTTCTTTCTCTCAATAGTTCTTTTTTCTTTTCTTCCTGGTTTCCCTCACAATTTTATTTTACAATTTATCCTGTCTGGTTATGAGTTTAAGACATATTAGACAAAAAAAAAAGGGGGGTTTACATTATTATACACCTTGGGTGTGTACAGATTGCACAACCTCTGTTGTAACAGTAAATCTGTCCTACTCTAGCGGCTATCAGTTTCTTTGTGTGTTCAGCTGTTGGAGAAGTGGAAAGAAAACACAAAAATGAAGTTTTTGTTAAGTGCCAGTATTTCCCTGAAAATCACAGCAGAGGTCATGGCAGCGTTTCTTAAATTGGAGGTTTTTTTTTAATTTTTAATTTTCATTTTTTTAAATCCTACGAAGTTGTTATTGGAATACAAAGGGGGCAGGACTTTCTATCGCCATTAATATGCAACACATAGACTTCTAATTGAAGGGATTCTTGAATGCTTTTCTCCACATGTATTAACATTTATTGAAATTTTGTCTTAAAGTTGAACATTTTTGAAGAATCTGTGAAAGTATACCTAGAACCTTTTGTTGTCACATCCTAAAAAGATGAAATTTCATTGATCTGGTATTGAATGTTCTTTCACGGCAGACAACTTGATATTATCTGTGGCTACTATTGTCAGCATTACACATGTAATCCACAAAGCAAAAAAAAAAAAAAAAACTGCAGTATGACTGGACACACATGCACAGCACAGGACATTTTCTTTAGTCTGAACTAGAAGTGGAAGGTGTAGCTGTCATATTGAACCTGTGTGCTCACTCACTTAGCTTGGCTCATTCTCTGGGGCGCCCTTGTTTGTCTTCACCATTGTTCCGGTTCAGTAGAGAGCGCAACAGGGAGACAAGAGGCTCAGTGTTCATTCTTGTCAAAAACTCCTCGGCTGATCCTGTAAGCCATCCACCTTCACAGACTTAAACGCTTCCAAAATTGTAGCTTTTGAGTTGCCCTCTGAGTCTACAGCTGCATGATAGGGATGCTGACTGCACTTGCATTTCCCCTATCATCAGTTTTGATTTATCTTCTCATAATCTTCATTTACACACCATGTGTTGATTGAAGCACTGATGCATTAGAGTAACAATAATAAAAATGATTTTTTTTTTTTAGTAATTAGTAGGATATTAGGGGTAGTCATGGAGCTTTGAGGTTCTTGCTTTTCAATAAGATGTTTCTGCTGAGTGTGCTGGAAAATATTTAATATTAGTGGGAGTTTTTCTGGGATGTTGCCCTTTGTGAGGGCAACATTATTCAGTGTCACACCAACAGAGGGCATTCTTGTTCAACTACAGGCACAAAGTCTCCTTTGTTTATGAAGGTATCCATGGGTACAGGTATGTTTTCCTTTGTTTTCTACCAAAACTAACAGCATTTCAAAATTTTGTTTGAATAATACTTAAATAATAATTTTATTAATTATTTTACTAATAATAATTTTCATTTGATTAATGACAATTAAATGATACATTAATCAAGTCCCTAGACACTTATGAAAATATATTAGTAAACAAGCTTTTGTAAAAATGTCCATTTTAATTTTAACTAATTTTATTTGACTAAAAGGAAAAGGAAGTCAAATAACTTTATAATTGTGTCTAATACATTATTTTGTTTAGAGGAAGAAAACAGTATATGTCAGTTAAAATAATGCAAGTATAGGGTTGAAATAGTTTAAACATTTGAAAGTGTTTGCAGTGAGTCCTTGGCTTGAGGGGATATTCTTAATAGCATAAAATAAAATGAATTTATCTCAACCTCAGCTGGGAGCACAGAGATAAATCTGTTCAAAGTCACAGAAATTCTTCTTATGGCCAATTTTATCAAATTTATTTAAAGCGTCAGACAATCTGCAATATTTCACATCTGTATTTTACAGTAGTATAGTTAAATGTTTAGTTTAACAGGTTTACTTTTTCCTTTGACATTTTTTTAATTGATTTTTTTACAATTCTTCATTTTACTTTCTGCTCTTTTCGGAGATCAGTCTTTTTTTTTTGTTCATCATTGCTGTTGAGAGTCTGTCATATTCTACAACCAACTGATCTTCCTTAATGATGTCTAAAATAGTGAAAAGGGCAGAAATATTGTGATTGAATAGAAATGATCACCAATGCATGCTAATCCTTGTTTGTTACTTTTTTTGTTGTAATGTAATGGCTTGCTTTCTTTTTTTAATGACTAACATTTTATTAGTGATATGATGAAAACATTTGTTTATTAAATTGATAACTGTGATTTTAAACTGTCCATCAAATTCTTCCAAATGTATTGACTGAAAACAAAAACACAAAAAAGAATTTAAATCCCAGCCAATAACCATTAACAGGGATTCTGAACATATGCAGCTGATTGGTCGTAGATCACTGATGACAGGAAATCCATCCTTCCTTGCTCATTTCTCTTTTTTACACAAACTCCCACGTTGAGGTTTTTCACACAGGGTTATCAAACAGTCCAATGATCTGCTTAAAATCATGAATTAAACCAGCACACATCAAATGTACTTTTTGCAGGCAAAATGACTTCTATTGAAGGCTTTTAGAACATGTGAGCAATAAATGAAGCTGAGTTAATTTGCTAATGTTAGAGCAAACATGTATGTTTTACTCTCTTTTGAGCAGGGAATCCAAAGAGCCCGCACATACTGTGCTCTATATTGACTTTTCCCTTTATCGTTAATGTACTTCTCTCTTTGTGTCAGGTTAAAGAATGAACTGTTGCAAACCACGGTGGCTTCATGTCCGTGCATGCTGCAGCCCAGAGGTCGTTAATTCTTTAGGTACACATTTTTTTTAGTCTACCCCTGAGTTCAGCAAGCAGTTGATATATGATCTTCAAGAGGGCAGTTTATTGATTGCTGCGGGGACTCTGGCACGTTACTGTACGGTCAGATTGTTCCGGGGTCCTCTGCACTGAAGCCGTTGTCTTACTCACATGGATCCAGGATCCACTTTTGACATGTTGATAGCAAGTGCTCATTGGATAAGAGCAAACATCAAACATGTGCATGGGTAAGACAAGATAAATAGACTATTGTGTTTCACCGCAAACAATTAGCTCAAACAGTCTATACTTAGATGGGGCACTTTTGAGATCAGAGGCCTTTATTCATTTATTTACTTTTTCTTTGGATTACAACATGGGAGGAATGGTGGGGGAAAAAAGTGTTGGCAAGAATTTTTTGGGACAATATTTTTGAGGTTTGTTGACATAATACTGGGAGTCTCCAAAAGGGAATGAAATCCTTCCAAACTGGTGTGAGGATGTCTAGAGAGGTGGGAATGTGAGCTCAGCTGCGGTCTGTATTCTCAGGTGATAGATACAGTTGGGGAATTGGTGTTGGGGTGGGCTGGCTGTGACCTTGACCGTGGAACAGTAAGCACTAGCTCAGATATCTTAGCTGATACCCATACATAGAGGCTCATTACGGAAGAGCCCCCATATGCAAAGTGCAGAGCTCAACACTGGCTGGCTGACAGGGGCTAGCTTAGCACTGCTGACGGAACAATACGACAGCTGAGCCTCACCTCTCAAAAACACAAATCCAGCAGTGAGCTAGTTCCTCAAACTATAAGGGTCAAAGGCCGCTGCTCCATTCACATTATTTTGTTTTAGAGCAGTGCATCCAGTATCAAGTCAGCTTCCTTAAGCATCCAGACATAATACGGAAGCAGTGAGAGATAGCTTCCCAGAACTACTGAAACGTAATGTACAAGCAATGGTAAATGTATTTTTTAGAGTCTAATTGAGCCAAGAATCCTAAAAGGCTAAATTGTCTTACATGCATTTAATATTAGCCTTTTTAAAAACGCAACAAAACTAAACTAAACAGGGAAGGGCCAAGCACAGACCAGCCATGACTGACTGCTGCTTGAAAAAGACTTATGAATTACAAAAAGAAATTGAATCTGATCAGTTATATCTAAATTAAAACAGCTTAAAGCAGTCCCTGTAATTTTAATGACATGTTCCAGTCCCTAGAATAAATAACTGCTCAATTTCCTCATTTTTAGATCAGTTAAACCTCATTTTCTTTTCTATTCTATTCTAAAAACAACAACAAAATTTTAAATTTTAGTCTAGTCTAGTCCAAATTGGGTCAAATGCAGCAAAAAAAAAAAGAAAAATGTTTTTTTTTTTTTTCAGTATTTCTGCCACTGGGAAAGGGACTGCAATTAGCTTTTCATCCTTCAAGTATGTACAATTAACAGGTAAAAAGTGGAAAATGGTATTCCAATATTTTTATTTTGTCTCTATTTAGAATGAACTGATCTGATCTTTCTCCTGAAAATGTGATTCTTAAAAAACTACAACAGTCATTGTGAGGTTGCACTAAATTTTGAAGTTTCCTTATCAGTTCTTGAACATATTTTCTGATCAGAAGTGTTCACATACATGGGTTGAGCCGCACATTGCTGTTGTATGTGAAACTGCTTGCAGGACATTTTATTTCTCCTAGAATAAAGCAATGACATCCGTCCCACTGCAAAAGTAAAAATAGTTTTGCATGTGAAATCTGGTATTAACACTAAATTACCAAATCAAATTTATTTTGATTCACAAATGTGCAAATTAATTTTATCACAATTTAATACAATTGATTATGTTGATGACATTTCTATCAAATCTAAAAAAAGAAGATTTGTAGGGTTTTTTGCATATACAAACTATAACTATCATAATTGAGTTAAGCAAATGGGAAGCTTTAAGGAATGAAATAAAAAATGTATAAATATTTACATCAACAAACACAAATAATTGCTTTATGATAAACTGATCTGTAAAATGAATGACTCAACATGTATTTTAAGTCTAATTTAAGATATTTTGTAGCCCTGCCCAGAAGCACAGTAATGTAGTGGTCAGCACTTTCAACTCACACCTAGAAGGCCCTTGTTCGAAACCCAGCTGGGACCTTTCTGTGTGAAGTTTGCATATTCTCCCCACACATGTGTGGGTTTTCTCCAAACACTTCAGCTTCCTCCCACTATCCAAAAATAGGCATCACAGGTTGATGGGTGACTCTAAATTTTTCCTTGGTGTGACTGTTAGTGTGTGTGCCTGTATGTCTCCCTGTGAGACATGGTGCCTGGGATGGGCTGGGCCAACTACATGGGCCCAAAAGGGATTGAGAGGGTTTGAAAATAGATTGGTAGATGTACTGCACTGCCTGCAAACACAACATTTTTAATCATACTTTTTTTTCATCAAACTATCATAGGTATTTCTTTTTGGAAAGAATAGTGCTGGTAATTGAACCCATGTGTTTGGGTTTTCTCATTTTTTTCTTTAGTGGGAGTAAAACTGTTAATGTTTATTTATTTTTAACCTAAACGTTAGACTCTCTAAAATCATATAATGTTATTTAGATGTGCATTTGTTGTAAAACGAAAAAACAAACATTTTAGTCAAACTTTTTCATAGTATTTGGAAAATCTGTTTGTGTGATATACGTTCAATATCAAAACACCCATTGGGAACACTGAAAGGGCTGCTGGCGTGTTCACTTTAGTGTTTGGGTCCCAGATTAGCACACTTCAGAGGAGGATAGAACTGTTTTCAGTAGAGAAGTACTAGGACAGTGAAAAAGGTTTTGCATGAAAGCAACCACTTTGTGTGTGGACAGGCCTATCTGCTCCGGGGCAAGCCCTTATCAGAACTATTGGCATGTCTTGACTGGGATGACATAATCAATAATCAGAACTGTTAATCAATGGTATTCTAAATAAGAATTGATTGGACGCACAAGGTTAGCCAGCTTTATTGGTTTACATTAAGCAAAGCAACACAATAGACAAAAGGCTTTGGACTGGGACCGACCAGTTGTAACTCATACACATGCATCATCTTCAGGAACAAAATAAACACAGACAGGCCTGTGAGTTTGTGTTGTCTTCTTTTTTTTGTGTACATATCAAACCCCATTCCTATTAGGTATTGTCCAAGAAGTTGATGTCCATCAGTTTCGACTTTATTCTTGTCAACAGTATTGTCACGCACAGCTTCATTTGAATAAAGCGAAGCTTCAGTCGCATCTCATTATTGACATGGTTTGGTAGACGGCGGTCTCTGGGTTGGGTCACCTTTCACAAAACAGCTATGCCTTCAGGGACTCCTGAATGAAGGAAGAGCCCCATGCAGCCTGTGTGCAACTCAAGGCAGCACTGCATCTACCTTATTATAAGGTAGACAACCAAAGTCACAGCTGTCAGTGGATTAGTTCAATATGATGAAGGGTGTATTTTTTTGACACCCTACAATAAACTTGCCCTTAAATTACTCTGATTTACTCAAAATCTTAAGTCAGGTACTAGGATAAAATCATCTATTGCACTTTTACCATTGCTGAATGTACATTGCAAGCATTGCTTGTTGAAAGTGCAACAAGACATGGAGGTATCAGTGTAAAAAAATCATTATAGCTCATGTGATAGGACTTGTTATAGGCAATTGTGTTATGCATTTCTAAAAGGCAGGTGCAAAACTTGCAAAACTTTACACACAATTGATATGAAAAAGGGGGACAAAGACGGCCTATTATTTTTAATAACGTGAAGACTTTGGAATGCCAGAGTCATGGATTAATAATATGTCAGACCAGTTTCTTTGACCCAGCAGCACCACTTGCTTTGCCCTCATTCTCAACTCAGCATTGCATTATATTAACATGTGCAATCCACAGCACAAGATAAAACCTGGTTGAAATACTGCTTTTACTGCCTGTTACCTAGTATGCAAAAAGCTAGACTAAGTCACCCATAGATCTTAACTAAACAATAAGTGAAATCTTTTTGTTCACGCTCATAAATTTTAATTTTCAGTTTAAAAGAATTATATTTTATGTCTTTTAAATTTTCATAAGAAGTTCAAATAAAATGTAACCTTGTCAATATGAAAAAAAAGCTTGAGTGTGAGTGAAAACATGGTTATATTTTATTTATACTCAAGTTTTTTTTTTCCAGAAGTCCATCTTTAGTCCTTGTAAGCATAAAATGAGATGATATTTCTTTTGATCTTCCCATTTCCTCTGAAGCGCCTCTTTTTAGCTTGTTTTGTCTGTCGATTCTCCACACACCTTGCGTCTCTTTTCTGGCTCTCCTCCTGCGTATCTGTCCGCTCTTTGATTTTCTTTGTCCCTTGTGAAAGCCCCCTGTCACCTCTGGCCCTCCTGTTCTCCTCCCCCTCCACGAGTCTATTACAAGCAGCACTCCTCCTTCTCTTCCTTCCCCATGTATTGCCATTAGAAGACATGTATCTTGGGAGCTGCTGCAGACTCCTATGTGTTTTGATTAATATTTTAGCAGCCTAAGGGAGAAAATGGGTCTTCATCTTAGCTAATCCGTTATGGGTTGGATGATTGGAGTAGGAGAAAGGGAAACTTATAGAAGAGGAAGGTCAGACTTGACTGTTTTATTTCCCATGTCAGTCATAGCTAATCAAATACAAGTGTAAAGTAAAGCATTGACGCAAAGGTAAAGACACGTGCTTTTAATTTGTCTTCTAGATTAAGATGAATGTTCTAAAGATGTGAGCAGGATTTAGAATTTTGGAAGAAAAAAAAAAAAGCATCACTGTCTGTAAATTTTAAAATGCAGATAAAAAGATATATAAATGTGGGCTAGAGTTTCTTTAAACCAGGTGGTCTCTATCTTCTGACAAGCTCTCAATTTCCAAGCTTTTATCGCTGATATTCGTCCTGGGTTATTACCAGAAGACGACTCCTAAGTATGTCAGTTCTCACTTGGAATCCAATGATTTTTCCAAATGTGTCTCAAGTGTATGTTTGTGATGGGTTCTGTCACACCAGCATGGAAATATTTACTTTGTCAACCATTTTAACTGAAAGCAACAATTCTAACCCTTTCATCAGCCCTTTTTAAATCTGAAAATTCAGTAACTTATATCCAAACTTTCTCCCAAGTTATCATCTGACTCTACCTTAATAATAGTGTTTCAGTCTCTGTTCAAGTACTTTATAGTTTTAAAAAGAATTAAGTAATTTCGTACAAAGTCTGATCTAGAAAAATGAATACTTGTATTGTTAGATGGCTTCAGCACTCACACATTAACTACTTTGTATTAGCTATTTCTTTAAAATGGCCTTCCACTGCTGCCTCCCCTGTAAATGTTGACCTTATAATGAGCTTCTTAGGACTTAGGTTTTCTGGCCGGCCCTTCGCTGTTCTTAACCTTGAAAATGATTGAGCATAGCAAGGCCCCACTAAGTGGGATTGAGTTGTCTGAGGGGAAAAAAGCAGAAAAAAATAAATTTTCTTACAAGGTTTGGCTATATTAAATGTCTTGTCTGCGTTTACATTTATTTGTAGGAATTATAAATTTATTGCCAGTTTTCAGCAGATACTCTGGTAGAAATTGAAAAAAAATATTCCCCAGTTTCCTAGACCCTTTAAAAAGAAAAAAACTGCAGAAGTATAAATACTGTTTTGTTTAGAGAATTGTTTAGAATGTTATTTTTTAACTTAAAGCTAGTTAATAGTTAAACATCTTAACTCAGAAATTCATACTAATTTTTTGACTGATTTCAAATGATTTCCTTGTGTTTTGTATTTTTTCAAAGCAAGACAAGACTTTTTGGACCTTTCAGTAGATGCCTCTCCCATATTTTAACAGTATGTTTCAGACTTTCCTTTATTCCATCTAAACCTTTAACATACATTTTATACACTTTGAGGCTGTGTTGTGAACCTTATTAATGTCATTAGTGTCCTGCCTCATTCAAGCTCCTTCTAGACACTTTTGTGTAATGCGTAACTCAAAAGGCAAACTTGAGATGTCAATGTTTTTTTTCTTAACTTCATATATCTCCAAGTTTTTTTTTTCTCATCAAATGTTTAAAAAGGGCTGCATGGTGGCGCAGTGGTTAGCGCTCTTGCCTCACAGCAAGAAGACCCCTGGTTCAAGTAACAGTATAGAAAATGAATGAATGAATGTTTTAAAAAAAAAGTTGTTATTTGTTAATAACAATCACACCTTGACTTGCATATTATTACTGAGAAAATTCCATCTGTCTTTATATTATACCACACAAAAGAAACCGTACTTTTCAGAGTTTTTCATTATTGCTGTCAAACCTTCTCTCCTGCTCCTTCTGGATGTCATCACTTCCTTTGACTAGGTGCATTGTCAAACCCTTTGACCCCTGTGTGGGCATTAAAGTTTCAAAGTGGTTTCAGTCCAATGTAACAGACCAAACTTTCTTTGTGCACCTGGGGAAGCACTCATCTGCTGGTTTTTCTTTTAGTTGTGGATTTGTGAAGGATTCATTCTGGGCCCTGTGCGGTTTTATCTTATCTACCTCCTTTTTTTTTCCCCCATGTTTAGAATATTTGATCTAGCTTTTCATGGCTATACAGATGACTTACAAATTTACTTGCCTCAACAAGCAAAAATTGTTGCTTCTGTCCAGTTCTTCGTTAATGTGTCCTTAACCTATAAAAACCCAGACCCATTGTTTCTTAAAAATAAACAGTGTTTTTGCCACAAACCAAATGGACCACAGAATCCATTTCTGATACTTTTTCTGTTACACTAATGTCACCATGGGTTCTTATAGATGGGCAGGAGCAGTTACACCTAAACTTTCAAAATCCTATAAGAATAAGACCTCAGTCCTTTTTTTTTTTAACAATTATAGTGCTGTTGGCCTATTCACGCTGTACTGTAAGGCCGTCAAAACCCTGAAGTAATTTTGGAACGCTATTTCAATTCCAAATCAGACAAACAGATTGTTTCATTTATTAAGCTGATTTTTATCAATTTTGTAAGTAAGAGACAACCTTTCCATGAGGGATTTTAAGCAAGTGATTTACGCTTTTACCACCAGTTTTATTAATTACTGGAATTTTCGTTGTTTTAGCTCGGATCAGAAATTGGTGCATCATTTGTAAATGGTGCAGAATGCAGCAGTCCTTTTGACAAAACAAGTGTTGTAATGTGATCACTTCTCTTCTTTCACTGGCTTCAGAATCCAGTTCAAGGTTTTATTGTCTTTATTTCCTAAAAGTCTTATTGACATGGCACCACCTTGCATTTCTGAACTGATGTCTGTCTGTACCCTCACAAGAGCCACAAAAGCACTGAGGTCAGCCAGCCAGATGATCTCGATCGTTCCTCAGGCAAAATTATAAAGCAGGTTTGACAGTTTGGAGCTCCAAAAGACCATTATTACTTCAATTTTTTATTGGAAAAAAAATCCATAAAAAAATACATTTTCATTTTGAAAATCAGTGTTGTTAAAGCACTCAGAGACAAAAACAAAGTTATGTTGATAATGAGGGAAAAATAAGTATTTTCGCTCTCGCTTCTCTTTCTTGTTTGGTCATAGTCTTTGAGCCTATTTCAGCTGAAAGAGTTTGTTGAAATGCTCTCATGACTTGCACGTTATTATTATAATGAGTTTGGAGCAAACAAACAACAACAGAAATGGAAAAATATAATGGATCATGTTTTACCCAAAATGATACATAGACATTATGGGACTTTGTAATTATAGACTATATGGGGTTATTGTTGCTCAGGGTGGTCACTTTTGATTATTTTGACTTGCATTGTAGTTGTTATGTTATGCTCTATATTTGAATTTCCTAAAGTTAGGAGCTAAGCTATGGGCCCCCTCTATCACCTCCTTCAATAGCTTCTACCTGTAGAGAATATTTTAACAAAAGCATCTTATGACATAAGCCTTTCATTAGCAGTATTAACTATTATTGGCCCAATATTTGCAGCTCAAATTTATTTCACTTTCAAAAATTATGAATATGTAAAAAGCAGAGGAACAAATAAAATTGACCACCACTTTATAACTTCTAAGAAAGCAGAGGGTGTCAGTCAAGAGGCTAACATTGCTGATAATGAGCGCGTTGCCATCATGTGAAATCCATCTTTTCTCAATTGTGATCATTGATTAAATGTATTTTCTTGTGGTTTGACTGAAACTTCTGTCTTACCTGCATAACCCTGTGGTCTCTTAGTTAAAGCGAACAAAGAGAACAGGAAATTGGTTGAGCTTAGTATGAAGTTTGAAGATTAGAAGAGTACCTTCAGTTCCATCAGGAATAATTGCAAACCTGGACAAATAGGGATGAGTTTAGTCACCTTGGTACAAGCTTTCCCTAAGCTCTGACTTTGACTGGATGTCTCCCTCAAAGCTTTTAACAGGCAGATGTAATAGCTCTGTGGTTTTGAAGAGGCCATGGTTAAAGCACCTCAGGAAGAGCATGCTGGCGTCTCTTGTGGCTTCAGATGTGGTCTAAGTTGTACTTAATGCACTGACAGGTAATCCATCTGAAGGCAAAATGCTTTATGCTGATTTAGACAGGAAATCAGAAACCAAGCAAAGTATTAGCCCCAGTGTCTCCTCTTGTTATTCTAGCCCATTATGCAGAGGTGATTTTACTTGAGAGGAAGCGACTCTTGCTTTTGGCAATACCAGTACATTGTTCAATGAAGAGTGCCTTAATTAATATAACTTCAGGTAATTAAATCACATTAACATATCATATCATTATCATATTACTAGTTGTCCTCAAATTTAATTTAAAAAATCTAATTGGAGTGCAAAGTATTTTTTTTTTGCAATTTGACAATACACGCAACGATAATATTTAGTAATGGGGAAAGGCAAATATTTAATGAACTTTATGAAAAGCTTCAGAAAAACTTTTTGTGTGCAGAGGACAGGTGAAATATTCTTAAAGTCATTTAATCTCAAATCATTTGAAGTTTCTAACTTCAATAAATGGCTTCCTAAACAGAGATCAACAAGTTGCATTGATGAGTCAACATAACACGTTTTATTAGAATGCCATGTGTACAAAAAAAAAAAAAAAACAGTGATTCTTTTTTTTATTCTAGTTAAATAAATGAAATAGCTTGTTTAGGGGAGAAAGCTCAACACTTGGAATCTTTTTTCTCACCATTTAAAAACTGCTGGTGTTTGTCATACAATTGCAAAAGGAATTTGTCATGTTTTTAAGCACATCTTCATAGACTGGTGCTAAGTTGAAATCTTATACAGAACACGAAGTAGTAAAAATTCTAATACTGGAGCATTAAACAGGTTGAATGAGTGATTGTAATCTTTAGTAGCAGTAAGTCACCCACTTTCAAAAAGATAAATTAGAGGAAATTTATTAGATGAAAAAATATATTTAAAGAAAATTAAGCTAAAATTTGCATTTCTGAGTATTTAAAAAAAATCAATATTAATCAGAAGCAGACAAAAAAAAACATTTAAAAAAGGGCTTCTTTGCAACATATAAATTACGCTGGGCGAGCCACTAGCTCCCTGCTCTAAGCTCTCATCAATGGGGAAGGAAAGGGGGTGCGGCGTTGCTCCACACCAACTGTCTTATCCACAACTCATAGGTGAATTTCTAATGAACTCCTGCTGCTCTAAAGAAATGTCCTAGAAAACAAAACAGGTTTTATTTTGGCAAAAAACAGGAATCATAATCATTAAAAGACCACTGGGAACACTTTGAAAATAGATCAAAAGACGACCAGAGTAATTCTTTAAGAATTCACTTGTCTTGAAAGCAGTTTAGAAAAATGGACTGTATCGTGGCAACAAAGAAAAAAGTCCATTTGTGTTTGCATTTGACTATCTCACCATATTGGATGGGTTTTAAGACAAACATATGGCACAAAATGAAACAAATATGCTAGTGGCTTATGAGATCAACACATGTTTGTACCTTTGTCTGAAGCAGAGCCACAGAAGAGGATAAAAAGAAAGGGGGAGGGAAAGAGCAACTATAAATGATGACATACATTTTCCTCAATTTACCTGCTTTGTTTGCGTTGCACCCCATAATGGTGATAGGAAAATCAATTAAGCCACAGTATCCAATATACATAGACTACAAAATGACACAAGGCCAGCCAGTCTTCTCTAGTGATATTTCAAAGTCATCGTTCCCAAAGGCTTGCTCTCCTGAGACCACTGCGCTCTTGCTTTCCATGAAAGGCCACGGCTTGCACCCACAGCTACAGCATCTCTCTCTGAAACAGAAGATTCCCATTACATTCATTTTTCAGTCCCTACTGCCATCCTGCTTTCCTCTCTCTTTCTCTCCTCTTCTTTTTTACCCTAGCAGTACATCATTGTGGCTTTATCTATTTCATGTTTAGCGAAACTCCCTTGGCGACCCAACATGAGGCAATGGGATGCCGCAAATCTTTGATATCTTAAACAGAGGGCAAAGTGCCAGCACTCCCGCCTGATAGGAAAACTGTAATCCAAGGGAGGAACATCATCCCGAATAAAACAAAATGAATAAATAATCGAGGCTGCAGACACACTTTCATACTCGCGCTGCATGTCCGTGGAGGATTGGTTTACCAGCACAAGTGATTAGTCTGCAGGCAGAATTGTTTGGTTTCTGCGGCTCAACCATTTACAGGATGATATAACAGCAAATCAGATCCAGTTCTCGACAGAATCCTTTGCTGAGCTGCTGACATTGGGCCACAAGAAAAAAAGGGAAAAAAGAAAGTCTCCTCACTTTAAACCAGCAGTCTTTTCAAATGTGTACCACATCACATGTTGCTTTGAACTCTATAATGGGCTGATGTCTAATAGGATCGACTGTAATGAGCACTTTTTTCCAATATTATTTTGATTTTTTTTTTAATGCAGCTGTGTTCCGCACACAAAAGCTTAAATAAGTACAGTGTTTGTGTTTCACTATTTGCGGTTTCCCGTACTCGCTGATTTTTTTTTATCAGTCATGTGACTCCTGCAAGTTCTTTACCAAGACTCAGCTTAAGATGTTTGTAATAGACTTTTGCGTACGGAAGGAAGTGCTGCGCGGGAGGAGGAGAGCGAAGATGAAGAGCACACCGACCCGTTGACTTGCCGACTGCTAAGGGATATTTCACAGCTATTTCCACCGTTTTCTGAATCACTGTAACCAAAGTTTATACCCCTGTAGGAGAAATGGAATCAGCTGACTCAGAAGCAGCAGAAAATATCCTGATATAATAAGGAAGAAAATTGTGGAGCATAATTATCATCCAGATGAATGAATGATGGATGAAACCAGCCTCTTCTGGAAGAAGATGCCCTCTTGCACTTAACTGATGAAGGAGAAAGCACATGCTCCTGGTTTTAAGACACAGCGTGACAGAGTGACACTCCTAATGTGCGTTATAAAGTACGCCATGGTACAGTTACGAAGTACGCCATGGTACAGTTATAAAGTACGCCATGGTACAGTTATAAAGTACGCCATGGTACAGTTATAAAGTATGCCATGGTACAGTTATAAAGTACGCCATGGTACAGTTATAAAGTATGCCATGGTACAGTTATAAAGTACGCCATGGTACAGTCAGTCGCTCTGAACAAAAAAAAAAACCAAAAAAACTTCATCTTGAGCAATATTCCAATGTTCTTAAATAAATGTTTTACAAAGCCTCAAAATGGTTCCAGAAGGGTTTTTGATGGGTAAGGATTGGTGACGGACATTCTTCGGCCACGGGGGTGGTTGGGTGGTTCTTTGTATTCGCTTTTTCGGGTGTCTTGGGTCCCTAACCCCCGCGGATGGGGGTGGGGGTGGGGGGTACTGTAATCTTCTGTGGCTTTATTGATTTTAAAAATCAAGCACATTACCAGAACTTGTAAGTGTTAAATGTGTGTTCATCAATTTCATATAATATTATGTTGTGTGTTGTGTTGTATTATGTTATGTTTTTTCTTTTCTTTTTACAAGTTTATTTAAAGTTTTATTTTGATCACAACAGTGATTTTTAAAAGCGTTACTTTACATAGTTTGCAAAGGCCATTTAGGTAACCTTATAACAAAAAAAAGCCTCTACATAGAGACCTTCCTGTGTGGAGCGTGAACACATAATATAGATAGTTTTTTGATAGTAGTTACATTCCTGGAGGTGCATTAATAAGCAACCAGGCAGAGATAATATTTTTCAATGCTAAATCGATTTTCATAAGGTTACATTCCTAATATTTATATTTTTGCAGCCTCTCTTTTGTTTATACAATAGATGGTATTAAAAGGGAGATTAAATTTTTCCAGCCTGAATGTAATACAAACACAAAATTATGCTTCTATTTCCAGGGCAAGCTGTGCATTGTCATTTATTTATGAGTTATTTATGCTCTTCCCTCCTTTTCCGTATTTCATTCAACAGTAAATATGGAAATAGTGTTTGTCAGTTTGTGTGTGCACACATACGCATGCTTGCATACCGACAGACACGCTTTTGTGTTGATGTCTTCTAATGTTGGTCTTTTATATTGCATTGAATAAAAAACTTGTGCTGTTTTTCGGCATGGATCTGCTGGGTGAATAAGGGTCACATGTTTTATGCCAAGAAAACTTTTCCATCTTCCATCAATAAACACTCCCAGTCTTTCAGAATCAACAGTGGGTCACCTTTCTTTGCACATGTTCTCTCCTGCTGTGTCTCTCATACTTCTGAAGACAGTCAGACTGTTAATGCTGCACTTACAAGTAGATATAATCCTTTTTAGTAGAAAGAAACCAGCATCTTGGTTGTTGCCATAGTTACCATTCTTTAAGGTCAAAGAGAGCATGAGGACATAAGGTATTTTATTCTCCATGTCATATAGAATTACCACTTTTACAATTATTGGTTTAGTGGTTCTGATCATGTCTTTTTTTTCTTTTCTTACATCTCTATTTCAATACTAAATGGATATTAGTGCTGAAGCAGCATCTGATGAAGCCTTCTACATGTTCATCTCCTGAATGGATTCAAAGGAATGTTATCAGACTCTAGTAATGATAGTTCATCATAAATGAAAAAAATAGCAGTATCAAAGTTCTGTCTTACAGTAAAACTGAAATAAAACCGCTTGTGTGATATATGAGAGTTTTTAGCCAAATCTAGCATTGATTTTTAAAATGCGTCACTTTTTGCCTCACTTTCTTTTATGTGTTTTATTTGAGAGACCTGGCGATCTCATCTGCTGAGTTCCTGAACGTTTCCATTATTGACCCTCTAGGTTAGATGGAGTGGATGAGCTGTTTTATGTCCTGGGAAATTGGTTATCCCTAGTTCCTATTGTGTTTAAACACAGACTTTAACACATAGGACCCTATGGGCGAACTTGTAAAGTGGAGAAAACAATGCTCTAAACTATAGAAAGTTACATAAGAGTCTTAATTTATAGGAGGCTTTTACATAGCTGCAAACAAAGATTATTAGAGGTCTACTTTTTTCAGGAATAATTCAATTGTATTTTGTTGGAATTTGTACATTTTAAGGGTGACACTAGTTCACCCATGATCATTTCTGAATATTGATTAGATTAAAAATCAATCCCAATTTTTTCTATATATCTGTTATTAAGAATGCAATTTTTTTTTTGTCAAGCCATGTGATTAACTTTTCCCAAACCCAAACAAAGTAGCAAATGTTTTCCCCTTTTTCCTTTGATTCCATCTTGTTTCATTGCTGTCTTTCTAGCTGTAAGGTACGATTACCGCCATGAGGAAAATGCTACATATCCGCTGTGCTGGATCTTTTAAACCGCAATGCCATTCCTCAGTAATTTTAGAGGCCCCTGTAGGCCCATCTTAGTGGAGCCTCAGCTCTTAGTGTGAACCAATTCACTCTTAAGAAATATAAACAGTTAAAGGATACTGTATTAATGGATCATTATTGGCTTTGCAGACTCTGAAACTATGTCCCAGTAAACAAAACTAATTTCATAAATCAAGACTGTACCTAGCAGACTCATTGATGCATCTCTATAAAATGTGTTTATTAGCAGATTTCTTTTACATGTCCAGAGCATGTATTGGAGCTTCCTAATTAATAAATGGGGGAAAACAGGTTATCCTCTAATTTCTTTAATATGCAAAACAGTGTGGCCAGCTGTTTATATTTTTTAACATCTCCATTGCTGCTCACCAGATTTTCCCATACGGTTTCTGTCTTTTTTTTTTTCATTTGTGTTCATCATAGCTTTCATATCGCTCAATGATCAGGTCTGAAATTGAACTAAACTAATTTGAATTCTAATGTATTCTAAAGGATGAAAGAACTAAAGCGTTGCTTACAGACAATAGCCACATTTGCAAGTCCCATTCCAGTCATCTTTTGTTCTATTTTAAAAGCTCCTAAGGTTCTTTTAATTAGTATTGTACTATTTTTATAGCCACAAAAAAAAAATATATATATATATATATATTTTTTAAAAACGTTGTTTTCTAGGACTTAGAGTGACAGTAGTTCATCAAAAATTTGCCTCTAAGTTTGTGGGTGGAACTGTTGGTGGGGAGTAAGCGTTCCCTTATTTCCCATAATACCCTCGTATACCCTCTTTCCCACTAACTTACAGCCCCTCACAACCCCAACCTAACATTGGTGGAACAAGAATTGTTGGAGCTATGCATCAGTACAGTTTTGAGCCAAATTCCAGCTCAGACGAGGAAAACAGACCTGCATGGATCTATCTCACTGCAAGCGGATCCAACAGAATGGAGCAGAGCAGGGAGCTTGAGGCCCTCCCAGTGTATTTTCTAATAACAATCTTTTTTTCAAACTGTAATTTTCATCTGCCCCTTATTCACAATGATTTGAAATTAGAAATACTGAGAAATCTCCATTTTAAGCTTAAATTGTCTTTATATATTTCTCATCATGAAAAAAAGTGCATAAAAAAAAACCATGTTGAAAACACCAAAAACACCATTTTCATTGGAGTGGGTCTTTAATGGTGTCTGCTTAGATTTAGCGAAATTAACCCACACTAGGTTGATGTGCACACGTGATCCACATTATTAGGAGTGTACACTTAAAAAAAAAGAGGCATGAACTTAAGAAAAGTACAACTAATCATACAGGAACAAAAATATCACAAATCAAAATATCAATATCATAAAATCAAATATTTTTCTTTTTTTCAAAGAAGACAAATAGTGTAGTTTTAGAAAGCCTCAAAAAACATCACCATTTACTTAAACACATTTTCTTAGCACCATGCAGCTTTGCTTTTCTTCAGAAACTCTTAACTAGTACTTAAAAGAAAGCATAATTGTTTATTCATGTTTAATTTGCTACATTTTTTCTGCTTTATAAATATCAGTATAAAAACAAAGACCTTTGTTTTGGAGGTTATTGTGCAGGCCTTGCAACAGTCTGATTGCGATCTTTCTCTGCAGAGTGCTGTTTCAGCAGGGTACCATCCTGTTCCTCAACCTGGTCCTGTCTTTCCTCTCAAGGTGTCCTCTGGCTGTGCTGGCCTCTTTGAAGGCTCCTCTGCTATAATGGAATCACTCCATACACTTCCTGGACGGAGCACGGAGACGCAGTAATTCCGCACTGATAAAGATCCCCTCTAACTCTCATTTCATAAGTCTTCCATTAGATACAAAGCTGTGCAGATTAGATATGTCACTCCTCCCCTATCCCCTGGAACACAAAAGTCATCGCAAAATTGAGGGAAAAAAAAGCTTTAATTTAAATGCTATTCAAGTGTGGGTGAACAAAAAGGAAAGATTTACATAATAAGGGGAAGAATGCTTTCCCTTTTTTTTTTTCTAAAAGTCAGATTTTTCCTTTAAAAATCAGCAAACACACAGAAAAAAGGAAAGTCATAGGTCACCCACAATTAAAGTTCAGTTCTCGTCTTTTTTAAGAATTTTTTGTTCTTTTTCACCTTCTATTTTATAAAAAACTGTGTTTTTTTTAAGCACTTCCTTATTTCCCTTGTTTATTAATTTAGTCAAAAAAGTAATGTAAATAAAGTCCATAATCATATCTCTTCTGAGGGGTCTTAATTTCTAACACTTATAATACTTAATGCTACTTATTATAGCCGCAATCACAAAAAGTTTTAGACTTTTTCTGTCTGTTTTTATTTTTTATTTATTTATTTTTTTTATTGTTTGTGATTGAAATAATGTCACGTGCATGCATGTGTCCTCTTGCTGTGCCCATCCTCCTTCCTGTCTCTTTGTGTTCGCTAAAATCTACTTCCCTCCAGATTTTTCTTCTGCTTTTTTTTCCAGCCTTTTTGTCTTTTTAACCATCAGTTTGATCAAAGTTTTAGAATGCAGATCCCAAACCTGTGTGTCTGCTGACATTGTATACTGTAGTTAAAAAATACAGCAACTTGTCATACATGACATGTGTTTTGAAACGGCACGTGACTGCAACTAAATTGCAACAAGCACATTGGTTAAGTTTGGAGCTGTATTTATAGTTTGACCCAAAAAATAAAACATGGTAAAACAAATTCTCTTAAAGAAGATACTTGAGATATAAAAAAAAAATAATATTATTGTTCTTTATAGTGCACATGTATATGATTCATGTTTGGATGGTGGTGTAGTGGTTAGCTACAGTGAGAAGGGCCTAGTTTACATCCCGGCTGGGATCTTTCTGTGTGGAATTTGCATGTTCTCCTCGTGCATGCTCAAGGCTTCCTCCCACAGTCCAAAAACAGGCTTGAGCATTCTATATCCTTGGAACAGACTCGCAACCTGTCCAGGATGTACTCCGCCTTTACCTAGCAGTAGCCAGGACAGGGTCGAGCAGCCCAGTGATCCAAGAAAGAATAGTCCCTTTTTCTTCTTCAATAGGTGAAACAGTTCTATGTTGAACATACTTTGTAAAGATTGGGCATGTTTGAATCAAAGATTATCCCAGACCTACTTAGACTCATAGCGCTTCTCTGCCTTGATTAAGGCCCAAAGGGCTTTACAGTTACACTTCTCATTCACTCGTGCACACACTCTCCTGCCATACAACGGCAACAACCTGTAACCATCAGGAGCAATGTGGGGCTCAGTGCTTCATTTATTTATGTTTCCTTTTTTTTTTTTAAAGGAAATCCTGTTTCATAGTTTCACCATGATACTAAGTTCTGCCAAAAAATATTTAAATGTATTTAGCAATTATAGACGTTACTGAATCCAAAATCTAAAGTTGGGAAAATAAAGCAAAACTTTTGTCATTTATTTACACAGATATTTTCATAACCCAGATCTTGAAAAACAACATTATTTTATTGTACACAACCCAGATCATTAGGCTAGAAATATCCTGTAGGACTTTGCAGGCTAATTTTCTGTGGATAGGAATTTGCTTGTAAGAGTTGTGCTGCCTATAAAAAACAAAAAAACAAAAGGAGAATTTTGGTCTGCCTTTTGTTTGTTTGTGGTGTTTTCAGCTTGCACACAGATTAAACATTGTAAATGAATGTGGTAATTAACGTGCGGCGTGTGTGAGTGTAGGCGCTGGTTTATCTACTTGTTTGTCTCAGATGAAAGGAGTGTATTTTCTATTGAACAAAAAGTGGGATTGTACTTGGTGGATCATACCCACTTGTTTACAATGTACTCCCGTGAGGCCCCCCACTGTGTTTGTTGGTGTATTTGCAACTGGAGACTAAAGATAGCCCACCAGCTCCAGCAGTGCACCATCTATAGGCCGACTGCATTGTTTCTACATTCACAGAAATCACCTTGATTCTTCTGTTAGCGCTGAAAGTTTCATTAGCCTTTTATGAGTTTATGTCTAGAAATCTTTAGCAATCCTGTACGCAAACATGCACACACAAACGCACAGATGTACCTTGTTGTTAGAACATAAGTGATTATTTGAATCAAAGGGGAGTCTGCCACTTCTGAAGGCAGTGAAAGTGGTTTAAATGTCATATCCACCTGCCTATAAAAACAACACATGGTACTTCATGGTGACCCTGAGGTGCCAAAAGCAACAAAACATGAAACTAAACCATACCCCACCAAATCAGTGAAAATATATATTTAAAAAAAATTACACATAAATAAATTTATAACTAATATCCAAAAACTCTAGACCTGTCAACCAATGCAGTCTTGTATTAAGCTTCCTGTTTTACAATAATAAACAACATTTATAAGCACAAAACTCTGAATAAAGCCCCTTTGGACAGTTCTACAAAGTTGAATGTAAATTGAAACAGATGCAAATGCATTGTTAAACAAGCCTCCTTGGTTCCCCTAAAGATCTTCTCTGACAGAGCTTGTGACCTTTACGTTCAAAGCATATGCTAATGACAGATGTATTTTTAGACAAGTAGGGGTCTGCCCAAAGCTAAACTATGATGCTATATCTGCTTGTGCGGAATTAACAAAGTAAGGGGTTACCATGGAAAAGGTGACTGGTTAAAGTCATTGTTTCGTCATTACCGTCTCCACCCTACACTTTGGTATTGGAAGATCAGAAATTACTTGACAGCTGTCTCTCTTCCTAAACACTCCAATGCCTAGATATCCAACCTCTGCAAGGGACAGTATTCCCCCCGTATTCCAGGGGGTTAGAGACAGCTGCAAACACGGAGAACCCCCCTCCACCCCACCCACCCATGCGGCCAAAGAATCACCAATCCTTACTCATTACAAACCCTTCTGAAACAGTTCTGATGCTTTGTAAAGAACATTGGAATATTGCTCAATATTGCTCAACATTTTTTACATTTTTATTCAGAGCAATAAACTTTACCTTAGCATGATTTTTAATGCACATTAGGAGTGTCACTCTGTCACTGTGCGCCTTAAAGAGCTTGTGCTCCTGAAGAGATCTTTAGCCACATGACTTTGTTTACAAGCTTTAGCCTGGAACAGGATAATCGCTTGACGGCTGTACAGACCAGGTTAGGCGGACTGGGTCCAGACACCAGATTTTTCCTGTCTAAATGCACTCTAAAAATTACTGACGTGGGGCAATGTCTTTAGTGAAACAACATTTTGAATGTGAAATATCTTTTACATATTTTCACCTTTTTAAAAAAAATAAATTTTCTTTTGACTTTTAGTGTTTCATATTTAAATCACATATTTGTTGATTTTTTATTTTTAGATTTTTCATTTTTCCCCTAAATTACGCTGCTTCATTAGTTGATGGAATAATCTGCCAGAGCATATTGTTCTTTAGCATTCTTGTGTGTTTCCACTTGTTTCTTCATAACTTTCCTGTCTTTTACTTCTAAAAGGATCTAACACGCTTTATCTTTTCTCATATAGAGCTCGTGCACAGACCAAACGTTGCAAATGCATGTGCATGCACATTTGCCAGAGTCTAAATTGAAGAGACCAGCATGGAGTAGGCCAATTACATCACTGTCTCAATTAAAATAAAACAACAGGATTCTTTCAAGCTGTCCTGCAGGGGAGAGAAAATGAGATGGTTGAGAGAAAGAAATAGGAATAACAAAGTCCCAATCCAGTCTGATAGTCATGATGTTCAGTTTAATTAAAAAACTGGATTCGCTGCAATTAACTCCCAACTGGTCCCCTGTGGCGTAGAGAAAAAGAAAATGATTGGATCCCAGTTTCTGAATAGCTCAAAGCTCCAAAACATCTTGTAATAACCTTTTGTTTAAATACTGTTCTCTCATTTAGACCTCTGCTTTAGGTCACCACTTACAAAACTACTCAACACAATGAAAGAAACCCATCTACAAACACCAGAATAATTGTCAATGGAAATGTCTTCTTCAAGCTACATACTGACAGGCCTCTGCAACTTGCATTCAAGTGACCGCTTTCAATGAAAAGTCTATGTAAACACTTACAAACCCACGTTTCTGACTTCTGCATTCAAAAGTCCTGCGTTCACACGTTTTTGGGCTCTAGGTTCAAACGGGGCATTCATTGAACGCACCTGAAACTTCAACTAGTTGAATCTTTAATTGCTTGAATGCCAAACAGCTGAACTTTGACCAATCAGGGACTCAGATTTAGTAGTGTCGTGTGAGTAGTGCCAACTGTTTTTAAAATGATCATGGAGAAGAAATGAATAATTGCGGTTTGTGCCAGGCTGGAATTCTAGGACTTTCTATATCGGAATAAAGCTGTGAAAGAGCACAAAAGCATGCAGCAACATTTGCAAGATTTGCACTGCTTTGACTTTTTGCACCAAGCCACTTCCAACTGTGAGTACATGGACGAGTGTCAGGTAGTGACAGTCTTGTGTGAACAAGCCCATTCAAAAACACGTTCAACATGTTCTTGAATGCACCATGCATGCCCGGTGCTGAGTTGAACTTGAGTTGTGTTAATCAAAGCTGAAGAATCTTCACTGATCAACTGGAACCATTTCTTTTTTTTTTTTTTTTTTTTTTTTTACAAGTGACCTTGTTATAAGTCATGTCATGTCATTCAGAATGATATTTTCCATTGACTGTGATGCATGTGGAGCATACGTGTTTCAGCTATGGATTACTGTGATGACAGGGGCTGAGTGGCTAAAGCTTTATAACTAATGGCCTGTCGGACTAGCACTCAGCTCACACAAATCAACACTTATTTCATTCAACAACAAAAAAAGAATGAGAAAAACTCAAATTTTTGGGAATGTACAAAATTATTTACTGGTCCTTTTAAGATATGTGATGTTAAAAGTTAATCTGAACCATCCTGCATAAATTGTCAGAGCAGAAAACTTAGAAAAATCTTGCAATCCTGTAGATAATTTAAGTGAAAGCATCAAAATACTTTAGATATCGAACTGAAAAACTTTGCATAACTGTTCTTTTTGAGCAGTAAGCATTAAACCCAACTGGAGCCTATAGGCAGGGGGAAAATTGAGGAAAACAAACAATCAAGCAAACATTAAAACAAAGGTCCATTCAAATACACATATGAGAAAATTGGAAATAAATCAAACTGTTTCTGTCTCATTTTTTTTTCTTACCCTTTTTTTGTCTTGGTGGCTAAGATAAATTTTCACTTAATAAAGCGTAACTGGAATTGAGTGTATCATGCATCAGGCTAATAGCTGAAAGCTGTGGTTCAATACAGCAGAGTTGGGAGAGGATTTGCTAATGGAAGAAGTGATGTGATTGCAGCCTGAATGCCATTCATCAGATCTCTCGCTGCTCTTTAGGGTCTACAAAGCCCTGCCATCCCACACAGCTGGCCTTCTTTTTAATCCAAACTATTTTACCAGTTGAAATATAAAAATAACTTCCTCAAGAAATTATGACCCTGATGGACAATCCATGTGGAAATGGTTAACATCACAGAAGTGTTGCAGATATGTCTGATGACAGCGTATGTGTCATTTTTTTCCATATATGTAGTGTTTTGCCAGAGCAATAGCTGTAAGTTGCATCAGAGGAACCCATACCAGATGTTTCAGTACTTTCTTTTTTTAAAAAGAAGCATTCACTGTGGTTTCTTTTCTCTGTGTCACTGAATGAAGTTCTGTTAATCAAACAGGTCTAATAAGCGGTTTCTCCTTTTTTATTAAAAGTGAAGCAGTACTTGCTACGCTATTTGCTATGATAAGTGGAAAAACATAGCAGGAGTGAGACTCTAATAGTCTATCTGTCTTTCTAGGTCAGAAAAATTGTATGTTTTCACCACAAAAGCAGAATATTAGCCTATTTTTGTATATCAATGACAAGTTTTCACAAATCTGTCAGGATTGGGAAGTTAGTATTTTTTCAAGATTTTCAGCTGATTTTTACATTAACACAGATTCTGTCACCAATTCATGTCTATTGACTACTTATTCTGATTTAATTAATTTCTTTGATTTATTTTTACTAATAAAAACAATAAACTCTCTAAAACATGTAATAGACGTAATCTTCCCTTTATTGTGACCCGCTGCCGGAATGCCAGTCTGTTCAGACTGATGCACAATAGGGGTGTCACAGCAGGATGATCCAGGGTGGGTGTGCAGGGCGCACCGTCTCCGGACACACAAAGGGGTTTGAGCCTGCCCCAGATCCCACAAAGTCACAGGTGTTGACATGATGTCACATGCGCCCATATTGGAATAAAGGTTGTGTCAAGTCAGCAGTTTGTTGGGTTTGATGCTTGATTTGTTCTGCTCCCATGACAGGTTCAAACAGAGTGCGACTGCTAATCTGAGGCTAACTCAGACTTCTGTTTGGGTACAGTTATGCTACAAAGGAGAGATGCAAATGTAGTAAACAGGAAAATACAAACAGAAACATCCATTTTAAAATAAAATCTATGTAATGTATTCAATTTTAAGTTAATCGGCATTTTTTTTATCTGTTCTGATAACTTTATATTCACTTTTCTTTGGATGCAAGATTTTACTTTATTGATCAATCTTTGATCCGAAAGTAAAGTTACAATATATTTTGTTGTGAATGATTAAAAAGAACGCTTAAAAAACATTTGTACATGACTGTCATTCCCTTGTTTATAAAAACAATAAATTAAAACAAAACCCTAATTAGAATTGGCTTGTAAGTCTAAATAGAGACATCATATGTTTTCTTTTTATGTTTAAAGTCTAACATAAATAAGCGATTGACACCAGGGGACACTGTCTCCCAGGCTTGGGGCCCTCCTCAGAGCCATCACTGAGGAACTCTGTCACCTCTCTCCTTCTGGTTGGATAAAATTATATATATATATATATATATATATATATATATATATATATATATATATATATATATATATATATATATATATATATATATATGTCATAGATGACAAACTATTTAGAACTACAAAGTGTCAACTATTTTCTTGTTTCTTACATTTCAGTTAAAAAAAAATCCTGCAATCCTTCTCTGAGTAAGAATTACTGACCAGTGTTGTAAGTACTGTACCAGACTTTTTACAGAGATTTCTTGCTACACCACTGATATTGTTCTGTCAAGTTCTTGTCCACCTTCAGCACCTGCTACTTGTTCTTTAAAAAAGGAGACACCTCAGACAATACAGTACGCTTCAGAGGTGGAGGTTTGCCCGGTAAAGAAGACGAATGAAGGTCAGTTCCAGCAAGACAGAGTAACTGTGGGTAAATGAGAGAGACTCTGGTGGAATGTTGGGTCAGCAGTCTGGAGCAGTGAAGGTAGTGGTGAAGAGGTGAGTGGAAGCAGGTTGAAATGGATGGAGGAAGGTCTCAGATGTGCGACTTAAGGGTCAGCAAACATGAAAAACTGTAGTGAGAGCAGCCATGTTGTTGGTTTAGAGACTTTGATAAAGAGACAGGAGGCAGAGCAGGAGGTAGCAGAGCTGAAGATGTTGAGGTTTGGGAGTAATGAGAAAGGAGAGAATCAAGAATTAAGAAATTAGGATAAGATTAGATGGATGGATGGATGGATTATTCCCCTTCAGGACACCTTAAGGAAGCAGCTGAAAGACAAAGAAATTGTTAGAGTTTGTCCGTTAAAAGGTTCCTCTGCTTGTACGACCAGTCCTTACAGATGAAGGGGAGGACAGAAAACAACAGGTCACAGTGGGCCACTTGAGAACATTATATGGGAAATTATTTTGACAGACATGAATAACTTCTCCAAAATTTAAACGTTACCATCAAAATATATATACAAAAAGTTTTTATTTTTGTACAAATGTCTTGACAACACCAACAATTATTTGATTATCTGTGTTGTGAAAAGCTTTCTGAGAGTCTGCTTAACAAAAATATTAACCTCGAGTTAGACTTTATTAATTGTAACACATTTTGTTCTATGTTTGTATTTTTGGTTTATATCTGTGTGTAATGTTGTGATTTCTGCTGTATGTTATAGCTTACTGCTTTAAAAAAAATGCTGTTGTTACTTTATTAAGAGTAGGACCTCTTGTGCATTCAATGCACTGTCTTGTTATGCTTACAGGTCTTTAACTTTTAATGCCTTATTTGAACTTTTTTGCTTAAATATATTTCATGTAAAAGTAGTAGAGAAAATGTTGAGCTAATCTTTTATTACACCCAATTACACCAAAAGTATTTATAAATGAGGAAAATTAAATTAAAGTAACAGTTGCATTATTTATTTTAAGAGGTCAGAAATTGATTATTTCCAACACTTTGAATTTTTCCCCCTCTAAATCAGGGGCAGAGTTAAAGCCCCCCCCAGCATCAAGCTTTGCCTCCACTCTTCCCACAATTTTTACGTCAATATTGGTATCATTATTGACAAAAGGTTTAAAAAGTCATCAATCCAGTCTTCTTTAAGCATATAATCAGAATCAGCTTTATTGGCCAAGTACAGTGCATATATGATGAATTTAGCTGTAATGCTTTAATGTGGACAACAACAACAAAAATGAAGATAAAGATGAATACAACAGTTATTCCGATGTAACAGTGCTCATGTTTATGTTTCATACTCTATGACTGGTCAAGAGCTTATCAGAGTGACTGCTCGGGGGAAGAAGCTGACTTTATGGCGAGTGGTTTTCAAACCTCTAGTTCTGGAATGCAGCCGCGACGGGGAGAGACTGAAAGGATTATGTCCCGAATGTGAGGGTCTGTCGGGATTCTACCAGTCCACTTCCTGACCCTGGACCGGTACAGGTTCGGAATGGAGGGAAGGTTGAAACCAGTAATCCTCTCTGCAAATCTGATGATTCTCTGCAGTCTGTTCCTGTCCCTTAAAGATGAAAGATGTGGTCAGGACAGACTGGATTATTGTAGTGTAGAAGATGGTCAACAGCTCGCAGGTTGAACTTCTTAAGTTGTCGCAGGAAGTACAACCTCAGCAGGGCCTTTTTCCGAAGTAAGTCGATGTGGTAGGTTCACTTAAGGTCCCGCGAGATGGGAGATTAGGAACCTGTGTGAGTCTGTTGAGAGGACTTTGCTGTTAAGAATAATGAGTGGTGGGAGTCATCTCCACAGTTTTAACTGGGTTCAACTCCAGGTAGTTCTGGCTGCACTAGCTAAAAGAACTGATATTTTAATAAAAGTAGGAATAATAAAACAATTAGAAATCTGTACTTTTGATTCTTTCGTAACAGCCTCCCAGTCTGCTGTTCTCATTTGCCACCCTTCCAAAGTCCTCTGCACCCCTTCTGCCCCTCCATAAAAAATGTTCTATCTCCGCCACTGGTCTAAAATATAAAACATAAAAACTCTCAGTAAACTCTTTTTATTTCTTTTCTTTTTGTTATTGATCAAGAAGGTTCCTAAATTGTATTGTCTTTTGGTATCAAGTTTTAGTGATCTAATAAAAAAATAGGAAAGCAAAACAAAAAAGGTTTTCTTTCTACGAAAGCATCACAAAACATCCCTTTGGGCTCTCTATGGAGCTAGAATTTGTCCCTGGGGACGGATCCAAATTCATACAAGTGAATCACATTTCACGGTTTGTTGTAAAAGCAGAGTACTGTGATTTAAACTACGCCCAGCAATTGAATATCAAACGAAAGTAATGCTGCCAGATGCATCAGACCTGCTTCCGTTGAGGAAGTGGCAGGAGAATTGTAGCTACTAGCATCAGTCTTCCAGTAGCAGTGTGGATTTCACTGACTGAGCCAAGCTTGGATTCTAAATGGATCTGTGACTCCCTCTCGTTGCCAGGATTCTCCTGCGTTGGCAAGCTTGTGGCAGGGTTATTAGATAAAGAGACAGACTCCCTGGCCCCTCTTAACACCCCTCTCAGCAGGAGAAAATGAAATGATTTTACTCTCCCCCTGTTTACCCATAAGTGGAGATAGAACAAGACAAACCAAATGACTGCACACAGAGAGAAGTGCAGCAGCAAACCTGCCTCAATCTCGTTCGATTGGTGAGTCAGGCTAATTGAGGTTTCATTTTATTCCATCACGCAAATGATTCACGCAGTCATGTCATCGTTTAGTATGCACGCTTTATAGCCCTTTGTAGTTGCTGGGTGTCATCAAAAGAATGGTCTGTGATCTTTGTCATTGTAAAGTGCAGTTTGAAATATCCTGATCATACTTTCCGCCTGACTTACTGAAAACCACCAATAATGAAAGTGTGTTAACCTACTTAACCGGGGGTTGCATTTTTATTCATGTGCACGGCTTCTCGACACGTTATTCAATTTCAAACAATCTTTATGTTTCCAGTTCAGTCCACGGTGAATTGCACTAGAATGAAATGAAATGAAATTAAATGAGGGCGATTTTCAATCACTTTTTCAGTTGTGGTATTCCAGACTAATGTAATTACCTGGGATGCTGCTGTAGACCTCCGTCTAACACAAAGCTTTAACAAACAGGCTTTCTTCTGACCTAGCTAGCCCTGGGACTAATTATCATCTTATGGAAATGTGGCTATTTCTGCAACTTCCATATTCCTAATTATTTCTGTTATTCCAATATCAGCCCGGCTTTGATGTCCCAAATCCTGTATTTAAATAGTATAAGACTCCTATTCTTTGTGCCCTCTGAGGATTCTTCATGTAAAATACATGGACTAAGAGTGGGTATTACCGGGGCCTCCAGGGGCTGGACATACCCGGTCTACAGTTTCCTTGTATTACCCTTTTTTTTTTCTTTCCTTGTTTGCTTCTCCATATGAAGGATGCCCCTTGGGAGAAAGCTGATGAAGGTAACACATGTGAGGTATTGGAGGATTGGCCTTGTGAAAATGCATATTTGTCTTATACCTATGGTCCTTTAACCTAGTAAAGAAGTTCACTGGAAAAGTCAGTGCATTAGCTTCATACATGTGACTTTTTTTAGGAGGTTTTCCTAAAGAATTTAATGCTTTACCTTTTGAAGGAAAACTCTCAAATTTGTCCACAAGACATAAATGGCATGAATTCTTTATGGCTCAAAAAGAGGGCACCTTTTAGTCTCACACAGTCAGTCTCCTTTTTGAGGCTTGAATTGCGCTCTGGTTAGATTAATTTCAGCAACCAAGTAAATACTGTGTGTAGTTATTACAAAAAATAACTTGATATAATCCCCACTCTTGCACACGGGTTCCTTTCTGAAAGATGACCATAAGTAAAATCATCATCATGTATTTTCCCATAGATGACCTTTGGTTACCTGCCCTTCCAGCCATATTTTTAATAATGAGAGCTGTCAGGACAGGGATGCTCGGTATAGTTGCATATTAAAGAGGCAGGAGGGGGAGGGTCCCCGGGTTATTACAATTCAATATAAATTGGTAAAAAATAATCTCCACATCTACCCGTTTTTTTTTTCAATCCAAGTTCTTTATTTTTGTTTTCCTCAGCTTTGATTCTGTTCATGAATGGGATTTTTTTCAGTGGGGATTTAGGAAATTGTACCTTTTTTTTGTAAATCATTAATTTTTTTCACCCTTTTGTAAAAACAGTTACAAACAAAAATATGTCTTGATGTAGCTGTTTTTCTATGAACATGACTACAGAAAGCAGCTGGTAAAATAAAGAAAAAACATCTCTTTACTACAGTGCTCATTAAAATGTATCATGTCCAGCCACATTTACATTCATTACACTAAGCTGTTGCTGTCTCGTTGCTGTTTTATGATACATGTTAAAGTATTTGGATACGGTATGATAAAGAGATGAACAAAAGTAAAATTGATAAATTAGATTATAGTGTACATCAGCAGTATTGTCACAGCTGGATAAAATGGAAGAGTTGCGTGTAAAAACATTGATTTTTTTTTTTTTTTCCTGATTTGTGGAGCACAGCTTTCAATAAATTTGCAGTTTATCTCCATTCCTGTTTTGTGAGCAGATCATCATTTAGAACAAAACTTTAAAACACCTGGCTATTGACCTTTGTCCTATTCTGTATACAGTACTTCTTTTCATAGCAGAGATTTTTTCACTCATTTTGCAGTAGCTCAAGACAATGGAACTACTTTGCTATTGCATTGTGACCCTTTACTGGTTAAAACAAACTTTTTACATTTTAAAAGCCAATTTTATACTTCTTCAAAGCTGATGCAGACCAGGACAAGATAAGGGTTTTCCCGACTATTGCGGTTTGGTCCTCAGATTCAGTTATGATTTATAACAATAAAAGTAGCACTTTTAATGTGCAAATGGCTTCCAGATGCCGCGGCTCTCTGCCTTAAGCATAAAGGAGCTGCAAGGATGTCTACTTACTCAAAAAAAAGAAACATAAACAACCATCCTGTCTTTTTTAGTGTATCTCTGACAAATGTTTGTCCTCAAGCCCGTACTTGGAACCCAGAATAAAGCTCACCTTTTGTTTCTGTGTCACAAAAATCCCCTGCTCTCAAGTTGAAAGTTGTAAGAGAAAATGTAAATGCTTGAAGAAACTCGTAAATAAAAATGTTGTAATATTTATTAATTTATCTTTCTTCTGGTGGCAAGAATTAAAAGATTTGGTCCTTAGAAGATTTGAAACCCCCTAATGTAGACTGAAGTTTTAAAAACATGCACCCATTCGGATCAACCCCATATGGACGCTGCACTATTTTGGGGTGTCTGGGCTGTAAAGGGTCATAGACAAGAGTGGCTGCATGTTAGGGGAGAACAGTTGTCTTGTAGTAAGGCTTGTATGGTCACCTTAAGGGATGTTGTTGAAACTGAGCGTACAATTGTTGTGCGTATGGTAAGTGTATATTGAAGTATTTGTAACGCTAATGTAGGTTGCATGCACTCATGACATACAGGTGAAGCTGTCCTGTAGGGTTCCTATGCCACATTCAAGTTGTTATAGAAGTGACTGACTGGGCATGAAAGCTACATGCAGGGGGTGTACACATCACACATAAGTGTCCATAGGACACCCACACAAACTGTGCTCTGACTGTCTAATTTCTTAACTTTTAACAGTCAAGCCGAATGAAATGATCAACTCATCAGCACTCACGAACCCCTTACGGAGTCTGCAGGATTTGGTGGGTGGACGGAAATATAAATCTGTAGGACACACCTGCATCTCACCTACTTCCCCATTATTTCACTGATGCTTGTTGTATAAGTGTTTGCTAGGTCCTGTTACCCGCAGCATGGAGAAAAATATGTCCATGAAGGTTTTTGGTATACAGGCTCACCCAGCAGTCTATGACCTTACTCTTTTGTGCAGGTCATCCACGTGCCGGTACAAGTTTGCCATTTTCCACCTGCACACAGTCCATATCTATCTAACCATATCTAGCCATAATAGCAGTTGTGACTGAAGATTTATTTTATAGATAAGAACAGCACCTTTGGCCAAGGAACAAATCAAACAATTCCTTTAAATTGTAATGAATGGTGAAGCTCATGTATTTTTGGTGCATGCCATGCAAGTTTATTCAAATGTCTTGTTGCACTGATAGTGAAAACTCCTAATAAAAAATAGACTCCATGATGTTTTAGATTTGTCGGTTATCATCCATTATTTTAACCCCCCTCTGTCCATGTGTTCTAGTGTATTTCAGGATGTGGTTGTTTTTATGGCTCCCACTGAATCCAGTTTCCTGGTGACGTGTTTGATGTTCAGGGCTGTTGGGGAGAACATTCTTTCAGTGTGGCAGGCCACCGCGTCTAGCTTATGCATGTTTAATGTTGTTGAACATGAACGCACAGTCAGCCAGTCATAAACATGGCAGCTGGGACACATAAAAGGTTATAAACCTGTCAATGAAATTAGAGTGGCATGTCCACCAGTGCCAGTTTACCTACACAACACCTGTTTATTGAGGAGAACATTCCCAAGCTTTTTCACTGCTCCAGCTACATACACCATCCTACAGAATATATGCAACCCAGGTTTCGTTAACAAGACATCATTTGGTGCTTAAAGAGTTCCAAAAAATGTGGCTGGAGTTTTTTGTTCTGTATTAATATCTTCTAAAAAATGAGTACTTGTGCTACAAAGTCTGTGGCATCTTTAAATATGTGTGGGAGGACTCAGCAAAGTGCCCTCCAGAGTGATGTTCAGTTTTTAGGTTAACTGTGTGTTTTATCAGCTGCCATGGGGGGAAAAGACGAATATTCACTTGCTGATAAAGACAAAGGCTTTCCTCTGTTCTTTATCCACCACTACAATGTCTGGTTGGTTCACCATTACCATCCTATCAGTCTGGATCTGGAAGTCCCACAGGATCTTTGCCCTTTCACTCTCTACCACCTTCGGGGGTGTTTCCCATTTTGACCTTGGGGTTTCCAGTCCATATTCTGCACACATGTTCCTGTATATTATTCCAGCAACTTGATTGTGGCGCTCCATGTATGCTTTACCTGCCCGCATCATACACCCTGCAGTTATGTGCTGGATTGTTTCCGGTGCCTCTTTACGCAGCCTACCCCCTGGGTCTTGTCTGGTGTGGTAGATCTGAGCCTCTATCATCTAAGTGATGTACAGCCATAAATATATATATATATATATATATATATATATATATATATATATATATATATATATATATATATATATATATATATATATATATGTATAGTATTTTAATGTACGCACATGAACTTCAAGCCTAAACCTATCTTTGTTAAAATATACTCTTTTTGTTTCTTTAATTTTAACTTGATGTGAATTTCTCCTGTACCTCTACTCTTACTGTACTGTACATCTACTGCACCGTTCTTCTTCTAATGTAAGTGTTCATACCATAAAACAATAGTCTCTGAATACTTCAGGACCTGTTTGCAAACACATCCTAAATTATGATGCAGCAACAATTGCTTCTCCAAGATCATTTTTGATGTACAGTATTCCCAGCAAGTCACTGAGTAATCTGAGACCAGATAGCTAAAGGGACTGTAAAGAGAAATGCTCACACTTAAAAATGATTAGTTAAGTTGGTAAAAAAAGAAGCTTATTTCCAACCTGCCTGAGTATTCTGGCGTAGTAAATTGGTATAGGTTATTGATAAACATTTATTTAGTTTGCAATGTTATGTTTTGTAATGGTTTTTACAAATTTAAAGACATGTTTGTTTCTGTCCTGATAAAAGTTGTAGTGTTTAAAAGTGAAAATTAGCTGGGGTTTTTTGCGTTGTAGTTTAATGAGTTTTACCCTGTGCAACTTGAAAACCCAGAAACGAGTACCGTATTCACAGTAAATGATCTCACCCTGCTACTTTAGTGATTTTTTTTTTATAACTACATAGTAAAAATGTCAGGTATGTTAAAACGGGCTAAATTCAACACGATCTTAAGCCTTTGTATCCATATTTTACATATATATGTATATGTCTGCGTTTGTGTTTTTAACACAGATTGAAAAATTCTGACATTTACTTATATGAAGGGGTGTCTCAAAAACATTCAGTATATGTGAGTCATATGTTCTGGGCTACTTACAAAAGCTGTCAGAAGTAACTAACAGGAAATGTGTGGTTGGTTTCTGTCCTTGAACTTTCTGTCAAAAGAAATAGATGGTTAATGTCGCCTTTCTCTGTACTGTGAACACAGACGTTTCTTCTTCTTTTTTCTGCTTTAAAGGAGTTCAATTAAGCACAAAAGCGTTTTTTTTAAAGGAAAAATGTGATGTTGATATGTGTGGGTGGTCATGTGTAAGTGTAACATGATTGAGCAGCAGTTTCATTTATCGCATGGGCCAACCTGTTTCCTTGCTCATGGCCATAGAGCTACCAATTGTATGTGGTTTGTGGTCAACAAACAGCCTTTTGACTTAAAAGAGAGCCTGATGTAGCCACTGTGTCAATTCTCAGAGCAAGGGTGGAAACGTCAGGCAGCCAGGTCTGATTGAGTTACTATAGGCCTCAGCTCTATTACCGACCCCTTTTTGTGATGTTGAATTATTTATAGGTGTCCACAGCATGCCAAGGACAAAGAGCCAAGAGCCTTAGATCACTGAAATATATTTAAAAAAAATGGCCTCCAAAACCCTACATAATAAGTGGCACATTTTTGTTTTAAATAAGATGCAATGGTACTTGAAATTTTCTAGCAGGCAGCTGAAAATCACACATGAAAAAAATTAGACAATTGTGAAAAATCAAACATTTTCACAATGTTCTATGACCCGTTATAGCTCTCCTGTTGTTTATATACAACTTTGATGTGTATAAAATATCAATAGGGGCATATTGGTTAAAAACCAAAAAAAATTAAATATTTGATTCAGAAAATCATACAGAATCTGAAAAGATTCAACTGTTGAAATGCCCAAAAATAAAAGACCATCACAGTTCTCGCCAAGACCAAACTGAACAATAAAGAACTTTGGAACTAATTACTAACCTTTAAATTGTCTGTTAATTAGTCCCTTTTTATGGGAATACTGAATTGATACATGCCAAAGAAAAAGCTGTAGTGAAAAGCAAACCAATATATCATCTTGGGTAAACATAAAGCCAAGAAATTGGTCGCAAAATTGTTGTTTCGATGGTATAAAACATATGTTTGAAAAAAAAAAAAAAAGCATTTAGTTTAGAGTTTAAATATGAATCAGTTGAAAATTAAAAGTAGTAGCAAAATGGTTTGGAGTTTTTTTCAGTGATACACAAAAATATAAATATTTTATGTGAAAACTTAAATGTATCATTGTTACAATTAGAAGTAGAAAACTGTTTTTTTTTATTTTGTGTTTATCTTTTTTTGTAAACAAATGTCTGTAATTCTGTTTTTTTTATTACAATTCTCTGTTATAAATCATATATGGTTTTATACATATTTAACAAATATTATGTACATTATTTTGCTAGTAAATAATTTTCAACATCTAAGTATCAAATAATTTGATGGATCCAATCTAAAACACAAAAAAATTGTGTTTAAGAGCCTGTTTTTTTTAAGTGAGCCAAGGCACAAACCTGAACTTTTAAAGGAGCTGAAATATTTGTGGAATGAAATGAACTAAATGAGTTAAAAACTGTTCAGCATAAAGTTCCAACTTTTAGCCACAGTATTATTCTATTACTATTTTTTTATTATTTATTTCAGTTTTCTCCAAAGCATATTGTAAAAACTTAGTCAGAGTTAGCACATTTGAGGTTAAGGGCTTCAAAATGTTTTAGCCACAAGAAAAAGCCAACGGGTAAATGGGTTATGTTTTTCTTTTTATTTGATTTGTTTTTATTTATTGATTTATTTCAAGCCTTGTAGTCAAAGCAATAAAGGATTTACATATATTTATCAAACTCAATACAGAAATGTTGAAATGCAGTTTAAAAAGACAGAAAATAAAATAAAACAAAAAAGTCACTTAAATCATATTTTGCTTAATTAAATACAGTGATCATTAACTAAAGTCAAGTAGAGCTTGATTTATTGCTTGAAAAGGAGTGGGAAGAAGCGAATTTATATCATCCCACCCCTACTGAGTTAACTCATTTTATAGTTTTACAATTTTTGTAATCCGGTTTTGATCGATAGATTCTTTTCAAGTAACAAAATGATTGATTATCTTCTGAAAACATTCATTCGTGATTTCAGTAAACAGCATCAGTAACCAATATGTAATAATCATTGATTATTATTAGAACACATTATCACAATAAACAAGTAATTATTGCTACACATTGCAGACCAAGTAAACAAAATCGATAGCTCATTGATTGTAATATAAAATTTTCAGTAATCATTACATTACAATGTAATACTCATTGATTGTAGTTAAAAGAGCTTTTATTATTTCAACACTGTCAAGTTTACACATTTTTGGAAATAATTTGGAATTATTCAAACACCTATTGATCCTTAACTCCTCTCATCTTCATATTGTGAAATCAGAGATTCTTTATACATTTTCTTGAATATTTGGATATTTGAACATTTTTTTTAGCTCATTACCAGTTCCAAGTTTAGTGCCACACACCAACACACAGAAACTTTTCTTTGTGGTTCTTATCAGTTTGATCTTGAAGTTCCTACATCCCCTCAGTTTGTAGCCTCCTTCGTTTTCAAAGAGCTGTTTTTGGATGTTGATGGTAACGATTTCCCACTGACTCTGTATAAAAGTTGCGCAGTGTAAAAATCTCAATCTCTTTCTCAATTGTTATTTTATTCTGGAGGAATTTGAAGGCATTTGAAGCAGTACAGTTCATCTTTGTGTTTGAATACAGTTGAGAATTGGTGGAAGTGACACTTAAAACCTCATGTAAACGGGAAGCCAGCTACTCTGCATAAAGCCACAGACTTTAAAGAGCAAAGATGAACAGATGAAAATATAGGAGAAATATAGGGTGATTTTTGGCCTTGTTCCTAAATCAAGTCTCCTAAGGTGCAAATAGGTTAACAGCCAAAACAAAGCACACGGCAGATGTCTTAATAGGTCAGATTTAGAAGAGTTTAGACAGCTTTCCTTATCAGAAAAGGAGCAGATGACTGACAGCACTGAGAGACTCACTGTGCTCCTTTTGAGATGTAATGTGACATCTACCTCTTGCTGCTGTGAGCTCTGCCAACAATTTGGAAAAAAAAAAAAAAATCCGGCAACCAATTTGTTCTGTTTGGCTATTCGTCTACTCTGTGACAATGGATTTCCAGTTACTTAAGTGCATGTAAAGGCAGACATATGAGACAAACCAACATCACAGAACCTGAAGCTGTTCAGTACAAATGAGCTACAATTTCCGCAACCAAATTTTAGAAATCGACCAAAATGCAATTCAATAGAAGTTTTGCAATGGGAATTTGGTCACACCAGACACTGGTAAAAAGGCCTCACATGTTGAGATTAAGCTACAGACACACCGAGTATGTGAAATGGTAAATGGTAAATGGCGTATACTTATATAGCGCTTTCTACCCTCTTACGAAGGCCCAAAGCGCTTTACAGTCACAGTCCCATTCACCCATGCACACACACATTCACACACTGGTGGTGGCTCCGCTGCCGAACACTGGCGCCAACCTCCCACCAGAGGCAAGGTGGGGTTCAGTGTCTTGCCCAAGGACACTTCGACACATGGGCGTGCAAGGCGGGAATCGAACCTGAAATCTTACGATCATGAGTCGACTGCCCTACCACTGCACCACGGCCGCCCCTATGTGACACACATTTAGCCCATGGTGTTTACACTGTACAAGCAGGGAGAGTCTTCTTCTTCATTTCCTTTTTCTACTGTATGTTAAAGTGTGGATGCCATGCTTTGAACAACTTTGTCAAATAAAAAAGCCCTTTAAACGCTGATTCTATTGATACCAATAGTTCGCGTCGAAAAAAATCCGAAGCATATGAATAATAGACATCTTTCGAAGGAATCAGAGATTTGAATTTGCCGCTAAGAGCGCAGACTGGAAGTGACCCTGATATGACCTGTGACGTCACGAAAGGCATTGACTTCCGTAGTTCCGCTTTGGACAGCAGGTAAACAAAGCAGGTAGTCTTCGTTTCTCTCGTTAATCATCGTTAATTCTCGTTAATTCTCTGTTAATCATCAACATGCCAAGTCGTTGTGTGGCAGCTGGATGTAGCAATACATAAAGTGAAAGTGTATCTGTGTATAAATTCCCAAAACAAGAAACGCTGCTGAAACAATGGACAAAACAAGTTCAGCGCACGTCCGAAAAACAGAAACGCCCAGTACCAGCACTGGCAGGAGCCAGTACAAAAAGAGAAAATCTGTGACCGAAAAGCTGGCACAAAAGAGAGTGAGTTTAACGTTTATTACATAATGTATTTATTACAAAAGAGAGTGAGTTTAACGTTCAGTGATGAAAGTCTTCCGGGAATTCCCGGAAATCCGGGTTTTTGAGCAAACCGAACGTACTTTCCTGGAAATAAAGAACTGATCTCTATGGACAAATCGCTTTCCGGATGAAAAAATTGTCTTAAATCGGCGAATTTTAGCTTTATTTTCTATATTTCTCTGCGGATCGCTTCCTCTATGGTCGCGGCTATCTCTCGTCTACCCGGCCTAATTGACCAATGACGGGACGTTTTAGTTGCTTTCGGATGCGTCGACGGCTCTGATTGGCTCTGTCTGTACCACGTGGTCAGTGTGACGGATCCCCTAGAGACCAAAACTGGGGACACACGCTAAACTTTCACAAACAAATCTGAAGAGTTTGCGATCAATAATGCGGGCATCGTCATTATTGAGCGTGGTCACGACCTCAGTTGTGAGAAGACGATAAAAAAAAACAAATTTAAGTGGTCTTGGCTGGAAGACGGTAGCATCACTCTGTGCTTCGCTATCGGTGCTAGCCATGTTGTCTGCCTTTCGTTACGTCACAAACAGGGCGGCGCGAATTCGGCGGAATGCGTGAAGCCGGCGGCCGTCCTCGTTGTTTATATCGCGTTTTTCGTTATTTATTCTTTTTTGAAAAATATTAAAAACAATCGCAACATGAAATAGAGACTATTTACTATATATTGGCTGATTAAAATAGGCCATGTCACCCACACTTTAACAACCTATATTTGGATGAGACTTGGTTAGAAATGTTGATTGATGAAAGTTCGACTGGTTTAACTTTTAACGTGTGTTCAATGGCAGCGTGTTTTGTGCATAGAGTCTGTAAATGATCTTAGAAACTTGTTTAGCTACATGTGAATGCAAGAGTTTTGAATGCAGAAGTCTGAAAATGCTCACTTGAACACATATTGCTGAGGGTGGTGTGAAGCTAGCTTATGAAATATGTTGACTGAATATGCAGGCCAAAAAATCTGACCAGTTTTTCTGCTCTTAAGTGTAGTAATGTCATATAAAGGACTGCATGCATTTTCAAAGGGTTCACCTTTTAGGACCAATAGAAATACCTATAAAAAAAATAATATTGCAATAAATAACAGCTAGAACTACGTCATTGTGTTACCCGGTCTATAATGGACCACAATGAAAGCCTGACCTAATAAAATAAGTATGTTTCTTTTATCCTAAAAACACCCATAAATTCTGAAGTAGCTAATTACCCGACACACATCTTTTAGGTTACTTTCTCAAACAATGATTGCCATGATGATTATATTTCTACAAATCATAAGTATTGTGAAAAAAATCTGTCCACCTTGTCATAAGACGAAGGGATTAGGCTGATTTATTACAGTGTGTCCCTTTCCATGCATTTCAACACACGGCTCAATTGCTTGCAGGTTAAACGGTAGTGGAACAGCCAGGCACTTCATTTCCTTAACAGATCCAGATGTTTAGTGTGTGACAGAGCAGGAGTTTGGTTTCACAGACACATGCTAAGGATTACTTGTCTGGACTGCCTGATGAATTGTGTGTACAGTACAATATTCCAGTGCAAATCCCAGTGATTTGTTTGAAGGCTTAATTTGTAGCCTTTTTTTTTCAGAAAAAATTTCCTCGTTTTAATAACAACATTGGGAAAAAACGGCTGTTCGTGCATTGTAGGTGCTGAGAAAAGATCATTATCTCTGCCAGATGGGCGAGACTATGGCTATTCTTCATGTATTAATTCAAGTTGCTTGGCAAGCTAAAGCAATTTGTGTCTCACTGTGTAAAGGCCTCCAATACAATGCCCATTTGCTGGTAATGGCAATGGATTACTGTATTGTATTCTGTTTATGATCTCCATTGATCTCTTTCCTTCTGTTGTGTGCACTGTGCAATTTCATGTGCCCACTCAGGTCCAGCTGTCCATTTTCCTGAGCTCTCATTCTCAATGAATGTGGAGCATTCTCCCAGCTGCAAAACAAACTCTTAAACTTCTGTTGAGATTGTCCACATGGTGTTTTTCTGCAGTGAAAAATGTGTAGACAGGCATGAAATGACAGGTTTTAGATATTTTATTGCTACAACGATATCATCAGACACGACTGTCCATTGCCCCTTTGAGATAAGCCACCAAAGCGTAGAGTATCCTTTCATGTTTGTCTCACAGGCTTTACCCATCTGTTCTCACAAACTGTTGTGGAAGGAAAACCTCAGTTGTTAAAATTGTGGCATGCTTCCTGAAAAAATAGGTATTTAAGTCTAGATGTTCAAGATGCCCACATTTTTTTAAATTTGTGGGATAACTTAGACTTTTAAAGAAAAGGTTATTAATGTCATGAATGAATATTTCAAGATGGAGCCAGAAATAATATTTGAATGAAAATTTTAAAATGATCTTATTTAAATTTCTCATTTTTCGCCGATTTATCATGCTAATATCTAAGTGTCACATTTTCCAAACTGACAGATGCAGCAGATGCTTCATCTTCAGCAGTGTTTGTAGAATTTGTGTTTGTGTACATTCCTCTGTGTGTTCTCAATCTCTGTGATTGCTTGCACATGTGGATGTGTTGGCCATCGAGTCATTGGCTCATGTTCATTATATTTTCATGAGGTATGCAGCATGAGCGGACTGTTCCCGCTTGCTCCCTGTTGCCCTTTAGTACAATTCACTCTCAGCGCAGTAAGCTTCAGTACTCCCCTCTGACTGTATATCATCCCAACCATCCTCTCACTGGCTTTCCTGTTTGTTTTTTCCAGATGCTGTCTCCCATCTCTCCCACTGAGTCTATAAGGAAATTATTCTTTGAGCACATCAGTGCAAGACACATGACTTCTTTGAAAGAGGGGGTGAGAGAACAGAATTCTGCTTCACAGTCTGAAGCAAAAATGTTGAGTGACTATGATACATGTGGTTAGTGTGCACATAAGCCATGAGGATACATGGTCTGCACATTTTGACATTTTAACATCTGAGCAGCACACCCACTTTAATGCTCTTTACTGGCCCTTACTGAAAACAGAAAAGAAAGGTTGGTTCTCTTGAATAATGTTGATACTATCAGGGAGAAATAAAAATAAAATAAAAACCTTTTTTCGACTGCATCAATATAAGGAATTAAAGTAAAGTAACATTTGTCAGTTAAAAACAGTACTCTTTGTATCCATAAACAAGGTTCCTGTTGCATGTAGTGAAGCTTAGACAAGAGTTTAAAAGTTCTCTTTTTCATATAACTGCAAGCAGGAATTTGTACTGTTTGAAAGCACAGAGATTCTTTGCAAATTCTCTTTCTTGGACCACAGCCACGTTTTCTCTGTTCATACTGTAGAAGCATCCTGAAACCACTTATTAAACATACTCCCAGCACAAGTGATTCATATGTCTGATTAGAGTCCCAAATGATACTTTATTGTGCGCAAAAAAAAAAAAAAAAAAAAAGACGTCTGTGTCCTCTTAAGTCCTGGCTCCTTCCTTCTCGTCTGAGACATTATCACTCACTTAGATTCTTTCAGTGTGGTTTGCTCCTGGAGAGACTTTCCTGTGATTCCCTGGGCACTTTGAGAAAACATAATTACAAAGAATGTGAAAAGCCTTTCTTAAGGTCTTTTTAAAGCCTTTACTGGTTGAGTGTTGCTGCCAGTGGCCATTCTCATTAGTGAGAAGCGATAAGACCACAATATTTGCCACCGTCTGTTGGATGAGAGATGAGATACAGATAAATACTGTTGTGATTTCGAGGCTTTCTGAGATAAATGTTGTTCATTTTTAACTTGATTTTTAATGCACATTCTATTTCTTTTATAGCTTTTAGTAATTTATCTTTTAATCAATATCCTTTTGTCACAAATCAGTAAATACAACAAACTTATCTGCTGAAGGCTTGGAGCAAAGCATAGTTTAGGAGGCTCAGACAAATGCTGCTGTAATTCCAGTAATTGTTATTGGCGTTTAAGGTAATGAACACTGGCTCGGGGAAGAAGAACAGGGATGTTGTGGGTAGAAAAAAAATAGCAAATGCGCTGCCCCCTTCATATAACTTGTAAGAGGCAGCATGGAGGTTTGTTGTTAAGTGTTGTTACCTCACAGCAGGATAGACCCCAGTTTGAAGTGTGTGGAATTTACATGTTTTGTCTTCATGCCCAAGCAGTTTTTTTTTTTTTTTTTTTAACAGCTTCAGTTTGTCTTAGAGTTCAAATTGATGAATTTTAGGACTTTTTGAAAACTGTTCACATAACTTTTTTGTGTTAATGCTTGTCTTCTTTATCTCTCTGTGGTTTGCAGCAAACCGTTGACTCGCCCAGATTGTGCTATACTAAATGACAGCTGGCACAGCCTCCAGACCCCCCTGCAACCTCGACCATTAAGAAAACAAGTGGGCAGGATAAATCACCCTGAAAAACTGTATTTGTCGGGACGCTTTCATAACTGGGAGTGGTTGTGTGAAAGTTTAAAACTTTGTTTCCAGCACATTTTACAAGATGAAAGCATGAGGAAGTTGTGCGTTAATGAAGGAATAGTCATTAGGTTAGGTTTAATTAAAAAAAGGCTGTGGCGTTGCTGCATGCTTCCCCTTCCTTCTGTGTTCTCCAGAAAATGATAAAGATTTAATCCAATTAGCTCGGCACTGTCTCACCAGACTGCAGAAGGGAATAGTCTCTAATTGGGCTGAAGACAATTAGCTGAATTAATTTCAACAGAAGTCAGAGAACATCGCCAGACTAAAACAATATTCTCTGCCTGCTGCAACAGACGTTCTTCTTATTTGATTTTATTCAAACAAGATGATACGTGCTTTGTTAAGCAGCAGTGTTTCTGTGGCTCATCTCTTGTCGAGCAACTCTTTAGAACATATTTATTCATGGTGGTTACTTTACATTTCTATTGTAAAATAATTATCTCTGTACGCTGTTTAGATCTTCAGCAACACAGTAACACTCACAATATTTTATAAACCTTATAATTAGTCAGCCTTTGTAACAAGAAAACACATAATATTTAGATTTGTCCATATGTCCAAAAAGATGAGAGTGCAAATCAAAGAGGTTTTGCAATTTGAAACAGATATTATATGTGTTTAACACCTAAAACAAAGGATACATTTAAAAAGCTTGGGCTGCAGTTAAGTGGATATGAAATGTGAACAAGTTATGAGGTATTTGGCAGTTTTTGGAGATTTCGGAGTAGCAAAAGTGATATATTAAAGAGGTGAAAGGCTATATGGAAGATCCTTCCTTGGATCAAAGATCAGCAGACACAGAGAAATGACACAGTTCTCCAAGCAGACAGGTTTGCCTTCCCCCTTTTGCTTCTCTAAACAAATGTATTTCAAACAGGCTCAGGGAGCACCCCTGCTAACAATGACAAACGACAGCACAAGGCGTTTTCTCTCTCTATTAACATAAAGTAATATAAACTGAAGGACACTAGTCTATAGAGAGAGTTAGGGGCTAATGTTCCATATCAGATGTGGACAATGTCAGGACTGAATACAGATTAGGTTGTGTCCTTCTCTCCCTGGGGGAAAAAGGGGCTGACACCATTCTTGCTGCGAAGTGTATTATTATAACATGTTCGTGCCAGGTCTGTCTACCCTGCACTATTAACCCTGCGTCCCCATAATACTTTCTCCAGTGCCCTGCAAAGCCGCATGACGAGATGGCATTTTACCTGCTTCTATCTGTTAGACTGTGTTTTAAGTTAACGTCTTTTAAACTAGAGTAAAGGCCTTTGTAATACCTGTGTCAATCATTGAATTGGTGCATGCAAGAGAGTATTTGCTGTTCATTTCAGCGTTTGAGGAGTGCGACACAGAGGGAGTGAACTTCTGCACTTGCAGAGATCAGTAGGTGTGCAACCTTGCTAGTTATTTGATGAGGAACTGCTGTCCATTTTCAGTATTGGTAAGGCTCATTTTGCATGAGGTATCAGGTGGGTGGAAGGATTATCGGAATAGCGGTGCTTTGAAGAAGGCGATAGTTAAACATGTCCTGTTGCGGTTCCGTGGGTGTCAGTTTTCTATCTTGGTAGAAACTACGCCTTTTTCGAGCACACTGTTGAGTTTTACTAACTTTTTTTAAATGCTAGAGAATTAGTTGTGTTTCTCCCAAAATAGTTTGTATAGGATACGTGAGAAAATGTGTCAACTTTTTAACGTCTTTTAGTTTGACTGCTTAATATAACCAATAGGTGTAAGTCTCTTGGTACAGCTTACTATTCTGTTTTCTAAAAGCTTGATCATTATTGACCTGAATGGGCAACATCAATAAAATACATAGTTTGTGGCTTCCTCTATTGCATTAATGTGATTTGTAACCTTAAATAATGTTGTTGCTCCTCTTGTATATGTTGGCAGGTCAGGGCTGATGGGAAGTCCTTTTCCTGTATTATTCTCCCTCTATTGGAGCCTCTGCACACAGGAGCCGGTGTGGCTTCTGTTAGCACTTCTGTGTTTGTGTACGGTAATTGCCACCACACATGGAAGCCTATTATAGTAGATGTGGAGATGCTAGTACTGGAAAATTCCACGCAATAATGCCTGTGGGTGTTGGTGCCATGTGAGCGATAATGTGCGGGCAGAGGCCCATTTTCTCTTTAATATGGGCATGCCCACACTGGCACCCACAGAGCCCCCACTTGAACTCAGTAATGAAAGAAAAAAAAGCTTGGGTTTGAGGTGTTGTTAAAGTCTTTGAGGTTTTCTCCCCGTGGGCCTCTGTCTGCTGGTCTGAATAAGAGGGGCTTTGTTTGATAATCGGCGGGAGCTTTGGGTGAAGCTTGTTTGGCAGGCCCTCCTTTTGCAAAGTTTAATGTACGGTAGGCTCAGCCCACATCACCCACTTTCCCTTTTTGATATTTGATGCTGTTTGAGTACACTTTGATTTGCACCAATTCTAGCAGAATGCCAATGCAAGCTCAAAGAGGAGAAAGGGATAAATCAAAATCCTTCTTTAGAACCTGAGGAATACATGATCAGATTTGTCATAAATGACCATTTCCAGACATGTCTGTTTAACAGTCTCACTAACAATGTGCATCAGCTTGGCAACCCAAAGCTGATGTGGAGAGAATTGTTTATTACTATTTGTAGCTTAATAGCACTGAGTCACATATCCATGGAAAAGTGTGAGAAAATCTGTGTATTTAAGGGTGTATTCAGACTGGAAAAACTCTTTGTCCTGGACCCAGTCCACTTAATTTGGTCTGGATTGAGTTTTAACCCTTGCCTTTGATCTATATTCAGACTGACATCAAGCAGGCTTTCCTAGTAAACAATACCATGTGAATAAAAATATCTTCAATCATTGGTCAGGAACTTGTGTATTGTCACATCAATGCAAAAATTTAAACGCGGAAGCCTGAAATGCGCATTTAGGTGTGTTGACATAGACTTTTAATTGGAAGTGGCCGCTTGAATGTGCGTTGCGGAGGGCGGTGAGAACATAGCTTCAGTCTGTAACCATCAACAGATAGTCTTTATTCTATCAAATTGGTCATTCACTATGATTAAATCAAAGGGAGCACATATGTAGGTATTAAATAAGCCAATGAGAATGGAATGCCCTGTAGAAACTGGAAAGCACATATTTAAAACCTTTTAGAAAATGATGATTGCCAATCTTTGCTACTTTTTATCTTTTATAGTAGGGTGTCAAGAGCAAAAAATGATCTTTCTTTGTAAGTATTCCTTAGTATTCTAGTTAAAGTATCTGCCCAAATCACTCCATGTGACTAAACAAACAGCACATTTTTAGTCACTTTCTAAAAGTATCTGACATGCACTGCCAGTAAAACAGAATAAGTAAACTTGGCATTGGCCAAACTGACCTCATCCCATCCCTTCTTTCATAATGAATCTATGTTGACTGAACTGTTTCTTGGCTTGCATGCATATACGCCATATGTCTCATTTTTTACTTTCTGAGAACATGAAGCTTTATTTGGTTCTGTAAAATCATGTGCTTCTGTGAGCTCTTTGGACAGCTTTCTTTTGCAGACTGGTGTTCTGAAAAGTGATCAAGTTCTGCATCAGCATCGTGTTAAATTTACCTGAAATATGTTGTAGATGAATTGAATTTGGAATGGACTAAAGGTAAACACATTTATTTGTAGTCTTAGAGCAATCTCTCCCAATTCCCAATATACTGTACATCATTGCTTTGAGTGTTAACTAAAAAGTCCACCCACATGAATTAATGAGCACTCTATTCTATAGGCAATTCACTTCATTCTAGCTTTGGCAGGGTACAGTTACAGTGTCATATCAGTCAGCCTTTTTTATAAACACTGAATAATGCTGCGTCAAACACATTGTTTTATTTGGAGCAGCCGGGTTCAATTGGTTGCGTGTGATGGTCAGCTATAAATGCGAAAGGATGTGACAGCCCGTGGTGGAGGGTTGTGTGTGTGTCTATCTGTGCATGTGAGTTTTTAATGGTTACTAGAGGGGCTTGGGCCAGTGCTGTGCCCCCTTCAGTACTTTATCTTGGATTCCTACATGCCCCTTTTGGTGGGGTCGATCCTCAGGGTGCCCTGCCCTAGCACAACTCCATTAGCGGGTGTGCTAACCTTGCAACAATGCTGTGACACCATCGTTTTTCATTCAGCCCTGCCTTCTCTTCCTTCAGCTAGGCACTGGGGTTTTCCAGTTGAGACAGAAGTGAGAGAAGCTCCAAAGTCCATGTGGAGAAGACAGAGCTCTACCACGCCACTCATAGAAAAGTATGCGTTAACTGTAGCCTGGAACCCACAACACTGCAAATTAATTCATACACTTCAAGTGCAAATTCCTTCTGATTTCAAAGAATAGCATCAAATCAGTTTGAGAACATTTCAATTACTTCTTTTTGCCAGTTTTTATGAGCACAGAGATACACTATTCAACCCATTTCTTCACTTTACAGAAAATCTGTCTTTATGCTGTTGTAATAAAAGCATGACAGAAGCTGTCTCCTTTATCAAAAGTAGCCTTTCTGATGTTATTTTAGCCTTGTTTTACCCCATTTTTGTATGCTTTTGTTATTTGAATTGGTTGGCTGTGACTCCTTTCAAATTAATTGAAATATAAATAATTTTAACTGTAAATCATAAGAAATATACATTTTTCTCATTTTTTGTGAAGTAGAAGCTCGGTTTCTGGCAATTGAAACTTAATATGCAACCCAGCAGCCCTGCTGCTAAAGATTGCATTTCAGTACTAAGAGAAGCTAGCTGTCCTGTAAATGAAGTGCAGATGACAACTCCTGTAAAACTGATTTAAGACAAGATCGCTGATCACAATCAATCACATCATCACTGCAGAGCTTACTCCAACTGTTCTGTCTCCCAGCCCTGTTTTCCATTCATGCAAATCACACCTCATGAATACATTTATCCAGGATGACCTTAATGGCCCAATTTTATCTGAGTGTAAAATGCTGCAAGTTCTTTAACCCTGAGGTTAAATAAAGCCTTGGGCATCAAGACTGTTACGTGCTAAGGGACGTAAATCGGATTTTAAATCAGCATACACCTTATGGGTTTCCCATGTTTTTTTCCCCTAATGACCTTATTTTGTTAAAAGTTCTTAATTTGATCATTTTTTTACTCACAAACGCAATATGTTCAATAGTCTCAACTGGATAATTTTAAGTTCCCTAAAAATGCTAGAAAACTGCTGGCAAAATGCTCAATATTCTACAAGTGGTAAACGGATGTGAGGACAGTTTTGGACTAGCTGGGACATGGACTAAGAGCTCTATTGGTGTGTTCTTGCAGACAGTTCTATGTGCAGCTATAACGTAATCTATTCTTTTCTTCCTCAATGTCAGCATCTGCGCTTTTAGAATATAGGTAGAAACGCCTTCTCTTGTTGGCAAGTGTTTTGCTGCTGCATTCCCCACATCTCTAAACAAAATTAATCTATGCAAAGCCTTTTGCAGACACCATGACTAGAGAAAGCAACGCTTGCCTGCCTCCTAACACAGGCAGATGATTAAATGGATGTAATGTATATTCCTGCTCATTTTGGCCTCAATGTATTTTATGTTGCATGACTATTCATCCTAGACATGGCTGCGATCCATCACACGCATTGCTGATGGATATCCATGCCCTTCCTTAGCTGCGCTGGACACATACTTATTTTATCCTTTTACTGAAGAGGAATGATGAGTTCTTGTGGCCATGGATCTGCCGTGGCAGATGCTCAATAGGTGAAACAGCGAAGGGGGTTCAAAGAAGCTGAATTGCAGCACACTTTACCCACCACACTGCAAAGAGAAGGGAAGAAAGGATGAAAAGACATGGGATAACATGACAAATCAAAGAGCTTTGAAATGGCAAAATCTCAGAGGAATGACATGGTTGTTATAGTACTTCACTTGAGCAGGATGAATGAATTAGTTTCTTTTTTCCGCCACTTAGGGTTATCTGTGATAAAACATTCAATCAGAGGTAGCCGTGGGTGATACTATTTTAGTGCTGGGTACAGTGTCCTCCTGCATTCTTCTTTCTAGGGAATTTAGCCTGATTTATGGTGAGGTCTGGGCTACATGGATGAGGGTCTTCCTGCTGGTGCATTATGTATATCCATACAAGGCAGCAATAAAATTCTGCAGCACACAATTCAGCATTTGTCATTGAAATGATAAAAAGAACTAATTAGACTTGGACACATATGTATGGACTTTTAAAACGTGCAAGGGTGCACCTGCAGCCATTAATCTCCAAATGTGTCTTCATGTAATAGAAAAAGAAATTCTTAAACTTTTAGTTTTACACAACGTAATGACATTAAATAAATAGAATTTAAACATAGAGAGGGATTTGTACAAGTGAAAAGATCAGTGACACCTTTTGTGCACATACTGTATGGAAACATGATATTTTTACCTTTCTGCAATATTATGCAAGATTTTTTTTCTTTGTTTATTTTTGTACTTTGACCTATTGGCCTCATTAATGGCCACTAGGGGCCACATAATTACACTTATTTTAATTTTATTTTTATGGAACTGATTTGCGTATGAATACAATGGAAACAATTTTACTAAAACCTTCCCGATATAAAAAAAAATTAGCAAGAAAAAATAACAGAAATATTTGTAAATTTTGAATAAAACCTGTCTAGTTACATTCGTTGCTTCATAAGTAAAGCAAATTTCATTCATTAAATCAAATATGGTAACATAAAAGTGTCCCTGTATTAAGACATCATTTTTTGATAAAACTACAAAGACAAACTTTAATAATTACATTTATCGAACGGCGAAATGAAAATTGCACAAAAGGATGTGGTCTCAGGAGATGGTGGTTATTAGTAAAATAATCATGATATGTAAAGCAATTAAACCCTCTTTGAATCTGATGATAAAGCTGACTGTGTCTTCTATGCACTGCTTAACTTTCTGAGTGGAGAAGCGCCCTCATCACTAGCAAATGCAGATGTAAGCCTCTTAATAAGGAGGCTTAGAGACCAATAAGAGAGGGCCACACAATGAATTAGCTCCTGATTATTTGCTATCATGGCTAAGTAATCTTTCATAAGCTGCCTTTTTTCTTACTCTATGCTAAACCTTGCTTTAACAATTCCAGTCGGAAAACCTGACTTGCTGCTTTGTGGCTCGAGGGCATACGTTAATCTGATACAGAGAAGACTAAAAAAATGTGTGTGTGTGTGAGATGAGGAATGAGAAACAGAGGAAAATCTCTTTATTTTTACACAGACTTTTCTTTCTTATGGCTCTTATATCTATTTATGCTCTTTGTGATTTCATCAAAGATTTTCTCTCATGGGACTTTATGAGGGCTGGGGAGAGGGGTTACTGGGCTTGGCAGAGCACCAAAGATGACCTCCGTATACTCTGGAGAGTAGGAAGCTTTTGCAACACAGGTGTGACTGGTTCTGATCTGCTGTGTAGCACAGTGTCTCCCTTGCGGCCAGTGTCCCCTAGCATGCTGTTGTGTCCTTCCAATCTCATGGTCACAGATGTATATAGTATAAGAACTTTATTTCTACAAGATATGTGGGATTAAATATGTTCTGATAGTCATATTTATCTTGTTACACAAGAACCTCCATCTTTGATGGGATTTAATAGAAGAGGATAACAGACATCCGCAAGGCTGTAGGCACCTGTGCCACAAGGGTGCACCCAATTCCCTGTGCACACTCCCACCTGCAATGGATAAGAATGACCCTTCTTGCCTGCTGGGAGTCTGTGTGTTTATGTGTGAGATTTTGTCTGAATGTTGTGCTGGGTTTGTGTCAATATTGTAGTGCATACACACACATTTTCAGCCATTTTCTGTGTGTGTGTGTGTGTATTGTATGATATTTTAATTGAGGCCCGTCAAAAAAACGTAGAAGTAATTTCTGAAGTTAAAATGTATTTTAAGTGTTGTGTTTAGTTAGGTTACGGTTATGGTTTGTAAGTGTGAGTGGACTTGTTTCCTCTAATAGTAAATCATGTGGCTGTCAAACTGCCGCGCGTCATACAGTTGATGTGTGCACAAAGAATGATCTCTTTGCTAAAGATACTCCACGCATGTGAACTTCAGGACGCCCTTTAAATTAAAGATCTGCTATAATTAAGCTATTTGTAATTAATGAATATTTTATATTTTTCCCAATAAATAATTATGTACTTGATGGTATAAAAATGTACACACTCCAACATGAGCCCTCTTTAGAGGGCTGAATCCTTTAAGCGTGCTTATCTGCCATATGTGTGTGTGTGAAGGGATGTGTGTCTATGTGTGCACCATGGGAATTGTCTTGCTCCGGTTGTATTTTGACATTTGATTTATGTTTGTGTGAAACCATTTTCATGCAAGCCATTATGCAATCTATAAAAGCATACGTGTGGTTTTCACTGAGCATGGGGACCTGCTGCTGCATCACTGGCATACCAAGTGGCTCTTCTTTGCAAATTTCATTACACATTAGACACTGCTCCTGCTCTGACCATAAGCTAAAGGTGTCATTGGCTAATGAAGGAGGAGACTGTGGCTCAATGTAGATATATTCTGACACCACTATTATGGAATGTATTCTAAGTATATTTTTAAGGGGGAAAGGTGTAAGCAGACCAATATTTCATTGTTCAAAATATACCTTCACTTCACAGTATGTATCTGGGAAAAAATCTACTTGTGTAGATATGGATGTGGGGAAGAAAATCTAAGTAAACCATTTAATAGGTTAAATATTTAGCTGTTGATCAAAAAATAGATATGAGCAAAACAACTTTTATTGGCATGATGAATAAAACACTTGCCAAAAGAATTCTAGCTTGGTGTCCTTATACCCATGTTAATATTTGCAAACAATACAAACTCCACATTGACGTCAGCATCAGTCTTTTTGAACTCTTTTTTTTTTTTTTTGTCACTGTCACTTCCTGCCATTTTCTGCATAGGACTTGAAGACCTCATGAGGTCGAGATTGCTTTTGGAAAATCTTGTCTCCATCTCTACAATGGCTATGTCCAAAATGTTGAGAAGAGCTCTCTTCATACCCTGGTCAGAAGTCAAGGAGTCTTCTGCATGTCCCGCACTGGACATAACAGCACTACCTGTGAACACTGAGCTCATTGTTCTCTTCATTTTAGCAGCTAATGCAGACATGCTGGCTAATGTCTCACTCTGCAGAGATGCACCGACTACTTCTGAAGCACAGCACAGGTCACAGAATGAGCCTGTAGCATGGCATTTGCAGACTTTAAGGAACACAAAACTTTTAGATGAAACTTTCTTGTTTCAGAGAAAGGATGCACCCTTAACATCATCAGTAACCCTGATGCCTCTGTGCAGATGTCAGCAGCAGCAGCTCTGTCCTCTGTTACCTCTGACAGGATACTCATAATGGCATCCTTATTCTCCACATCATGATGGCTTGTCCACCTGATCTCCAACAGTTGTTTTAGGGAGGGAACATCATAGTTCTATGACGAAGAAAAAACGAGTGCAGGGATCCTGATAGATCAAAAAAGGTTTTTGGACATGGCTCTGCTTATTTATGTAAGGACCACTGCCAAATCCAGCTGGTGGTTATAGCAGTGGATATAAGGTATATCCTTCCCTACCTTCTTTTGCAAGGGGCCTGAACCCCACCCCTGAGCCCACTCATGACAGAAGCTCCATCATAACACTGACTGACAATTTCAGCTGCACTATAACCTGAAGCAGAAAGATGCTCAAATATTTGGGTCATAAATTCTGCATTTAGCTGGTTGAGGTCAAGCAGACCAATCAAGTATTCCTCTGGAATACCTTTACAAACAAATCTAATTATGACTGACATAGTCTCTCTGCTCCATCACTTTTGATACAAAACCCAGCAGAATCTACTTTGTTCTAATAATGCTTGATTTTATTTAATACCATTTTGGCCAATGTTTCAATCATTTCGTTTTAGATGTTGTGAGAGGTGTATTATGCATTTTGTGGTATGTGTTTGTTTATTTTGTTAAACTTGGGGTCCATTGTCAGTGTGTAATTAATCATTTTTAAGAACAGTCCTGCAGAGAATTCATCATCATTTGAGCTTTCCACACTCCCACAAAGTGGAAGTTCATTTGCTGCAAGGAACTGATCTACTTCTCCAATTGTTTTTATATAGTATTTATTTATTTCAACTTGAGTGGGCCCAAATAGATTACTAATGGTTTCCCCTATGGCCTCTCTTTGGGACATTTCCGACCAGGTTTTTTTATGTGACATTGACCTGACACATGTTTTGTGAATCCCTTGTCTTTTTTCAGTGCTGTTTTCCAATTATTAAATCCTTATTCTGTAAAAACCAATTCCCTGTCATTGTTTCCCCCAAATTTACAAATTTAGTTCTGAGTCATGAGTGGAGTCCTGCTGGTGTTTCCTCCATTTGATGCTTCCCCGTTAAGTGGGGCAAAACAACTTGACAGTAACAGATGGACAGTTCGAAATAGTAAGGTATTCCTTTTTCCCCCCAAAATCCTTAAAACATAACATCCGATTTTTTAGGTCAGTTTAATTCTGTCTCTGGTTTTCTTATTTTGTGATTTATTTTCTCTTATTCCATGCAATTTGCTCTTTTACAATAAATGTATACATTTTACATCGTTTGACTTAATTTTTATTGTTTTCTGTGTTTTTAAATGTTTTCAATTAAAAGAGAGATGACATCACTTCAACAGTGAACATATTTGGATGCTACTTTTTTGTGTTGATAATGTTATAGTGAATTGACATTAGTCTGAAATGTTGGCCTTTGATTGTGTCGGGGCATCATTCCATAGACCTCCATTGTGATGCCTGAATAACACCACTCTTCCAAAGTGCATCTTAATACCATACTAGACTCCTTTAAATCAGTTTAAAGTTGCCACACGAGCCCGCAGACCCATTCATCTACACTCTGATCCCTGCATGATCCAGAAAAAATATGCCTTTTACATTGGAAGGCAATGCAATGACAATTACATTATGGTGGCTGCACTTTGGGCATCCATGCGTCTACTTTGTCCCCAATGATTGGTTACACTTTGACTGTGTGGCTCAGCTGGGAGGCAGAGGTGATGCTCGTGGCAGCTCCATTGTTCAGTGGAGAACTTCTTTATGTGCAGCTGTTGTTGCTTCTGATGTGATTTGGCTTTTTTCTCTTCCTCACTTAAGATGATCAAAAGCTTTTGGTTAGGGGGCGACTGGAGTGGCTCACAGGCCTGTTGAGGGGATGAAAGTTAATAGAAAGAGTGTGGTGTGTAAGTGTGACTTCACGCAAAGTGAAGTTGGCATCTTTTTTTTGATCAACATTTGAAGTTTCCAATCCTTTAAAAAAAAAAGGAATAGATTTATGATTTAAAACAAAGCTAAAAAGGGCATTGATACAACAGAGTATTATGGCTACTTTAAAAATTTTGAATAGTAGAATTAGGTTGTAAAATTATTAGAAAGTTGTAATTTTATGAGAAAATTATGAAAAAGCTCGTAAAATAAATTCACAAAAGTATTTTGTAGAAATACAACTTTTTTCCTACAAATTTAAAACTTTATTCTTGTAAAATTGTAACTTTTTTTCTCATAATTTTACAGCTTTATTCTTCTATTTTAATTTTATTTTATATTTTTATGGTGGCCCTGACACATCAAACATAAACTACAGCCACAGCAATTTTAAGAAATATGAGAAATAAATGAAGTATTTAGACATGTTTATCTTTATTACAAAGTTTTTTTGGATCAGGTAGCCCATATCAGATGAAGAGACCTAGGGCCTCATAATAAATGCTCTACTTTTACACACTCCTTACACATACCACCACTTTAGCAATGCCACAAGATTGAGATAAAAGCGCATTCTACAACCACCCACTTTTTGTTAGGTCACGATTTCCACATTACTCACATGAGCATCATCCCATTGTGGTTTGCTAACAGAAAAAGCCCCATAAACAGACCAGAATAAACCACACGTAACTGACTGTCCCACCTGGGTTTGTTACATTGTTTCTTGCTCAGCCCAAGAGGTTTGCTTGGACTGGATAGGCATCTGCATGAGGTGCTATTTTGTATCTGGTGCAGTCTGTTCCTCTGTTCCTGTCAGACATACAGCAGAACACATACAAACCTGCTGTCAAAGAGTGTTTTCCAGCAGGCAAAACCGTTTTAAGCAAGAGAGACACAAGCCTCCTAGCATTCAGGCGGTTTACTCTGCACCTCTTAGAACTCAATACGTGAGATAGAGGCTGTCTGACAAGACCCCCTCTTTCCAGACTGAGAAAGGAGGTGGAGGAGGATGAAAGGAGAGGGGGAGAGGTACAGGATGCAAAAGAGAGAAAGGAGCCCGGAGACTCTTTGCCTAATCTTTATGTATTAACAAAAACAACATACTCACTCAAGCTTGCCAAAGCTTTCACAAACTCCTGAAGGAAGAGATTCTTGGACAGGATTTGTTTATCTCTCCAGTAGGGATTGTGTGTGTGCATGCATGAGTGTGTGTGAGTGAAAGGGAGGAATGACTTCATACCGGTCTAAGTGTGTCTAAGTTCACAGCTATCAAAATGCATGTGTTGTGTCCAACTAGTTGAATTTTAGACAGTAATTGGTTCATGTGTCTGAACTCTGGTGCTTTCTGAATGGTGTCTAGGTAACCAGTTTATGAATTTTTCATCACCGGGAGCAGCCTCACCTCATCGCAGCTTTAGCTTTCTGCAAAGATCTTTGTTTGTCTAAACTAAACTCAGGATGACATAGTGTTGGGGTTTGTGAGTGTGCATGTGTGTTTTCCACTGACTACCCTATTCAAAACGAATTCTTCTAAAAAAATCACTTTCAGCCCTTTCAGCCTTAAATTTTCATTAGTTTATAAAAGTTTACATGGAGCTGGACCCTCATTTTTATCAGATTTACTTTTAGTCTATGACCCTCCCAGAGCCCTCAGGTCCACAGGTGCAGGTCTGCTGGTGGTCCCAAAGATCAGAACTAAAACCCACGGCGAGGCCTCCTTTCAGGCTTCAGCCACTGTGGAGGCTTTTAAGAAAAAACGTAAACATCTTTTTAGTAAGGCTTTTACATAGTTTTTACTTGTCCACATGTTTTTATTGAATTTTATAAAATTTTAACAGCTAATTTTATTTGTTTTGATTTTAATGGAGGGATGTGTATGTGTTGGGTTTTTGTGTATTTTATTAATTCATTTATTTTATTAATATTTGCATTCTTTTTACTATGTTTATTATTTTAACTATTTTATATATATATATATATATATATATATATATATATATATATATATATATATTTAATTCTTTCTCTGGGAAGCACTTTGAGGTGCTATGTAGGATGCTATGTAGCATGAAAAGCGCTATATAAATAAAGTTGAATTTAAATCAAGCTATTCTGATCTTTTTTTCCCTAATTTTTGTCTTTCCTGCTATGATTTTATCTACTTCTTTCTCTGCCTGACTGAATTTCTTTCTCCCCTCTATCTGGCTGTGATTCTCTAGGGCTCCTCATGTTATCCAGCCAATTGATAGTGCATGCCTCCATGCATCACGGCTCCTAAACTGTGATTGAAACATCAGACAAGGAGCATGGGACCCTGGAGATGCTCCCGCCCTGACACCTCCTCTCAGCGCCAAGTTTTATCATATCCAGAGTCTGACTCCCACACGCATCAGGTACGCTCCAAAGCACTGATGTATATTAATCAATGACAATATGATTACCTCTGAATGGGCCGTATACATTATTTAAAACGGTGTGTCCCATGGCTTACAGCTCGTCCGCCTTTTTAAATTAAACTCAGAGTCAATAATTAATGCCAAGACGAACCGAAAGCATGATCACATGGCAGGCGTTCAGAGCACACAAGTGCCTGCAGTCAGATATGTGTCTCTATAAGGGCAGACCTACATGTAGGGATGCTATTGGCACCCCTACATTGTGCCTATTGGCACTTGGCAGAGACTGTAAACTTTCCCCACTTCAAGCTTCAAAAACAGAGACATGAATGACACTAATAGAAATGCTGCTAATAGTATAGGGTCAATTGTCTGCGGAAAAATCTGAGATTTCTACATGTGGATGGACTCGCTGCACAGTTTAAGGCCTCCGAAATCTGTCTGGTTGATAAGCCTCCTGGACAGAGGGGAGCAGCAGTAGAAATGGCTGTGAAGCATTTCAGCTCAACTGGAGCGCTTCTGTATCGCTGCCAAGAGCCTGATTACTCAATCCAGTTTTTCTCTTGTTCACAATCAGACCAAAGAGCTCCCAGGGCCGGGCCTCACAGCAACCTGTCAATACCTGATACTGGCATAAATAACGCTGCCTCACAAAGGTGGTGCAGACAGGGCTAAAGGAAGAGTAATCTCCTGTACTGGCACCTGCAGGTCTTGACAACCTCAAATGGAGCTGCCGGGTTGAATGTAGGAAGGATCACCAGTTGACTTCAGTCAAGCCATTACATTTTCAATGCTGATGTTCACATCTTGAAGTTGTAAAGAAAATAAAAAAATCATTTTGTCAGCCTAAAAAATGATGTCAACACATTTCCGTTGCAGTAAACCAAATGTACTTGTTCTGGTTTTGTGGGCGTGAAGACAAATGAGCGTGATAACTACATATTATCTAAGGAAATGTTTCTATAGGTTATCTGATGAAATTTTCTTAGAATTTCAGAGGCTGCGAAGAAAGGTGTGGCTTCATCAATTACTGTAAGCAAAACCTCAGACTCCCGTTAAATTGCAGAACAAAATAGTTGCATGCAATTTTTCGAACAGAGATATTTTTTGCCCATAATCAACAATAAATAATGTTAATTTTAATGGGTAAGTAAGCATGATATATAAAAAATATGTTTTTCTTATTTGACTTGTTTCAATGTTTGTCAAGGTGATCCATTCAAACTAAAAAACAAATGTATAAAAATGCTATGAAAGCCTCAGGAAATATTAAAGAGGTGAAGTCAAATGAAAGAAATTGCTTCCAGCAACTGCTGTAAACACTGACAAGCAAGGTTAAGCAGAGCCTAAAAAGGAAACCTAAACAAGCATTTTAGAAATATTTCAATCTCAGATAAAAGTGATTACTTTTACATCAACATTTCCTAAATACATGAGACTCTTCTTTTTAAAAACAGAAAAAAATATATATATATTCTACTAATTAAAAACCAGAAACTTCTTTTTCTCAGAATAGAAATGCTCGTGTAGCTTCAGGCACACGCTGGTGGCCCTGTGACCGCAAACCAAGCAGAAAATAGGATGAGACACGCACAAGGGGAGAAACTGCTCGATATGATAAAAACATCAATCCATCACTGTGTCTTCACGCCTGACCCAGTATTTATGTGCTTTAAATAATTAGATCTTATTAAATATTTGTTAAAAAAAATCAAATTAAACTCATTAATTAAGAGCATGCATTTATTTCAATTTAAACTAACAAGTACATGAGCAAATAAAGCGACCATCTGAACTACTTTTTGCCTGTTGCACTCAAGAATTTGAACTTTTTTTTTTTAGGTTTTCAGAAATGACAAATTTTATTTTACTATTCGCACAGTATTATAAAATTTTGTAGATTTATTTTGGCTTTTAAAACAATTATCACACATTCATTTACTTTACTTTCCAAAAGAATCAAGACGATTTAACAATAATATTTCAAGGCGGAAACCTTAAAAAGATCTTGCTCATTATTCCCCCACTCAGCCTTTCACAAACAGAAATCCGACGTGAGCCATACTCACCTCTGTAGTGACCTCCGCTTTCATTGTATGATGGATCATCAAGAGTTCCAGGGCATCCATCTTCCTGCCAGGGGAAGACTCCAACTTTGAACTAGGATTTTCAGGGCAAGAGTAAATAACTTTATTGCTTTAACTGTAAATTCTTTGGGATGCAACATCAAATATGACCCACAGTTCAGCTGACTAAAATACGGATTTAAAACAAAATGGATAATATATTACTGTTTGTTGATAGAGCAAAATGAGAGATCTTAAAGTTTAAGGTGGATCGTGAAAGATCTAAAACATTCAATGTGTGAAACTCTGTCATTGCACTCAGAATAACTACTTATAATGAAAGTTACTTTCAAGTTTTCACTTCTTTTGTATTTTGCTTACATTATTGGCTTCTGTTTAGTTCAAAGATTCAGAAAACAAAGAACTAGGTCAGCCCACAGTATGTAAAAACACTTAAACGAAATACTTTTACTTTGACGGGGTGAAGTGTCATCCTGCCCACTGTTCCAAAGATCTTAGAGAAGAAAAAAAAACATCAAAAAATAACATGTGAAACATATTGAAGCTTGCATCTTTCTCCCAATAAGAACTTGTGAAATTAGAAATCCAACAATGAATAATTACTGTAATACCGCATTACTATTCATGCACTACAATATCCCACACAGGAGCAACTTCAAAGTGTACACGCATAAGATTTGTAGCGATAGTCAAAAGTCATAATGTTTTTGATGATGTGTCAAATCCCACGTAAAAAACTGCTGCACTTCAGAACATGAAAAAAAAAAAAAATTTAAATGTTGACATCTTTTGATTTTAAAATGGGCATACTTCTATACATTTAAACAACTGGTGTTGAATAGAACAGTGTGGAAAGGTAAAACAGGAATTTGGATTAAAACACAATAAAATGTAAAAGTTGGATATACTTTTTACACATACACTGTCACTGTATTTTTTTTAAATCTCTTCTGTTGTTTTAAGTCATTTAAGGATGAAACACAGTAATAATTGCTACGTGACCTCTATAAATGATTAGTGGAAATGTGTCCTTTTAGACGTAAACGCTCGAGCCAGCCGGAAGTCTGTAGTGGTTTTCAACTATGTCTAAAGCCGCTATACAGCACATGCGCAATTTCCCAGGTTTCTCCTCTGGCCTGCTAACCTATTTTTTTTTTATTTCGCAAAGGTTTCCTTGTGGTAGCAAAACAGACAAACAGCACCTCTATTTTTGACTAATAGGACAACAATCGTCCCATTTATCTGTGCTCACAGATATTTTGTTGAAGCCAGATTTTTTTTATCATATTCAGTGTTTTATTTCTTTAATGGCATGATTAAATAATACCATACATTAAATAATTCTCAATAATTAGCTTTCTTGTTTTTTGTCCTGGAAGCCCTTCAAAGATCTTTTGAAATCGGGAGGCTTTGCTTTCTTGTCTTGTCCTTCTAGATCCATTTGATTTCCGACCCTTAGAAATGAATTATTGTCTGTACCGTGAACATCATGTTTTGTCATTTAATTTCGATATATCAACAGTGGGACTGGATTGATCCCAGAGCTCTTCACCCTCTTTCCCTGTAATTACCTGCTTCTCACTTTGTTCTGAAAGAGTTGAGGTGAGCCTCCTTCTGCTCCTCCTGTACACTTTGGGGCATTATCATAAATACGGCACATTAACACTTGTTCCCAGCTTGTCAGGATATAAATTAAGTCTGCAGGTGTCCCACAGAGGTTTACCCCTGATACTAATTAAAGCATGATAATTAGGTTTGTTAAATTCAGTCTTTTCAGCCCTGATACCCCCTTGGAATACAACAATCTCAGATGGCAGACAAGAAAAGGGCTTAGAGGATCATCTCTTAGCTAAAAGACCAACCGAAGCCTGTTAAAGTTGCTCCCAGTGCTGGAGGAAATATATGAGCTTGTAATTATGATTTTGCATATGGCAATTCTCATTCATCTGACTTGAATGTAGCCTTGTTTTGTGAGGTGAGGAGACAACATTTTGATGAGGCTCTTCCTCTTCATCTAGAGAGAGATGGAACTATTCATTTACACTGGAGAGAAATACCCCTAGCCCCCACTTCTTCTTTTTCCTTCCTGTCTCCATGACCTTGGCGGCTGGCATGCCTTATCAAGCAAGAGACAAGAACAAAGAATCTGAGCAGTAACAGAAGGTTATGGCAGCTCTTTAAAGTATTACGGAGGCTTAAGCATAAGTTCTGTCTCTCGTGAGAGTAAAAACAAAGTCAGTGTAGAGAGTGACACACAGTTTTTTTGAGCAGGCAGAGGACTGTACACCTTTACAAAGAGGTCAAAACAAAGACCTAAAAGTCCTAGATTAGTAGGATTTGGCTCTCTTGCCGAAATCTTTAGTCATTTCAATGCAGCATGGGTGAAGATTGCAACTTATTCCAGCTAAGTGAGGTTTTCTCTGACTTTTTACTGTTTTTACCATTGACTGTACAGGAGAACCAGACAAAGTGAGTGAGACGTCAACCATACAACATGACTTGCTTGCGGGTCCAACAAAATAAAGTCAATTCCGTTGCCATTTTTTCCTGATACGGACGCCAATGTTGGAGCCAGTTGTCATTAGTAAGCAGTGTTTTGCCGGAGTTGGTCAGAATCAATATTTCTATGGCGACCACTTTCGCCAATTAGGAGTGAGATTGTTGGAAGTCCGCACCCCTATTATTTGAAAGAGGGATTGGGGGAAACTGTAAATCACAGGTTTAGAACGTTTGGAATGGGACCACCTATTTTTATTGAGGAATCTGATTGGTCAGTTTATAACTTGAATATATTGCACTAAAAAAATGGGTTAAGCAAGAATATGTTGTAGCAGAGCAAGAAAAGTCAGTCTGACCAAATAGAATGACAGAGTAATAGCTGTTTATTTCTCAATAAAAGTTCAGAGGATTTTGGCTTCTTAGAGCCAATGGATATTTCCTTCTTAGAGTGCAAGAGGGAGGTTCAGTCCAGTTGTTATTTACAGTAAATGTTATGAACTCTAAAAACAAAGTAATGCAGCTGTGAATATAATTAAGCAGGTGGTTGAAATCCAAAGGGAGGTACAGGTAGATTTCTCTCTTGTTTTATTTTATTTTTTATAAAAAAGCAATAGAATCTAATGTTAAAAAAAGAAAAACACTGACTGTCACTCCTGTTCTACACAAGTCTTCTCTTAGGTTGCACATGCAAAATCCCTCTCAGCACCTCTGCCAAGATGGGGTGAGGGGGAGGTAAAATAAGGAGATTTGATGAGGTAAAATCAGGGGGAGGATGTGGAAATAAGGAGCAAGGGGACAGCACTGCTGCTGAAGAGTCAGCTGGCTCAGTCGTGGAGCTGTTCATCATCCTTTCCCTGGTGAGTGTGACCTGTGGACCTTTCAGGAGAGCGATAGAGAGAAGAGGAGGGTAAAGTGAGAGTTACAAATCTAGACAAAGATGGATAGAGTGAGACAGAAAGAGAGGCAGCAAGATAAAAAAAAAAGTCAGAGTATGGGAAGGATTCCTCTCTCCTGTGTCGTCCAGATGTGAGACTATGTGCAGGCCTCCCTGTTCAGGCCTCAGGGACAGGCCTTGTCTGGTGAAGCCTACTGACAGCACAGGAAGAACAGCTGTGCACAGGTCCTCAGCTCTGCTCCTCACACCTCAGATGTGGGACAAACACACACCCCTCTTTGTTTACCTTTGTTGTTGATGCTTGTTTACTTGCTTTTGTGTACACGTGCTGTTTTTGATGGTGTCCCATGACGGACATTGCTCTGCTTGGTCGTCATTTTCAGATTGTAGTGTCTGGCAGCTGATGGTCCTCCTGGGGTGTTAGGGGCGCACGCAACAATAAGCATTTTGAGGAGACAATTACATTTCCGGCCTCTTGCAGAACAACAATGCACCTGATGTCTGCAAGGCCTCTGGCAGATAATCTGCAACTTTTTCCTATAAAAATAGGATGTTGTTCAAAAAAGTTTAAAAAAAGGAAATGATTAGCATTGCAGTTTTAAAGTTTTTAGTAACATGAAGTAATACAAAGATGCCATTTAAACAACAAAACCAATTTTTTTTCTGATATAATGAAACATTGGCCACAGGTTGTGGGTTCAAATTAACAGTTAAGTAATACCAAAGATATTAAAATGGGACCCAGTGCGGAAAGGCACTGGGTTAAGCAACCAAATGGTTTCCAAGTGTGACTGTGACTGCTCTGAACAAGCTGACTGCTTCCTCAAAAGATGGGAATCCATCACCATATTGCTTTAATGTTTACAATTTATTTAATTTTTTGAAACATTTTAACTTTGATCCTGCTAATCTAAACTATGTTACACAGTAACTGATGAGATAAGAGTGTTCTTACTACTATGTTTTCCTTTTATTTTCAAGCTGACAATTAAAGTTTCTCTCAAAGTTTATTTTTCTCAAATCATGTCAACAGGTATGATGTGGAAATTTGCCAAACTATCCTAAAAATCTGTTAGAATTCGGAGTTGATTATATTTTAATAACATGTCCCTTTAGACTCTTCTTTATCCAGGTGGATTCCATCAGAGTAGCAGGTATAAAGCAACGATCAGCTGGACTTGTTTGTCCTTTTTATTCAAGACATTTCATCCAGTTTCATTAAAATGCTTAAAACATGCGACTCAATTTGATTTAATCATCTAAAAATGTTTTTTTAAGAATTGCAAATCAAATTTTTTTTCTCACAACTTAACAAATTTTGAAATCTTTTACCATTTCATTTCCATGTGTCCCATACCTCCACAACAAGTGGATTTATTGCAACTGACCACTGGTGTCTTGAATGCATGGGTGGATTTCCTGTTGTTCATAGACTCTTGGTGACAGAAACCCGTAGAGTTATCCATTATGAATGAAGGAGCAAGTAAGAGGACAGGATTGAGTGAAACTAAAGAAGGCCAGGCAGACAGTCTCACTTCATTCAATCAAGAGCTGGGTTTGCTTAAGTTGTGTTGAACAAAGAACAATGAATGTCAACACTTTTACTTTATGTCCTATCCTCATCAGGTTTGTGAATCACAAACACAAGCTAGCTCTGATGAACCAAAGGAAGAACCTGAAGGGTTCTGCTGTTTATCTGAACGACCATCTGACCAGGAGGAATGCTGAAATCTCCAAACATGCACGGCTTCTCAGGAAGCAGAAGAAGATTGAGAACACTTGGGTTAAAGGCTGCAGGATTTACGTCAAACCACTCGGTCCACCGGACCGGTCCAAGGTTCTGGTTGTGAACACCATGAAGGATTTTGAGAAGTGCTTGTTTACAATTGTCTAAAACAACATGGAGTAATAAACCAAAGAGTCAAATAATTTCAAGAAATATGACACCTGTATTCATCACTTTCTCCATACGTCTGACGTCACCTGAATCAACAGCAGAGAGTTCTGACCTGCAGACAACTTGACCTCAACTTTCACCGAGCTGATATCAGCTGAAGAAGGATATATGGACCTGAATCTAATGTCTGCAGACATAACATGGAAGAGACTACAAACTGTTTTGAACCCAGGAGAGCAGCTGTTTTTTCAGCAGAAGATATGCCAACCTTGGATAATTGACAGAATATGGACCCCTTTTATTTATTTATTATTTTTTTTTTTTTTTTGTTTTTGTTTGTTCTTTTCTCTCCCTTACAGCATTACCTTATTAAATATAAAAGAAAAGAAAAAAAGAAAAAAAGAAAAAAATGAAGATTAATAATAATAATAATAAGTTAATGATATTACTTCACTTGCTCCAAAAATTGACAAATTGATTCAAAAATCTTTCCTAATGTAACATAATTTTGCACATGTTTTTAACTTTTGATACTTGATGAAAGTTTACTATGAAAATCTCTGAAACAGTGTTGTCTATTTTACTGATATAGTATTATGTTCTAATCATATGAATGACTTTTATGAGTAACATATATTTTAGATAACTGATCTGCATTTGCCATGTTGACTTCTAAAATAGTTATTTTTAACATAATAATTAAGTAATTCATCTTTGTCATGTGCCTTATCGATACCTTATGATTCTTAATTCTGTCTGATAAAAACTGGGAACCGGATATTGATAATTCATGTAATAAAATGGTTATAGTATAACGGGGTGGATTTATATAAGTTCGCTTCCTTCCACTCCCTTTCAAGCAATAATTATTAATATGCCTAATTATCCTAAGTTTGATTAGTTATTGTATGAATGTAAAACTGCAGATTGTATTGCTTTTGTGTATTGTTCCTACTTGATTGCTTGAAATAAACCATTTCAAATCAAAAATCAAATGTCCTGCATGGTTTCTGTTTCAGCGCTAACTCCTGGCATTTCCTAAGATGTTGTTTTAACTCATGTATTAGAAATGAAACTTAAGTACTGCTTTATGTTGGCGCATAGAATTAGAAGAGAACACCTAAAACACAGTAAAACACATTTTATACACTGTGTTTGATCAAAAGATTGCTGTTGTTCTTAAATGAGCTTGAATGTTTGTGTGTTGTACATTTTATTGCTTTACATATGCATACAGTGTGACAACATTGCTCACACTCTGCAAAACATAAAGTGTGCTCCCTCATAATAAGTGGCAGAAGGAGATAAAGACTCCAAGATGTGCATTGTTGCAGCTAAACTCCCTCTACGAATCATATTATCAGCAGTGTTGCAGGGCCTGAGCAGTTCCTGGCTGTCTCCTCTTCGAATGTGATAACCTGCCCCAGCCCCCTGTTGATAACTCCAAGGTCTAGTGTATTCTGCCAGGACTGCATCCCTCTGCAAGGAGGCAGAAGCATCCTGAAGACCGTCTTTATGGAAGGGAAGCACGGGCGAGCAAACAAAGGGGTCTGCAGCCAGGAAGCCTTAATCACTGCCACTACCATTAGAGTAATGAGGCCTGATGGACCTGAATCTAGTGAGAGATGAGGGAAGGGGGGGTAGCTTTTCTAACAGACAAGGGCTGATAACCCTCCCTCTCATTCATCTGCCACTGCCACCATATTCTCAGGGGCATATTAATGAAACAACGGGGTCCTCCAACCCCCCCTTCTGATTTCTTTCTTTCAGTGGTTTGCTTTTCTCTTGGAGATTCACATGGCATTATTTAAATGACCCTTTTACTTCTTTAGAAAATACTCTGGAGAGACACGCCAGTTAAGTGTTTGCCTGTGAGACCCAAAGATTTAATTCAATGAAAAAAAGACCAAAACCTTAGTCTTCATGGATATTACTCATTAAGAACAAACACACACAAAAAAACAAGGAAATCTGATTCCATTTCCAATATGTTAAAAATGCCATTGATATAACAGTAAGCCTCAGATATACAGCCTGGCTGTGGTTATATGTGACCATAGTGCTTTGTGAGCTGTGCTGTGACCATGACTACCTGGGGATTGCCAGTTGTGTACTCTCCTATTTATGGATCTCATAGCCCTTTACAACACACTTCAAAAATTAATCACCCCAGAGTCCAGTACGAGCCTGAAGCATGCAGCTGCTGAACTGCTCTGGACAAACTCACTCAAGCTAGAAGAAGGTGCCAATGAGCACAGCGCTGCAGTCGTCAAGAGTGTCTCTGAAGACCGTGAGGGAAACATGGTGATGGTGTTCTTTATACGAGTTAAACTGCAGCTGGAAAGAGTTAGGAAAGCTGGTGTTATGTCACGCAGAAGAGCTGACAGTGATGACTTGTCGCATTGCCATTTTTTGTTAATGCTTCACACTTCTGGTCCTCCCTGTGCGTATGCTGGCTAATACTGTATTTCTAGCAGGTTTCAGTTTTAAAGCTCTCAGGTGGCCCTTTAAACAGTTGCTCAGACAACAGCGAAGGCCTCCCTCTGATTCCCCATCTCTCTCTCCTGTCCGCTGTACTTTTCAGCGCCTGATTTATTGCCCACATAACTGTGCAAGAGACGCTGAAATTTCATAGGAAGTCATAAATAGAACAAAACTAAAGAACAGAGGAGGAAAGCGGAAACAGACTGAGGAGGTGACAGGGACACGCAGAGTGAAAGTTAAAGTTTAAAGGAGACACAGAGGGGAGACTTTGGCTTATTATTTTAGTCAGTATTACTACAGAGTGAATGCTCACTCTGATTTTGTCTACTGTGCTCCTTGTCTGTCTGGCCGCCTTGTCTCTTTCCTTCCTGTCAGCTGACCTTTGAGCTCTTGATGGTGGACAGGCCTCCCTGTGGTTTGTTCCCCTAATTGGAGTCAGGATGTAGATACTCTGGCTACAGCAGCACTCATACTTTTGTCTTCTTTTTGAGGTTGAACCAGTGCTGATGGATGAATTAGAGGAAGACAATGCATGACAAAAGGGAAAGTAAAAAGTCAAAGACCATAGTGCTGCTCTCAACACTGTCACAGATTATACTCTGTAAACTGTGCACGTTCTTAGTGAGTTGTGTAAAGTTTTTGGTGGTTGATATAAAATATTAAAAATATTTTCGAAAAAAAGTAGAAATATTCTGAGTGAAATATTTAAAGAAGTTAAAAAAAAAATTCCAGTTTTTGGGGATGTTTTGTTTCTATGTGTGTTTTGGCAGCAGTTTAGCTCAGGCGGTAGAGCAGGTCGTTCAACAACCGAAGGATTGGCGGATCGATCTCCGCTGTCCCCAGCCAGCTGTGGCCCCCCGAACCAGGGCTAATCTGCAGCTCACCACTCCCCCCAGGGGATGGGTTGAGATGCGGAGAAGAATTTCCCCATTGTGGGATAAATAAAGTATCAATTATTATTATTATTATTAATATTATCTAGATGCAACTCTTGGGCTACGTTAACACTGCTTATGGCAACGCGCGTTTCGGGCTTCCTCATTCAAAACTCACGTTCACGCATCCCCATACAAGTTTCTAGACTGTAGAAACAAAATGTGCGGCCATTAAACGTGCGTTGAAAGTTAAAAAAAGTTGAACTTTGACCAATCAGGGACTTGGAATTGGCAGAGACGTTTGAATGGCGTCACTTTTAATTATCGGAAGTGCCAACCATTTGAAATTTGCACATGGGGGAGATATTAATAACTGTAGTTTGTTCCCGGCCAGAATTATGTGACACCATATTGGAATAGAGCTGTGAAAGAAAAAGCCTGGAACAAGATTTGTGGGATTTGCACCAATATAACATTTCCCAATGAGCCTGTTCCAGCTGTTGATGAAAAAGCAAACAAAGAAGAACCCCCTCTCTGCTGGTCCAGTGTGAACATAACAGGCTAAACGGACATTCAAGAACGCCTATTTAGGAGTGTGTATCAAATGCTCAATGTGTTCGTACACTTAGAGGAAGTACATAAGAACAAAAAATGTTTGATTAATAATGTCTTTATCCTTAACTGGATTCATCAATAACTCATTTTATCATGTTTTTTTTCACGATCAATTTTCTTTTTTAAGTTTTTTAACAAATTGTTACCTGCCTGAATGAACCCATGTCATAAGTGGAAGTGTAATGATATGACCATGATAATTAAAAAAACAAAAGTATTTTTTTTAGTTTACAAGTGTATGATCACAGAGCACCAAAGCCATTTTGTATTTTATCGTCAATCGTCAAACGTGGTGTAAAAAAAAAGAAAAAGCCGTAAAAAATATCATGAAAGGTAACAGAAGTGGTTGCTTTTTATGTCCAAAAAGGTCAGAGATCAACTACATTGTTACAATATGATGTTATCTGTTTAAAAATCGAGTTAACATGTGGCCCAGAGTACCACATTCTGGCAGTTTATCAGTTAGTGTGTACAACAAAACTAGCAGCTCATAATTTTAAAGCAATCAGATGGAAGTAAACGTTCATGGTCTTAGCCATAAACCATTGGTCGAAAAACCTTCAAGATATTCTAAAACACTATTAAAGATAGGTCTTATTTAGTAAAGTTCATGAAGAAACATAAAAGGTTTACAAAGATTATCCAATGTCATTGGCTGATGGAAGACTGGGATTGCGGCACAGCGAGGACGACGCACGGTTTGATTAAAAATAATATCAAAACACCATGCTTTTTATTTTGTGTCAACCCCTGAAAAATGACAAATGTCCAAAAAAAGAACAACACAAAGTATGTACTCGTGATTAAAGCAGTCTGTCAGTGACCTACGTGTATTTGTGCATTGCTTGCAAATCAAAGAGGACTTTTGCTGCACTGACACTTTGCTTATGAAAGTGACCTTTTGAGAACTCTTTATAGATGCTTGATTTTACCAGAGCGGAAACTGCTCTTCCTTCTATTGTGCGATTCATGTGCAGCTGTTGAGTTTGTAGTCTGAAACCACACTTTCTTCCTGTCTAGTAGAAATTCACCAAAAACTGCCAAACAACTGTGCAGACGTGACCTGTTGTCCACAGAACTTTGAGTGCTGAATGCTTATTCTGCATATTCAAACCTCAGTGCAGCCTTTGACACTATTAGATTAGAGCATGAAATAGGTATCAGAGGGTTTGTCCTCCAGTGCTTTGAATCCTATTTATCTGATAGGTACCAGTTTAATGTAAATCGACAGTCCTCTCATTGCATTTGAGTTAGAAAAGGGGGCCCACAGAGCTCAGTTCTAGGACCCATCCTGTTGATGATTTACATGCTGCCCTTAGGCGACATGATCAGGAAACACAGCATTCATTTTCACTGTTATGCGGATGATACTCCGTTGTATTTATCCAATAACCTGACCTGAATGACCATATAGAGAAACTTAATGCCTTCATCAGAGATATCAAGACCTGGATGATAATTAATTATCTCCTCCTAAACCCAGAAAAAAACTGAGGTCATTAAACTACCGTAGGTCCTAAAAACCTCAGAGATGCTCTGTCTGCTCAGATAGTCTCCCTAAATGGCGTAAATAAAGCCTCCAATTCCACAGTTAGAAACCTAGGGGTTTTATTTGACCAGGATTGATCATTTAAGGCTCACATATCACAGGCGTGTAAAACTGCATTTTTTCACCTGCGCAATATAGCTAAGATCAGAAATATATGATCTATAAGTGATGCTGAAAAACTCATCCATGCATTTGTTATGTCTACGCTGGATTACTGTAACTCTTTGCTAGAAGTATGCCCTAAAAGTTCTTTAAAAAGTCTTCAGCTTGTTCAAAATGCAGCAGCAAGATTTTTAGCAGAAACTATCAGAAGAGATCACATCACTCCCGTGTTAGCGTCACTTGACTGGCTCCAAGTTGAATCTAGAATCAAGCTTAAAATCCTCTTGCTAACCTATAAGGCCTTACATGGTATGATCCCACCCTATATTAAAGATCTCATAGTGCCTTTCCAACCAAACAGAACACTTCGCTCACCAAATGCTGGACTGCTTATGGTTCCCAGAATTTCTAAAAGTACAGTTGAAGGTAGAGCTTTTAGCCACCAAGCCCCTGTCTTATGGAATAATAATAATAATAATAATGGATTGGATTTATCTGCGCTTTTCAAGACACCCAAAGCGCTTACATTGTGTCCATTATTCATTCACTCCTCATTCATACTTGGCGATGGTAAGCTACTTTTGTAGCCACAGCTGCCCTGGGGCAGACTGACAGAGGCGTGGCTGCCAGTTCGCGCCTACGGCTCCTCTGACCATCACCGGGATCATCCATACACATTCACACACCAGTGGAGGCCACACTGGAGGCAAGGAGGGTGAAGTGTCTTGCCCAAGGACACAACGACATTTTTGGCTGGTGGGAGCGGGGAATCGAACCGCCGATCCTTCGATCATTGGACGACCCGCTCAACCACCTGAGCCACTGTCGCCCATAAGCTCCCAGCTCATGTAAAAAAGGCCGTCACATTTTCTAAATTCAAAGTTAGGCTTAAAACAGGTTTATTGCCAGGCTAGCTAGTAATCACAGAATATTTAACTAAATGCTCCCCCTACCTTACCTACTGTAATGAAGTTTAGGGGAATAATTACACTTGTAACTACATCTTTAATACACAACTGTTGTTTTAATTGTGGGCAATATAAATAAAATTGAAATATTATATATATATATATATATATATATATATATATATATATATATATATATATATATATATTTTAGCCAAACAATTTTCTTTCTGTACACTGACAGTAGAAAAACCTTTGGAAAGGCAAATATGAGATGCGGGGACAGTAGTTATTGCTAAAAGTGTACCTTAAAGGTAGTTAATCTCACTTATTTTGGTTTTTATTCAAGGACAAAGAGAAAAGAGAGCCATGTAAAATGTATTCTTTGAGACACAGTGCCTTTGCTGTTTGTCTGGTGCTTTTTGTATGTTTGCAGGTGTGTGTTTGTGTGGTGCACAGACGGCCCATACATCACATTCTCTTTAAAGTGTTTCCCTGTGAGTCATTTGCATGTCATTACAGCGTTGTTTTATAAGTGAGTGGCTATTAAGGAAGCTGCTCCATAAAAAACCTGTTAAAAATTGAGGAAGGCAGAAACACTGATCTTAAAAACCAAGAGCATTCTCTACTGTCTCACCTTACATGAATGATGAAAAGTTTGTGTGCATGTATTTATGCATGTGTATGTGGAAATGTGTGTATCAGTGTAGTTGTGACAAAAGAAAAAAGAAAAGAAGAGTGAAGCCAGATGTCTTTCCAATGCAACTCACACATGTTTTTTTATTTTTCATTTTATTTTATTTATTTTTTTAATGACACCAAAATTCATGCACCCACAGCTCTCTTCCCTCTTACTCAAGCTCCCACCCTGCTGCAGTCCCTCTGTTAAGCCTCTTTCCACACATCTGGACTTTGCTGTATAAGTCCTGACGTGGTCCCCATCTGTGAGGTTCTGCGTAACTGTTGAGGCAGTTTTCTCCAGATAGAGGCAAGACTAGACAGGGCATGAAGGGATTGCTGGTATTCTCTCTGCTCTTTCTAGCTTATTTTTTAACTGCTGTGACTCACATTAAAACATGGATGGATGGATGGATGAGCATGCCTAATAGCACAAGAGGCATGGTCACTTTTTGATAATAAATGCTTTCAATCAAGTTAGCTATTTCTTGCAAGTAAAGCGGATAAGCTTTACCTCTAAAATTACAAACTTTTTTTTATTTAGATTGTACAATTTCCTTGTTGTTCTATATCTGATAATAATAAGTGTAAACAATTGATAAGCAAATAAGAGACATATAGCATAGTTCTGGATTCTAATATTTTGGTCAAAATCCTTTTCCTTTTTTTAAAGCGTTTTTTTTCATTAAAGCAGTGGTCCCCAACACTCTTCAGGCTACAGACCGCCATCTGCGGTTTAAACTATATTTGTGCTCTAGATTTAGCATAAGAACCATTCAAATGTGTAGTGACTTTCGGCTTCATCTGCTTTTAAAAATGGTACATATAAGTACAAATAAAAAGGCCACTAAAACTGGTATTTTCTTAATATAATAATAAATGTGAATTCACCATTTGCATAGCTTTGTTAGCAGCATCCTCATTGCTGAATATCATGCATTATTGTTATGGTGTGTGGTAACAACTATTGCAGTAAATCCATATTTGGACTGAAGGCTCATGTTGTTAAATTCAGCATTCTTTTATTTTGAAGTCATAGGCTCTTCTTCTGTTTCCTTATTGGCTTTATTTGTAAAAAGAAACTTTCCAAATATTTTTTTTTTTTGTTAACTTTGCTGGTAGTAGCTTAAGGATTTTATTTATTTATTTTTTAGTTTATTTTCTCTGTGACCTGGTACCAAATGTCCGATGAACCAGAACCAGTCCACAGCCCTGGAGTGTGCTTTTTGCAAGTGTTTTATTGCTATTCAAAATGAGATTATTTTTCCAATCTTACAGAATATTGTATTTCATGATGATTTCCAAAGCACAATCTGTAGCATCACATTTTGGTGCAATCCGAAATCTCTTTTGGTCCTACCAGGGACAGTTGTGCTTTGGTCGAGCTTTGGCTTTGTGGCTATTGGTAATTGTGGCCATTCCAAATCATTCAATGATTCCACCAAAATCACTGCAGTACAACAAAGTCCATCCCCTCGCTGCTTACATTTTTTATTTTTATTATTTTTTTTTGCGCAGGCTGACTTAACTGTTTTCAAACTGTAACCAGTTGTATAATTAAAACAACAGTCCTGTGTGTGTGTCAAATTCTCACGCAGACAAACTGAAAAACCTTGATTGTTCATTTTATGTTTTGGCATGTTGGGAGTTTTTTTTTTTTTTTTTGCCAGCTGTCATTGTGGAAATGCGTTTAGTCAATCTGAACCCAGCTAGCTTTTGGCTACTGTGGCTAAGAAACCTAAGTTAATAGCCAGAGAGGAATTCATGGCTTACAGAGCCATCTGCTGGATGCTGTCTACCGAATGTTTGCATAGCCTATTCACCCAGAATGAAATAGCATCCAAAGGCTCAGGAAACCATTGCAAGTGTTTTAGCTAAACTGTGGATTAAAGTGGGACACCATGAGTTTTTTAATATTCAGACTTTCGGAAACACTAAATTTGGAATATTCACATGCCATTATTATCAAAAATATCAGAGCTATTTTAATCAATGTGTAAGAATTCTATGTAAAATAAATAAAAACTTTTTTTTATCAAAGAGAAAATATTGAACGATTTTTTTTGTGTTATAGGAAGAAGAAGAAATCTACAATAGAAACAGACATGGTAAGAACAAGTACTTGAGCGGTTTTGGTTTGAAAGACATAACGATACTGTTTTTCTCTTTTTTACTTACTACTTTTTCTTACTCTTCTACTTTTTTCCTTTAACTCAAATCATAGCAAAAATATTTAAGTAATAGAGACCAAAATGAAATAGCAAGTGTACTTTACTTGAATTAATGAACCAATGTTATTCATATTTACTCATCAGAACAAAACAAAAACTCTTAAACGCACACATTTAGTGGCTTGTGAGCTGAGACTCTCCATTGTCTTCAGTTGATTTTAAAACAAGGAAATAACACACATCATAAAAATATTGGTTCTAAATAATGAACAAAAAACAGAGTTTTCTCTGTAACATCATTTTAGGTATGAGGATGTACTCCCTCATCAAAAATAATTCTCAGGTCATCATCTCATTAAATAGAGAAGTCTTTATTGTGGAGATATGAGAGAGAGACTTCTGTTTGATTAGAAAATAAGTTTGAACCTTTGAAGATATAAAAATGGCAGCAGTAAAACCTAATGCAGGAAAGCTACACATAATATGTGTGCAAATGCTAATAATTGTTATCTGGTAAACGACTTATCTCCTTTATACATATGAATAATAAAATAACATTTCTGCAAATGAGTTACATTTTTTGTTTTTAAACTCTTAATACTGAAGTTAATTCAGATGTCTTTAAAGTGCACTGGTAGATGTATGCATAAACCTTTCTGTTTCACAACCTAAAAGAAAATGTGCATTGATTGATACAACTTGAAGGCCGTACTGGCTAAACTGTCAAAAATGATCTTTTGCAGTCCCTACATAGTTACTGTTCAACTTGAGCAGTCTTCTGTTGCTGTTTTGACATGGCTGAACAATGGGTTGAGGAGCATTCTACAAATTCAGAGATTTGTTTTTCTTGTCTCCTCAAAGACCTTTCATATGTCCTCCATCTTGCCACGACATTATCAAATGTGATCAAGAAAAGCGTAGGACACCAAAACAAGAATAATTAAATTTTTGGAATTCAAATACATGCAGGGAGAATGCTGTGTACAGCAAGTAAAAGAAGATTCCGTAAGTACTTCTGCACATCAACCCTTGCTTAAAGACACTCCAATGTCTATAGCCAGGACACTTATATACATGGTGCATTTTCTTGCAGTTGATGTAAGTCAATCATAGAGACTAAAATGAGCAGTTTGTGCAGTATTCAAGACTTCTTGAAATTATTTAAAAAGGAAAAGAAAAATGGTAGCAATTTAAATTCAAGGGGACACTGACTCACTGAGGGTGTTCAGAACAAGAGTGGAGTTAAACATCGACAAATTTGTTATTTTTGTGAAATTTGAGAGCCATCTTTAAATGGAACAAAGTGGAGTGGGAGACCTGCTCTCAGTTCTTAAGTGTTAGGTGATTTGGCGTGTATGGCTGGAAAGCTACAGCTTGGGATTGGAAGCATGTGGCTCACATCTGGATTTGCTTAGTGTCAGGGAGGGTGCTTTCGTGACAATCAGGCACGTGGCAACTAAGTAAAACCTTTTGAAGAGAAAATGTCCCCATATTTAGCATGTAAAAAGAAATGTTAGAGTGGTCAGGAATTTTGACAAGGTTAGCAGTGTTTTAATAACATACAAGAGAAAAGGTTGCATGAAGTTTAACAACTGTTTGGCAATAAGAAGCAGACACATTAACTATTTTAAATGTTTAGCAATAGCAATTTTTCTATTCACCTTTCATTGTAATGCTAACCTGTTCAGGTTGTACCCTGCTCTACCATCGTAATAGCTAACCCCCACGACCCTACTTAAAATGTAAAGGAGGATAGACAATAGATGGATGGGTACTCCAAATATATGCCTTAGGAAAATCTGTAAATGTAACTAAATAAAGCAAACTATGGATACTGTTATTGGTCATTTATTGAAAAAAATGTTGAGTTTTTAGAACTTAAATGACTGAAATACTGAATTTATCCTGTAAAGGTCACTGTAATCAAAAGTAATTTCAAAGTTCTAGAGTGTGGTTTTATTCTAATTAATCCAGCAATGCTTTCTTTTTAACTCTAGTTTGCAGGACAGCTTCTGTCAGAACAACTGGTTCTCATTTGCAGCACAGGCGCCACTCTGTTTGCAAGGGGTGTATCTGTAGATTACATTCCTTTCCACTATTGCATGCCTGGTGTAAAGAAAAAGGGGCATTTTGAGGGGTTTTTAGGAAACCGTGTTAAATGTCTGCAGGCTGGTCTGTTGCCGTATGCCACACTAATCACGTGGTGTGGCAGACCCCTCACAGTTAGAAGGTTACTGGTATAAATCCCGGCCTAACCCTTTCCCTTCCCGTGTTGAGGTTGCACATGCTTTGCTGGACGAAGCTTACAGGGACAATGTGTGGATGTTCTTCGCAAGCACTTTCTCTCTTTCCACTGTCCTTTCCTCAGTTCACTCCTTTTGAACAGTGTTTCTCACAGCTTTTTCTTCCCTTCCTCCTCTACCTCACTCGCTCTCATGGACATGACAGTGTGGTGGGATAAGGGAAGAGTAATTATGGTTCAGTGAGGCTGCCAGGTGTGATAAATGACTAATAAGGGGAGCGGAGCCCTGGGTCCTCTAAGGAGGACTATTACAGTCTTATCAGCACAGGGCTGCAGCTCACAGCCTGGCCTGGGACAGAGGCCCTTGTAGCTGTACTCACTCCTCTTCTAACCCCTTCACCTCAGTCATCCTTCGAAGCCAGCTTCTGCACAGCCCACCCTACAGAGACAGGCATCGACTTTAACACCTTAGCTGCTGTTTCGGAAAGTGGATTCTGGAGTGATTTAAAAGCATTAGGTTCTCCAGCCATGATTATTTATTCTTTTTTGGTTGCTTTTACATCTTCATTCAAAATATGTTTTCCCTATTTAAAAAAAAAAAAAAAAATCAAATCAGTCAAATCAATATTCGGGTGACAAAAATCATGATTTATGTAAAAGTGACCCAACTTCTCTATGAAGTAGTACAGTAATATCTGAAAGGAGACTGTAACCACAGAGATTTGTGAAGAGAAAAAACAAAACTTTAAATAGAAACATCCAAGCAAAAGCATATGTATCTATTAAGCAAATGTTGTAAGTTTGTACAACATTTCTGTTTTAAAAGGACCAGACAGGTTGAAAAATTAAATTGAAATTATATTTAATCAATGTAATCAAATATTTCCAGGTTAATTTACTTGTTTTGTGATATATACATTTTTTTTTAAATCTCCAGGTAAAAGGAACAACGCAACACGCAGTACTGTTTTCTCTGGAGCATATTTGCCGATTTTTGTTTATTAGACAAAATGTATAAAAATAGACAAGTCTTGATATGCCACCAAAATAGCTTTGGTAACATAGAAGAAAGTAAACCTTTAGATTACTTTCAACAGTAAAGATAACATTCCCCTTTTCAGACCCACTTTTGTTTTCCAGCTATGACCCAAGATGTAACTTCTGGTCAAATCCTGGCTGAATTAATCTTACCCTATCACAGAAAAATGTTGGTTTGATCCATTTTTGTATTCTGTAAAGTTTTGAATTTCTTTTAACCGACTTCCTCCTGTGCTTTATGTTATGATTGGGAGCCTGCACACTGGTCATCCAAAGTCAGGAACGGCTCAAGAAGAAAAATGGCTCTTCATTCGATACTCAGAAACACCTGTTGAGTCTTAATCTGTGCACTTGATTTAGAAAATGTCAGGGAGCCTTAAAGTTCTTTCACTGTTTGGGTCTAATCCAGCTGCTATTTATTATGGCATCTTGCCTGTTGATCAAGTAATGCAATAACCCATAAAGCATTTTATCATCATTTTAAAAACTACATTTCATTGCACATATACAGAGTTTAATATGCTTTTTTGATGGCTGTTAGCTGATCACTTTTTCCATTTGTTGGGTTATCGAGCATTTGGATCAGCAATTTCCAATGGAATCGATTTTCATTTACTTTAGTTAATTTAATAATTTTCTATTTCTAGATGTGGGAGCTTGTAGCAACTGAGCAAAGCTTCATTCTGGCCTGCAAATGCTTGGAAAAACAATTGCACTTCAATTGCGCTAACATTAGGGGAAAAAAAAACCTGGTTGCTCTTTCATTTCATTTCAACCATGTTCAGAACTGCTTAGGGCACCACAATGCAAACATTCTCAGCCAGTTGAATTATACCGCGTCTGGTTGAAACTGCTCTCTGGACACTTTTATCTGATGGTTGCCCGACATTCTCTATGGGTTACATGAAAAATAATGTGTTAAAACACGGTAAGCCTTTGCTTTTAAGATTTAACAAAAAGGTGGGGCTGGGGGGTGAATTATTCCAGTGTGACCAATTACAGTATGTCCATTTACTTGACTTCTGAAAATTCACTAAAGATCTCTTTATCATTCTTCCAGTTTTGTGATTTGAGGTGAATAGGGACTTTCTTCTTAATGTATTTTCCTTTGTTGTTAACCTAGATCAAGTTTGCCTATTTAAACATAATCCAGAGTGTGACTGTGTAAATTGAGTTTTCTTCTTGTGCTTAGATGTAGTTGTGCAGAGGTTGAGCGTCCGACCTCTGATCGGAAGATGGCAGGTTTGGTTTGTGCCTTACCTGTCCATGTGTTGAAGGGTCCTTTGGCAACACACTGAACCCCACATTGTTCCTGTTGGTTTTAGGTTGGTGCCAGTGTTTGGCACACCATTATTATGTTACCATAATGGTAGCATAACAATATAAAATTGTTTTAAAAAAAGAAAAAAAAAGTCACTTAAAGATTAGTTCAGCAGGATGTGACTACCATATATTCTGCATGTGTACAGCATGTGCTTCAATCTGAACTCTGCTGAAATATGAATGAAGTTTATTTGAGGTTGCATCTTTATGTTTATGCATTCTGCCATTTTTTAATTACTATTTAGAGTTTAAAAACCAGAGTAACCATTGCTTAGTTTTGTTAAGGGGTGCTTTAGTTTAGATTTTATCCGTTTTGGACCACAACATTTAGCCCTGAATGACCATGTAGTTTTCTAATATATTTTATAAGCACTTTTAAGGGCAGGATAGTGCCTCGGAAGGCTAAATGAAATCACATGAAAAACAAGACACAAGGCAAAAATAAAAAAGCAATGGATCAATCCCTGCAAAACTGATGCCAAACTCTATTCCTTTCAATATCCTTTTAGAGATTCCACATTGGGATGAAGTAATTCTCTCCTCTCCTAGTCCTGTCCTTGGGCAGACTCCCAGTAGGATCCAGAATATCTTCACAGAGCAACGTCTTGTAATCATCCTCATCACTGCGACAGTGTCCTTGAGAGACTCCAGGTGAGCATGTTTGCCCATTCATATCACCAGTTCTATTATATCAGTCACAATGCAGAAGTCTATAGTCATTTAAAAAAAAAAAAACATGGACACCCTGTTTTTTTTACTGGCAAAAATCAAATCCAGTTTAAATAGTAATGTTGATTTACTATTAAAAATAATCGAATAAATAAATAAATAAAAGGTTTTCAAACACGGATGTTTACCTTGTCAAATCACTAAAGTCTATGTCCAACACAGTTTTATCAACCTAACTTTCTGACCCTGCTAACTAGGCTTCTAAAAAAAGAGAAATTCAGGTTAGATTTATCAAATTAAAAGAAGTCTATACCGATAGCTTTTTTGTGTTTATTCCTTAAACATTTGACCCTTTTGTTGTTGCTAGTATTTGGTGTCAAATTTTGTCTCTTTCTGCAGTAAATTGAAAAGTGCATACTCTTCAGCACTCTGACTGGGCTGACATTTTCAAAAGGAATGAATGACAAATGAGTTAAACATGGAGCCAATCCTCTAACCCCCCATCTAAAACTCACTGCTAATTCATAGCCCCATTGATTACCCAGAGGAATTCTTTTATCTCCCCCATTTCATTCCTGAAGCGCTCGGCAGACATTTTAATAGCTGCACTTTCATCGTCTGTCAGATATTTAAATGGAGATGTGCGTGTGTGTGGTGAGGAGCGAGGCAACGTGGGGACCGTCTCAGATTCTGCATGTCAATCTTTTATGCCTAGAGATATGGACGCGCTCTGACCTCTCACTCTGTCATTCTGGTTCTCTGTTGCATAAATTGACCTCTTTATAATCATTTCCTGCTCCTAGCTGCCGTAACGAGTGTTCTGGAGTACTTGAAAGTCACGTGATCTAAAGAGAGCCATTAGAGTTGAGAGATTGACCCCTGTGCAATGGCTGGGCCATAAAGCCTTCCTCTGACATATGGACTATGGTAAGTCTGTCTTGGCAAGTGAATTTCACTCTGTCTGCTATGACCATGAATTTCATGGAAAAACGCACGATAGAAAGAGGAACCATTGGTATAATGGAGGCACAAGTGTGAGTCATTTGCCATTATTGCTGTCTGTTGGTGGTTAGAAGTGAAGGAATGCATGTATAGGTGAAAAAAAAACCAGGACCAGCAGATGACTGAAGTGTGATTTGGAGCTTACATTTGTTTAAACTAAAAAGATCTTTGTGTTGTTTGTGTATTTTTGCTGAAGTTCTCTGTAATATTTGGGTTGCCACATGTGCACTAAGAAATTGTATCCTGATGGTGCTGCCTGCTGAGCGCTGCTGGCTACCCGTTTTAGCACCGGTTTAATAAGGCACTGGTTTCCTTCTCCTTCTCACAACCACAGCCACGTGCACATGGCTACACACCTGCTCCACAGCCGGGCCTATTCTCAGATGGCACAGCAGTTTGAAAAATGTTTCATACTTACAGCCCAGTCTTTATCTCTTCTTTTTGAAGCCCCCTCGTGTCGGTTTTGTCCTCATCACATTCTTTTAATTAACTCTGATGCTGAGTTTTTGATATAAATCTTAGGACAGAAAGAAACACTGATAAAGTGATGAAGCTGTCAGTCAGTCACATTTGATTTACAGGAGTTTGAATTACAGTCACTTGACTGCGTAATTTTCTCGAGGGTGGAGTGAACTTAACAAAGGGTGATTGGTCTGCATGGATGTTAAAAGTGTTGCATCCCAACTTAGGTGCAAAGAAGATATTATCAACATACAGCATTAAATTCTGTGAGCCAAGGCTTTTGAACAATAGTTTAGCTTTTTTAAAGTGTCTATTGCTGAGATAAGCTTTGCTTTCACACAACTAACTGTTGCCCTGTGGGAAAATGTATGAGCCTACACAAAAAATAAATGACACAGCACTTTACAACAAGCCAATCACAACCCTGTATAATGTAGCTACCAGCAACAGACCCCTTTAGCTTCTAATCGTCTTGATAAGGCATGCATTTGGGGTTATAAGAGGAATCTTTCATTGTTCGAATCAACTAATACATCTTTTTATTGCCCCCCCCCCAAAAAAAAACCCCATAAAAAACAAGTGAAGCTGGGCAGCCCGGTTGGTAAGGTGAGAGGCTACAATGCAGGAATCCAGGGTTCGATTCCCAGAAGGGAATAAGAACTGGGTCAATTACCATATCAATGGCGAGCAATTAACACCACCCAGTGAGGGCCCTTAGGCAAGGCCCCTAACGCTACTGCCTCCCGAGCGCAGTTAAGGCCCGTACACACCGGGACGAATATTCGCCCGGCGTTATTCGCCCAGCGTTTTTCGCCACGTCTTTTGTGTTCACACCCAGGCGATTTTCGCTGACGATGAGCCGAGCCAACATGCAATTTCATTCCCTGACATTAGATGGCGCTTTGTAAACAGAAATAAACACTCCCATACACAAGGTGGTTTTCACTCAGAAGAAGAGAGCCAGTATTTACGAGCTTGTCAGAATCATACAGAGAAAACATGAATATTTCAAGCACCAGTAGCTCCAGCTCCAGTTCCAATGATGAAGAAATTATTGTTCTGTTGAATGATGAAAGACGCCGGAAAAGACGCCGATTTTGGGTACATCCCATAGTTACGAGAAGAGAAGAACATGGTGAGTTTTATCGACTGGTACAAGAGCTGAAAATGTGTCATGAGCGTTTTCGGGGATATTTTAGAATGTCCGTCATTATTTCTTTGCGGCAGTGTAGCCGCTACTTGGCGTCTATCTTCTTTGCTGGTATGTGTGCTCAGAAAGGCAGTGTTGTGTTTGAGCGCCCCCAAGTTGTGTTTTACTGTAACTTCAGAAGCTCCAGACACGTGAGCAAAAGCGCCATTCTCATTGGTCGAATAGATTTCGATGCGAGGCGTCAAAAAAAAAAAAAAAAAACGAACCCGAGGCATTTTTTTTTTTTGACGCTTTGACGCGTGGCGTTTTTTCACGTCGGTGTGCACACTCTCATTGGTGCCCTTTGTTTAGTCACGAGGCGAATTTCGTCGGCGAAAATCGCCGGCGAAATTCGTCCCAGTGTGTACGGGCCTTTAGGCTGCAGCTCACCGCTCCCCCAGGGGATGGGTCAAAATGCAGAGAAGAATTTCCCCATTGTGGGATCAATTAATTAATTATTTGTATTATTATTATATTATTCAGTCAAAAAATGTTCTTCACTGCACAGCCTGTTCTGGGCACAGGCTAAGTTTGAAGAGATAAAGGTGAATCTCACCTGATAATCCATGCAGATCCTCAGGAGTCTGGGTCGGATGCAGTCTCAGCTAGCAGCTTTATTCCTGTTCAGTGTATGACTTTGCTCCATGACCAATAATTCTGCATGGATTCTAATTCTCCAAAAATAATTGAATGGTTTATTGAATGAATGAATGAATGAATGAATGAATGAATGAATGAATGAATGAATGAATGAATGAAGAGCTTGGCTATGTTCTAAATTTGTCTTGTTTTAAAGTCTATTCAGAAAGCCATCAGAATGTAGGACATAAAAATAAAAAATATATACTGTAAATAAAAGAAAAAAATTAAAAAAAAAAGAAAAATAAAGAATGTAGGACATTTGAGTCATTTATTGGCATAAAATTTAAAAAGTGATCCAATGTGTTAAATAAACAGGGCGATTTCATATTTATTTAGTTGCAAACATAAACTTCTGTCTGTTTAAAAATATTGCTGTTTTAGTTTTTCAGCCACTCAGATGTTAATTGTTGGTGTTTCTTGGATCTACACGCCTGTTGCATGACCCAGTTTCAACCAAGCGGCAGCTGTTTTACAAATGGCTTCACATTTGCCTTCAGCATACTCTGGCCTACAGATGTGTTTATGGTGCCCTGCACTCTTTGCAAAACAAGCCCGGTTCTGGTTGTTCGGGTTAAAGTACTTTAACTTGCTTTGTGTGCCCTATGTTCCACACATATTGCTTTTTATTATTATTTTTTAAGTCCACAAACATAATATGAAAGCAGAAAACTCTCAAAATGCCTGCTTTAATAAAGAAAGAGAGATTTTCATGCCTCATGGATGATCATTTCACCATAGACTTCAACCTCCCCTCCTAAACCCTGTGTCTGCATCATAGGTACCAAGTAAAGCAGACAAAAACATGGGAAATGTAAGCTGAAATACACTGCATGAGTGTTTTATCTGGTCAGGTTTCTCTCCATTATTACCAAGGAACTGTAAGTTATATTTCAGTTTAGAGGATTAAAAAACCTTAGTCTTCAGAATTAGATTTTTTTTCCAGAGATATCGTGTCTAGGGCAGCGGTTTTTTGGCGGAGGCTGCTATAGCTCTCAGCATTTAACTTTGAAAAGTACAAAGGAGCAGTATGAAAGCTGTGATGATGTCTTTGTGAAGAGGAGGTGTGAATAACCCAGTTGCTGCTGAACCTGTTAACCAAATTTTCTTTTTTTTTGTCGTAGTTTCCCCCAAAAACCAGGTTAGTTAATGTAGTTTCATAGGTCACCAGCTCTCACGTCATTTTACGACTCATGGAAACTAAATCGAAAACAGTTCTAGGCAGACCAAAAGAACCTGCAAGGAGAAAAAAAAGCTTTTTTTTCAACAAGTGTGTATGTCCAGTACTGCAACTCTTGTGTAAAGCACAGCATTCTATATTAACATCATGAGACTTTCTTTATAATATTTTATGATATTCCTTTGCAAGATGATTTTTAGCCCCCTTTTGCAGTCCTCCCCACCCTCCAGCATGTAAGCTCTGCACTTTTAAATAAACTCCTCCCTGGTGGCAAGAGATGCAAGAGACGAGATATTGCAGTGGGCTGCTGCGGAACTGGACACTCCTATACCCCTGACACAGATCTTTGCTCATTGACTGTGAATGTGCCTTTTTTTTTTTTTTTTTTAAATACTACGATATTCCAAGTTTTGTGTTTCACTCAAATGAACTGTGATTGTTTGTGGATGTACATCCAAAAGAGCCTGCTTATCAGATGTAAATCTCATTTAGATTCTCGTTTAAATTCTCGCATACATTTACATATATTTAAATCTCTTTATTATTTTTTTATTATTAACTTTATTATCTGCTAATTAACTTGTGTTTGCTATTGTAAAAAAATAAAATAAAATAAGCTGAATATTTTGTGACTTTTTGAAACATATTTATTTAGTAGATCAATATGTCTTCTTGTGTTTGCATCACCTTAGTTTAGTGCATTTTGTGCTCACAGCATCTACACTAAGACTGTCTGTATAAAGAACAACTTTTTCTCATGAAAAGATGAAGTGTAAAGCAGCTTTTTTTAACTTGGCATTTTTAGCTCCAAGCCTCTGGTGTAGTTTTGACAGAGTACCATCTCAATTAATTAAATTGACTGTAAAATGTTAAAGCAGTGAACGTTATCACCAAAGCTGCACCTGAAATCAAGGGGGAAAACTGTTACAGATTATCACCTTTCATTCGGATGCAGTACAGCTGTAACTTTCAATAGATGTGTGGGAGGACTGGCGGCTCATATTCAGAAGGGAGGATTTGTACATGCACTGTTTTGTGTAAAGGTTAATGAAATTACACAGGGGGTTGGTGCTGCAGCTGCAGGTGTGCTCTCAAACCAACCTCAAACAGAGGCAAGGAGCAGTGAAAAAAAGGAAAAGACATGTTCCTGGATTGTGAAATACACTTGCCGTTTTTTGATTTTGGGTGCAAAATCTGAGAATTTAACAGCTTGCCTGTGCAGCATACTGTTAGGATTGTAGTAGACCAGATTAAAAATATCAATCCAGTTTCAGATAACTTAAAATAAACTAACAAAAAATCATGAATGGTAAGAAGAAAAAAAAGCAGGATTATTGTCTTTAACAAAAGTTGTGCTTTGTTCTTGGTTTGTCCTCTGAAAACTTGCTGATAGACTTGTTATCAATGGCGGTGCCAACACTGTTTTCTTTTGCTCTCCAAGTGACCTTTTTACTCACTTTACTTTTTGTCTGCCTCTTCTCTCACACTGTCTCAAGAATGTTACATCTGCGTACTTCCTTGGTTGGTGATATGTTGCCAGACCAAGTTGTGTTGCCACAGCAAGAGCCCCCATGTGCTGACAAACAGCCCCTAGAGTAAAACTGGAATGCCAAATTTGCAAAGTCTACCTAATGCTACAAGGTTAAACACATATAAATTTTGTGGTCATTAGACAACAAGTTAAGTAACTAAAAATGCTATCCATAAAAATGATGCATTGTGGCATTTTTAACACCCATCCTTGCTGCATGTGTCAAAGGTTAAAAAATGGTTTATCAGATTCAGCAAAGATTACAGAGTGCTGAAGTGCACAAATGACAGCAAGACAACAATATCTATTTTCACTGTCTTCAGTCTGTTCTCCATTCTTCCAGCTGTTAATAACTGTGTGTGATTCAGTGAACAGATGGCAGTCTCCTGCGCAGTTTTTTTCATGTATCACTATTTGCTTGTATACGTGTCAGCCTTCCATGTGTATTAGTTGACAGTATTTATTACACACAAGTTTTTATCTCTCTTTTCCCTTAAATTGCATCAGTTTGCCATATATTGAGCAACTTTTTTTTATTGTCAGCAACTTTGTAAACAAACCATAAATATATTTTATAGTTTTATAGGTTAAATTGTATTGTGTGTTGTATATTAAAGCACAGTGTTGGGCTTTCTCACTTTCTAGAAAAAGTAAAAAAGTTTTTAAGAAAAATGAAAAAAATAAGCTTTAATATCACACAATTAAATTTACTAACCCAGGCATGATTATGACCAGTAATGAAACATTGAAAACCCAACAAGGGTTATCATAACACTGCAAGATGAAATTGAGAGAAATTGAAAAGAAACTGCAAAAATGAAGAGGATGTTAGGGGTGGTGAAAGTGAAAACAAATTAGATAGAGTTGCACAGAGAGATCGAGTTAGAGACATGGAGGGTTAGAGGAATACAGGCAGTGTTCTAATGACTTCACACCCCATTAGCCACTTAGTCTGATGCGTCACACCTCATTATGCTGCTGGAGCAGCAGTGCATGAACGCGTGAAACCGTCCACTCAAGCAGACCTGTCCACCCGCTCCAAACACTCACTCATTTAAAGCAATTACTGTGTGTGTTTGCCATTTGCAATTTCTGTTTTGCTTGCATGTGTGCGGAGGTATACTGCAACTACACTGCCTGCTTGTGAAAACCAATAGCCAAAATTACTTGTGTTAAAGTAGGCTGACGAGCCTTTCAGTTCAGATTTAGTCCCTCACTATGAGATATTTAGCAGAGTTTTCCATGGCTACCATGTTGCTCAAGCTTGAAATACTTGCAGGCACAAGCAGCACCTTCTTTGTCAGCCTTTTTAAGTAAGGAGGACTAAGTAGTGTGCTCCAGAGGTTTCTCCTTAATCACTCTCAGCCAAAGGCACATGCACACACTCTTAACTGAGTGATGAACATGCACACACACACACACACACACACACACATACATTTAAGCGTACACTCACACAGATAAGGAGCTGGAAAGAAGAGGGTTCTCTACATGCCATTTGTGTACAGGCGGCCCCAGTTGGCAGAGTGTAAAGTGTTTCTCTCCAGGACAAGGCCCGCTAACTCAAATCCCTGGCCAGCAGCCACACTCCTCTCCATTACACACACTGGACCCATTTATCCCAGTGCCCGCACATTCTCTCTCTCCAGTCACACTGCCACCCCAAGAGGAATGCCACATAATGGCTCTGTACTGCAGTGGCTGACATCTCTATTCGGCTAATGGTTTTTGTTTTGCTCTGTTTACTTTGTTGATATTCGACAAAAACAGAACAACTTCGATGAAAAAAGAAAACTAAAGAAATCATTTTCAGCATTGTGTCATGATTTGGGCATTCCTACACAAAAAAATGTCCAATTCAATCTACATTGTCTTGGGTTGCCAGTCAAGTTAAATTGAGCTTTAAGCTGAAGATTATGAGAGTCCACTGTCACTGAATAAAGAGATGATTATTTACCTCAGCAGCCAACCTTTTAGTGATCTGTTTTTTTTCCCATTTTTGCTTTTCGCAACGGACGTTTTTGTGTCCTCTGAAGCAAATTTGCATATGATTCACTTTTGGAATTTCACTCATGTGTCAACTGGATAATATTTTAGAATAGCTTTCCTGACCTCAGCAGTCTGCTCTTCTTTACATACAGTGATTTTTTTTTTTTTCAGGATCTAACTCCTACTTGCTCTGGGTACTTTCAAGGTAATTATTAAGCCTTTTCACATTTATTCAATTTTTGCCTTTTCAATAGGATAACCTAATTGCAATGGTTCTCAAACACTGAGGCCTCCTAGGAGAGTCTTAGAGTTTTGTCTGGGATGTGTGGGAGGTTGCTCTCTGGTGTTTCCATTATCTTTGCTCTGGCGGGTCTTTGTGGATCACCCTCACTCTAAAACACACAGTTGCCTCCTATTGTGCTGAATGGCATCCGTTTCCACTACTACCTGCAGACTTCAGCCATGTATCTAATCACTCTTTGTCTTTTGATTTAAAAACATTGAAGAGTTTCTTTAAATATGATCAAAAATAAAATGCTTAGATGAGAAGCGTGCAGTACATCTGCTAAAGAGCACAAGCAGAATACCCAATTTCCAGACTATTTTCACTGCGCGTGCAGGTGTGAATCAATGTGTGACAGACTGTGTAATGCAGATATTGCCTTGTTTTAAATATTTACAACCTGTGCATGAGCAGTTGTATGATTAATCAAATAACTGAAAATAAGTTGGTGGATAATCAATGTAGTGTGATTTTAAGATTTCCATGACAAGAATGTACCCTGAAATCGAAAGACACAGGAATTACGGAGTCACTTCTCACTGTTGATGTCATACAAATGTTAGGATCCTGGTAAGACTTTGCTGAAAGGTTTTGTTCCCTCTTTTACAATCTCCCTTATGGTTGGACTTGTGCAAAGGTAAAGCACCGGACGCAAAGCTTCAGCACCATGTGTTTGTAACAAAAGACAACAGCAGTCCACAGAGAGAATTCAGTGTCATTAAAGTAGTAAAAATACATAAATAAATAAGGATAAGGACTGTGTAACACATTCTATTAATGTTCTTTTTTTTTTCTTTCATTGCACAAAGCTAAACAAACTGTTTTAGTGGGCTGATTCAGCCTGATAGTGTTTATGAGCTCTGAGGGGCTTTCTGTCAAAAAAATACAGATAAAAGTGTCATAAGCTACATAACTGTTATATGAGTGCAAACATTATCATAAACTTATATAATATCAGCAATAAAGTAGATTAGAAGTCAAAACACTTGCTTATGGTAAAAATAGGATTTAAAGTGATTAGCTGAATATTCATCTATTAATTTATTCTGCTACAATGTTAAAAAACAAGTTTTTAAAAATGTTACTAATGATAATTTTGTCATTAAGAGAGGGCACTCTTTTTTTCTAAAGAGAACCTTGATGGGAAACATTTGAGAGGCTCTGCTTTGCTGGAAGGATCTCTTTGGTTTTTATCGCTGTTCAGAGAAACAAGCTGACAGAAATAAATAAGCCTTCTAATTGTGTTTTCAGACTGCAAAAACCATTTGTTCCAGATCTGTCCTGAACCTTGCATTTAGATTTGTATTCACTCTGCCGTCAAGCGGACTATTCTGGTCCGGACCAAAGGTTGTAAACAAAACCAGGTGACTAAAGATTTCTTCTGTCATTGGCCAGGAACTATGAGATCGGGTCAAAACAACAAGAGAAAGACTGTGCTTTACAATCCTTGTCAGGATAGTTAGCTTATTAAAACCTTTATATTTCGATTACCAGTTTTGAACATTGGATACAATGCTTTTTACTTGTTACTTTGGTTCAGCGGAGGCATGCTGCAAGGCAGTTACTGGCCAGGAGACGTGCAGTGTGTGGTTTAACTCAGAGGATGCTAGCAACTGCAGTGATGAGGAGACGTCAGGTATGAATTGGCTGCGAAGTGTTTAGGACATATTGATGGTTGGGAAAATAGTGTGGGAAGCGTCACGTTAAAAGTTGTTTTAATGAGCCTACATTCATCTGACCACATTTAAATAAGTTGCTGTGTCTCATTGTTGGGGTGTTATGGCATTATTTTTAGAGAATTCTGTCAAGTAGCTTTTAGGATGATGTTATAGCAGTGCCGGGTGCGCGCTGTGTAACGAGACACATAAAATCCTATAAGAAGCGTTTTCACTTGTGTTGAAATAAACATTCTAACAAGTAAACAGTTGAACTTTTTCCTGTTTAATAATAGGACAATCGTTGCTTTACATTTATCCGCGGCTCACCAGTTCCTTCATTCCTAATTTGTTAACTTCACGCGACCAACAGCTAAGATCGCCGTTTTGGTTCAGTTGTTCCGCTCTGAGGACGGATTGTATTCAGACTGAGGAATCTGATAGCCAACCGAAGCTCAGTCTGATTGGAATTGAACCAAGACTACCTCAAAAGATGGACCAGAGAGCGGTTCCTGGTTCTGGACCAGGGTCTGCTTGGGTGTATTTAGACAGAAAACTAGTTCCAGATTTTTGGCGGAAACAAACTCTGGTTCCCTGTAAGCAGACAAATGTGTCCAGTCTGAATACACCCTAAATAATCCAAATATTTAAACACGTGTCTTTATATTATCATATTTACTGCTCTAATTTACTTTCTTTTGGGTCTTCACTGAAAAAAAAAACATTGAAGGTTTAAAACATGAAATTGAAAAAGTCTGTATTACAGTTTTACAGTGGCCCTGAAGTTTTTGTCTGCAAAATCCAATTGTAATTACAGATTAGAAAAAATACTATAGTGGTACTGTTTCATTCATCAGAATCATTTATTTTATTGTTTGCTTTGCAGTAAAATAACTTCCAAGTAAAAAAGAAACATGTCTGAAATGATAGCTGTGCTCTTTATTGCTGGGGTTCTCCCCTGACCTTCAGCATCACACCAAGAGATAATGTAATCATGGTGAGGGAGTTGCTGCTGTCAAACACGTCTTCTCTTTGTGATGAATGCATGCTGTGTGAGCATGTCAAACATCACATACCTGAGCAGCTGTTTGTTCCACCACCAGCCCCGCCCCCTCACAAAGCAGGATGGGAAAGGACAAAACAGACTGAGAGGGCTGCTCAGAATCCCATTGAACTGGCGGAGAATAGCTTGCATGCACAGAGCCAAAGGGTCTCAGAGCTGGGTAAATCAAAACCCTGTAACACTTTGCAGAAATATATATTTAATTTAGGTCTTTATCAGTGTGTGGTAACATGATTTTGAATTGATTGGCAGCTTCGACAGTGGACACAGCTTGAAATGTATATGCCCCTGCAGAACCCTGTTACTGAGGTCACCAAGGCTTCACCCCAGTGCTCCAAACTGAAGGCAGGAGGTGGCCTTTTATGTCAGTGTTGTGCGACCTCCACCTTGTTTCCTTCCCTCTCGTCACCCTCCTCGGCCCTTTTTAGCAGCGTGGAGTGGTTAAAGCAACTGGCATTCAAAGGTCTCCTATGCAGGGGGTTCAAAATGAGCGAATGCATTCAAAACCATGCACATTGATTGTTGCTCAAATTGTTTTTGCATGTGTTGTAAATTTAGAACAGGAAAAAGTAGATGTGACACCACCCTCTCACATTTCCAGACATATATAATGTAGGCAGGCTGTGCATCTTTCAGCAGCTGAACTTCACCCTGACTGTTGGGGGAAAATGACATTGGCAAGCAGGTGATAAACAAGCCCTTGCCCAACACAGATGTATACAGAATGAATATTACATTTTATTTTGAAGACATAGGCATATGGGGGTGAAGCGGCAACACTTTATGGTCAAATTTTCTCATTATTCCCTCCACTGCTTCCATTCACTGACCCTGAGTCTGCAATCTCTCTCTTACTCCTCATCCACTCTCCTCTATTTACCTTTTACTCCCTCCTCTCTTTTGGACGGAGGCATGGGTGAGATCATAATTATGGTTTGACACATGGTGTTAGCTAGAGTGCCTGGATTTTAACTCAAAGTGGGAGTTGTCAGCACAGCATCATGTATGGTTCTTAATTGGAGGGGAGGGCCATGAGGCCCACCCACTGACTGGTGTGGCACTTTTAATGAGGTCATGTACATCAAGGAAGTCAGAGTTGTGACAGGAGGAAACTGTCATTGGCCTGTTAGAGAGCAACTTTGTTAGCCAGCCTCACCATTCTTTTCTCCACAGGTGGAAATAAGCAATTAAAACAGTAATGAAGAACTTGAAAAACACCCAGTCCAGCCAAATCCGCACACATACACTGCTAATAAACACCAATCAGAAGAGGAAAAGAAGCTAAGTGCAAAATTAAGTTTCTATTTACTCTTCTGAGTCACTTAACAGGATGTGTAAGGATGATTAACAATAACTAAAAGATAACAGAAATCAAAAAGAGTGTTCCCCTTTCTATCTTTATGTCACATCTGCGTGCTATTACATGTATGTTTGCGTGACCCTGTTACATTTTAATCTTCTCCCAAATGTTTCAGCCTTTTTTTCCCCTCAGTCTCAGTAAATGTAGGTGCTGAAAGCAAAACTGCAGACGTCTCTTGCCAGCACACTGGCCTCAGTGTTCTCCAGGTGCACTCTACTAAGGAAGAGTGCTCCTGCCAGAGCACTGTGTCTGTTGGTAGACAGCCTTAACAAACACGCAGTGCTTAAAGTTTGATGTGCACCGCCCTCAAAGTGAGTTACCACTTCTGTGAAAAAAATCCATTTAGAAAATGTATTCCTTTCTCTCTGTACGTTATAACCATATCCAGCATTTTATTTCAAACAGACATGCATTTGAAGTAGAGGCACTGTTTATTTTCCTGAGGAGATTTTGAACAGGTTTGAGTTTCACTGAAGCTTTTTAAGTGCTCACACCATGTGTGTGAGGGTTCAACCAAAATCATCAGACTCTGCAGCCATTTCCTCTCAGTCTGTCCCTCCAGAGACCATGGCATGTTTTGGGGAAACTGGTTTGTTTTGAAGACCAGACTACCTTCGCAGGCCAGGAATCCTGTGGGATGTAGAATACCTTTTTTTTTTTTTTTTTAAAGCAAAATAGCAGCAGAAATGAGGAGGAAAGAATTTAGTTTTAACATTTATTTTTGTTTTTAAATTATGGAATTTTTTTCTTTTTGATTTTGTGTGTTTACAGATTTAGGTGACTCATACAGCAATTCCACACACAAAGTACAGAGTTGATGTAAGATTGTTGGGTTTTTATTTAGCTTCCGTGGACCTTATAGTGTGAACTTAATGGGCTTTCTTTGTCCACTCTGACAATATGAGGCTTCACACAATTAAAGAGCTCTTCTTCCTGCCATATTGTAGATAAGCATCACCTGCTGGCTGTATAGATTGGAACAGGCTCTCCAAGGTTGTCTGGAGGTCCTCCCATGCTCAACACCTCATTCACACACGAACCACAGAGCTGGCTTCTCTGAGGTCGTGGGAAGGAATAAGGGAGGATCTGACATGACCTTGTGTGGCATGGGGCATGAAGAGTCAGAAGGGGATGAAGGAAAGCATTTGGTCCCAGGCAAAAAAAACAGGTCGCTGTGTCTCATTTGGGTGTAGTAGGCAGATTAGTCATTTGAAGAGAATTTCAGCAACCAGGCATATGAGGAAATCTGAACACCAAGGTGAGAAGAGGTGATGTCCTATGTAGGGTTGTGCCGATGGACGATATCATCGTCCATCGTGATGGGTGACTGACATCCCGATGGAGAGGCCACCATCGTGATGCCACGCCCACGCCACGTTGCGAGTGGACCCCATAAGCCGCGGTTACATGTACAAAATATCTTGATGGGATCAATGGTCGGATTAGAATCCAACCGTGTACATGGGCCCAGAAAAAATGTTTTCAGAATATAAAAACGTTCACTAAGGTCACACTTTCCGTCGGAATAAATCATTCGCACATGCGCAGTAGGGTTTGAAAACCGGAAGGATATAAATTCCGCCGAGCGGCTTTTTTTTTTTCAAACTTTATTGAATGTAACAATTCAAAACAAAACTACATTAAACAGCGCAGAGCGGCTATATTCATTGACATGTCAGCTCGGTAATACGAGACGATCTTCTAAACGTGCTTTTAATAATGTTACGGTTATTATGAAACACCTGTTCGCTCATCATTTGAATTTTAATCCGTGTGGTCAGTGCTTTTTCTGAACAAAGCCAGGATTAGCAGTATGCTAACACAGGCTAACAACATTAGCTTTGGGTAGCGCTGCATGCTGGCTGCACGTTAAACATGTAAGAATTACATCCACCTTTATTAAATCGGGAGACGAATGGAAACACAAATCCACGTGATTGTTTGAATGTTTTCTAAGGACTGAGCGACATTTCTGCTTTGAAGCTCAAACCGCTGTGTGTGCTGACGATCCGAGCTGTGCTCAGACACTCACTTTTAGACCCGGTTCTGAGTTCGGTAGCTCGTACCCCTAGAGCTGCGGGACGGATCGCAGTCTTAAATCTCCCACACATACCGCTCACGTAACCTCCCCCCCCCCCTTCCCATCAAACACAAAGCTGTAAGTCCGCACTCCGCCGGTCCACTTCACTAGTTAAGTGCAGGAGCGGACCACTTCTTTTCTATTTTGTTTGTTACTTTTTTGTTGAAGTCACTTCCCTCAGTTTATACTGGATCATCGCGGACGAGTCATTAGTTGGGAAATAAAATGAAAAAAGCAAAATAACGAATAGCAGTTATATAACAACGAAAAATGCCCAAAAATACCCCCCCCCCCCCCCCCCCGACGATGTCATCGTCCATCCCGATGGTTGACAGCAAACATCGTCAACGGCCAATTTAGGGGACATCGCCCAACCCTAGTCCTATGTGATCTGAATCCTATAGTTTTTTTCCCATGTGCACTTTAAAGTGTTTTAATGTGTTTTAAAAAGAAGCAACCATGATGGCTTCTAGTGGGTTCTAATGGCATCTCAATCAGGATGCAGAATTACCAAGATCGTACAAGTACTTTGAGAGCTGCTCCCTTCAGGTGTGGAGGTTGAAGAGATACCTCTTAGCTCAAGGCCACTGCTCTGCTGTCTGCTTCATCTATGAGAACTGTGGCGCTGTGACTTCTGAGGTGAAACTGCAACAAGAGCAAGGCGAGTATGTCACTTGAAGCAATCTGTCTGACTGAATACAAGATAAATGTGTGTGTTTGAAAATTTGTCTCAGAGCTGAGCTCATCCCACCTACAAGGTATCTGCGATCAACTCTGACTGTAATCTCACCGCGACTCTTTCTCAACTGGCTCACATTCACCCCCGGAATCATTGTCATGACTTTCTGTGGAGAGCACTGTTGCCTTACTATTAAGCTCTTGTGAGAGCTACTCAAACAGACGTGCTAATGTTGTTACACGGCCTGTGGTGAGTTTTTTTTTTTTTTAAAAAAAGGTGCCAATAGCGTGGAAAGTTCTAGTGGAGTTTCTTTTACAACAGGCGAAAGCGAGGGTTCTTGTTGTCTTTTTCAGTGCATTTTAATGTTGGTTTGACACGATCAGGAAGCGGGTAAAAAGGTCATAGACATCATCAAATTAGACTAAATGTCACCAAGAATTAAAGTTGATTCATTACGCATTTATTAGCTTGACAGTTTCCAGTAAATCTTGGAAACTGTCAGGCTCTGTAAAATCATATTGTACCATTTAGACGTTGTCTCTACAGTGATCACCTCTGGTTAAACCAAGAATCCGTAATGCTCTGAGGTCCACTTAGCTGGGCTTCAATGCCATTAATAATTCAGAACATTTTCCTAATGAAGGAACATATTTTTTCTTTTCCATTTTTCTTTCAGCATGTTGAATAACTCTGTTAATCAAGGCTTTACTTTCAGATTTCCTCTCTAATGGCATATCCAGTGAAGGGAAAAGGTCACGGTGGTAATATACTCATCTGTAGTCCTCAGGGAGATTGTCTCTCTTTTTGCTCAGCCTCAGACAGACTGTCTCAGTCGCAGACATCCTCATCTGCCTCCCACCGTGCTCTGCCCAGGATTTCAATCACAGGGCCAAATGAAATTATTAAGAAGTGTTAAACTTATTAATCATTAAATTAGCCAAATGATCCTCCAAGTACAGCCCAGATGAATGACGTGCCATCCTCTAAAGCAATTTGCCTCTTTATGTCTCTAACAGGTGAAGGTCAGAAGGAGGGCCGGCACAACAGTAGATTAAACTTTTTTTTCTCATTTACCGAGTTTCCTTTCTTTAAGGCGATCATTGCCTCTCAACAACGAGGCAGAAATCGAGAATAGCTAAAGAACATGAGGTGCTTTTAAAGTCATCCTGTGGCTGCACATGCACAGGCGGAAACAAAAATGTCAAAAAGAGAGCATACATGAAACAAGATAGAAATTAAATTAGTTTGACTCTTCCTGTCTTTTTTTTTTTTCTTTTGATGGCAGACACGCACCAAACCCGCTCTCAAGTTTCAGTTTCTTTCTTATCTTGATTTGATTGGTGGGAAAGTAGGTAAGCTTTTATGTGAAACACACCTCCTACATAACACCTATGTTCTTTGTGTTATTATGCAGTAACACTTTGGTGCTGTACTGTCAGAAATAAAGTGTAAAGCTTTAGGAAGTTCAGGTTATGCATCTCTTAATGGGTACTTATCATTTGCTTCTTCTTTCTGCTTTTTTTTCCCTCTTTGTTCGCATCTATATATTTTGCTGTAAGATTAGGCGCATATTCCTCTCAGCAGCAGCTGTCTGTCCATCTCTGATTTCTTTTCAGAGAAAAATAGTTGAGCCATTTCAGATGCAACAGCGCCAGACGATCACTGAGGTTATTACTGAATTTGCAGAAAGCTAACAAACCATAACTTTGTTCTACCATTTACTGAGGTAGTTTAGGTCAGGGCTGTGGATGAGCAGGCGGACTGGATTGGAGTTTGGAGGATAGACAAGGTCAAATCAGCTAGTATTTAAGTATCAAGACACTTTTTTACCTTACAAGTACGTTTGAAGTATAACATTTCAGTGCATTTGTCTATATTTTGTTTCCTTTGTCATTAATTTAGCTGATATGGGAATGTTGCTGCTTACCATTTTATCTGTCCCTCTGCAATGTTTGCTGCCAAACCTCTACATCTGTCCAAGCGTGTGTGTCTGAGACATATACATCAGTGGAGCCGATTACAGTCCCGGGGGGATTTAAATATCATTTTAATTAATCTGCTCACCTGAATTTAATGAGACATGTCGAAGGGGCTGTACGCATGTCTGAATGTGTGCATGTGTGTCTCTGTATATATATGTGAGGAAAGGTGTGTGTGCTGCATGCGCATGCCTGTGACTAATGAAGTTCCTTATGGGCCTTCAGATCGCCTCCTTCATCTGAACTGATTAACATAGACAACTAAGTAAGAATTCAACCTAAATTTTAGTTGAATGATGAGCACAAGACATCCTGTCTTTGTTTGTCATCACACTGTGAGTAAGTAAAAACGTTTTCTAGAAACTACTTCTGTTGCTATAACTTCAAAAAAGTATGATCATATAATTAGGGTGAAATCAATAGGACATGTATTACATGGAACACAAGCTTATTAGAGTTCCCGCCTCTCTCTGGTCTGTCCAGCTGACATGATCTGGACATATTGGACAGGCTAAGCTGCTACCCTGCACAACCTTGACCATGTTTACATCAATACATGATTGAACATCACAGAGAGGTTATGGGAAAATGTAGAGTTATAAGTTACCAAAATCGCATATTATTTCATCGTACTGTAAAAAAATTCTACATATATATATTTATAACATGTTCTTATTCAATCCATACATTATTACAGATGGACATATTTTTATTTAAATAAAATCTAACCCTCATTTTTATGCTGCTAAGGAATGACAATACAGTATACAAAAATACATATTTTTTTAACTTGACTCACTTCCTTTTAAGAATTAAAGAATTATCAAATTTGTTTTAATTTGTGAAAAGTTTTGCTCGTTTAAGTTAATTGGTCTAATGGAAATGTGCATTTTGTAGCATTTTTTAAGCCCGTTATCTTTTCTGTTTGTGCTCTCCTGTTTACACTGAGTGCCACTGTTGTCAGAGCACTGTTGTGAAAGATGACGGCAAACATATGAGCGTATGTGCCAGACATTGTACAATAGGCCTAAACAAAGCTTTCTCTTTCTCTCTCCCACAGCTGCATTTCTCTTTCTGTTCTGCTATTGTTTTGTCCGGCCTCATTTGTGAAGGTATTTATCTCAGTAAAGGATATAAGAACCGTGTTCTTGTCTGAAAGAAGAGTCATTTACAATCGTTTACATTAACAAAAACTGCATTTTACCATTACAATAACTCCAGACAATAGCATATATCCGCCTTGTTCATTTTGCGTGGGGAATGAACAGATGCACGCACGCCTCCATTGTTCTGGTTTAAACGTGCCAAGGCAGAATGATCTCCCCGCTCTCCACTCAGTGTATTAGATAATGAGAAGATGCGGATAAATTCCTCAATACAGTCTACTCCCCACTGGCTAATCCACTTCACTCTGTATTGAGAAGATCACAATGATGGTTTATTATTGCTTATTCGGAAGCTCGCGATTTGAACACTTGCAGCATAGCTGGAATAGTGCCGTTGCAGATCACTCATCCATTTAAGAGGATGCCCGCTCTGCTTAGCAGCAGCAGCAGTTTGTAGCGTGAGTTGTTTAGATCACTCTCGGCTTTGAAGCTCTGGAGTTAATGCATATGAAAATCTGCATGTTGGACTGGGAAACTTAAAAGCAAATAACACAAGTTTTGCTTCATGCGCAGGAAGTGTGCCTATGAAATGAGGCTGTGGACACTTTTAATTAAACATATGAGTTTTGCTTTTCAAAGTTCCACTCCAATCACCTTTTGATCTATTGTAAAAGTGTTCTCAGCTAAAATAAAAAAAACAAACAAAAAAAGCTGTTTTGTTTTCTAGGACATAGTTTCTGCAGAGTGACAGGTTCATCAGAAATTTGCCTCTAAGTACAGGGTGGGACTGTTGGCGTGAAGTGATCCTGTTAAAATTTTCCATCATCCCTTTGGTTACACTCTCCCACCAGCTGATAGCCCCTCGCATATCCACCCTAGCATTAGTGGTGCAAGAAAAGTGGCGAGCAATATTGGACCCATCCAGCCGTACAGTTTTGAGCCAGCTTGGACAAGGAAAACAAAGTCGTTCATGGCTATGATAAATGCTCCCATTTTCACAGGATGTGTTAAAGACAGATCATCTCTCTGTTTAGCTCTCTGTCCCTCAGGCACCTGCAGGTTTGAATTTCACTGACACTTGGGCCCTTAATGAGAAGCAGAGCGACACCTTCGTAATATAGCTTGTGCCCTACCTCTCTCCATTTCAATGACTTGCTTTAATAAATTACTGTCCAATAAGAACTTTTATGATCTTGGCATATGTTGCCTTTTATAGGTGAAAATAATTGCGTTCCCAGATCACCCCGTCCGTTCTGAACAGGAGAATGAGACTAGTGGAGCCAACAAAATTAGATAGTTTCACAGTGTCTGCACAAGTCCTTCTCATTTGGGTTGTTACGCCTCCTCCCTCTTTCTTTCTCAGTTTCCTGGCTTACCTTTGCAGGAACCAACCCCCACCCTTACCCTTCGGCACTCTCAACTCCACTCATGCCTAAAGAGGCCTAGGTTTGCATGCCAACAAGCACTCCTAAACCCACAAACCCATCCCCCAGTCAAGACACCCACTCCTTCCCACAGATGTACACACACCCACAAGGAGTCCTGTTTTTGAGTTCCCACTGAAGTGTGACAGAAGCCACTTGACAGGTGACACACACACTTGATGTTATCGGGTCAGGGCCAGAGATTCAGCCTCTTGAGTGATGAGAGACTGTCACTCGCATTGTTTATCTGTGTGAGGAGAGAGGAGTGACAGAGAAAGCCACTGCTCCTTTCTTTGCCATATATCACTCAAGGGAGAGCGCAGAGCCCAGACAGAACACTGCTTCCTGCACACATTTAAATCTACATGTGAAAACTGAGTAAGGATGCATGTCAACTTTTGTGCATTTTTTTTAAAGGATAACTGGGTCTATAACTGGCACACACATTACTACTCTGTTGTCAGAGCCGTGAAAACAGAAATTTGGAAATCCTCTAGAACCCAGATTCGGAAATACACTCTAAACATCAGACTGGTAGAAATACAAAATACAGCAACTGTTTTGTGATGTCTCACTCTGAGTTAGGTATTTTAAACTAAACTTTATTTTAACTTTATTCATATTGATTACATTTTTATCCTTTTTTTTGTTTGACTAGATAGAAAAGAAGAGGAGGAAAAAAGGGAGGGATGTTGGAGACAGGGGGTAAGGACAAAGAAGAAAGGCGGAAAAGTGGAGTTCAGGAAATCTAGTGGGCCCCAACCCCCGGGCCGTGGACCAGTACCGGTCCGTGGGTCATTTGGTACCGGGCCGCACAGAACGAATAAATAACTTACATTACTTCTGTTTCATTTATTTAGGAATCTGAAAGATGTTTTATTTTAAAAAAATTCCCTGATTCTCTGTTACATCCGTCTATGTCACTCTTGATGCAGGCCAAGGCGCTCTTCTCGGTCACATGATAGGAAAAAAACCCAGGAGCTAGCAAAATGAGTAAAAAACAAACGTCTTTGGAAAGTTTCTTTGCCAAGGGGAAAACGCCCAGCCAGGAGACAGAAGATGAGCCTTCCACTTCCAAAAAAGAAAGCTACATTTAATAGACACTTCTTTTTTGCACCATGAGTGTGGGAAGGGGAGAGGATGATCAGACCTTTGCGATGTACACTGTTATGTGTGTCAAAATAAAGGCTCAGGATTCGTCTTGTCATGTTTCTGTTCCTGCTTCATAGTATTATCACTACAATAATCAACCGGAGAAATCAGGGATCCCTCTCCCTGTGTGGAGAAGGGTCGGCCTGGCCCGGGAAGCCAACAACCAAGGGACACAGCCCCCACTGCAGAGGGCGTGGTTCCCCCCATCAGGGACAGGGCAGGGGGGCAGATGATCAGAGTGCCTTCCCTGTGTAAGGTATGTGTCGTTTGTTTGTGTGTGCGTGTGTGAAAGTGTATATTGTTTAGATGTAAGGGTTATGTGTAATAAAGGGTGCAGTTAAAATTGGCGGGCAGGGCACTGAGAAGAAATCGCCTGATTGCTCACAGTGATGTCCAAAGACCCTCCCACCAAGAGCCCCTAACTGTCTAAGGGGCCGTTCAAATTGACAGGTGGGGCGCAGAGAAGACATCTCCTGCTTGTTGGCAGTAATGTCCACGCACCCCACCTACCAAGGATTCTATATGGTGCAATTAAAACCGAGAGGGGAGAGCCCAATTTCATGTGGAAACCATGGGAGGGGGTCCACTGCCAAGTGGCTCCCCCCATGAGAGGTTGGGCTCCAGTCTCCCCAGCTCAGGGGTCCCATCGCAAGGAGAACCGATCCCTCAGGCATAACACTCCACACAAAGAGAGAGGAGCCAAGAGATAGCCAGCCCCAGGGGCAGGCCCAGGCCCCCATACCCAAGCGCTGCCCCTTCCAGAGCGCTGGTCAGGCTCTGACAGGGCCGAAGACTTCTGAGTAGCACTTTTTTTCAAATTGTGGTGAATCAGAAGCAGACAAAAGATGCTGTTGAAATAAGCTTGTAGCAGTGGCGCAGTTGTTATAGTCTGAGGTTCACAAGCTCCCTGCTGCGCTCCATTCCGAACTTGCACACAAACAGATCATTGTTTGTCGTCATTTTCCTTGTTCAAGCTGGCATCTGTCTCAAAACTGTAAGCTGGATAGCTCTGACGTTACTCACCATAATTTTGAACCGCTAATGTTAGGTTGGGGTTGTGAAGGGCTGTAAGCTAGCAGAAGAGAGTGTAAACATGGGAAATAAGGTAAAGCTTACACTGTGCCAACTGTGCCAGCCTCAACTCAGAGTTGAATTTCTAAAGAACTCCTACAGCTCTGCAGAAACTATTTCCTTGGAAACCTTTTTTTGTTTTTTGGTTTTATTTTGCCTAAAAATGGTATAATTGTAATTAGAAGACCACTGGGAATTGCTTTGACAATAGATCAAAAAATGATTGGAGTGACAATTTAAACAACTTTAAAATGGGCTTATCAGTGTTGTTGTTTTGTTCAAACAGCTGTTGCAAATTTAAATAATCTGTAGGACAATACCTTTTTTCATGATATTAGAGTCAAATCTGTAAAGGGGAAGAGCATTATTGGGGCCAGACCTTCAGCTGTCCTGCAGATGGAGAAGTACTCGGGCAGAAATAAATTAGAGAGGTGATAAAATGTTATTCAGATCACACCACATTCATGGATAATGCCTGTACTTTTACTTATGCAATGTATTACACGCTTTAGTTTTGAACAAACTGCTGTGGACTAAAATAAATCAAGATTTTCATGCACAGCATGATAATCTGCCTCATCGTATTAATAAATCAGCAAAACGTATTTCAGAAAACAGATTCAGAGAAGCTTGAAATAGAAGTGTTCTTTAGTCATTTAGAGAAATGCGCCAGTGTCGGCTCACACATTGATGTGGCTTTGTTATCGGCATTGTCAATTGATTACACCTAGGGGCGATAATGAAATAACTAATTGAATGTGTCCCCTTGTAAACTATGTGTTGAAACTGTGCAAAACACAAACTTTCCTGGATCTGTGTGAATGGTTTTAATTAATTTCACACAAAGTCTGATAACCTTCACAAAGTGGAAGCCCTTAAATACAAGAACTGATACCATGTTCACAAGTACGAATAATTTATAAATGGTCAGAAAGTTGATCTGTATGATGTTCTACAATAGTGCTTTAGCTGCATTAATCCGTCATGGTCACATGTTCATTTAAGTTTTATGGCACTGAGGTCTGCTCTATTGCATGAAACTAGGCCAAGAGGTTATAGTTTCATAGAATTTAAATGAAATGTAAATTTATTGGAAATGTGCTAGAAAAAAATGTTTTATTTATGTATAAAATCAGTTAGAATGATTTCAGTCAAAATGTGAAACAGAACAACAGCACAATGGCCCTGTGATAAACCTCCTTTTTTGTGTCCTAGAGCCATATATCCACAGGCTGACCTCTACTTCCTGAGTGCAAATGAAAACCTGTTGTTTTAAGGGTTCTACACAAAAAAAAGAAAAAAAGAAAAACATAAAATTTCGCTAAATGAATAATGAATGGTATAATTGAGTCTATTATAAACATTTAATTTTTTTTAATCCAGTTCAGGTCAGATCATTCAAAAAATACCATATTTAACAAAATACTTAACAAATTATTTACAAACTACGAAAAACAGTTTCAGTGTAATCTATTCATTTTGCAAATAGCAACTTTAAAGACAAATACTCCCTCTAAGTGGAAAAACGGGGAGAAACCTCTTTCAAAACCAACCTCTGAAAGGGGAACTGTCTGTCGTGGTGAGAGGTTAAGAAAAACTACTGGAAAAACCATTTCATTCCCTTATATCATGAAGCTTTTGGGAACTCGTGAATGTTTTTATTCAAATCAACAAATAGAAATTCAGCAAATTTAGTAACTTTGTTGATGTTATTTAAACATTTTATTACCTCAGACACAAACTTCTTGCTGTTGTTGTTTTTGAAGAATAACAGTTGAGTAACAGCTTTGGTGCACTGAGGGCGGAGACTCCTATTGAGTGATATTTGGGAACAGTGTAATGCACTGCTTAATCTTTTAATCCCCCAACCCAACCTTATGATACTATGTGCCAAACAAGAAGGGAATGGGTTCCACCTTTAGAGACTTTGGCATCACCAGATCATGGATTCAAATCCACAGTCTTCCTATTCCTTGCTAAGCAGGGTTAGGGTTCTTTCTAGGGCTCATTCTAGTCAATGAGTGTGCTCATACTCTACAATAGGCCTACCATTGTGGCGATGAGAAGGGTAAACATTGAAGTAGCATATTTTTTTTTGACTGGCAGGTGGGTGGTGGGCTGAAAAACACTTAAATACACTGAAAAAGACAATTTTTAAAACAAGGATGAGATGAGTGAAGTAAACTCCAGTCCCAATTGCCACACCATTTCTGGCTTCTTTTTCACCTTTAAACTTTTAAGACCTGAGCTAATATTTGAGCTAACACTCTATACAAGTAGTCAGAGGGCCCCAATTAAGCAGAATTAACATCTACAGGAATATGCCAAAATGTGATGTCCTTGCATGTGGACACCAGGTCTTAGGATGCTAAGAATCCCGTGAGAACTAACCAAGCCTCCACTTTCCATTCCTGTAATCGATGCAAACCCAAAAGTAGCAAATCTTCTAATTCCACCAAAGACCACGAGAGGCAGGTTGAAGAATGGGGCAAATTATCTTCTGCAATATGACTTCTTGACTCCCATACTGAAGTAATATTTTACAAGAAAGAGCACCCTGGTGTTAAAAACTTTTTATATTGTTTTATTTGAAATTCTTGACAACCAAATTTATGTGTCAGTGGTGAGGGGTGAAAATCTGTGGTTTCAATCAAATTATCTATCTAATGTTTGTAATATTAGGGAGTGGTTGGACCACTTCTACTCATTTCTGCATGGTCACTAGAATGTCTGAACCTCGATTTGCTCCTAATTAGAAAGCATTATGATGTTAAAATAGAAAATAGTTAACACAACTTCACACGTTTTCTTCTCATAATAGTTATTTATTAAATTTAAAATATCTTTAGCACAGGTTAAAAATTAGACACTTCCATCTACCATGAGCGCTTTCTTTGCCTTTTTAACATGATTCTAACATGGTTTAAAATAAACAATCTCTTGACATAGAAAATAAAGAAAAAAAACAAATATTTTTCTTCATTGAAGCCTCCATGAATTGCCACATTACAGCCGCTACAGTAGGCAGAGGCAAATTTTGCATCTGGATAATTTTTTTTTGTTCAGTCTCATGATAAAAATGGAGGAACATACATCAAGGTAAAAATTCTTGTTTTTTTTTTTTTCTTTTTAAGTCTCGATTTGAAAAATTGTGGAATATTTCAAAACTGATTGTTTCTCCACTTAAGATTTTTTCCTCATGAACATAACACATCTTAAAGAGGAAATATTTCAAATAGTAGTCCAGGTTTAAATCATTTTTAGTCTAATGATTATAGTACATTCTATTGGTTTATTTTTACACTCATACTGTTTAATTAGTGTGGAGCGTATGCAGTTGTTATAGAAAAAGAAAAAAAAAACCCTGGGTATGGTCAGACCATTGACTTCTTTCTGTACTTGTAAGTCAGCAATTCTATAGACCAATGATTTATAGTTATGTTTTGCCTCGACCTTACCTTATAGAACATAAAAAAGGATAAGCAACATGAGCACAGCACTGTAGTAAATGGCAGGCCAATGCATTAGCTATCAGTAAGAAAACATTAAATGCAAAGACATTTTTTTTTTCATTTTGAAATTGTTTACAAACCATTTTCTTGTTCACAATTTGTAATGTTTTTCCATGTTTACTTTTGTCAACATTACATGCCTTATGAGAAGTCTGGATTACAAAAGTACCTGAACAAATTGCTTGGATATTAGCATGCATAGCTGTTTGCTATTTACATCATATTTACAGACTTGACCCAAGAAGAGAGTATTCTACAATATGCGTTATTTCATGTTTTTCATTTACATACCTTGAATGGAGAACAAAACACATCAAAGGGATTTGCAGAGTACACAGGACATGCACATAAACCTAAACGTTAGCTTGACTAAACAGAATGTGTTATTTTACATCCCTATTAACGAAGACGGAACAGCTTGATTCTGTAACAGATTATGTCCCTGACCAGCACCTCCACGTTGCATAATATAGACTTTTTTTGTGTTATTATTGCAGTTTTTTCCCCTTTTTTTTTGCATTTGTCTGTATTGTGCTGTAATCTCGAGCACAAGGGGCTTAAAAAGGTTAATTTGTGATGTTAACTGTGCCGTGACGGGAAAAGCAAATAAGAGCATGCACAGTGCCAGAGAAGGACATTGGATCCTGGCAACATCTTTCTCTTTCCGGCTCCCTCTACCCGTCCAGTAACAACAGTAGGCCCCCCCTACTGTGTACAAAGGCACAGTGCTATCCCCATCCATCATTGCAGACATGCTTAGAAGATCTTACTCCAAAGATCAGACTATAAGCAGGCACTCGGCACTGAAACCTTCATGTTTGTTCACAGTAACAGAAAAATGCCCACAACATGTATAAATGTAAAAAAAAAAAAAAGCAACAACAGGAATACTGCATAAAGAAAATTCTCAATAAGAACATAATCAATAAATAAAATAAAGTTGCCAACAATATTGCAATATTGCTAACAGAGTCTCTGCAGTGTTTCATTATATTTACAAACGTATTTTTTCCCTGTAGGTATGGAAGACTTGTTTTATTTAAAGGAAGTGTGGAAGACATGGATTTATTTACCACTTACTGTATCTGAATCCCAGACACTTTTAACCTGCTCTGGGGATGTTGCACTCATTACAGATATTGCTCATTTAGCAAGGGGGGCAACCATTTCATTCATTTCCTTCCTACTAACCCCCCTTTCTGCAACACATTCTTTGTCCACCTCCTTCCCATTTATGGTCAACCTCTAATAAAGGCAATCAGCAGCGCCATACCCTCACTGAGGGTCCATAAATACACAATTTTACAGAACTGCCTTTGATAAAGGAGAGAAGTGACTGCTGGAGCATGTTAACACCCCTTCCCATAAAGCTTATCTCTGACTGGGGTCAGAATAGGCCAAATGGCAAGGGGTTGATCACCATAGCAATAAGACCCAAGAAGCCCTTTGGGCAGCATACAGCTCCTCTGACAATAATACAACCAAACACGGTCCTCTTTTGAATAATCAAACCTCTAATTCAGGCTCACGTGGGAAATAATGTGGACATTTACCAGGGCCCAATTGAAATGAGGATTGAGCACAAATTAACCTCTGGTAACAGGGTAAGGGCTTGTTCTGATAGGAATCATAAACTTTCATTTGCTCACCAGTCACAGTATTTTCCAATAGTAAAAACAAATTAATGAGCTGTCCCAGGTCAAGGAGGGGAAGCCGCAATTAAAACAGAATTGCCTTACTTACAAACTCCTCACGACTGCATTTCTTTCTGTATGTTTTCTTAAAATTTTCTGTGTGTGTATTGGGCACTGGGGCACTGTATGTGAGCACTGGGCAGCATAATTATATTATTTTTATTCCCAGGTATATTTGATGACGCTGTATAATATTGGTGCACATTAGCTGGGGGGTTTAAAAACACTTTGATACCATATGGTTGTTTCCCCCTCTGCTCTGCAGGAGGGGAAAGTATTCACAACTTTGTGGACTTCTAAACTTTTCACTTATCAAAACCTGAAGGATTACACCATGCTCACAGCAGGGAGAACAGCAGGCATCCAAAAAAGCAGTACTTGACCAATGTTAAGTCAAATTTTAAGATCAGACTGATAAAAAACAAAACCCAAAGTTCTTCCAAAAATGAATTCCAAATGGAAAAGGGGGTGAATCAAATATCTGTGACCCACAGTTAACACACGTGTTAACACACGTTGTCTTTTTATCCTTGTGCAGTGACAACTATTAATCTGTTTCATAGTTAAATTTCATTTTTGATTAATTTCTGTTTTTGGACTCAGATGCAAAAGTCTCAACCTTATACCAAACACAAGACAATACAGTTAAAAATGCAAGCTGGAGAACTGTGTCAACTGCTTTTTGGTTAATTGTAATTTAGATTATTTCCACTTTACCAACTAACATTTTTATAGAATTCTCTACTTCTTATGTCCACATGCAAGAGGTCTGAGAGATTTCCCCACAGTGACTGCTGAATATTTGGTTTACGGGATTTATCAGTGGTATTACACCCAGGTCAGACCAAAGCATTTCTTCCAATTAAGGTATTTTGGTTAATCTGATTCTCTCCACCATGGCTTCTAACTCCAATCTTCCTTGGAGTCCATTTCATCTCAGAAAAAGGCATGGTGATAGACTGCTCACCTCGGAACTCAAGCTCATGTACGGGGCAGAATGGGGGGGAAGTACAGGTTTAAAAGCTCTTTTATTCATCCCCTCCATTAGCTCTGTGATTTAAGATAGTCTGCTTCGTTTTTTGTTGCAGTCTTGTTATTGGAAAAAGCCCCCCAGCCTATTTCTACTTCAAACCACTTTAGACCTGTCTTTCAAATTTGTTATCTCATGAAAACTACTCAAATGAATCTGATTTCCTACAGTAGAATAGCAGTTCATATGCAATGTCGTGCCCCCACACTTGAATATTTTTTTCACTAGATTTTAACATAATTCTAAAGTTCAGTGTTTAACCACAGCAGTTGATACAGCCTGTGTCAGTTTGCCTTCTTCATCTTTGACCCCACTCCTTCCACTGAAGTCATGTGGAGCTTGAGATAACTTCCAATTATGAAACTCTGAGAGAGACTAACGCTCATAAGCTGTGAACATGCTTTACTTTCTGAGTGCTTGCATGTCATAAAAAAATGGTTGTGAAGCCAAGATTTCATATTTAATTAATGATGTAGGAAGAGTTTCTGCAAATGTATGAGTTCTTTCCTCCCTAAAGTGTACTCCCATTATTTTCTTTCTTTTAAAAAACAAAAAACTTTGTTCCCCAAAACTTCTTAACAGCATCAAAGGACATCATTTGTCCACTCTTGAACCACCATTAGGTAAACCCGCAGCTGGTATAAAGTCCTCAGCTCTTTGAAAAGTTATTTGAATGTTTTTTTCCAAAAAATCTTTGGTTCCAATCAACATACAGTACATTCAAAATGCATTTGACTGGATGATAGGTAAAAACTGAAGATCACAGCATTAGTCAGACTTTATTTTACACTCCAACCTTCTGCAGAAACATTGTAGCTGAAGTAGAGAGCAGAGTTATCAAACAGGCGTCTAAATATCTCTCTACTGTTCAATTTTGGGGAGCCTGTGTAAAGCAGGCTCCTTGGACTTGATAAACCAACTGGACTCCTGTTTTAGTACACATAAAGGGTGTCTGGTGTGTTCTTTTAGTGTTCTCTTTTTGTTCTGCATTTAAAGACGATGTTCTGCTAAATTTTGTTTTAAAAAAAAGGGTTTTGTAAATTGCTGTTTGTCTTGGGACAACTCACTTTGCTATTCCCCTATAACCTTTAGAATCAAGAAGGCATTGCTGCTTACTGTTGCTTCTTATGATAGCTTCACCTCAATGGGTCATTCTGTGGAAACTCCTAAGTCTTAGTAAGTCAATATTTTGTCACCTCAAATCATTCCAGTGCTTGTGTTGAACAGTAGCACTTTGTCTTGACCACGTCTGCATGCTTAGATATAACAATGTGTTGCGTTGATTCCATTTTTTTTAGGATGCAGTTAAACAGGTGTACTTAAAGAGGCCAGATAAAAGTAAAGCAAAGATTAACTCTTTTACAGCACTTTTTTCATCACCATGCTACTTCTATGATTCCTCTTTCTCTTTCCTCCAGTGTGCATAGGCCTGAGTGATTGGGGGCACATAACGTGGACAGTAATGAAACTAAGGGAGTATTTAGTAGTAAGGACATAGACTTATCAACCAGTGGAGGTGGGGAGCTAGATGATAATCAAATGAAGTGGCAATAAGTTAAGAAGCCTCGCAAAGCTTAAAGAGTAAGCTACGTGAAGTTTATCCTGACTGACGGAGCCCATGTTTGCTGCAGCTAAAGCTGATAAGCAAGCATAACACTTAAACATGTCCATGTCCAGATCTGTCCTTAACCATAAAACTATTCATCACTTTGTTTATGTAAATAGAAAAGTAACTGGATTTCTCTAACAGGATTTTCTCTAACGTTTTTCTTTTTCTTCTTTGATCATTTACTGCTCTTGTTTATTTACTAGACATGAGTTAAGCAACTCAAATCACTCAACCTCACTCTGTCCTCTTTTTGGTTAATCCAAAAACAAGATTGTGAAGCTACTTTATCCTGGTACCCTGTTGGCTATGATGGGTTGGTGGCAATACTGACGCGGATTATATCTGTCCAGGACAGAATGACAGGAATAAATATAAGGAGACCAGGAAAAAGACTGGACACAACTTTGAGTTTAAGAAGATGATGGAAAACTGGAGAAAATGAGGAAAAAGAAGCACACAGAGGTAACATAGAAGGCTGATTAAGTGAATCCCCAGTAGGGAGGAGGAGGAGAGAAAGGCAGAGACGGGGCCTGGTAGGGGGTAAATCTGAATCAGCAGGGCTCTGAATCCCTCATATCCCTGACCCCCTCCTCTTACCCACATATCCATCATGTTAATATACATACAGCCCGGCCCTCTGGGTAATATATCTTTGACCTGTGATTACGCTAACAGCTTATTGTTTGCACACCGAACAATCCCATTATAATGGTGATCTGTTTACATACAGCCTTGCTGTTTAGATTAGCATGGTGTATACATGTGTGTGCATGTCACTGTGTGTGCTATGAAACTCTGGTGTGCGTCCATGCTTTTCCTTTGTGCATAAACACCAAATTCCGCCTATGAAAGTGTGCGATTGTGCACAGGTTAATCCCAGTTAATATCCGCCACCCCCCATATAAATAAATAAATAAACAAAAAATCAACAATGCAAAAAAAAAGTTTCTGAGTGGCTGTCACAGTCATGCTGCACTGCAGTCAAATTTCATATTTCAAAAAATGCGACAGGATAAGTTTGAGATCTGACAGTGGAAACTACAGACATATCTTGTTTATGTTTTCATATTAAATGTCTCATTTTTGTGAGTCACTTTTTTTATTTAAATCTTCTTTGACTAATCACTATTAAGTCCTAATTTGAAGGTTGTTAACATGTTGACTGTAAATACCTTCATGTGATTCAGCATGCCGAATTGGTTTGAACAACGTTCTTCTTGTGTCACAAAAAGCTGCACATAAGCATTCATTCAGTCAAAATATCAGAGTCTTTGTGGGATGTGATTTTTGCAATAATAATGTTAATAACAATATGATATAGAAAAATTAGTTTTCCCAATGGTGAGGTAGTACCCTTTATGTCCAAAAAAAAGTGCAGATGCAATGGGAAGACGAAAAAGAATCAGAGGGTAACAGGTATTTAACCACAGGATTGAACATCTGGTGGTGCTGGGATCTTTGCTCATTAAGATAAATTTAACCCCAGACAGGGAGGGTGTGAGGTCATAACAGTCCAGAGAGATGCTTGAGGGTTTGAGGTCAAGAGGTTACCAAGCTCACTAAGCAGATCAGGAAAGAGAATTGTGGTTGACAACTTAAACACGTCCACACAAAGTTTGTTAATTAAAAAAACAAATAACCAAACAAACATACATAAAAAAAAATAACTTCCAAAAACATTTGTTCTTTATGTCTTCATCTTGCTTTTCTACTCTGCTCCTAAAGGCCTCTATCTGTGGGAACTCATTGAGATGTGGAAATCCTTTTGACAGAGGATGAATTTCCAGTTGTTGGCAGGATGCCCCATGCCAATACGTGTGTTGCCACTTTAACTGTAAAGCCCCAGATTACGTTTTCTCTTTTACTCATCCCGTGCCTGCTGCGGATGCGTTCACTCTGAAATCAAAGCGAAGGCGCGTGTCCCTTCACGGTGTCTGCACCTTAATAAAAGTGCTGTAGGGCAAAAGACAAGCATCACAGTAGCACCTAGAAAATAACCTGTTTTTATCATGCTCCTGCACTTTTTCAATAAACAAAGTAAGCTGACAGTGGGAGTGCATTGGTTCAGGGAGTGCACAGAATGATTCCCTGTGCTTCCTTGACTAGGAATAGTAGCCGGGTTCCTTCTATAGGTAAACATGCAGAGTATAGCATATGATATTATGCATACTCGCCATACTGTACATATATACAAAAACAGAAAACACAAAAAGTATTTGTTTCAGGAAGAATGGCTGACATGTGTATCCCTCCACTTTAAACTGTCGTCTTGGGATTTCGTAAAGAGATATTTCTTAATAGCAGGTGGTTAATGAAGAGGGTCACTGATATGATGTGGATTCCTTAGCACACACTAAAGAGGTAGACGAAACACAATTGTGGAGGTGAAGTGTCCAACAAGGCAGCATTTCCCTTTTTTTTCCACACTTGTTTTGTCTTCACCAGAGATAATATTTTAACTTTGAGCTTGTCCATTCCTTTGCTCACCAGTTCAGTTCATTATTCTTGGAAGACGTAGGTCAAAGTTCTTCTGCCAGCACTGCAGTCATTGAGGTTTCTTTTTTTTTTTCAGTCACGTCGGCTCAGTAGTGGAGCAGACTTTTATCCGAAGGAAAGTTCTGTCTCTCCCAGACTGACTGAAAGCAACCTTGCTTTCTTCAAATAGGGGTCGCTGAGAGCATGAGGGGAAGTTCTTGCAGGGGGAATATTTGATGCAGATGCTGGTCAAAACTCAAATTGAAGCATTAAACCATACATGGCATGTTTTAAAGAAATTCTAAAATGTGCTTAAATAGGATAAGAGCTTTCATGAATTCCTCTCCATTTTCCTGCCTTTAAATTAGCAAATAAATAAGTTAAGCCTCATGTTTACTTTGAAATGGTCAAATAATATGAAGGCCCACACCAAATGCTTTTAGGTGTCTTCTGAAATACAGAACAAAAACCGTCTAAAACTGTGACTTTAGCCATCAGAAAAAACAAAAACAAAAAGCAATGTACAGTATTCTAAAATTTAAGAAGATTTTCTGAGATATCTATGTACTGAGATTTGTGGTCTATCAAGATAAATATACCCTTAGGTCTGGTCCATGCTGTTTTCCTAATTCAGTTCTATTTACATGTACTAGTGAGGATACTGGAGAGGAAAACTAGGCTGTTACTTAGTGAGAATAAGAACAATAAAACATAGTTATTTTTAACAGTTCAAATAACTTCAAAGACTAAATAAATTATGTTTGAAATGATAATGTCTCTGATAAAGAAGGATAATGATTTTGAATATAAAAACCGTGAGTACAATAATAAATTTGGTGACAGTGACTTTGTATGTTTCCTATATTAGAAATAAGAATAGGATTTAATTATGATCTATATACAGACGCATGCATAATGGATCCTCCATCAAAGAGAAAATAGTCTTCTCTGTAATAATCAGGCATTGTCAATGATGTGATAATGAGTCTCTTAATTTTTTGTCTTCTTTTTTTTGAGTTTTGTAGAAAAAAAGCCAGAGGTAAAATACCAAGATGTGAAACCGAAGTAATAAGAGGCTTTCAGGAATTTTGTTGTGGGGTTTATGAGGGATTCTAGCGGGTCTTGTGAGTTGTCCTTCTTCTCAAATGTTGTGCTTTGTTGAGGTCTTAGTGCGACTTGTCAGCCTCTCCGATGCCATGGCTGCTCTGCAGTTGGTTTATCTGTTAAGGAGAGAGAAAGGAAGAGGAGACAAAGAGAGAGTGAAAAAAAGTGATTAAAGTCATGCTGCTTTGCCATCATGCCTTGTGCTCACACAAAAAAAACTGAAAACCGTGAGATATGGAGGAGCCCTGTCTAAACGCAGTGTCCCTGCCCAGGGTTTATGGTGACACTCTGTGAGTCACAATCAGTGTATTTGGAGTCTGGGCTGTGCCCTGCTGTCACTGGTGCCAGTTAAAAACAAAGAGAGTGACCACCCTGTGAGTGTACATGGCAGGCTCACTTGGCTTGAATTCAGAGTGACAGAGCAGTCAGCATGGGGGATGACTCCATGATCAGCTTTAATTAAGGCCAGGGAAAGATGAGCACAATCACAAACAGTGTCTAGTCATTGTCTGCTCTGCTTTAATCATTTTGTTCTATGCTCATTTTAAGACCAAAATACTGTTTTTTTTTCTTCAAAAATTTACTTTAGTCTGCTGTAGGTTCAATTTACAAGACACTACTCTAGAGGTGCTGCCTGCACCTGTTATAAATCTCTATAAACAAGGACACTCTTGAACTTTTACTGGATACTGTGACAACACTACTCGTGTCTGTACAGTATACAACTTTGCAAATGTCAGAATAAATGAGTCACAGCTTTTTAAATACAATTTCTGTATTTATTTTATTTACTTTCTAAATAAAACATTTTCATTAACACATTTGAAGCAAAAAAAAAAAGCTCTCAAAACTTGACTAACTAACCTCCAAGCCTGCACTGGCTGCAAATAGTTTCATTAGTATCAGTTATTTTAACTTTAAAAATATTTTAGACTAATTTCACAATTGTCCACCAAGATATTGCCCCTTCACTGTATTCTACAAGCTTAAATTGTTACAGGTTGAATCAGAGCTATTGTCCCAAGGTTTGGAACACGTATTCTTAGAGAACAGTCATCATCAAACCCCTTCAAAGTATGTGCTTGTATGGTGTGTGATAACGTGGTGTGTGATGGGAATGCGGTGCCATTTGGACCTCCAAAGTCAGGTGTTAGCACTTCAGCTCACTGCCCCATCAATAATTGACAAAGGCAAACCAATCAGAACAATTTGCTCCCCACAGTGAAGTGCTGGAGCAGTCTAACGCCAGTGAATCATTAATGAGGCAATTAGCTGAAATGGTTAGACGGTTAGCCCTTGCTGTGTGACTCTACTGCAATGTTCCTTTGTATACAGGAGCTGTGTTTGATGGAGTGATGTACAGGTTAACACAAGCAAAGGAGAGAGAGAGTACAGACACATCCGAGTGTGCAGACACAGAACTCAAGCAGCCCAAGGCTGAAGAGAACTCGACTCAGTGATGCCAGCTCTCCATCTGTTGACCACAACTCTGAGGCCCAATAATGGGAACAAACCCAATTGGCCATTAGCATGGGAGATTGACCTTTATTGGTTGTTGCTACCATTGCACAGACCAACAGAAGCTGTCTCCCGGGTGACTCAAGTGTGGGAGAGCCTTTATGGACATGGATGAAATCGACCTTAGTGGCATCACTCAAACATGGGGAAAGAAACAAAGTAGCAGCAAAGGTGGAGTTTGCCTTTGAAGGCTGCAGATCCTGGATTGTTGTTTGAGAGGAAAATCAAAGCCTCATGGGAGTTGCTCACAAAACCTTATTGATTGGTCTTATTGGAACTATTTCATAGTTTATCGATGGTCCTCTGCCTGCTCCCTCAGCCTTGAGTGTAGTATAGGCTCAATTAAACCAGCCACCTAGATCTTAGAAACAACCCAAGCAAATATTACAGAGTACATGGACTCTCAAGCATGCCTTCTTGCAACCTTACATCAAATGCAACCAATTTTTTTTCACTCTGTCGATTTTAATTAAACCAACTTAGATCAAAGCCATTTTTATTTACTGAACTTTATTTACATATTTTCTCCAACAAAACTCTACAGTTTTCAGTTTATCATTTTTCACCCACCCAATCAAACTAATGCAGTCTTGGTTTCAATACGTCTTTGTGAAGGACAGATCTGGAATGAAAGTGAAAACAGCAAGAGCACAAGAGCGAGCAAGAATGAAAGAGAGGAGGGGCAGCAATATATAAAAACCCTTAAGATTCATTGCTCTATTAGGGCTATGCAGAAGGCAGCAGTGAGCAGGGAGATCTGCAGTTTTCATTTGAAACAGGAACATAATGTTATATTTCAGTAAAAATTATGTTGCACATTTATCACTGATTATAGTCAGTCTAAAGTGAAAGTCTTGCAGATGAAATACCAGAGGAACATTACTACCACTTCTTGGTTTTGAGTATTTTGTATATGTTCAATTCAACTATCTCTACAATGTGGTGTTGTTGACTAAATGTGTGATTCTTGGAGTGTTTAGCTTTATTAAAGTAACCAATTGCACACTAAATCAGAACCAAATTGCAATTTGTTTGGATTAACCACTCTACCAAGAAATACACACTTTTTTTTTTTAATTGAAAGGATTACTTAGCCTTTGATGGTGAATTACCCTAAATGAACTGTAATAGATACTGTACTTTAAAAAAAATCTTATTGTGCATTTAATAATTCTTTTCCCATAGTTTCCCTTTTTAATCTTTTATTATGAAAGGTCATTTGGAAGCCCTTTGTTACAACAATACATGCACATTGTATGCTAATGTCTTCAGACTTTTCCTATAACTGACTGATCTGCTCTGTCCCAGACAGTCCGTGTTATTTTAATATTATACTTTACATTGTACCCTTGATTTTTTTTATTTCAAAATTGGCTGTGTACTAATTCAGATTAATAATAATACAATTTGTTTTTAAAGAAGCTTTGTGAAATAACATCCAAAAGAGCTTTACATTACAGAAAAGCAAATTGGAGAGTGAATGGCATGGGTTATGTCCAAATGAACTCATCTTAGAACTATAAACTAAGTTTTGGATGTAGAAGTGTCAGGTGACTGGTGTACCATAAAATACAAAATCTTAAAGCTGTTGGCATTTGCTTATGTACCTAACTTGTGAGTCCGAAAAATTACTAAATTAAAAGGCAGGTGACATCCTGGACATGGTTGCCAGTCTGTCGAAGTACCTATTTACTAAATGTAATGTCCATTTAAAGCATAAGAACAGATTTCGCAAGAACATATTTTACTTTGTGAAAGTATATATTGTGCTTTCCCCCTGAAAACAAAAGTCATATATGTTCAAGAAATTTGTAGATTGTTGATTTCAAAACTAACCAAAGTCCCTACAACAAAGTTTAATACCTTTTACCTATAATGTCTCATGCAACCTCTTTATTTTGGAAAGCCTGCCTGTGAATCAGTTAGTAAATACTTTGCAAAACAATTCAGAATGGAGTAAAGGATCCTCCATTCATCAAACAGGTCTACTTTATACTGTTAAGGTGCCAACACTAAAGTACACCGTGTACATATTTCAGAAATACAGTTTGTATCTCAGGCTCTCGTGTCAGTGCACTTATGTTACCCTTTCATTTTCTATGCCCTGAATCCCTCATCACCCATCATAGGTCAGGCAGTGGGGTTGTTCTGGATTGATCCCATCTATCACAACGCCAAACAGAGAACAGCCAAATGCACTGACCCTCATTCAACTTAAAACTGTCCATCAACCAGATATTTGTTCAGATTGTAACAAGAAAACATAATACACAGAGCCTGGAATTCAAGTTATTATGAAAAAAAAAAAAAAGCCGGTCCTTCTCCATTGAGCAGATTTTTTTCTTTTTTTTTTTTTTTTCCAAAATGTGATAACATGCTGTCAAGCATATTCAAGCCTCTTTGAGATAAGACAACAAAGAGATAAATTTAGTTTTAGTGTCCACCCCATGGTTTTCCCCCTAAAGCTCTTTGACTCAATTTCCTGCAAATTTTGAAGAGTTTTTTCTGGTGTTTTAATAAGTCACACTTTAATAAGTAATCAGGATGGAAAATAGTTGAGTCCAATGACAAGTTACCATGGGGTGGGCTGGACCGCAGAGTGAAGGCAAAAGGGCCAACAAGTGCTAAGCATCTCTAGGAACTCCTTCAAGATTGTTGGAAGACCATTTCAGGTGAATACTTCTTGAAGCTCATCAAAAGAATACCAAGAGTGTGCAAAGCAGTAATCAAAGCAAAAGGTGGCTACATTGAAAAACCTACAATATGACATATTTTCAGTTGTTTCACACTTTTTTGTTATAAGTCCACATGTGTTAATTCACAGTTTTGATGCCTTCAGTGTGAATCTACAATTTTCATAGTCATGAAAATAAAAAAAAAAAACTCTTTGAATTATGAAGGTATTATAGCATGTGTTATCCTTAAAAAAAGTGTCAATACATCAAATAAACTGTTATAGAGAAATCCTCAAAAGTTGTGCATGACAACTTTGTAACAGCAGTCCAGTGCAGAAACAAACAAATAGCGGTATAAGCTAAACTAAGATAAACTATTAATTTATGTTCTATTTTTTTTGTTGTAAAACAACCTTCACCAAACTTCAGCAATGTCATTTTTTTTACCAGCAAATTCTCTACAGCCTCCAAAATGTTGACAAAAACATATTTGTGTTTACTAAAAGCAAACCTGTGTTTTAGAAATTGACATTTGTGTACAAACTGTAGACAGCTCGCCTCTGTTTAATGATTGGTATTCACTTTTATGGCTCTCACAGGATGTTATTCTCAATAAATATTTGCAAACAGGAAATATGCAGTGAGATTGGAGAGTCATAACCCTGGCACCTTTGTGTTTTGAGATTAACGTGTAATTAAAATAGTAAATCAATATTTATTAAATAGTGACCTGAACACATGACTCATTTAGTCAGGTCAAATAAAAGCGAATAAAAGGGAATGCCCTTTTAATTGCCTTCCTGAAATTGTAATATTTACAGACACAACTTTTTGTATACAAAACTAAATAAAAAAAAGGCAATAATGTAAAAAAAGATCAAAGCACATGATGTAAGATGCACCAAAAGACTACTGGTATACACTCAGAGAGCATTTTAAGAATCTAACAATGACAGCTATCACACCTATCTAAGGACCCCCTTCCTTTCCAAACCAGATGTTTGAACCACAGTCACCACAGTTATCCCACAAATTTGATAAAGTTATTATTTTACAGCAGGTGTTAATATAAGAAAGCATCCCATGAAAACAACTGAATTACTGCCCAAAGCAGAGCACATGAAACACAGGGCTGGTCACCCCAAATGCTCCCCTGCATATTCTGTAGTGGTAACAGGAGAAGATGTCAAAAGCTTAATGGACTGCTCTGCTTATTGTTTAAGAATCGCTCAACATATAAATAGCTAAAGGCAGAAAAAACAAAACAAACAGCCATCACTAGTTGGCCTCAATTATGTATTGAAAATAAAGTTATGAGCTGGTGGCTGAATTATTGATGCTGGCACCGGGAACAAGAGCATTTTGGCAAAGTGTCACGGCATTTTTTGCTGATGCTTCATCTTGTATTGATAATTTTTCATCTAAAAAGCCTGAGAAGTCTTGATCTGTGAAAGATGGAAAAACACACCATGAATATTGGAAATCTAATGCAATATTACCGGAAGAAGGAAACGGATAACATTAACATCAAGTTATGTGATGGAAAACTAGACGCAGCAACAAAATGTACCTTTCAGACTTTGTAGTGTGGTTACTCCACTTTCTGAGTTGACAAAAATGAGGACTAGATAGATGAGCTAATACTATAATTAGTCAACATATGTGCCGACCACTTGTGAAGCAGAACCACATTGTCATAATGCATACGGAGAAGGGACAGTCCCACTTTAAACATATTTCCTGAGATGTAAAAATTAGTGGCCCGCCACTAACAGACACCATTACTACCCAAAAAAAGGAAAAAAAAAAAATATATATATATATATATGTATATATATATATAAAGGGGGGGAGCATTAAAGCAATATCTCATACATGGTTCTAACAATTTTAAAATATTTGTTTTAAATCTTACAATTGATGCTGAAAAAGCAGAGGAACAAAAATCTAAACATGAAAACCAAACAGGTAAAAGAGGCGTGGCTGCCATTTGTTTAATTAAAACTCCCAATGAAAATGCTTTTTTTTTCTCTTTCATTTCTTTTGACAAACATTTCAGATTTCCCTCAAGCTATTTTAAATCTGTTTGCAGCTGGGAGAGTTATCTCTGCTGCATGAAGTTTAACATTTGAAGTGAATCTCTTCTTATTACTAATCAGAAGACATTATATGAGCTTATCTGATGGTTTTTAGCTTGGAAATTCCCTAATAATAATGGTTATGAGTCAAGTAGGACTCAGCTCTTATCTCGGTGAAGGTGCATTATTCTGATCAGAGCCCAGTGTTTAATGAACTGATTTTTGTGCATACGATAGCAGAGGCGCAGGTTACACAACCAGATCCTGTTTTTGAAGACAAAGCCAAAATGAGAGCAACATAGCACTCAATTGTATTTCACAATCTGTGGCCAACTAACGTTGGTCTGGGTGTCCTCGTTTCAGTTGTGTGAAATTATTTCCCTTTAGCCTTCCATTTGGAACAACAAGATTATTTTAAATAATTTCACATCATGAATAATTTCACATCATCATAAAGTCAAAGTTTGCTTTTCTACCTTCTATACATATATATAAAAATAATAAAAAAATATAAAATAATATAAAAAGATGATAACATTGAATTTTTATTATAAATAAATATTCATCAGAATTAGGTTCAAATCTGGTCTGCTTTAAAAAAAAAAAAAAGATCAAAATTTACAAAAAAAAAGTCATTTCTTTAAGCTTAAAAAATAACTGATGATAGTTTCTCCTCAGACAGCTGACATTTCCAGACGGCACAGAAAAAGGTTCAATGACTCTTCCTCATAATGGCCAGTTTGAGAGGCGTTAATGGCAAGATCAAAGGATAAAAGAAAACAGATATGACACTAAGACAACTGACTGTGGTATATTTTATAAATCATCGAGCCTATGGCTGAGTTTAAGCCAATAAAGTCAGGCGTCTCTGCATGATTCACTGAGCAGTGCAGCTACGATGTGTGGTGTGAATGTTTGAGTCAAACACCCACGGGTCACGTCTTCACTTCACTTTTGCCTGCATCTTTCTGTCTTGCTCATGAGTGATTTTACTGAGCGGCAAAAGCTTAAAAAAAAAAAAAGAAATAGGAATGGCAATGTCAGTTTCCTTCAGCCATGACTCAGCTTCAGCTTCTGTCATTCGCTCTGTTAAGGTACAGAGAGACTCAACTTTTGTTTCCGATAAGTGACTGATTTTACGTTCAACCGGCAGTCACAGGCCAATGGTAACTTTTCCACACCTCTGCAATTGAATGTGGTTTTCGCCTCAGTTCAGAGGTGCGAGATGTTCAACATGCCATAATGTGAACCTTTGGAGGAGAGATGAACACCTTTCACTGTGTGATTCTCACTACAGCACATTTCTGGCTTTTGTTGAAAGAAAAAAAAAATAGTTTTGTGGTATTTTCAACAAGGCAGTGAGAAGATTACAGCTTTTTCTAACTTTTACAAATCCCTACCTCTAATTGCCATCTCTTCCTGTGGGTAACAAGCGCTCTCGATTTTTAAAATCTCATCTGAGGAAAGGGTCCCTTCTGTCCTCCCTCTGCTGCAGATAAACAGGAGTTTGAGTAATTATGGTGCATTATCACCAAGGAACATTTCATTGCTGCATTTTAAGCTGTGCAGTGAGCAGTGACAAACAAACGACCATTTTAATTTCTGTCAGGAGGAAAAACACATGGCTGGAGCCAATGAAGTCAGCTCTCTCATTCTGCCACTGACTGAGACCATCTGGACTGAATAAAGTTTTCCCTTTGTATCAACAGCTGTTGGATATTACACGGGGAACACTCCCTCTCTTATAACAGTGTTTTTCGTCTTCCTTCATGTTCCCTTTAAGAGCGTTGATGTTTGTTTTATGGTTTGAGTTTAGTGCCAGATTTGATCTGTGCTCACAAGAGAAATCACAATAAAACATGACTTTCTAAACGCACCTGTTTTCTTTCATATTTTTTTTTCATTTTGTGCATTTCATTCGTTCCGCATCTTATTCTCCCTGACCCAGACTGCTCTGCGGTAGTAATCGAAGGGTTGACTGCGTCAGTCAATCTGTCAGCAGCTGACAGTTTTACAGCACATGCACTACACTGATGGGTACCATCACTCATGAAATGATTGCCCTCCACGCTGAAATCAAGAGACAAGACAGAGGGAAAATGTTGGTGAGGACTGAACAAACAGAAGTGAAGACACCTGAAATAAAAATTATTGTATTTGTTTTTTAACAATTAAACTAGAAAAAAAAAAAAAACATCTTAATGTGTGTTTTTGTGTACTTTGTGGAAGTGCGCTGTAGATTTTTGCTCTATTTCACAAGGTTTTCAACTGAAATGCAGATTTTCCACTTTGTGCAGCAAAGAATCATTGTGGTTTTCTCTTTCCACTGACCACAGAAGGTTCTGCTTTAGTCTGCTAGCAGATATGGCCTTTAGGACCTCATTTTGGCCTATATTTCTTTAACAAGGCCAGGTTATCATCATTTTTGGTGCTTTTTTAAATTCTTTTAAAATATTGGTTGTCTGTTTAAAATGGAACGATTTTCATTTTTTGAGCAACATTTCTGAGGACGTACTTTTAATTTTCATCTCTTCTGAAGCTGTGATTACAATGCAGAATGCTTGAAGTGGAAACAAGAAAGAATGATGAAGACCTAAAAAGCAGATATTGTGTCTGCAAAACAACCAAATCTATATGTAAGCAAAGTTTGATATAAGTTGAAGTACATACTCTCGTTTATGTAAAAGTAAGAAACTTTTTAGAGTTATGTATGCAAAATAAACCACAAGAGGGCACACACGCTTTCATGTGCTGGTCCCAAGTATGGCTAAAGGCAGAATGCTTTTATATGTTTGGCATCTAATAGAAAATAACTTAAGGTAAAACATGCAGACCAAATAAATGGAGAACCTCTAAAGGAAGCAGCTGAAATTAATAGAAAAAATGATATAAAGTTAAATAGATTTTAAAGCCTGCTTTTTCAACATGAAAAGTAAAGACACTGTTGAATAAAATTCCACTAAGGTACATTTTTAGAATTAACGAGAGTTAATTTAATGGATCACTTAGTAATTTTGAGCATTAGAACTTAGAACCAAGGTTTATATTTGTCTTTTCTGTGAGAGGGAGTATGACGAAGAACTTTGATTAAGGAAAGGCTGTAAATTTAAACACACTACAGTGAGGTGTCCCTCTGGAGATCTCAGGGAGGGAAAATTCTACACGTATCCTGAGAAAGATGGATGCATGCACTACCCAGAGGAGAAAGGCAATTGAGGCAGGCTGGATGGCTGCTTGCAGGGACAGGCAACAGAAGCATCTTGACACCCCACATTGTCATATGGGATCTGGGCTCCCACAAACACATGCTTAATGACTCAATTTATTCACTCTGTCACCATAGTTTTTTTCTTTCTTTTCTAAGGATTTTGGCCATATGTGCCTCCAATTTTTCCATCCTTACTGGTATGTTCATGTAACGGGTGAAAGGTTAACAACTTACCATTTTTCACTTGTGTGGAAGATGTACTTTTTTTTTTTTTTTTTGTTTTTTAGAAAAAAACAGTTTTAATATTCTGAAAATTCCCTGATAGTTCAAGTTTGTTCGCCATGTTTCCTGATTTGCATCTCTCAAGGTCCATTTACAGAGCCTTCATTGCTTCTCTGTCACCCCTTTTCTTCACCCTGCTATGTGGAAGAATACTGGAACATTTTTCTAAGTAAAGAGTGAAAAAGAATGTTGTTCTCGTAAAAAGGCTTTGGAGTTTATTTATTTATTGTTTATTTATTTGGAACCCCATTAGCTTCAACAGAGTGGTCTCTAGTCTTCCTGGGGGTCCATAAGCAAAAAATACATACATTTGACCAATTTCCCAAAAAACGAAAATGATTACACCAAATTCACTGACTAAATCATCATATTTACCGTAAAAGCTTCACATGTTAAAATAAGTTAAAAACAATTTCATATTTGTACCAGCATATCAACAACACACACATTTCATAACAGAAAATCATGCAAATCGTTAGTTATTGTAAGTAGTCCATGTATCTTAGTTTTAAAATCCTTTTGAAACTATATTTGTTATTAATAAGTCTTGTCCTTCCAGAAACTTGATTTCATGCAACAGAAGATCTACATAGCACTGTTCGTCTCATACAGTTAGGTCTTGAAAACGAACAATCAAATCACCAGAGCTGACCTGATGAGTTTGATTTGATGACAACTCCCACTGTATAAAACCTTGTTTACCAAAAATTGGTACTGGAGTAAAAACAGCATTAGTGGGAATCCAATGGGCTCCCATATGTTAGTGTCATGATTAATGAGTAAAACTGAAGGAAAAAAGAAACATTCATGAAATGTGGATGAGAAAACTTTGTGATTTTTACTTTTTTTTTTTTTTTTTTTTTAAAGTACCGACTTTGGTATACCCCGACTTTTTACAGCAAAGTCAGTCAGTTTTTTGCACCTTCCTTAGTAAACATAACTCTGAACGTAAACTGATCTCAGTTTTAAATTACAAATAGAAAAATCTGGTTAAGCATAAAAAATTAAAAATCACTCAAATCAGTCCTTAGGTTCTCTCAGAGTTATCCTTTTTTAACCCTGGACTTTTAGACTGTGAGAATAAATAAAGACTGGTTTTACAGAATGGCTTGATACATGCTGCTACAATGTAAAATCAAAAACACAATTTATTTTTGCCATTTTTTCACTTTTTTTTCTCCAAAATTTAAGCAAAATAATTGAGTAGAACATATGGAGAACTTTTGCAAAGGACAGTGAGAGTATGATATAGTGTAGATATAGTGTAGCAAAAAGAAAAACTAACAATTTAAAATTGATGCTACGGATCAGACTCTTTGAATATGTCTTGTTTTTAGGTAAAATTCAACAAAATTGTGCCCCCCCAAATGAAATAATAATGAACACATGCATTATGCACAATTTTTCTGCAAATTCTTTGATTAAAAAAAGTGCATGCACTGCTTTTTTCTTTGTCTTTTTCTTTACAGAGCTCCTTCTGTTTTCTGTATTGTGTAACACTGTGAAAAAAAGTTGTGTGCACAGCAAACTACATAAGCTTTCCAACTGTTATTACAAAACTGAAATCAAACAAAACATTTCTACAAAACTGCAGGCAGAGAAACTGGGGAAAAAAACAATGACCCAATGCTTGAATAAAACTTGATGGTCTTTCCAAGACACATTTAATTTGTTAAAGCCCTTACCAGAAAGTTAGAGTATCTGAACAGCTTCTTTACACCAACTGCTTTTATTGTACTAGCTTTACTGCCTTACTTTAACTTTAGTTTCACAACTTTGGTCTTTATTAGAAAAGAAAGCTTTTACTCTTGGGGTGCCGGACTCTTCAAGCAAAATTTAACCCCAACAATCCATCATTTTGGGACATTTCAGCACTGTGATTGGAATTGAAATATTTCTGCTCCCTGATTTTTATTTTTTGTAATTTAATTTCATAGAACTTTGCAAATTAGATTTTATTTTTATTTTACCAGTGACTTTTGATAATTATTTAACTACTGTAATATTGTAGTTTTGTCGTAATCATCAGTTGATTTGTGCTGCTCATTTAAATTGACAAAAAAAGTAAAGAAAGCTTTATAACTTGACTGTAATATTTCTGAAGCTCTGAAATGAGTGTCTCTTCCTGAGGGGGAGTGCATACAGGGTCAGATAGTGTTCCAGTGTTTAAGGTCAGAGAAGGGTCGGATGTGCTTTGAGAAATTGCGTGACGCCTGTCAGTGACGTCGCTTCGGCACCGCCAGGACATTGATCGGACTGTAGCTCTGAAACGTCTCTCAAAGATTTATTCATAAGTATATGCTGACAGGCGATGACATGATGGAGATGGGGATGCTGAATTGATTGAGTCCTCTCTCTTCTTCCACTCTCTGTTGCGTTTCCTTTTTACCCCTCCCTCCCCGCCCCCTCCCTTTTTTTTCCTCCATTCTTTCCCATCCCTTGTATGTGCCGAAAACAAAATGTCAGATTATTTCCCAGCAGACACTGCATGTGTGACAGAGAACTCGAGGTGTATATCACTCGATGACACCTTCTGTACCCCCCCCACCCCTAACCCACCTACTCCCTACACCCCGTCTTGCAGACAACATCAAACATCAGCAGGCATTTTGGATCACTTAAAAGACTCAGAAAAAGAAGCTTGAACTTCAACAAGAGTGTTTTCTTTGTCATGTTTTGTAAGCGGGGCCATATGTGCGATTTAACATTCAATGAACCGCTCACGATTCAGGACTTGAAAGCAAGCAGAATGCACAAAACGTTGCATCTTTTTTCTTGCCTCATTTGCTGTAAAGAGACAGACACTATCTAACAGCTGTTGTAATTTTGATAGGTTTTTGTTTGTTTGTTTGTTTGTTTTAGACCTGTTATTCTCTCTCTCTCACACACACACACACACACACACACACACATATATATATATATATATATATATATATATATATATATAGCATTTACAGTAAAAATGTTAATGTATAAGCAGTTCAATTTGTTATGTCCCTAGCCTTCAACTTTTGCATATTGCTGTTTTTTTTTTGGTTAGGGTTAAAGTTAAACAATTCATAAAAAAACAAAATCATGTAAAAAAAAGAAACTCAGACTGTTTTTCTTTTTTTGCTCCTTCAAGTTCTTTAAACTGGGCTCAGGTCCATGCCTTTTAATTTTAATTGAACGCACTGAGGGCTTTGGCACGGATGGGGTCAGCCTAGTATCCAGGCCAACTGCTCAGCATATTGTTTCTGTGACATTCCACCCCCCCAGCCCCCGCCTCTCCCCAGATTAATAACTCAAAGGTCCGTGCTGGCGAAGCATGCATGGATACCAGAAATTACAGTACTAATTCAGCAAGAGGGATTTATACAGCAGCCCCTCGCAGGATTTATGATAAAAGAAAGCTGGGCAGAAAGGAAGAGGAAGAGAGACTAATAATGCTGGCAAAAGTGATTAGCTCAATTGGAGAGATTGTGCATTTGTAGTCCTGCAATTATTATTGTGTTTCTCATCACATAATGAGTTTGAACAATGCAGTTAATGGCATTATTGGCGGGCCACCAGAAAAAGGGTGTATATAAGCTTCATAGCACTTTTTCATCTGTAAATCACTCTAGTGCACATGGCAATATTTAAATCTATGTTATTAAAATTGTTGGAACAACACTATCAGATTTATGTTGTGTTATTTTATTATGGATTGATTATCATCATCATAGGCATATCTGATTTGTGAGAAGGCAGCTGGAGCGTGGTTGCTTTAATCCATTTTGATTGCTCTGCAGAGGAATAGAGCTGCTTTGCTTGAATGGACTGCAACTTGCTGTGCACCTCTGATGATTTGCTGAGAGAAAAATAAACAGAAGTATTTTTTTTCTCAATCTGTTTTTGTTCTCTCCTGTTTTTGGTCCTTTGTTTGGCATAGAGTTGTGGTAACCTGTTGTAACCTTGGATTTATCACTGTACACTGTCAGAAAATCTGCATAAAGATGCTGAATTTAGTTTGGAATAGAATAATTTTTATTTTCATTCTTAATTTCTCTTTTGCTCAACTCTTGATTAATAATCCTAAGACTTCAGACAGAAAATGTGTAGGATCATTATTATTTTGGTGAAAACATTACGAAGGGCTTCAATCCTAAAGCCAAATTCAGTAAAGGTATTAACACAAACGGGTAAAAAAATCCCAAAAACTCAATCCGAATGACTTTTATATTTAGATATAAGAAAGTTGAAGAGACAAAAAGGGGAAAAATGTGTTGATTCAAACAGAGAATTCAGGACTGTGATCATAACCTAAACTGTGCCTTCTGTTATTAAAGTTTATCTAGTTCCCACTACAATGAGCTGACTGTAAGAATCAAACCTTAAGCCGCAGAATGAGGAAAGGAATAATACAACAAGCAAAATTAGGAGCCTTCAGAACTTTGACAACCTGGAAATTGCGACATTTGATCTTTCCCGCCATCACGCTCTGCCATTTCCTTCCCTTGTTCTCACTCCCTGCCCGATCCTCTTTTTCTCATTCTCCTTTGCACTGACGGCTCAATAACAGGTGCCACGCTAAGAGAGCTGTTACAGCCGTCCCTGAGTGGTTGTGTCAGCAGCAATGTTGGGGCTCTGCATTCCAACTTGCTCACCATGCAGGAAAAGGAGAGAGAATGATGGGAGAAAAAAAAATCTCTAGTCCCCAAATGATGCCCGCTGGGAGCCATCGTGCGCTAAATTTTGCCGGGTGGTTCTCACTTTTTTCTGCCTTGTGGCCCCCGGACTCCGATTTACAGACAGAGCCATATTGGGCTTTTCTGCATGGCAGGGCCCAAGCAGCTGCACTCAGCAGAAAAAAAAAAAAAGAAAAAGATGACAACGAAATAAAGAAATATCGACAAACACATGAGAAAAGCTTTTTTCCTTGCAAATGCTCGATTAGGGTTATTGTTTCGTGAGTGTTTGAAAATGCTAGAATACTGTTGGAAATCCTTTTGCCAAATCAAACCTAATTCAGACTTCTGTCTTTTGCGTCTGGGAAAACCAATTTACAGAAAACATAACAGTTGTAGATTTCCCTCATTTACCACAAACCAGGTGATCTTCTGTTTGTAATGATTACCCATCTTAATGCATCCTTAAGCATTCCACCAAAGATGGCTAAGATTTTTGCCAAAATGTATGTTAATGAAGATGTTTTTTGATGAGACGTATCCGATTGGACGAAGCGTGCTGCAGACCGTAATCACAGACAGATTGTGTGCAAAGAAGAGATCCTAAATACATAAAACCTCAGCCAGCAGCAGAAAAAGAGAAGGAAAAATACCTACTTGAGGGTGAAAAGTAAAAAAAAAAACTGAAAGAGTTTGGGTATTGCTCTGTACTTTGGCTTTGTTGATGTGTTTGTTGGATAGGTTGTCAGAGCCTTTGAAACATTTTAAGTGCTAAACATTCAATAAGAAAACAAGGGAAAGTGATGTGATGTTAAAACACATTCTTGCAACGTCAGCTAGCATCTCCACATAATATCCTAGCCTTTTTACTGTATGTTATGATAGGCGAAATAGACATGTCAGAATATAGGTAACTAAATTTAGCTTCCATACCATCAAGGAGACTTTCCCTTTATGCAGACAAAAAAATGATGAATTTCAAAGGTGACCTGATGGGTTTCATTTCATCCGATTGATCGACTTGTGTCACAGAATGGACAATGCAGGGATAGTGCACCTTCAGGATCACAGAACACAAAGGTTCTATAACATTTGCCTATAACCTGTGTGACCCGGTAATACACAAAGTCAGCGTTTTTTATAGTTATTGAGAGTTTTAACTAAGTTCCTCAAATTTTCTGTACCTGCTTCAAATCTTTAAGAATTAGAAAAAAACCTGCGTCTCATTAAAATGATTAAAAGTATTATATATTCACCTGCTTACCCACAATACTCCATCAGTCCTTTTAGATAGAGGTAACCTCCTGAAACATATTTTAAGGAGATAAACTTGCCTTTATTCTTTAGTAAACACTTCAAAAGTTTTATACAGCCAAGAAAAAGTTACTTATGTTATTATTCTCAGTTGCTGAATTATATGAATACATTTTTTAATGCAACATTTAAGTTAATTAGATTAAGAACAAATATACTCTACCAATTAAGAGAAAACAGTTAAAGTTCAAGAGCAGTTATTTTTATAGATGCCTCTGCAATGTGTACCAGTGTTGGGAACATAACTGAGCTCTTTGTTTCTCTCTTATGAACTGGTAAATAACCCCTGCAATTCATCATAACAACAAGAAGGAAATGTCAAGGGCACGGGAGTCCCTTTTTAGTCGAGGTCACACACACACACACACACATCATAAACAATATCACGCATGCAAAAACACAGAAACACATACTTACATTTATATGCAGCATGTGGCCACACTGCACCACATAGAAGCACAGGCACTGACAAATCGAGGAAAGCTGAAAGTAGGGCCGGGGTGGGACTAATTGAAATGAACTTTAGAAAAAAGGGGGGGACACCTAATTAAAGATGAACTTTTTATTTTGTGTTTGTGTTGACATCATGGGGCCTAAATTTCAGCTCACGCCTGTTTGGTCGGACCTGGCGGTGCAGGAGAGCTGTTCATGAACATGGAGAAGGAATAAGGTCACTGCTTTTCCTCAGCGGAAACAGATTTTCCTCTGAGTCGCAAGTGAGACTTTTCTAGAATATGTGAGAAGCCTATTCATTATCTGCTGCTTTTCCTCAGAGATTCTAGTGCATCTGGTAGATCTATCTTTGTGAGTTTACATGTTTATCTGTGCCAGTTTGAGATGGCTATCCAGAGCGTCACGCTTATTGGTATGCATCCTCTACACCATGTTTTTATGCACCTGTGTGTCACTGATTATAGAGCCCAGCTTTGCAGAAGCATGCTTACACTTCTTTGAGGCTGTTTATTGCACTTCTGTATAATGCAGTCACATTGCCTTGTAGAAGTGTGAAGTTTCCCAGTTGCAGGAAAATTCCTTTGTGGCTGTTTAGTGTCTCAAAGCGGTGCTAAGTGTTCGCTTTGTGCCTGATCAGAAAACAGGACCACTTTAGTCAGTTTATTAAGATCCCTTGGGAAGGTTCTTATATTCTCTCTCTGCTAAGCCCTTCCTTTTTACCTTCTGCACATCTCTCACATACTCACATTTAGAGTTACATTTACATTTCGTAAATTATTCTTACTTAGTAATAATTAAAAAAAAAGTTGTGAAAAATTGTTTAATTTTTTAGCTTTTTTAAGGTAAAAAAACTGGTACCCCTAAACTTTACAAGCACGTTTGGAAATTACAAGCATTTTGTGGAAGCTGTAACATTTGTTTTAATAAATGGAATCAAAATGAGCCACCTTAGTGCATTAAGTTTCAGAAATCCTGCATACAGATGGCACTCTGTTCATAAAAAGGAACATCTACGCAGCAATGTAAAGCAATGAGTCAGCACTTTTGAGTTTTTGAAAATAAAATTTAAAAAAAATCCAAGCATGAGGCCCTGTGGGGAACAGACGGCAGCTAAAATTAATGCTGGGGACTAATGATTAGATAAAACACAGCAGAAGCTCTTTTACTCAGAAAATTCAACTCAACAAGTTTTTCTTTTTTTACGTAAATGTGCAGACATATGTCCTTCCTCCTGTTACTGCTTCAAAATAGAGCCGAACAAAACTTGTCATAGAAAATACATAAAGAATAATATCGCGTATTTTAATCGACATATGAATTAGTGCACTCCTTTAGCCCTGTGCAATTTAAGACTCATATATGTCCACTCATTTATGTCCAGGGATTGTTACAAAGCTTACACAAAGGCATAATAAACCCATCAATATGTTATAGGTGCTCTTAAACAATACATTGTGGCTCTGCCTAGATTTGTTCCACCTCACAGTTTAATTAGACACTGCTTGGCTCGCTATATGAGACCCAAGTGTGCAGCCAGCCAATGAAAATGGCCCTAAATTAGATTCCTTACATAATTTAAAAATTCAAATGCAATTTGTTTTTTGTTTTAAGTTAAAATTTATGGTACAAATACCACAATTAGATATTAATATTCACGCAGATTATAATTTCAATGGCAGCCACAAGTGCATGTTTAAACTGTGAATTGGGAGCTGATATATCTGCATTCTTCCAGTAGAACTGAGAACATGATTTATTTGCAAGTGAAATTTTTTGCATTGAATTTTTTGTAATTTTTTTGCCTCCGAAAAACAAGACATATCCTCTGTGTTTCCTATGGCCCGGCCTGTTCTGCTATCCTTGTGTAAAGGTGAAGTTTCCTCACAAGAGCTGACAAGTGTGAAATTACGATAGGAAGTGCTTCATACCCTGCCATTTACCTTCACTCATTACCAGGCCGTACACACCCACACACTTGCACACCTACACATCCTAACAGACCACAGCTGACTGGCTGATCTGGCAGTCATTTCTTTAAGCAGTTGTCTAAAGAAAAAAAAAAACATGCAAATTGTTCATGAAAGTTTTGCTTTCCACAACTCTCAAACTTTATGCAGAGTCTTGAAAGGCTTTGTGAAAGGTACTGAATTTGGAAGTCTGTTTTAAGCAGGAGTACAACTACATAGAGGTGGCTCAAATATTCCACAAGTCCCTATATATGTGTAAATGTTGCAAATCCACAACAAAGATGCTGCACAAAGTTAGGTGGGTCATAAGTCAATTATTTTAGGATCTATCCTTCAATACACAACATTTACATTTAGAATTTGGTTTAAAAGAAGTACTTTGATCAAATAAATAAAAAGCAGCCAAAAAAAGTAAGTATTCAATCATCTGTATTTACATTTTTGTGTTTTTACAGTGCTTGAAGCGCGAAATCATGTGTCTTTGAGTCTACCCCCCTCTGCTGTAGTCAGTGTGATTTTCTGAAGGTTATCCAGCTGACTGTGGCCAGAGGAACTGAGATGCTGGGCGGTCATAAGTCTTTGTCTTTGAAGACCGCACGCTGTGTCCGTATCGCTGTTGCAGCATAATTGATACAGCCTCACGCTGTTGAGCTTAACTGAGCCCCAACCGTGGCCTTACGCTCAGATCTCTCAAAGCTGTAGGGCTCAGAGCAGTGTGCTCTCATGAAATCACACACATAACACTCAGCTGGCTTCTGGCAAGATCACAGCTAAAGAGATCCAGAACGAAGCTGGTTAGACCAACACTAATGGAGATGAGCTGCCTGGTTAGCTCAATGTAAAAACTGAGCAGAGCTGATACTTACTGCATCCCAGCAGTAGTCTTTCCCCTCACAACAGTACACTCTTCTTATTGTGACACAAAGAAAACTAGATTTTTCAGATATCTGACTGGCCCACAACAGTAAAAACGGCAGCATAAGAAACCTCTTGTGATGGATGATTTTCTCCCAAGTCGGATGCACAAAGGGTACATTTGTGAGAGCACACTGTGCTCAATCAGTGTTTCTCCATTGATAACGGGCTCTTCTCACTTGGCTCTTTAGTAGCAAGAGCATTAAATCATGTCACCAGCCGGTTCGGTGAAATCTGGGCCACACCTGAGCACACGAGTCTTGCCCAGAAGTGCTGTGTTATGATAAAAAACTACTGAAGATCACTGGCAAGCAGGAGGAGGTCCTCTGCTTTTATCCCTCTGCCTGACATTTTGTGACATTTAAGAAGTTGTTAAAGGTGTGAGCATTAGGAGAAAGCAAGTGAACCTGCGTGATAAGGGGCTCTTCATGCAATAAATCCTTGTTGTAGGAACTTACTACACCGTTCAAGAAGATCTTTGCATGACATAGCACTATCCTCATTTTACGCAGTTCTTCTGTTGAAAAATAAAAATCCTATGGAGGCGTTTTCCATAAGAAAAACGAAGCAGCTGTGTGTGTTTGTAAATCATTGATCACATGGTCACTGCAGATAAGAGGGTGCACTGCAATTATCAGATGGAATGTAGTCAATCTCTTGCCTGGACCGGCTTGGCAGTGATATACTGTGGTCGGTCTTGGCTGTGACACAAACACACAGGGTCTGTGGAAAAAAGGAGTCTCCTCTTTTATGAGCCTCTTCCTTTCCACCAACCAACAGCTATTAAAGTACACCCAGCACTGGCTCCTGCTGGTGCTGCTGACAGCTAATGTCCTGCAATTTGTCCATCTCTGGCATTCATCCCCATAACGGCTTGTGTAGTAAAAAAAAAAAAAAAAAAAAAAAAAAAACAGCTGACCTACATTGTGAGGGGCCAAACTTCTCTTTACAGCGGCGATGTTTTTCTTTTTTCTTTTCCAGGGGCAATCCCTCGTTCTAATGTAGCGATTAGCCTCTGGTAAGGAGCAGACCCCTTAGGTTTGAAAACGCCTTCCTCCAGCGAGAGGCTGTCAGCTCCAATACCAACAAAAACACAGACAGAGAAATGCAAAGCCAGAGACGTGACAGTGATTACAAAGCCTCGGCTTGTTGCTCAGAGCCCTTTGCTGTTTCTGAGAAGAAGAAAAAAAGAAAACAGTACTTTCTCAACCCAGTGAACTGACAACTGCATGTGCTCAGGCACATGAAAAGTGGAAACAAAGTTTTTTTTCTTTTTTTTTCTGCTAGAAAATAGAATCACATATGGTTAATCAAAGTCCTCACATGTGCAACCTAAAAGCATGCTGCTGAACAATGAAATCCCTTCTATGGACAAATGTTCCAAAGCTGCATTAACAAAACAACAGACTGAGGACACAAAATAATTTTGCACTTAGATTTCTTTTTCCCTCAAATTTTAACCGCAAACTGCTGTTCTTGTGGATTCTTAGCAAAATCCCACTTTGATCATTTTTGAACTATTGTAAAAATGTTCCCAGAGGTCTTTTAGTTATAAGTCTATCGTTTTGCTCAAATCAAAATTTCTGTGTTGCTTACTAGAACATAGTTTCTGCAGACTGGTATAAAAAATTGGCCTTTGGCCTGTGAGTGGTAACGTTAGCACTGAGCAACCCCACTACTCTTCCCGTTTCTGAGAGCGCTCTGTTTACACACTCTCAAGCTAGTTCACAGCCTCTCACACCCACAACCTAACATTACAGTTAAAACAAAAAAATAGGGAGCACTAATGGAGCTATCCAGCCGTACAGTTTTGAACCAGATGTCAGCTCAGACAAGGAACGCAAAGACGTTTATGGATCTACTTGTCTGCAAGTGGAAGCATCAGAATGGAACAGAGCAGAGAGCTTGTGACCTGCTTTACATCACACTTACAAGCTTTTTCAAACAGCATCTTTTTTCGTCTGCTTCTTATTTACGATTAAAAACAAAGAAAAAATAAATAAATAAAATTAAAAAAGCAATTTTAATCTTAATTTTTTTTTATGTTTTCCGTCATACGAAAAATGCCACAAGAAGATATCAAAAACACCAAAAACACAACTTTTATCAAAATGGGCCTTTAACATATGGCTACTTCACTGATTTTTTTTTTTTTTTTCAGAATAAATTTTAATTCACAACTTTCTAAAAAACTGTCATTATATTTCTAAATGTTTATAATAATGCATAATTTGCAATATAATACAAGTAGATCTGTTTATATCAAGATGATATACTTTCTCTGCTTTAGTCTCATATCCAGTAGCTCTGGCCCCTCTGTCTGTTTCATGTCAGTGTGCTGAGACTGAATGTCGATCTGTCCCATCTATACAGAAAAGACTTGACACCCCCGTAATAAATGCAAAGGTAATGGAGGCCCAAAGATGCCTAAAGGGGCACAAGTTATCGCTGGGGGGTAACAGAGCTACAAAGGCTTGACAAAAATGAATGTCTTTAGTCTAAAGATCAAACCCAGGGGTCACTGCAATCACGAATCTTTTCCTGCGTTCAGTACAGATGTGTCCCCGACCACATCACTCATCACACGAAGGAAAAAATGTAAAGATTAATGTTACAAAGTTACACCAAGGGGTCTGGGGATTTAAGCATCTGTTATCTTCTGCATGGTCTCTCAGCTGATACCTCTTTCTCACATTGTCTTCAGTGGGGCAGCTGTCTGCTCAGCGACGAGCTGCAGTGATTCAATCTGAGCTGCCTTCACCCATGAAAATATGCAACATGGAAACTCGGGGAGGTTTTATATCTTTGCGAGAACTGTATCACACTACCGGAGAGGACAGATTTATCGTAGTCAATAAATAAATACCATAAGGGAATCACTGAACTAATTAAAAAGAAAGATTCACAAATAAAAAAAAGAATATATCTTATTTTATTTAAGTTCTTTAGGGTTTTCTTTTTTTTTTCATGAAGTCCGTACTAACCTACTTTTACTTATGCTGTATTTTGTAATAATATAAGGTTTGGTATGGTAACTGAGGTTTGAATGTTCCAAAAGTAACTCGTGTTTTGATGAGCTATACATCGGACCATCGTTGCATCCAAGCCAACTTTATTTGCTTTCATGCATTTTACATCATACTATTTTAAAGATGCAACATTTATACATATTATTTATTTTAGAGTGCACACTTAGTTCCGGGTTAGAGGAAAAAGGCAAACAGGCAAAGAGCAACAGGAAAGGTTGAATGAGAGCTTTGAGATAACAAAAGGAAACTGCTGCATCCCTGCAAGAAAACAAGGCCTGGTGTCATCACTCAAAAGAATGAACTTACTGATGGCCTTTCTTTACTTCCTTGATTAGATGAACCAGTTTGGTCATGACCCATTCTACAAAGCTCTCCACCAAAATTAGACATTTAGGAAAATGGTGAAGACAGTTGTTTACACTTTTTCTACATATTTCTACACAGTTTTCCTGTTGATTTAGCTCACAATGTGACTGTTGCCTTTAGTTTGCTGAGTTTCTCCCCCAGTGCTTTAAAGAACTATTGTATATCTCAATCTACAAAGAGTGAATTTGAAATCTAATTAAAAAAAAAGAAAACTCTGCTGGGGAAAATGGGTTTAAAGTCAGAGTAAAGAAAAGATACATGCATGTCCATAGAGGCATGTCTTCAGTCTTTAAGTCTCTCCTAGACCCCTCAGCAATTTAACATGCTTCCCCAGGGAGCTCAAGTGTCTGTAATGTCCCAAGGGTAAAAATACTTGAGACAGATGCTTTGAAACTAAGAAAAGAACTGCTCTTGGATCTGGATCTTTGAGTTACAAATAAACAGTTTAGGCAGTTAGTCATGTTTTTTTTTTTTTTTCTCTCATTCTTTGTAGATAGATTCATAGAGGCTTCATTCAAGAGTTTTAAGAGGCTATAAGAGTTTCTTTTTTTGTCTCTTTCTCACAAATAAATGATGAAAAGCAACCACTGTAACTGAAGACTAATGGACACAACACGATTTCAAAAGTTTTCAACTTTTTTTTTTTGATCATGAGATTTAAATGAAATTCACTGGTTCTGCAAAATCACCCACTTGCAAGTGAGCTTCTCAAGAAAAACTGATATAAACTCTAAAATGTTCTCTAACCACAAACATTTATATTGAGCACAATAAATTGGCGAATCATCATAAATAATAATTAAAAAAATAATCTGGCGGCTTCAAAATACTTAGTGACCACTAAAAGAAAACTGTTACTTTTAAACTCGTAAAAAAAAATATCTGCCCTTGAGGTAATGTTACAGAGATGATTGCAGCTGTATGAATGCATGTGTGAGCCTTTCAGGAGACAGATGCCATGTGATGGAGTTCTAATGTAATACTTCTTTAATAGCAGTTGTTGTCATATATTGAAACCCTGACGTCCTCCTCTTCTCTGGCTGTCTCACCATTAAACTGGGATGCTTTACAAGGTATCCTGCTTTAACACTGGGCTTTCCCTTTTCCCATACAGCAAAAATAGGAGCATGAGCAAAGAAAAGGTGAGAACCCCCTTGAGGAAACAAGAAAGATATATGATCCTTTGGCTTTTACTTAGACCTATTTTGACTTAGTGGCATTTCGTCACTGTCTTAACTTTCTGATTTAAAAATGGAGCTGACCAGTATCACTCACTTGAGTAACAAGAAAAGAGAGAGCATGCATGCAGACTTAAAAAGGAAGAAAAAAAAAGGAATGTAACTCTAATCACATTCCGGCCCATAAATGTAACTTTGAGCTGTAGTAATGGTAATCTGAAACAGGGTGCTCCCACCCGAACCCAAATTCAATTTCTGGTTTTTATTTTAATGCTGGCCACTGCATCTCACACAGTGCGTTTAAATAGTTAATAGACTGCCCATCGGCTTGGCTACTGTAAGTTGGGAGGCTGGGGTGCAGCTCATCAAAAGTTTCTCTTTCAGATGAGAGTGACTTTACAATCTTGCAATATTCATGATGTGTTCAGAAACTCTATACCGTTTCCTGACTTTGAAGTTTAAGCAATACCAGATCTCATCCGCTCCTCAGAAACTCGAGGTCCTCTTGACTGGTCAGTAATTGAGCACTAACATAAATACATGCATTTTTTTGTTTTCATTCCCTGACTTCTTCCCATGTGTGAAGGTTGGACCTTCATGTGCTAATTCTTCTTCTCTTCAGAGAAATCTGCTAGTTTTGTAAACTGATCACATTACTCTCCATATGTGTGCATCATGCCAGTTTGACTAAAAGTCCTTCACTTATCTCCTTATCTGACCCACAAAAAAAACAAGAAAAAAAAACATGTTTAACTCTTTAATCTGCTGATATTCATTTCAATTGAATTTTTTGCTGGCTCTCTGCATGGATTCAAGTTGAACATGAAGTACAATAAATGTAAATATTGTCAGAATACTTAATAAATTAAATCAGGAAGAATATCAGTAAAAGAAAAAATGGAAACTTAATACATGTCCAGGATACAGGCTAGGAAGGAAGTCTCGGTTCTGCCCATCCAAAGACTTCAGTGCAGCCAGCAGAAACCATGAAATATTAAGGAGAAGTGGATACCTAACTTGGCTTAATGCAGACAAGATTCTGGCCACACATAAGTCCTTTTTTCTCCTCTTTAGCTCTTTAATAAAAGTTGATATGAATCTTTGAGCCACACAGAGGCACAATTTTCATCTAAGAGTTGTCAACCAAAACAATGGAGTTGTCTGACATTGCACCCCACATAAACATTTACCTTCCTTTTGTTTTGTTGTTCTAATAAAATGTAATAAATACTTATGAATTTAGTTTTATACATATTGTAGAATCATTATTTATGGGTATACTTGCAGATTTCTTTTCTTTGATGATAATCAGATAAAAATCTCAACATTGCATAACTATTTGTAATCAAAGTTTGCACAACTACAACTAAAGAACTCATTTTCTTTTCCTGAAGTATTTCTTCACCCCACATATTAACATGCCTTTTATATTTTCGATAATGCTAAATGTTGGGCACACACATTTTTAATTGGTTAAAAGTTTTTTTTTTTTTTTTTTTAAAGACAAAAGGTTTCATATGTGGTATTGGGATACCAAAGTATGGATTTAGTAGGGGTAGAGGGAAGCCAGAGGGGTAGGGGAAGGATTTTGATTCTGGCTTTATGTTGGACAAACAAGTCAGGGCCTAATCGACCTTTTTTTGTTCCTTTTTGGGGTTTTGAAAAAAAAAAAAAAAGACACGAATTAGAGAGTTAGTTCTCTTTTGTTTACCTTTCACATGAAAGAGTACAGAGAGGGTGTCCCTGAAAAACTGACATGTTTTGTTTCCTATAACACATCAAAAGAGTGTGTTGGAAAGACAGCAGGATGCAGGATACATCCATCAAATAGTTTTCACTTTGGTCCAACTGTTTTCAACCCTATAGCCACCAACCCCTCCATCTCGATCCATCCATCCACTTTCCTGCTCTGTCTTACAGGACCTCTCAAAGTTACTGGTAGACAGTATGCCAGGCCAGATGGTCAGCCGCACGGTAGAAGCATGTACCACTCGGCTTCAACACTGTTTTACAAATCCTCCTCCCATCTCCAGATGGCACGTCATGCCTGGTTCTGGTGCCACCAGGGGACTGCGACATTAGTCTTTGTGCAGATCTGTGAGGCTATGGGTCTCGTTGTCGTTGTGTACATAAGTACTAGTGTTTCATTGGGTTTTGTGTTTTCAGTTCTGATGGTTATATGGCCAACCCCTTTTTTTTTCTTTTCGTCCAAATTTCCTGTCACTCTCAGAGTATAGCTGTGGCAATAAAGGCCTTGTCAATTCATTCATTTAAAAACAGAGACTTCAAATCACATATTTATGTTTAATATTTTTCACACACTGGACTGAACAAACCGCTGCAGTCAAATTTAAGTCAGGCTACATTAGGGTTTCATTTCATGGTGTACTAATTCACACTGGACAAAAAGGCATCTTTAGCCACAAAAATAAATCGATAAATAAAAGAAAACATTAAAGTAGAAATAATGCTATTTGTTGTTCACTCTCCTGACGATTTTCTCCGCTCTCCTAGCCCTGTGAATGTCAGGAGGCAGCTGAACACAGAGACAGCGGAAACCAGAAGAGAAACAGTGCATCTGAATGGGGAATATTTCCACTGATCACCCTTCTAAATTAAAAAGCAGTTATGAATAATCCTCACTTGAGACTCCGCTTAAATTAATGCCTCAATTAGATTGGGAACATTAAAGGTAGTAATGATTCCACTCCTCTGTATTGTAATTTAAGGCCTGCTTGCTCTTTCCAAGGAAAGCAGCTCTTTGCAGTGAATATATTAGAGCAGATTAATGAAGGGAGGATATGGAGGTGGCTCGCACTGAAAGCCAGGCCACTCCACATCCTCTCTTTTCACAAAGTCTTAATAGGATGAACAGAAGAGGTCAATCAATCATGTGGCCTTTGTCAGCCAGTGATTGTGGTACAAAACTCCTCAACGTAGCTTCATGTATTAAAATATTACAATGCCATCTCCAGCTGGAAAACAAAAAAAACATAAAAAATAGTGGCTGAGTGGACAATTCAGTCATGGCCATCAAATTTCTGTGATGCTTTGAGCTATTCGATGGCTTCACCTGAACACTGGGGTGGGGTTGTAACGATCATTGCATGTAAGTGATCTATCTCTAATCGATTCAGACTGTCAGCAAGGACCAGGCATTCACCTCTGCGTGTTATCTCTATCTGTAAGGAAGCCTGCATTAGCCACGTCAGTGACCACAGCCTAACCTTGTTCGTCATAAACAGTCACAACCTGTCGCTAAGCAGATGGGTCACCTGTTATGTCTGCCCCTGTAATGTGAGTTTGGATCCAAATTCCCAAGTCAGTTTTAACTTTGGTCGAATTAACACTGGAGCGATGTCAGCTGGCTTATGTTGAATTAATAGGTTAAATCTATGGTGACCTTATTTTTGGTAAGGCAGCTTGGTAATTGGAAGTCCTGCACAACACTGAGGATTACCATGTTTATCCTCCTATAATCCCCATAAACATTAAGACACAATGAGCTTCATGCTGATTAGCTGTGGGCAGGAACAATCAGTCAAAGTAAGATAAATATCCCGCTAGTTTTTCCATGAACATAAAAGGAGGCTGAGTAAACTGCTAATATATTTAGGCACTCAGAAGTTTCTGTAGTGTACCCTTCAATACGAGTGAGATTGAAAGTGTGTTTACACCCCTGGCCCCCCGGTTAACGTTTAGCACTGTCAATGAATATCCCTAATAGTGCAACGTAAGATAATATTTATGAAGACGTTTCTAATTTTAAATTAAATTGGATTTATTTAATGCAAGTTGTTCAGATAAATAGGTAATTCTTTCTGTAACTGTCAGTTGAGAATCAAAAGTGTAAACATTTATCACATGCCCCAGGCCTGGGAGAAGGATAGCGTCTTTTGCAGACAGAAGGCCACTTTGCCATGCTGCATATTTTTCTATTCATACTCGGAATGGGCAGAACCCCTCAAGCAGAACTTATTCACTGGGTGCGTTTTTGAGGACTTCATGTTTGCAAATGATTTGCAGGTGCACACATAAAACCCCCCTACCTGCTCTCGATAAAGAGACTTGTTGAAACCCAAACAAGCGTGGCTGCCCAGCGACTCTAACTAGATGCAGTCTGTGGGAGACGGGCTGTGTGGTGAGATGGAAGAAGGAGGGGGAGAGGGTGCAAACGCTCTTTCCTTGTCCATGCGACGCCACGATAAGGAGACACTAGAGCTTGTTTACATGCAGCAATAGGAAAACAAATTGAAAATCCCTGCCGGGACGCAGATGCATATCAAAACAGGATTATTTTAGAAATAATCACCCACGCCACAAACTGTCACTAGCTAATCTCTACTTTGTTAGAATTCAAATTACTTTCCATGTTTACATTGCTATTATTGCAAGGGCAGGGACCAGGGACTCCATGAGGGCCTATTTGCACAAGAGTAGCAATAAAAAAGTATAAAAAAAAAACTTGACAAAATAAACTTTCATAAATATTCAAAATCAGAGAAAATGCTTCTGTCTTATGGTGTATTAGGCATATCAAATAGTGTGAGCTTCTGGAATAATTGACACAGAAAGTCAGAAATGTAAAAGACTTAACGGCAGCTGGACTTAAACTGTTATGAAATGTCTGTCTTGTAAATTGAAGAGCCATAAACAGTGACTAAAGGAAAAAATACAAAGAATTGAATATATGTTCCAATAGTCACTGCTGATCTTATGGTCAGGGTGTGTCAGGGCCAGCCAGAATGAGCCAAGCAAATCTGGACTTGGCTGAGAAGAACAGAAGTGCATTAAGTTTGAGCTCCGTCAGAGGCAGAGGCGTCTCTTGTCTCTGGATCTGGTTGCTGGTGTTTATCACTTCTAGCTGCGCTGGCACTGAGGGCAGACACACTATCCCTTATCCAGTGCTGTCACTCAGTGGGCTGAGCCATCTCTGTCATAGCAGCTCGAGCATGATCCTGCCTGAGCACTGGAGGGAGTCATGGAAAAACACACAAGACTTTCTGCCCCATATCCCAACCGATCAATGGGGCTTGTCCTTAAGTGAGAACGGAAGTGCAAGGCTGTGCGAAACAGTTCTCATGTATCAGGAGCCTCGCCAAGTCAGTACATTGTTAACTCTGAATATGCAGATTAGAAATACAACTTTACACCTCTCAGTAATTGATTTAGACAAAAAGAGAGCAAAGAGGAGGAGACTGGCTTCTGTGCACTCAAAACAAAACAGTTCACCTTTAGAAAAAAAAAAAAAAAAAGAGATGAAAACATCTTTCTTGCTGTTAGACTGGGCTCGCCAGTGTGCAGCATTGCAATATAGAGTAGCAGAGAATGGTCTTATGGTTCCCTAAAGGATCTGGGATGTCTTGTGGTGAAAACCACACTGTGTGACAGACATAGAGGAGACATGAGCTGTTCTCATATTTGTTCATTGCAGTAGTGGTCACATCAAAGACTATTAACTTGTTTTTCTTGGGTTCTCATTAAAATATTTGAAATTCTTTTTGTGTAGTCGAAACAAATGGACAGCATTATAAGGCATATCATGTAGTGGTGAGTGAACCCAGAAGCTCCTGGTGTTTGGTTCTCAAACATGCATTGTGAAATACTGAGAAGGTGTGCAGATCCACTGTTCCGCCCTGACTTTGCTCAAATGTTCCCAGCCCTTGCCTGAGGCAACAAACAGCTTTTTCTCACCAGGGAGGGAGGACAGGGGATGTGGATCAAGATAGGAAGGGTGAATGGAGAGGCAGAGGTTATATTAAGTTTGACAGGGTAATGTTTTTTGAAAAGAAGCCTCTTAGATGATTTATTCCCAAACACCTATCCATAATGGTGTGGTGCGTGTTTCTGGTGAAGCTGATGGAGTCTGCTCCATGCCCACTTTCTTAGTGATCTGTCAAGTACTGTATCCCCTCTTTATGTCTTCCTCCTCTTCATCTTTTTAGTTGTCCCTGAAGCACTCCCATAGAGATGCACTGATAAAGGTTCTTGCCAGTCTTCTCTATCCCCCTTTCAATCTTTAAGAAAAAGTTTCTCATCAAAGATTCCCAGCAGGTGTTTTGTCAGCTGCTTCAGCTTTGGATCATGAACAGCAGAGCAGACATGCGACATCATAGTTGAAGAGTTGGAGCTTTGCTTCAGTTTACACTCTCAGTCCTCAGAGGAAGCAGGAGATTTTGATCGTGTTAGCTGAATGTTAATACTCCTATAATGAAGCGGAAGGAGCTTCAATTATTAGATTATTTTTTATCAGTTTTCTCACTATTTGGCTGCTGGGCTGAAGACTGTTAAGATTGCCTTTTGTAGAGAACAGTAGTTAGTTGAATAGTTAGTTGAATAAAAAAAAAGGAGTGGAGAGATCTTGTACATTCTAATCTTATGAACTTCATCTGTGAACAGAGACAGAAATGTTTTTTTGGGAAACTGTGCTTCTGTGTTGGGCCCCGTTATTAACTTGATTGATGTTACAGACATTTCATTCTGGGGACAGAGTCAAATACATATGAATTAAAGTCAGGATGATGAATCCATATTTATACTTTTTTATGTGTTACATGATCAAATTGGTTTTACATTAAAATAGGTTTATATAGTCTGAAAAACTACATGTAGAATATCATTTAGTAATTGAGGAAGTTAGACTTAAAGTAATTTGTCTTGAGGAGCCTTAAATGGCTCAGGGTGATTAACCTTTAGAAAAAGGACGAGACACATAAATGTCTCTTTAAAGAAGTCCAGACAAACTCAACACTTTATTTTAGATGAACTACCTCAAGAGCAGTCATTTCAAACCATAAAAAAAAATATATAAACAACACTTAACATTTCAGTTTTTGGGTATATTCACAAGTGGGCAACCACAACAGGAGTATTGTAAATATCTGATTTTATTCCTGCTCTCTTAGGTTGTTCTTGTGTCAGAATTAAACTTGAATGTGTTAAATTTGCAGTCTGACTCAAGTTGTTTAATTATTCCCACCATTCCTGGTAACAATTTTTACAATGCTAAATGCTGTTCATATTTGAGACTACCATGGATCTTCTCATGTGTGGCATAATTTAGCTACATCATATCCACCTCGTTTATATGTATTCAATCATTTTACAGCAACATCTTCTATACTTAATTTCTAAAAAAGTAGTTTCCTCTCAACTTTATAAGGAAATGAGCTCATCAGATGGTATACATTTCTTTTTTAAATTAGTCCTATTCAGTACCTGACTAAACATTTATAGAACTGAAAGATTACCCTAAACTGCAGATAAGAAATGAAATAATCAAATAAAAAAATGAAAGAATAACACTATAAATAAAATAAGAGGACAAAAATAGTTTTGCTTGGAAGTTCAAATGTTAAAATTGTTACAAACTGCTATTGAATACAATTTTCTGACTAAACAAAGATGAGAATGATTGACATTGGTCAAAGCTGAATTGTGACATCAGTCTGTGCGAACCCAGGCTGCATGGAAGAAGCATCGCCCTGCATGGACAAACCAAACAGGAAGCTGCATTTACACTGCAAGCCTAACAAAGATATCAGTTCAGAAAGAACTAGCATGTGGTTCTGGTAAGATATAGACTCCAGCTCTAAGCCACAGCAGGATGCAACAGTAATAGATATCATTCTTTCCGCAGTGCTGGGAAGGTGCACCTCATATCGGATAATCACTGTGCAGAATAAAAGCATACCATACTGAAACGTACAGTAAGAAGCATAACATGCGATGACATATTCTGGCATTTTAAACGACTTATAGTTATGCTCAAAAAAAGCTTCAACTCAAATAGCAATATAGTATTAAATAATGGAAAACAAAATACTTCTGTGTTTACCTTTGACTTGTTATAGTTCATGTTTTCCTGTGAAGAGTGTGGTCCTTCTACATTATCTAAGGTGTAAAGAAAAAAAAAACTTTTACATTTTAACTTTTTATTTTTTATTTATTTATTTATTTATTTTTGTGTCCATGCACATTATCCACAATTTGGCCATTTTTTGGTAAAAAATGGGAGCTTACCACACCATACTCCACTGCAACAGCTCCAGCTCAGTCACTGAGTGAGCCAGTTGATAAAACCAGCTTTTATTATTTAAGATGCCTCAGCTTAACATGTCAGTGGGCAAATCAGACATTACTGCGTTCATATGCAGAGCTTGGTGTTTTATTTGCAGCAATCCCTTCTTTCTGTGACTTTTTGAAGTGAGAAATGATACACAGTGCAACAGAAACTTTGCTGGTGCTCTCCCATAGGTTGATCACATAGGTTGATCTGCACCTATAGTTCAAATTAAGTTTATTTATATCAGTGCAACCACTTCAGGTGGAGATCCTCCTCAGAAAGGTATGCTACAGTGTATTGTTCTTGGACAGTGGAACAAATCTGACGCTGCAACCCTCTTTAGCAAAAACAAAGTCAATAAGGTTAATCTCTTATTCATTTTTCAGCGTGCTTAGCTGTCTTTGCACATTCCCAGAATACAATGCTAAGGTATAGTCACATCCCGCATATGATGACTCTAAAGTTGTGGTTTTCAGATTTTGTTTTGTCTTGGGTATTTCATGAACCTCATTTGTCATAACATGCATACCCTTTAAAAAATGCAAGGTAATGGAAAAAATGACAAAAGAAAAACGTCGTGGAGCCAGTTAAACAAAAAACAACAGCTTTCTTTCCTTCAATCTCTAACTTCCTCTGGTTATTATTGTTATTGTTATTATTTATTCATTCCTTTTCACCCAGTTGTTGAGGCTCTGGTGTCCAGTTACTTCCAGTTACTACTCTAATACATTAAATTACTTCTGCATTACTCTAAAGTTACTTTGTAATCCATGCAGAGGTCGCTGATAAAATCGGAAGTGAAACATTTTCTACAAGATAATTTACTTTTGAATGATGCATTATTAATATGTATGAATAATGATTAACAATAACATTTTTTAGTAAATTAAAAGCACAACAACAAAAGGCTGGAAAACTAATCCTCAGTTTCAGACAATTTAATTCTTTTAAATATTAATTTAAAAAAGGGATATACTTTGAACAAAGTCTAAACTAGAGAGCAAATATAGAACCTAAGTCTGGCATGCTTCAAAAAGGCTAAAACACTGCTTAATAAAAACAGATTAAATCAACCACGGACAAGGAAAAAAAAAAAAGAAATTTAACTGGTTGAATGTATGAAGCCTGACAGAAAATGAAAAATACATCAAAAATGCTTCAAGTGATTGAAAACAAGCAGAAAAAAAGTAGCTTTGTGGCATTTTTTTTCCTCCTCAAATGCTAAATCGTCACTCTGCTTTGAAGGATCCCATTTTGGTTGGTTAGTCCGTTGTGATATATTGGTAATTTAACATTTAATGAGTGAACAATTACTCAACTTTTCTTTTAACTTTCAACACATTGTTACAGCAAAAACTAACATGTTACTGTGACTCAGTGCTTTTATAACAGTATCTCCAACACTGCTGCTGCATCATGTGGTTTTATCTCTTTATTACTCTTCTCCTTTTTTACACATGATATTTATATAAAATAAAAAAGACTTTTGAAACATGAATGCAAAAGTTGATTGTTTGTATGCTCTGATGGTGAAAAGTATTTTTTTTTCCTCTAAAATCTAACAAGGCACCCCTTTTACAGCAATGCATTTCAACATCAAGTTACATGTAAAAGTGATGCAGCTTGGCTGTAACTCTTTGAAATGACCAACTGCAGCATGCCACTCAAGCTGTGACTCAGCTAGTTGCTTCAGGAGACCATTTGGAAATGTCTACTGCAACTGAATGATCACAACCATTTCTATCAAAAGCTATTTTGCCTTCAATTGACGTCACTCAACATAATCTCCTCTTCAGAGCTCAATAGAGGAGGGTGATGATAAAAAACAGCAGACGAGTCATGTCTTGAAGCATTTGTTTGCACTTTTGATCTACCAGCAGCACAATAAACAATTTGAGCAAGCTTAGGGACAACTTTGTGTGCAGATGAGTCGTTTCAGATTTCTATCGATGAAACAAATATAAATAAATACATAAAGCAAAAAGACTGCCCCCTCACATTTCCTGTTACTTGTGCTGGTGACATTAACTTGTTCTGCAGAGAGCAAGACCTCGAGGACAACTCTATAAAAAAAGTGCCACCTTCTGCCAAATGGCCCACCTCCAATTACAACGAAGCACGCAAGACAAGGGCAACCTTACCACTGTAAATTTAATCACAGGCCACTGTACACTATTACTTCATTGGAGTATGACATCAGACATTGTTTTAGAATTTGGAGTTGACTTATGTAAATTGTTTTTGTTGACATGTTCTTGTTTCACGAGAACCAGTCCAAAGGGCTGATGGCAAAGTGTAGCTACTTATCTGTAAAAACACAGATCGAGTTCTTCCAGAACTTCCTTCTGTCATCTAAAAACCTGACTGATAAGACAAACACTTGCCCATGCATTTGTCAGTGACATTTTGGAAGCACATACAAATGTTTTTAATGTATTTTTTTGTCTTGGTATTGTGTTTTGACATACTTCATATAACTGTGTGTCCAGTATGAGCAGAATCAGGGATGGTGTCTTTAAGCAGCCAATATTTTCACGTGCAACATTCTTTATACAAATTGAAGCCTTAGAGCACTATGGACGAAGCTTTCTGTAACCTTTCCTGGTGTGAAAGCGAAGACCTTTTCTTTGATAAGATTCAACTTTGGCCAAACAGACATCCTGTCCCTGTCCCCTATGCTTTCCTAACCCCAACCCAGGGAACTGTTGAGGATCTGGAGGCCTGTGTTTTTATGTTTCCACTTGGCTCATAAAGCTTCCGAATCCAGGATGTAGCACACTCCACAAACCACGTCACTCCTTAGTTTCTCCATATCAGTGGTCTGCTTATGTCACATGTGTTGTGGGATGTTTGATGGCAGACTTTTCCAGGCTGTGGGTGTTAAGATAACAGAAGCAGGTAGTTTCTTACCTCCTCACTCTGCTGCACCCTCATAGAAGCCATTTACTATCACTCATTGTGTGACAGAATAGAAGGGAGGAATGAGAAGGGTGAGGAGGCAGGATGAACCAGATCATAAAAAGTTTTAAAGTACAGTGGACAGCAAGTTGGTTATGTCTTTTGTAAATGTCTTTTAGAGTGCACCAATGAACACCTTCCGCCTGCTAGATCTCCTTTTTGTTATTTGAAATATGGCCTTTCTTCTTCTCCATCTGGGAGTCTCTGGTAGAAAGTAGAGTTTGGCCATAAAAAGGGCTCACAAGCTCCAGTAAAGTGCTGAAAATCCAAGGGTAAAGAGCACAGTGGTCGTGTAACCTGGGTCACCATTTGTGGTTTTGCTGTTTCACGGAATTTTTTAGTGAAGTTCTGCATGCCTTTTTTTTCTACAGTACATTGGCTGCAGACCATTGGTAATCAATCTTCTCTGTGTCATGTCTCCCAAAATTCCATAGAACACGCGCAGATCTTTGTTTTTTTTTTCTTTTCAATATAACTGACTCATTTTTCTAGAGAGTTCAACTTACGGTTTGACAGACTAAAAAATTGGGGTATGGTTTTAATAACTGCACCATGTTCAAGCTTAATCTGGAATGTTGTTGACCGAGCAACTGAGGAACCTATTGATAGGGACCAGGATTGGGTTTCTCTTTAATTAGCTAACAGAAGGTAATCGTTCTGCCCAGGTACAGTATCTCATTATTTTCTTAGAAGAACAACATTTTAAAAGTAGTTGTATGATCTCACCTTTTTCTCTGATTGGTAAAAATGTTTTTGTAAATCTATTATGTGCATAAATGGACAGTGTCAGCATAACTCAAAATCATCAAACCACAGACTTGCTACATCAATAATTTTTGTAAGCCCGAAACCTGAAGGTTTTGTCATCAGATATATGTTTGATAAGACTGTAAACTAGACTTTTATTTAATATACCAGCATGTCACAGCTAAAATATTGATGGCCAGTTATAGAAAAACATGAGTAAAACGTTAGTATTTCTAATACAAACTAAAACAAGTAAAAAGAAAGAAATAAGGAAGGAAGAAAAACCTGAAAGCCAAGTAACAGTACATTTAAAGCCAAGACCTTGACTTCAAGCCAGAACCTTACAGCCTCTTTAATCATTCTCAATTGCACCAAATTGTTTGTTATAAAACAGAAATTATAAATGACACTTAAAAGTGCACCAACTGTTGTGTACAAGTATAGAAACATTTGACGTGCACATACTGCATTTTCACATTCAAATGCACCCAGCTGATTTCTGACTGGATGAGCAATTTCTATACATTACAAAAAAAGACAAGTGGACAAAATGTGTTTTTTAATAGAAAAAAAGGGTTGTACAAGCGAAAAACACATGGGTATTTTTAAGACTGCTTGCACACACTCACACATACACATATACACACATGTGATGGGTTTAAAGCTGACCTAAGGCATTAGTTTTTCCTCACTAATGCAAACAAACATCCTTATTGCTTTGTTTTGTGGATGCTATGATTTATGAGAAAAACTTCCATTCAGCAGTATTTCATTTGCCATATGCCGAGGGGACAGTGAAAGGGCTGACTGTTGGAGGTGGCAAAAGAAGCAGACACTGCATCCGAGCGCACAAGGCAGAGATGCTGCATATGCTTCCTCTTGTGGTCAGATGAAGCATATTCAATTATAGAATTTGTTAAAGATGGTATTTTTTTCTTCTTAAAACTGTGTTTATTTTATTTCCATCTGACTGATTTATTTAAAGTTTGCATCATTTTATTTCTGAATTATTTCTTTTGGCTCAGTTTACCTTTCATAACTCATTAAATCATCCCAGCTAACGAGTCAAGAGGAGGAGATGCAGTGATTATAGTGACTTTTTATATTATAACTCCACTAAAGATTAAAGGGAGAAACAGGGGTGGAAATATGAGGGAAGGCTAAAGTGCTGTGCTGGCGTTTTACACACACAAAGACTTTTTAATGCATATGCATCCCCCGATTCTTCTTCACAATTGGGTGCACCTTGAGCAAATTTATTCCAGGATATCTTTCCAACTAAGTTTGAAGATAAAACAAAAAATAAAAAAAGAAGAAACTAGGATTCCGGCTGACAACAATAGAGCATGAGCCCTTCCAGTTGAGGCGCCCGCTTTGCCAGAGTGCTTCCGGTGATGGTCGCTAACGTTAGCCGTGATCTGGCGGATATCACACAGACTGCCTAATGAGCATTAGCATTATAAGTAAGAAACACACAGGTAAAAACACAGAGAAAGGAACCTCCTGAGGATATGTCTAACTTTTTAAATCCCCTTTTTTCCCTCTTCTTTATTTCCCCCCTACGGACCATTAGCCAGTAGATCCCTCCCATCTCCCCTCTGTGCCTCCCTCCTCTTTTTCTTTCTTTCAGCATAGTGCAATTAGCGTACTCATTGAATATTGAAGGTATGAAGAAGAATGGGGCTTTTTAGTTGTTTCTCTTCCGCTAAGACCAGAGCTCCACTGAGGGATGGCTGAAGGCTTCGACTAAATCAGGATGTGGAGCTACAGCAGCACCACTTAGAGCCAAACAATCACTGATCATTTATTTAGTCAACCTTTTTTTATTCATCCCTGTTTTCTCTAGCCCGGAGCTTTGATTATTTCACTTAGAATCCGTCTTGCGTGATATTTTTTTAAACTACTTACAGCAAACAAGTCTTCTGAGACTTTCGATTTAACATGAGTCCTCAACGCTTAGATTTGCCAAGTCAGGCAATTTGAAAACTGAAAACTGATCTGATTGTTCTGAGACATCTTTCTGCAGCTCGAGGAAGCATTTTATTGGTCATGCACCTTTTTATCTCCTTAGCTTTTTGTCTGGATGAACATGATCTTATTTTTTAATGTATGTCAACCCTTTGCTACTGAGTATTTGCTGGAATCAGATCTCTGTGATTTGTGTAATTCAGAACAAAGTAGCCAAGCAAGTCTACAAAACTGATGTGTAGTCTTGTTGCCTGGACTTTTTCCTTAGAGCTGCGCAGCTTTAGCAGAGAAAGGCTCTGTTGATCAGTTAGATGTTGCAAGTCAAACTGTTAAAAACACAAGCAAGCACATAACCAAAAATAATTCTGATTACCATAAACTGTGTGCAGCTACGTATAAACATGCGTTCATTGCCACACTTAAATAAATTGCTTCATGTTCTGAACTTTGCACACTTGAACACTAGACTTTTATTCTCACGAGTGGCAAATTGTAACGTCTCATTTGGTCTGTTCCTAATTCCCAAATCTGTCTCACATTGCATGTTATAAATACATGAAGAGTCTTAGCTGGGATGGATATCAAGTCTGGTATGCTGCACTACTTGTTGCTTGAGGGGCAGATCTCACGGGACAAGACTCCGCTGGATGGGCACGTTGAATATGTTGTCGTTAGAAATCGTCACTATGTGGTGCTCTGCAGGCCTTATGGGATTGAGAGCTGGTCTCAGCAAATTTAGCACTTACCGCATGTAAGCCTATTTCTACTACTTTTAGCTAGAAATCTTTTGTTATGGGCTGAAATTAAGTTACCTCCATAGTATATTTGGGAAATAAAAAATAAATAAAAAACAGAGCTGGGATCTTATTCTGATGCCACACAGTAACGCACACTCATACACAAAACTAGGAAGGGAAGCATTGTCATCTCGTGTCTTCTACCACTTCCTTTCATATAGCTGTGCTATGTGGTAAGAATCATAATGCATACCATAAATGTACCGCAACATAGGTGGTGATGCAAATACAGGAATCAAATACACACTCACAGTGTCATTTCCAGGAAGGCATGTCTCACTGCTGTGCAAGTGGCCACAGGCAGCAGCAACAGCAGACTCTTATCACTCTCATTTCTAAAGATTTGATGTGTCTCCTTATAGTGAGCTCGCTTCCTGCAGGCAGCCCTGTGTGACCACATTCAAATAACCACAGCAGTAGCAGACAAATGTTATCAAATTGCATAAGAAGGGAGAGTAGTTGATAGGAGACAGGTTGCAACCAGAGAAGAGACTTCCTATAGGCAGAAGCCAGACCAAAGTTGTAGACAGGCTCCAGCCATCCCTTACAAGTACATCAATGTTTAATGTGGTGGAGCAGAGAAGGGGCCGAACTGTCATCCACAAAGGAGGTCATCTCTGGAGTAGGCTGGCTGTAGTGCGACCACAGCAATTTAAAGAGTTTGACAGGAGACATGAGTCTGTCACACAGTATTCCTGTGGGAGACACTACATCGGCGAGGTCATGGTCTTTTGTACAGCTTTGTCTAAGCAGAACAGCCCTATCTCCAAATTTTACAAGCATTTTCTTTTTATTTTTGTTTTTTGTCTAGTATTCTAACTCAACGTTAATCCATACTGAAACATTGAATTTAGTCTGTAACTGCTATTTATATATATATATATATATATATGAAGAGAGGGAGAGAGAGAGAGAGAGAGAGAGCTTCTCCTTTTTTTAAGAATCTGTGTAAACACTTTTAAAGCCTCCAACAGGTATCACAGTGTGTGTGAAATCAAATCCCATCAACCTTAACTTTAAGTTACTGTAACAAAGAGACACATGGCATCTATCCTGTGAAGGATAAACCCTCATGGGAGCAGGTTTGAAAAGTTTGAAGCTATTTGTGAAAGGACATCCTGGGATGATAAACATACAGCTAAACGACAGACACTTTGATCAGAGTGAGAAGAGGCCTCTGTCTTCAAATCCACTCTGACTCAGTGGGAACCCCTTCGTAGCTGTCTCCTTCTGTGTGACAAGCCAAACACACACTCACACAGGAAGTGCCTGTTCTTGTTGCAACTCCAAATACCTGCAAGCTGTTATTACCTGGACTAGATTCTAGCTTTTTTGTTATTCAGGACATCAGTTGAAAAAGGCTGGTGTGCACTTGGAGGGGAGGGGAAAACCTACCCAGAGTTACATGTGACCTTCATCTGCTGTGCCCCTGGAAAGGGCTTTTGGTTGATACAGATACAAAGGACAGAGACAGCAGAGATTGCAAGCATGAATGAGTAAATTAACACTAATGATTCTCCATTTTCCCCAGTTCAGGATATATTAAAGTGTTGTTTTTTGTCTAATAAAGCATAACAATTCTGCAGGTGTTTACATGTATGTGTCAAAACTAAACGTGCTCTTCAGTGCACAAAAATCAAGCAGTGTACATATTAGTTCAGGCATGTGTCCTGAAGGGCTGTCAAACTTGGGGTATCTGGGGCTGGCTAGCAAGGAGAGGAAAGGGGGAGGTAAAGTGCTGACTCTGACACCGTCTCTGTGTGCCGTGAACACAGGAACCAATTAGCACAAAGCCAGCTTCCGTTGCCTGCACCGTTATAGGACCTCCTCTCCGAATCCCCTGGGCTGACTGAGGCTTCAGGGCTACGGTGGCATACATGGTGTATACAAAAGGCAAAACACTCAAAAGGCACACAAAAGTGGTGCGGTCTTTTACACAGACAAGGACTGAGAGCAGGGAGGGTCAAAGAAGGAACAGCGGCCAGGGTTGAGTTGTAGTTTAAACAGACTATGGTCAAGTCCTTACTGAAATGTTTTCTCACCTCTAAAAACACCTCACAATCTCAAATACCACATCGTCCTCAGCACATTTCCTCTCAAGAAGAAAACATATTTCACAATATCCTCACATCTAAAGAGGACTTATAAAGTCAGCCACTTCTTCTCACGCCACACATCAACTTATCTGCTCACAGACTAAGTAAAATACAAATGGAAACTTGTACACTCACTCAGAAAAGTCTGTGAGAGTTTACACATTTTTGCACAAAAAAAAAATGTACACACAAACTATACACCCCCCATACTAACCTACACATTGTTCCAGGAGGGCAATGGGTGACAGTCTTTTTATGACAATTATTGATCCTCTGAAGCGCAGTAAAAACTATCCCCAGACAGACAACAAAAATAACTGTAACCATATAACAGCTTCCTGACTGAGGAACAGATCCCACAGAGCGACCACGTGACCACACTATTCCTGGAGCATCCCGTGGACCCCTAACAGACCTAGAGGACTGTCCAGGAATGTACAATAAAGAATATAACAGATTAAAAAGAAAAATACTTTTAGACTTTGACAAACCAAACTCTAAAAAATGGCAGTTTTGTATATATATTTTTTGTACACTTATAGGCTTTCAATTTGATTGTTTATTTGAAGCTCGTCTCCCTCACCATATGGTGTGCCTCACTTTTAATTATGATAATATCAAAGTCTTTGTCTTGCACAGTCCATTTATGTAATAACATTTTCTCATTGCAGTGTTCGCAGTATGCAGCGCCCTTCATACCCACACATGCACATTTCCTCTGGCAGATACAGAACTTATCAAATCTACACTCAATGGAAACCTTATGAGCATGTCTTCTAAATACCACAGAGAAAAACACGAAAAGAGAGGAAGCATAGAGGTTGTTCACTCTGTAAAAGTATGTTTTCTTAGTTTTTGTAATGCATTTGTAGCCTACAATGAGAGTCAGTTGTTCACTCTCAAACCTATGCTATTGTAAATTAAAAAGGGATCAAAAGTCCAAAAGCAGGTTTTGAACATTACCTTGCACCTTGACAAAGTCAAACTGTCAGTGACTGTCTGAAATAAATATGACAGATTTCTGAATCTAACAGATGAGTTTTAGGATTTACATAAGTGGAGTTTGAAATAATTCAGTGATGTTTGGATGACACAATCTTTACATATCTTCAGTAAATTGGACATATATATATATATATGATAAAAGAATATATGGAAAACATATAATGCAAGAGGATAAAAAACATAGCAGCAGTAATGATCTGCATTCAACTCAGTCTGAAGCCAGTTTGATGCAGCTTTTACGCAATAAAGGTTCAACCAAGATCCATCTCTGATCTGTTTCCACTCCCTGGTTGCTTATTCATTCAAACTCCCCTGTGGCAGAGAAACCCTGCCCTTGTTTGCCAGCACCTACAGTTCTGTGCAATTGCTAAACCAAAAGGGGTTTTTGTGACTACTCTTCATCAAAACAGGAGACATGTAAAAGTGAGCCGGAAAAACATGTCTCCATTTGTGGCAATGATCACTCACAACAATTCACAGCACTTTAGTCCTTTCTACTGCAGACGCTCAAAGCTGTTGTCATTTATATTTCAATGATTGAACTTTTTTTTAAGTAAACAATGAGCAGCTATCACTATTTGGATTTGCTCCTAAGGAGAAAGCAAGGACGGACTGACAGCAAAGTCGACAAATGGGCAAACCCGAGCACCGACGACGTGACACCAGGGTCACGCTTACTTCTTGTCCATGAGTTGTACCGTGGGAAAACTTCTATTGATTCTTTGTGGTGTCTTCTCTTTAATACCCCATGTCTGATCATACTTGACACAAGCCCACGGACTTGGAAACGTGTACAAAATTAACTTTAAAAATTAAGATAAATGCTGGATAAAGAAGACTATCTGTGTTTGCCGTATTCATGTTTTTCTTTTTAAACTACACTTGTGTAGCAGGGTAAAAGGATAAGGTAAAGAGATGTTTGTAACGTGCATCAAAAGAAATACATCATAACTGAACATCATTGCAGCATTTGTCTTTGCAGCATCACTCAGCTGTCATGTCTTTCTACCGTTCAAGCACCACCTGTCCCATTTCACTTTGGGCTCTGTGACGACTCTCAGAGAGGGGAAAAAGACGCAATACAGTTGTATGTTATAGCAGATCAGGTCATTTTAAGGCACAGCAAAGATGCCTCAGAGGTGCAATGGAATGGCTGCATAAATGGGGCTACACAATGAAGCATGCTGGTTGTCAGACTAAATGTAATTCAGTCATGTCAAACGCCAACACTCCTCAGTCCAAACATGAGTCTGGCACTCATCCAGCCTAGTGACAGAAGCTTCTTATCAATGTCATTCTTCATCTTTCCTCAAAAGTCCATTGTGTGCCTTGTTAGGACTGCTTCTGCTCAAGTCTCTTTTTCAAACCAACAGACAATAAGCTCTCTAAAGTACGGCAATACTGGTCTGCATTGAAACCCTTCACTCCCAGAAATGTTTGGAGATGGAAACCTTAAAAAGAGAAAATCAATAGATCTTATTTCATCTTTCCAATGACACATCATCTGTCTTAGCACCTTGATAGCACTTGGCTGTGGTGGTATCTTCTCTAGAGAACACTGACTAGAGCTTTGCAGCCCCCCTAACCCTCTGCTGGGGAAGGCCTCTTTGATCTCAAACTTATCTGCTTCATTTCTGTCCTCTTATGTGGTACTCGGCAGCCATCACTTTGATTTGTGGTCAGGCTCAAGTCAAATGCATTAACCACATGGCGTGCATCATCTTGTGTAAACAAACACACAAATATACACCTCATCAAAAAAAAAACCAAATTGTCGTTTTGTAAACCTCAAACAGACTAAATGAGTGTTCTTGTTTTGTCAGGTGCTTGATAGCATTTCTAAAAGAGGGTGTTTAACTTTTGTCACATAAGAAAGAACACACCAAAGAGCTGTGCTGTCAGTGCTGGGGCGTGTATTTCATCAGGTCCAAACCAAGGTTTCCTCTGTTTTTTTAAATGCAGCCAGAATACCTCACTGGCTCAGAATTCACATAGATAATTTGTCAAGTTCTCCCTTTTTTTCAACCTGATAACAAGTCTCAGAATTATTCTGAACTAGAATGAATACATTGCTTTAAAAATGTGAATGCAATAAGATATTAATCAAATTTCAGAAAAGCTTTAGTCTGCCTAAAAAGCAAAAAAAGTTATCTTTTTAACACCTCACTGGACAAAATGGTGTAGTTGCTGACTTTCCATAATGTTGTGTATAAAAAGAAGCATCTGTAAGACAAACACAGTCACGTTTGTGATACACACCATAAAACAAACTGCTTCTGTCCGACTTATGGTGCACTACAAACAAACAAACAGAGTAAGTAAATGAATATTAAAGCTAGAGTGCCGCTGCTGTCACACTCCTGACTTTGTGAGCCATGCAGAGAACACATTTCTAGGAGTGGTAACCTCAGTCGCAGCCACATACTTATGAAGCAGTTGATGTTCTGCACCAGGCAGGAAGGAAGCAGTGGGTCTTATTTTCAAAGTATTAGGTAGGAGATTGGTGTCATGGTTATAAAACCAATCCCACAGTATCCCATTTTCAAGGCAGATGCTCTACCATTAAGTCCGTGTGATGAAATACTTCCTATTGTCTCATTTGCAACATTATTAACACCACTCAGACAGGGGAAAGTTGTCGATTTTATTGCACGCCATTTGTGGCTGTTGTTTGTTTCTTTTGTTTACCCATGGGCCTGTTTCCCAGTCCTGTTAGGAGGGTTTGTGTCTTACTGAGATAACTTTAGATTTAACCGTTGGTCTCCAATCTTAAGACATCAAGTTATTTTCCTTTATTTCAACAAAAAAACTTTCACATTATTTTGTAATATTGTCTCTGATTTGTCAGCATGTATTGGAGCCTGGTGTGAGTACGCCCCTAATAGTTTGACATTATTGAATAGATTCTAGGAAGTTCCTTTTAACTGAACACTGAAAAATCCTCTGGTTGGTTTTAATAGAAGGGATTAGTTGTGAAAGCTGGTCAATAGCGCGGACTGATTGGGCCATTTGCACTTTTTCCTTTTGCAACTTTGTGTTAAAAAATTAAATTCCCTATGTCACAGCTATTTGTCTAATTTTATTCCCTTCAAACATTGGACAACCTTTCATTTGTGAGCCAACATCTTTTTTTTTATTTCAGTGAAAATTTGTAAACGGTAACCCTATATAATTTTCCTTCTTCATCTATGTTGTGCCAAAATTATGCAAATGCGCAAATTACAGAGATAATGACTTAATAGACATTTATGCAGATGTGACAGATGCTGCTGCATTAATACCTGTTGCAAATAAAAACGATGAGTTCTCCCATGAATCAATAGTCTGTCAAAATAATCTTTTAAAAAAATTACATCATTCTTTCCCGGTGACTCTTTCTAAGGTTTTGCAGAAGAGGTCCAGCTTTCTTTGTGCCACACATTTTAAAAACACAATAGGTCTATATGAGTAATGCATTATGAAGAGTTTGTGGTCTTTTCTGTCTGTAAGATAAGGCTGTTCTTCTTAGATTGACATTCAAGCAGTATAGAAAGCTCAGCTAATTAAATTTTTAGCATGCATTTTGAACACAGAAGCCTCTAACATGGGTTTAGGAGTGCTCACATAGACTTTTCATTGAAAATGGTCGTTTGAGTGCTAGTTGACGTGGCCTACACAAAAACATAAGGGGAAAAAAGTTTGTCTTTGAGCCTTTGCAAGAAAAGAACAAACAAAGCTGCTTCAGCACTTATCTAAACAAATACCCAACCAAAAAAAAAAAGAATAAACAAAGCAGATAAATATATTGGGAACCATGGAGCACTTCAAAATGTGACAAATGAAAGGCTTTTATTTCCCATGCAGCTGTATTTTCTGTATGCAAGCCTTGTGCAGCTACATGTGAAATAGATCCCTTCGCCAACCCGAGTCCTTCACGCTGTTTGGTGGCAACATTCCTGATAAAAAAAGAAATAAGTGTGCACACAGATTAGATGGAGCATGGAAGATCCAACTCTGGAAACAGTGTCTCTGTTTTAGTGGAAAAAATTAAATTCTACTAGAGAAAGAGGATCACTGGAGGGAAGGTTTTTCTGCAGTGTCTGCAGTTGGTGTGTTAATTTCTGGAGGTATCTCCTCATGATGGGGGATGTTGTTAGAGACCATAAGGCAATCAGGAAAGCTAAGTAAAAGGCAAGTTTAAGGGATGCTTAAGGCTTCTAGTAGCATGTTATCTATTTAAATAAAGCCTAGAAGGTCTGTGTGATCGCAGAGAAAAGAAAAAAACATGAGGGGAAAAAAAAGAGCAACCATGTGGACTCATTTTTGAATAACTTTCATGAACAAGAAAAAAAATCTCAGTAGTTTTCAAGCTAAATACCTTATTACCCCACCCTTTAAGTTTGTTGTGTTTGTGTGTTGTGTGTAAAACATGTTTTATGGAGAGCTGAAGAACAGTGGAAGACAGAGTTTATGTAGGAGCAGCCGTGGGAAAGAGTCTTGTTAGAGCAATAAATTGAGCGCCATCAATGAAACAAAGTTGCAGCATTCAAATCAGACGTTTCATGAGCCACAGAAACAATCAAAGCAATAAAAGCTTTCTCTGCTTGTTTGCCTCCTAAGTGTGTTAGTCATTTTGAAATAAATGAGTTTGTGCTTGCTTATTGTCCACTTATCTTGGTGTCTGCAAGAAAGACAGGAAGAAAAAGACAGATAGGGAGAGGCAAGAAGGAGAGACGCAGACATACTTGCAGAGCGTGTGAGAGAAAGCGTTAGAGATAAGGAGTGGAGATTTCAGATATAGCCTTTAGCAGTTCAGCCGTGATGGCGGTTGAACACAGCTGTCAGACCCAGATGGCGAGGTGTTAATAACATTCAGAGTTTTGCAGCGCACCGTTTATTTTCTAATAATAAAACTGTTAGCGCTCACTAATAGCCTAGCCACTGCCTGCCAAGCACACGTTTCAGTGCACCTCTTACTGCCATTTATGTTTCGTACTCCAGAGCAGAATGAATCTATAGTTACCAGTCCACAGACTGAACACTGCCCAGAAACATGTCCTTAACTGTATGACAAAAAAAGACATTCAAGTCGAAAAAAAGTATTCATTTTGTATATAAACTTTTAAAAGTAAGTGAACCGGCCTATAACTGATGCTATCAAGGGGCTCAGTAATAACCAGCCTAACCTGATGCAACATATTTAGCGAGTATCAGACTAAAAAAGCTATTGTGGATTTATGATATTGGATTTTAGCTAATATCTAATATGCTTGTGATATCCAACTCATCCTGCTCTGTGCAAATACCAACATGCATGAACAGTTGTTTGTTTTCCTTCCTCCTGGTTTCAGAAAGCAACCTAATCTTTGTTTTGATCAAGATAATTATTTTTGTGTCTCTTCTGCTGTGAATGCCCCATTTGCATACGCAGAGGGGTGCATTCAAATGCTTGAACGTATACTGTAGCCTGTATATTAAAAAAAATAGTTGTTATTTTCAAGAAGAAAAAAAACATACCTACATACCGGACTGCTTTAGCAATAAATCAAGTTTGTGTGCACGCTTGTATGTGTGAGTGGACCTTGTTGTCTTTAGCTTCACCATGAGATTCACACAACCTTTTATAAATTTGACCTTTAAAGTAACTGTTTGCTGGAAGTGTAATGGCACTAACCCAGATTGAACAAATATGATATTTTTCCGTTTGTCCATCCATCCATCTATCTATCCATCTATCTGAATAGATATACTGAATTGGACTCACGAATAGTCTCTGTCTGTGTTCTTGTTCTGGACAGAGTACCCAGACTCTGAGACTAAAACAAAAGGTGCTATTCTGCTAAAGTGCAGACTCATCAGACTGTGCTCCACAATGGAGAGTTACTGTGGTGTGACACAGTATGTCACTGACCCTAAGAGACTGCGGCTTCCTTTTATAGACGCTTCCTTTTTTGGGTTTATTTATTGTATAATAAAATATCTCATTCAAATATAGATGAGTGCAAAAATATTTCTGGTGATGAAAATACTTTTTTTTTTAAACAACAACAAATGTATACAATTACTGTATATATACAGTAAGTTTTTATGTATATAGATAGATAAAAAGAGAGAGAGGTTTTAAAATACATTTAATGACCAATCATCATTACACAAAGCAAATATTCACATCAGAATCAACACAAGTCAAGAAAACAAATTCAAAATTCAGCACTAAAGCGTCTCAGCTGACAGAGCACAACACATTTGGTATAGCCCATTGTATTGACAAAAACATCAAGTGCGTGTATGAGCTTTTAAAACCAAACTCCGCTCTCAACCTCTCAACCAAAAGTCTCTTAAAAATAGGCAAAACATCTTGGAACCCAACTCCTCGTATCTGACTTTTCCTTGTCATCCACACCACCATCAGCTTTCACCGATTCACATGGGTGGTTTGACAGAGATTTTATACATCGAGGATAACTTTTATTTTTTTTTTACTTTGTATTTTGAAATAAAGAGTCAGGTCTTGACTTGTTTATTTAAATAATTTACCACAAATCAGTTTGTTTCATAATAATGTTTCTGCATACATTTTGGCCTTGAATATGCTAAAATTAAATAGGCCTCTTTCTGAGAGATAATTTCCAACTGTTATGAAGGCTGTAAAGATACAGCAATGCAGTCATAGTTACACAGGAAAGCAGGAGCAGGCTTCAGAATTAATCTACTACCCCAAACAAGTACGGCCAGAGCTAGGAAGAGGTATTTATGTCGATGTGCTTACATTTTCTAAGTAACCAGCACTGTCATAAAACTATAATGCATCTCCATTTCAGTTTGAATTCAGAAAAAAATGACTTGGGATAGAACTGATATTACACAAACCTAGCAGAGAAGAAGTGCAAGAGTTAACTGAGAAAAGCAAAAACAAAGATGTCACAGCAATTAACTTTATATAAACCCAGTAAGTCATCCTGTGCAACTCAGAACATAAATAGGTGTCTTATCTGGCTGTCCTTTGTCAATGTTATTCTTCTGCAGTATAATTTAACACAAGCATTCAGCATGAGTCTTATCTTCACTGCGGTACCAGGATTGGGCAATTTAAAGACACAATTGTAGGTTTTGTTAAAAATCTTTCCAATTCAAAGTTAAAAAAGAATAAACATAACAAGGAATTTAAACTATTTTTGATTGCCTGTAAGGAGGATCAGTCCAATTGGAGGATTAGGTTGGCTTTTAACACAACATTTAAGAAACAAATTAGTCCGTCTTTGTGGCTGCATGTGAGTTTGAGACTGTGTAGAGGTGCATAGGTATATGTGTGTGCGACAGAAGGTTCTTGGGCTGCTGTGTGCAGTACCAGCTGGGAGGGTGGCTGTCAGAATGGCCCTGTTTCCTGTGTCAGCTCTAAAATAGGTCCAAACACAGCAGAGATGCACGACACACTCGGGCTATTTACAGCACGCACAGTGTGTGCGCAGGATGATGCCAAGTGCATGGAAGTAGACTTACTGTATATGCTCCCAAACTAAAACAGAGATTGCTGTAAATAGCACACAAAATCACAGTGCAAAGAAATATTGCAGGGAAAGGCATCTCTTAATGAAAAACATATATAATTAGTTTGCTTATATGAAATGTTTAGGCGTAAAATAAAACCAGTGTGTTTGGGAACAGTGTATGCCCTTGACCCTTCCATATGTAGGCGTTGTGAGAGTGTAGAGTATGGTAGATGCACTGCGCCCTGCTTATGTCACTGCACCCACCTTCTGCTTGTTTTACGGTTGTACTCTGTATGACAACCAGCAAACCTCCCAAAAGATTTACGTCATACGTGCACCTTAGCTGACTTACTTTTGGTATGTTTTTGTTTTTTTCCTGTGTGCAAACTTTTACTGATTTCTCATCACAATTTAGAACACACATAATCTAATCATTTTCTGTTTTTAAATGTGTCTTTCCACTCTGTATAATCATCTTGTATCAATTTTCAGAGCAAAACACAAAACAGAGATGTATTAGTTGCTATTTTATTGCAGATGGCAAAACTATGAAGGAGGCCAGTTTTGAGTTTTGCTCTTTAACAATTACTCACATACTGCATTGTGATGTTCAAATGTCTGCTTTACAGCATATTGTGGTTGCAGAACTAGAGAAGTCACAGTGTTCCACCATGCCGGTTAAAGTTCTGACACACCACCACCATGCATTGTAACAAATCCATCCCCACACTTAACAGAAAAAGCAGCAAAGCGCAGTATTGGCTGCAGTTCTGCACTAAATCAGCAGTGAGAGAGCGTTTGAGTTCCAGCAGCATTGTAATACTGAAATCCAACATTACTGGTTTCCCAAAGACATGCCTTGGTAGGGGAGGCACCTGTTTAACCACAAGACTGACTCAAGTTAGGTTGACATCTTGTCAAATTAAATTGTAATTACACACATTTAGAACAGCCTGCCTTGTTGCTTCTTGTGTTTTGAACACATCCACCCCCATTGTTCCCAAGCAGCACAAAACCACTTGACGCAGTCACATCAAAACGGTTTGAATATTTGCTAGATGCTGCTCCTGTTATCTTTTTGAAATCGGTGGGGCTTCTTTATTGCTTTTTTTTATGTTCACCTACGCAAGTATTCCATGTTTTGTTTAATTCTTTTTTTAAGCTTTGAAAGTAACCCCCATAACCAGATGTAACGTTAAGTTTTAGGCTGTTTAGTTTCACTTTGTTATAGTCTGCCCACATTTTCTCTGATTGTATGATCTTGCATGTGTGTTTATTTTTATGAAAGTTTCCATCTTTGGTTTCAATTAGAACACCAAAGGTGGCTGAGGTGGGTAAACAGAGTGACACTCAAAGTGGAAGAAGGGACCACAAAACCCATTTTCTCTTTGGTTTTGCCAAACAATGCAACATAAAATGAACATACAGGTGGTTCCTAAATTATATGTTTGAAAGAAAATAAAAAGACAGGTCTCCCCCACAGCTGGGCCTAGCTTTAAAGATAACTACTGACCTGTTGGTCAAACCACATCTTTATTTATGCATTTGTTTTTGTGCAGCGTAAGGAGCTAAAACTGAACTGAACCAGGAGTGGAGGAAGCAACCATATGGTGGCATATATTTGCAAACACTGTCAGTTTTTAATCATCAGTACTTCCCATCCACTTGATTGAGGAGGTAAGGGGGGAGGAGGAGAAGGAGGAGGTGACTTATAAGGGAACCCATAAAGCAGCTCAGGCTTTCTTCAGATTGTACAGAAATCATTTTAATTGCCACTGAGAGCAGCAGAGCTTTGAATTTTATCTCCCTGCTTCTGTTTGTCAGTATCAGTTTCTTTGTCTCTGTCGATCCCACCCCATATGGGCCGAGCCTGCTCTTCCCTCCTCACCTTATTGTCTAACATATTTCTCCAAAAATATTTTTTTTTCCGTACATGCGACCGGCAGCCTCCACCTGTGACTGGCGAGAAGGGAGAGTTATTTCCTCTCTGTCAGTGTTAACTGTGTGTAGGAAGTGCAGGTTGATGCACACAGGTCATAATGTCAGCCTTTAACATCTAGGCACCATGTAACTGAGCTTAAAGCAGAATAGCGAAACATCAAATCCTGTCATTTGTGTGTGTACAGTGTAGGTGTGTGTATGCTTGTGTGTGCACTCATGCTCAGTGAACCATACAGCTCAGGTCAAATTCTTTTAGTGTTGGGCTTAAAGCTACTTTGAATGAGCCAACCTGTGCTCATCTTCTATCTAATCTTCCTGCTCTTGTGAGTGTAGGAAGGAGGAGAAAAAAAATCCATATTCTTTTCATCCTCCTGTGACCACTGTGCCTGTGAGACAGCAGCTGTGGGAATAGAGACGGATAAAGGCGGCTCTGCCTCTGACCTCCCTCTACTTCAACACAAGGGTGGAGATAAACAGGGCCACAAGGATCACTAACGTCTTTCTTTCTCAAGAGCCCACAGACTTGACGGCACACACACAACGGCAAAGGCATCTCATTAAAGCAACAGTAGGTGAATGTTGCAACAGCAGTGTGCCACTGGGAGAGGGGTCTATTAGGGATGCTATCAAGAGATGAAGTTGGGAAATTAGTCAGTGTGCTGCTCCTGCGTGCTTCTAAATTCAGGTGTGACATATGTGTTTGACGAATGTTTACTTTTGACCCAAGGGATCCTTCAGGGAAGTCGCTATCTCTGCTTATTGAATGAATCATTATAATATACTAGTGACTTAAAGTAATATAAGATTTAATAAGATAAATATAATGTTCACATGACAGTCTCTGTCCAAAAAGACTGCAGAGACTGCAGGCAGTTCACCCTGAAGTAGTCTTCCCTTTATTTTTTATTTTTCTTATTGGGGATTTTTGGGAGAGATGCTTCCTTTCTGTTCCCCTGCTCCCTCAGCTGTCGCAACCCGTCACTACAAGTATTGCGCAGCAGCCGGAGGGACACAAGGAAAGCTTTGTCCCCCTCCATCACCCTCCTTTCACATCATTCTCACTAATGGCTATTGCAGAATGTTGGGTTGTATTTTATGTAGCTTTAATCTGTCTATGTGTGTGTGTGTGTGTGTGTGTGGTTATTTGTCTCTTTCTTTTCTTCCCCCGCTTAATGACAATGTGGTCATAGATGCAAAATGAACCTCATGATAGTTTAGATTTTCTAATACATACATATATGTATATTATTAATATCATAATGAAAATCAAACAGTCGTTGCCTATGGCTTAAATCCATAGATATGCATGGGTCTAATTTTGGTTCGTCAGGGGTCATTAGTGTAATCCAAGTAGACAGTAGTTTATACTAGATATATGGCATAGTATTCCCTTTCTATTTCAGTGTGTGTTTTCTTTCCTTAGCATCTATATGCAGCCACTTCCGATAATGTCATCCTATACCGTTCTCCGCTCTTCGCAACCAGACACTATCAGCTGTGAACTCATCACTCTCCTTTAAAGACCAGGTCACAGAGAGGAAGAAGGGGAAAAAAAGCTAACAGCATAGCAGGAAGCAAAGATGCTGGACGGTATCAATAAAGGTGCTACTACGAGGAAGAAAACACGCCTTTCTGAAAATAAAATTCAACAAACAAAATCTGTTGGACTGTGGCAGGAAAACTGCATACTGAAAAAGGAAGAACATAAACGCAAATGGACATTCCACAAGGAAATTAGGAAAACAACATCACTTTAACAACTCAAGTACTGCAAAGTCATAAAACACAGCTGCAATGGAAAGGCCATCAAAAATCACTGTTGTGTGTAAATTTTTGAAATAAATACAAGCAGTGCATGAGAGAGACTGACTACAGCAAAGTCAAACAAGAGTGAAAGATGAAATAAAGTTAGGATAAATTTAAGCAAGTATTCAAGAACATATTTATAATAGATTTATTTTTCCAGAAGTTTTTTTTTTTCCTGAAAGTGCTCTGCGCTTTTTTTTATGGAGGGCAACACATCTTGACACTGTGGGAGTATCTTATAAAGTACGTATGTGTTGGAGTGAGAACTTGAAAAGAATTTCCAGACAAAGTGGTGGGCAGTTCCTGTATTTATAATTGGTCTTTGAAACAGAGAGGTTTTTTTTTCTTTGTTATTATTTTTTTTTTTAGGCATTGTATGTAAAAAGTGGGAACACTTGTAGCTCAAATCATTTCAATCCGGAGGATTTAGGGTGTTCTTTCGTGGTAACTTATTTCACAGTTTAAAAATGTAAATGTCAAAGTTTTGCCTCATTTGAGTGTAGAAGTAAATATGAGTTTGCATGGTCGTTTGTTGTCTTCAATTTTAGCATGGGACCACACTGATGTCAGCTTTTTTCTAGGAGCTTTTGCCACACAGTGGATATCTTTTGCATTTTCTGCTGAATACGTTTCTCCCGAATATTGATTTTTAAGAGATTTTTTCATGCTGATATGGATCCAGTGTGGCCTGAGTGATTTTTGCAAGTGCATGTGGTACTTTTTGACATCTGTTGTGATTAGTAACTAACTGACAGCTAAGATATATTCCCTTCAGAAATGAGCTAATTACGCTTTCAAAAGTCAAACTAATGTCTTGACTTTAACAACAAATCCACAGAAAGTTAAAGAGGAGAAGCTGAGTATGCAGAGTGGCAGCAAAGGCAAATAAAACATCGGTTTTAAAGCATTTCACCATTGTGAATTACAAATTCACATGATGAGCTTGAAATACTGCTGAAAGAAACACAATCTAATGTGAATGAAATGATGTGTTTTACACAGGAAGCTGAACCATGCAGGGGTGCTTTGAGGTCACATGAAGGTATATACAAATGGCATTAAAATACTTTACAGCAAGTAGCCTTGTGTCACCAATCAACCAAAGGAACTTTAAATTAAGCAGGGCCTTTAAAAGGAGAGGTGTGGAATTATTTACAAAACTAATATGAATATTAAAAGAGCAAAAGAAGGTTTAAAGGGAGGAGCTTAAAACAAAGTTTGAGCAGAATCAACGAATGGTAGGTTAGGTCAGGCATGCAAAGATCATTGACTTCTAGGAATGAGGCAGATGGAAGACTGTAAAACTAATGGGCTGATCCTTGATCCCCTGTCATTGGAGCTCAGAAGGAAGTCAATCATCCTTCTTTTTAAGTATCACTTTCAAAACCTTTCTCTGTGCAATATAGGTTATAAATGTTGGCACAGTACCCCCAGTCAGAGTATTCTTCAGCTCATCTGGAATTAAGGCAGTTGAGTTTATTTGGCCTGAAGCAAGAACTTTACACAATGACTTCAGATGATGTTTGACTACAACATTTTAAATTCTTGAAATAAATTTGGAAGTTCTCTATGAATTTTAAAAAGTTTTGTCTGTTTATAGGCTCATAACTGCGACTCTGAACAGGATCAAGTGGGAAAGTAAAACAGACTTGAGAAAAGATTAGTTTCATGTAAATACCTTGTATATTTTTTCTTTGTTATATTTTTTCTCCTGACCTGCTATATGACATGTCACACCAGTGTCACATGGCATGCAGATCAGGAGAAAAAATAGTTCTGCTCCACATAGTGATTTGCTGACAGATGGCCTTCAAACAATTATGCCGCTTTGACACTGGTGACGTGATGAAATTAGCTGCTTCTAAGCCTCCATACTACAGAACCCACTCTGTGCTAAGTGTGCACAGAGAGCCATCCTTTATCAGGTCTCTGAGGCCATGTACTCTCCGAGGGTGACTCCACCAGTATCTCTGTAATTATGAAGAGCAAAGAGCATTCCTCAGCCTGGTTAACCAGAACTATGAGGGAGAGAAACAACCCTTCTCCCCCATCCCCAACATGCACATACACCCACATAGACAAACACACACAGGCTCACACAAACCCAACCCCTTCGTTCAGTTTCTCCTACTTTAGCGACCCCCCCCCCCCCCTCAATAATTTAACAGTTACAGCAACTCAGGCTTGTAAACACAACAGTTATGTCTGCGCCCACAGAGCCATGACGCAGACATACAGGCTCCACTACCCCTGCAGCTCACAAGTACAGTAGTGCTCCCTTCTGCTCTCCCCTCTTCTCTCTTCACCTATATTACTTTCAGCACCAGAACTCCATGCAGCCACTTCTGTAATAGTCGCCGTCTTAAGTCTTACCTTTTTATTGTTTATTTAGCATACTTTGTGACAGAGCATGCCAAAAAAATGACTTTCATTTATTAAACAATGACTTTCAACACCCTCATGGGTTTCAAAATGTGTTTTAGGCACGTTTATGTTCCAAAGTGGAAACTTGTGTTGATTGTTGAATTTTTATTTGGTTAAAAATATTGTTGGTACAAATGATTTTGCGGTTTCATTGATTTTTGATCAAATCAAAGACTTCCAGATTTAAAATTTCTCTGTTATTTTGTTGTTGTTGCTGCATTTTTAATGTAATTATCATGTAAAAATAGTATCTAGTGTCAGAATTATTTTTCATGGATGGTGAACTGCCTCTGTTTCCTTACATATTTTCAATAATATTTGGGAAAAAAATAAAGTTCGTTTGAGATGGCTTCAAGGAACACAGGGAATTTTCCTCACAGATGTTTTTAGTAGTCCTAAAAACAGTCATGCAGCTGACCAATGTTAATAGAAAAAAAATATATATATATAAACAACAACTTTAAATATTTCAAAATATTTTGGAAACTAATAAGTGCATTTTATAATTGACAGCCAAACAGCTAAAGCCTTGATAGATGCCTTAAACTTTATGGTAAGTATTTGACATTCCTTTATAGTTTTAGCTTCTGGTTTTTAAATATTAATAAAATCCTAAATTTGACTTTATTTGGTGAGAATTTACTTTTGGTCACTTTTAAGAACTAAGACACTAAATCAACAAACACTCAAAGAGAGAATAAATGGTGTGACCTTGAATTAAACTTAACCATGGACTATGTACAGCTTTCATTTCATCCCTATAAATAAAGCGTAGGGAACATAACAGTGAATTATTGAGATAACCATGTTATAATATCATACCAAATATTCTTTTAATTGGCAGGGGAAACACAAGCCTTTCACCAGCAGTGTACATTCTACAAAACTGCTGCCTCTGTGTGCAACACTTTGTGAACAATGTGATGAAATCTCAGGCTTTCATTTCTCTGTTAGTGCACACATTATAGTGTTTCTAATTCAATTAAGCATGATGGTACTTTTGCCCAGAGTACTAAATAAAATAAAGACTAACAACTTTTTTCCAATTGTGACTGTCTGACATTAGGAAAAAGCAAGAATTGTATTGTTATTAAAGGCCATTTGTGTTCAGTGTTAAAAGGAAAGCACAAAGCATTAGGATTGGAATGTAAGTAATGTGCACTTAAACTTACAGCCCCGTTCCCATTGCATAGACAGCATCGTTTAGCGGGTGGCAATAACTCTGGTAGAATGCTGCTTCAAATGATCTCTCTGCTTGTTTTTCCTATTGTCACTCTCAGCTATGCTTCTCTTAAATGGTGCACAAGTGTAAAAGATGAAAGATGGGGCACATTTGCTCCTCAGAGTTACTTGCTTTGTAAAATTCACTGTGGTCACACTTATGTGAACATAAACACTAAAAGGAAGAGAAAAATAAAACGTGATATGATGCGACGCTACTGCAGGGCTTTCATTTTTGCCTTTAAAAAACCGAAACATGTTTGCTATAAAGAGTGGAGCTGAACTCCATCAGTGTAAATGCAAACTTGGCCTCCAATGAGTCCAAGCACCCAGGGTGAAAGACTGTGAGAGGTGCTGTATGGCAGGATGAAGTGTGTTCATTTCCTTATTTATTGACTCACTTGCTTTTCGCAGAGTGTTTGAAATTAATAACAGCCAGCAGAAATCAGACAGAAGGATGAAAATCAGCACTTTCCCTGCAGTAAAGCCATTCATCAAGCTAACGAGGGGGAGAATAGAAGCAGTGGTGGACGGGGGGGCAAGTGACGTTTGGAGGGGGAGCAGAGAGCGGCAGGGAAGCAGGTGCAGCATGAGGCACAGGGAAGAAGGAGAAAATGAACAGAAGTAAGGCAAAAAAAAAGGAAATTTGTTCTGGAAAAGGGACTTTTAGAGGGTATCATGTCAGGGGGTGTGTTAGATAAAAGAACAGGTTAGAAAGAATCACATGTCAATGCATATATGTATGTGAGCTCAACCAAGGACCTCTGAGAGCCCATTTTCACATCTCAATCTCAGTAGTTGTAAAAAGTATGATCTTGTCTGTCTTTTTTTTCATTTAAATTAGTCAGAAACAGAAATGCATCCTCATTCTGTCAAGTTATCCAAACCAACTTAAATAACTGAGAGAAGAAATAACTATTCTGACCCTCCACCTCATTTCAGAACATCTGACCTTCCAATCATCCTGCTCATATATGAATCTCGTTCTTACCACACTTGTCTGTGATCATGACAATGGGTGAGGGTTGAAACATACATCTATCAGAAAGTTAACAGCATTGTCATTTTTGTCCTAGTATCTTGACAGCATGCAGCAGTTGCATCAGTGTGGATACAGTCATTAAGTGGCTGTAGGAATGAACAGTTGGTTACCTTAGGCAACTCGAGACCACAGACTGAGATAATGAAAAGGATTTTAATTGCTGTGCACAAGAATATTATACTGTATTTCCTCCTACTGATGTGTGGTGATGGGACTGCCCTCATCTTAAAAACGTCACTTTGTGATTCTACTCTGGCTCCCCAACAGTCCAAGCAGTATTTCACATCCGGAGTGGGGCTGACTAAGCACTTCCCGCCGAGCCCCTTCCCTCCCGACGAGAACTGAGCACCATGCTGACAACTCTTCTGCAAAAAAATAATTAGCAAAGTGAAACAGCCCAAGCATATTGGACTAAATCTAGGAACGTTTTGCAGTCAATTGGAACCATAAATCTTAGTTTTCTCTTAATTTACTTATATGTTGTTTGATATTAGAAAGATAGTTGTAATTTTTTTGAGTCAGATAATGGAATTTAGCTTTATTCTAAGTGTTTTTCATTTCTAATTAAATGTAACTATTCAAAATAAATAGAAGAAAAAATTGTAATCAGTGACAGAAAGCTTAAAAAGGGGAAGCTGGTTTAAGGAATAGACTTCAGCCTGTAAACCTGACTGTAAGGATGCAGTCTACGCAGTCTTACTGCACGCTGTTTCTGTAATTTTTACTTTAAAGTTAAACCAGAGTGTGTTTGGTCACTGGAGCTAAATATAGTTTGTTCCTGCTGAGCAGTCTCCAGTTTCTCAGTCCTTTCCGAGAAGCAGGTGGAGCAGAAAATAGTAAAGGAGGGATAACACCCTCTCTTGAAAAGATCAGCCCTAGACTTTTGACCCATATGGAGCAGAATGTTGTTTTTCTAATTCTGCCCTGCCCCTTTTCAGTCCAAAGCCCCTCCTCTGTCTCATTCATTTTCTCCTCCACATGACAGTTCAGTCTGGATTGATTTCATCTGCCCTCAATGACTGAGAACATCCTGGCACACAGAAATAGAGCACTTTGCAACAAAAGAGCCTCCGAGCACCCATTACTGTTAGCATTCAGCTGTGAATGAGATGTCTGAAAACAATCCAAAGATTTAATTTACATCAATAAACTCCACTGAGATAAAGTAAAAAAAAAAACATCCATGGAGTTTTTAAGTATATTTTGTTCCCCACAATTTCTTTCCAATATGTCTACTCTTGCACTTGACATTTAACCTTTTTAACTTTGGTGTCCTTTTGTGTGCTAAGTCTCTGAAGTGTGTCTGCACCGTTATATCATAACTGATAGCAACGAATTCTACTTCTCTCTAGTTTAACAAATTAGAATTGTGCATATTAAATGCATTTGCCTTTGGAGAAACCTTTTATGCTCCTGCTCCGGTGGGGTATGGGTGCAGTGACACAGTGTCCTGGTGGTGTCTCAGCAGTCCATGCCGGAGTCAGAACACTCTTTCCCCAGGCAAGGACACGGAAGAACTGGCTCTCCATCTCCATCACTCAGTTTGTCCTGCCGGAGTTACGTGGCCAGACTGCTCAGCCCCCACCCCCTTCCACCTAATATGCATGGATTTGCATAAAACAAAGACGTGCCTCTGCCTTAAAAGTCTTTCATAGTGAATATGGCTTCTGGATGTACAAAACCACACAAAGTTCAGCTGGGAGCTATTTAGAGTGCAACATAGACTAGCACACTGGCTTGGCAGGAAAAGTAAGATTTACAAGACAGACTAAGATAGACACCCTCATGGTTTTCCACTTTCATTTGCTTAACATCCGTTCCTTTGGCATTGTTTATATTCAACACCCCTTAGCAGTGAGCAGAGGGCATCTAATTTACAGTCATGGTGTGGGAGGAGAATCTAAGCCCCCTAAAACACTTCATCTAAAGATGATTTGTCCTTGTCTTCTTTGATGGCTTTTGTCCTACTTCCTCTCCTGAAGCTAAGTGGATCTGGAGACGGGCCAGCTGCCAATCCCTCGCCCCGCCCAGACACATAGAGTAAATAACAATACAAATATATGAACACAGTCGCTGAAGATAGCGTAACCACATGGACTAATGTACAACTTCTGCTTTACCTTGGTGGACTGTAAGAACATTGACCTTAAAAATACCTCCTTTTTTAAACCTTAAAAATTTTAATTGTTCACCAAAAATTAAGATAAGATGAAGGTTGAAGGTTTTTTTTTGGATTTGTGATGTCAAAATCTATTGAACATAGTAATAGATAGCAAAAATTGATGCATTTTTTTGACCAGACAAGAATACTGTACTGTAAATGTGAATTATTCTCCATTCAAATACTTAAAGACTTTTTAAATCTAGAGAATGCATTTTTTTTATAACTCATTCAGTTCATTTCTACAACAGCCTCTTATCTCAATGTGAAAATAGCTGTATCTTTAGTTCAAGTTCAGATCCCCTAAAGCAGGGGTGTCAAACTCAAATTCACAGTGGGAAAAAATTAAGCAGAGAAGTTTCGTCACAGGCCAAACTCAATATTTATTGAAAAATTAACTGCAACTGATATGTAATGTTTCACATAACAAACTTTAGTTTTTCTTAAACACATAATCTGGAACAACCAAAGCTTGATATTACAAACACATGAGAAATTAAATTTGAAATAAAAGACATATTCTTTTTCCAGCACGACAAAACAGCTTATTTAAATAAATAAAGTATGTCTCTCCCCAAATCCTTTCAAGTTCCTTTTTAAAGTAAATCTTTTTCAAAGCCAACAACAAAAGAGCCAAAAATAATTTCATTCAATAAAAATCCAACATTTCAACTATTAACAGACCATGCCTTGCAGTAGAAAAAGTGTGTAAGAAACATGTATGTTCGAGCTCGGTTTGCTACACTCTGATTTACTCTGCACATTGGTCTGAGCCAGATATCATTTCTTAGACGCATGTTCAGCAATGTCTGGGGTCAGGCTCTGAGCTGATGAAAAACGTAGTATTTTAGCATGCCTGTCTGGACGGCTTCTGTTTTCCATCTTTCATTTGGCCATTTTTGTGGAGGGTGAAATTAATTTGGTTGTCAATGACTGTCAACAGAAAAAAAGGAGCGCTTGCCGGTTTCGACTGCGCGCCAACATACTAACAAAGCATTGTGGGATTTGTAGTATTAACGGTACAGTATATACCGCAGGCCAGCTCTAATGCACATTTGATATGACCTCACAGGCCAATTATAATTACACTGCGGGCCAAATTAGGCCCCCAGGCCTGAGTTTGACACATGTGCCATGAAGTGTTTAATGTCCCACTCCGATCGTCTTTTGATGTATTTTAAAAGCATTCCCAGCGGTCTTTTAATTATGATTGTGCCGTTTTTTGTCAAAATGAAAAATAAAAACTGTGCAATTTTCTAGGGCAAAATTTCTGCAGAGAAGCAGGAGTTCATTAGAAATTTGTGGGTGGGATTGCTGGTGCAGAGTAAGCTAGTCCCTGCTTCCTGACATCCGTCTGTTTACACGCTCTTCCATTAGCTCACTGCCTCTCACAACCCCAACCAACAAAAATGGCGAGCCAAATGGAGCTATCCAGCTGTTCAGCTTTGAACCAGATGCCAGCTTTGGCGACAAAAAGACTTACATGGATCAAGTCATCTACAAATAGATGCATAGGAATGGAGCGGAGCAGAGAGCTTAGTGGTCCACAGATTGTGGCACCTGTGTCACTGCTACAAGCTTTTTCCAATGGAATTTCTTCATCTGGTACTGATTCACAATGATTTGAATAAAGAAATACTCAGAAATGCAATTGTAATTTTCTTTATATATGTCCTTTATCATGAGAAACACCAAAAACATAATTTATTTTGGAGTGAGCAAATTTGAATATGTGCTATTCAGTTGGCAGAAGCTTTTACCACGGACTTTCCAGAGCTTGAACTGGAATGACATCGTATGGTAAAGTTTTCATTAGCTGTGTTCCCATTACACATGCAAAACTATTGAAATTCTAGAAATAAAAAAAAAAAACACAATTTTGCTATTACACTGTTTTCATTCAATCTTAATCATGAGAATAAACACAAACCAACTCTTGTGATAAGTCATTCAAAAACAAGGCGACGGATGTGAAAAATACTTTGATTTTGATACAGTAAAATTTCTGCCATGTCATTAACATTCACTAACATCTATCAAAGGACATATCGGCATCTTATTCAGGCCATGGAGTGGCCAGCTACTTACACGTGAGAGTGGCTACGGATGAAACCATTCTGTGGATCCTACAATTCCGCACGTCAACTTTTGATGAGTTAAGTGATGCTGTGGGACCTTATGTGGCGCCTGCTGTGCACTGCCCAGGGTTGTTGGCCACCTGACTCGTTTAATTAAGAAAAAGTGTTTCCATAGCAGTTTTGCAAAATATGTCAATTTCAATACGTCTCAAAAACCACCTCCTCCAAGCGCATTTTCGAAATTCTCATTTTTCAACCAGGCATATTTATTATCGCAAATCCAATTTGCACAATTTCAAAGTCACTGGAAACGCAGCTAGCAATGAACTGCAAGCAAAAGGAAGTCTGCTTTTGCCTCTTCTGATCATCTGTTTTATTTCATTTCCAAAAGAAACTCTTGTGTATGAAACAAATTAGAATAGAGATCCACCAAAAAAAAAAGAAAAAAGGACAAAAAAAAAGCTTTGCCTCCAACAAACCTTTCTACAAAATGACTTCTGGCAAGTCACTGGTCAAAAATCAGAAGCACAAGCACTCCTTGAAGTTGGACAATCGTTACCCCCCAAGTGAAAAGATGCACCTAGAAGCTCGACATTCCCTCCTTCTGGGCTTTAACCAAGTAAAATCATTGCAGGAACAATTGGGTTTGTGATATACGCCTGCCCAGGTTCCTCTCTGTCACTTAGCATTGATTTCAGCCATAGAAGCCCATTCTTCACTCCCCCTCACTCTCCTTGTCCGAGACAAAAGAAAAAAGTACAGAACATTTAATTTACATTTGAATGAGTGACTATAATCTGCTGGTTGTGCGGGTGTTCCCAGTATGACTGAGGACGTGTGGTATTTTTCTCTTTGTGGAGGCAAATAAAAGAAGGGTATGTATAACTGTACTCAACTTTTGTTGTGGAGAGATGGAGAGAGACTATAAAGAAAAACACATAATCACAGCCATGTTTTGGCATATGAGTAATATTTTTTTTAAAAACATTGTGTATTCATTAGTTTAAAAAAGAGTCCCTTTTTTGAATCACACTCCTGTTTAATTACCTTTGTTTTATATATTTAGCTTTGCTAATACAAAAAAGTAAAGGGAAAAATGTAAACTTTGTCACGTAAATCAATTAAGACAAAGTCCTTACAGTTGAAATAAGAATAAAAATTAAATGAAGGGGAGAAGTTAAACTGCTTTACCTCAAGGATCCAAAGGCTCAGAGTTTCAGGGAAATCACAGATGGAGAAATTTTCTTGAGGACCTAAAGAACAAAAAAGAAATTGGACACAATGCATGAACATAAAAACAATGCCATGCAGCATCACTGTGACCACTTTCTTCTGTGTGAAACTTTGGCATCCCTTTCACACATACAGGGCCACACCAGCAGGCGGAGAACAACAAGCAGACCTGAGTAAGATTTGTCTGTTTTATGACACAGACGGCATGGATCATAGGGAGCAGCTGACGCAAAGGGAATTGTGAAAATTTGCATGCAAATAGATTCTAAGGGCATGCATCAAAACACTGTTAGTGCACTAGAAATGTGGTATATACTGTTCTATCAGTAAAAAAGGATAAAGTGGCCTTTTATTAATATTTTTTATATAAAACACTAAACAATTTAATTTAAAAAAGAAAAAAAATGCAAAATCCAAGTTAAGAGCTAAATGGTCTGTTTTTGTTTTAAAGCAAGGACTAAAAGTTGTAGTTATCACCGTTATCGTGTTTTGTAAATGTTTCTGCAGTAAGAGAATTAGTGCAGCTCTATGCTCCTTCTGCATTGATGCCAAGTGAGGTTCTTTAAACGCTGTGGCGAACAGCATTTGTAAAAAAAAAAAAGAAAAAAATCTTTGCCAATATACTGCAGTGAAGGATATTTTAAATCATTGAAGTTTTAAATAAATGCCACATAACTCACTGTCTCCAAAGCATACTGAACCTGCAGGAAAGCAGCAGTAATGCATCAAGATAATATTAGCACTGCAGCAGAAAACACGTCATTGCATCTAAATCATAAATTGTAGTGCTTAACGGCATCGTTTGAGTAAAAAGTGCGCCGTGTTGAGCATTTTAGTGTCAAAAGAGCAAACGTTTTGGTATATAAGATTTTTCGCCATAATTTGTAGAAATGGACCAACTTTACACAACTTACCATTTTAAGCATTTATATTTTAACTTCTTTGCCATTTTTTCCCTCCATCATTCATTCAGTTAAAAGCATAGTGGGGTTCGGTTTTTATCCCCTGCAGATTTTTTTGGAAGGTATGGGTTTAAAACATCCAGAGCTTAACCGACACCAAAATGCTCGATGTTTGACCCAAAGGTATGACGGTGCAACTTTTTAATATAGGTTACACTCTCAAACTTAGGATCTATTTACAGACATATGGGATTACCTATCAGGTTTCTACAGGCTCATTAGCATCATAACCCCCCACCAGTCCTTGAAGTGTCCCTAATGCCTCCTCCAAACAGATGAAGCAAACTTTCCGGATCAAAGATAAAATAAGTCAAACACAAATACCAAATTGTTTTTGTTTGTTGCTTTTTAGTTCCATAAGAATGGATGCAAAACAGGAAAAAAATAGCAAGTGCAACTGAAGCAATTTGTCAAAAAAAAAAAGAAAACCTACTAGATTTTTATCTTTATTCAGTCAGTTCACATTTGCTGGCATGACCTCAATTCCTTCTCTTTTTAAAAAAAACAAAATGAGATTTTTCTTTTTTTTCTTCTTTTTTTTCTGATTATATCTGAATTCCGACACACAAGTCACAGCTCTGTTCAGTCTGTGAAGGTCACTACAAACTTTGAATTTTGCCTAAACAGAACCGACAGCTTTGTTATGCTTGCAACACCATAGCTGCATGATGTGGGTGTAAGACAGAGCTGAACTCATCATGGGTGCCACTAAGTTGCCCCCATTTTAATGGTTTGCTAAAACTGGTACAGAGGATGCTTTATTTTCTGTCATTCATCGTTGTGGGTGACAGTGACTAAATATTTCTTGTTTCCATTTATCTGCAGCATTTAACTTGAAATAAATGTAAACATGTTTTTGATGTTATTTTCACTACATGAAACTAACTGACGATCTTAACCTGAGTGCCACCTCTCGTCTGCTGACTTCCGTTCTAGAAAAGTTGGTGTATTTTGACAGATATAATTTACATGGGGAAAAAAAAAATGTAACTCTGTAGCTATATTTTTGTTCTGAACAAGTAATTCTCCAAAGATATCTTTGTTTGTACTACTATTTTCGTGGATGTTTTTCTGTAAATACAAAAAAAAAGTTATAAAAAGTGGTGGAATTTAGGAAATTGACTTTAAAACATTTGCTTTGAGTACTTTTTGATTCACTGCACCATGTCGGATATGAGAAAACATTCCACTAAATGGGATTCAGGCAGAGGAAATGAGCATGAACTCTGGAGGGCTGGGATTACTCTGATGACTTAGTGATATGTAACTTCTGACCCCCCGCTCGCTCTTCCTTCCAAAGTAACGCACTTAAATGCATGTTCCGCTGCACACTTGCACTTCTTATCTGCAAAGGTATTCAGACCGTCTTGCAGAGGCCAGCATAAGTTCGAAACCACAAACAGCCCTTTCTCCAGCGCCATCTAAAGCCTGTGAGAAGTCGGACCTCAAACCAACTTCCATGTCTCATGCACTCGTTTTGCACACTGGTAACATTCCGCATGGGTGCACGGCTGCAAGACTGATTATTTATCACTAATGTATTTATTGCACTTTGGCGTTACAACTATAAAACGCAACAACCCCTATGTTTTCATTTAGATCTATCTTCACATAAATGTCATCAGATGCAGAAAAAAGAAAAATTTCTTGCCGAAATAGCAAAAACCTAAATGTGAAACAAGGAGCCACTTTCATATTTTACATTATAGCAGCTAGGCATTAGTATATCTGTGTTTTCAGCAGACTTTTGACATCAAGGTCTAACTCATTTTTTTCTGATAAGAAACTATCAAAATAAATCAACTCAAGTGTTTATCATATTCTGCAGTTTATAACACAACAAACACACCTCTTCACAATTAAACTGTCTTTTGTGTGGTAAAGACCAACTTCTGAACATGAAGAAATTAATCTCTTTCAAATTTTAATACAGAAACATGTTCTTTTAAGAGCAGAGAAACACTGTTGTGTTAACTCTCTGGTGGCTAAAATGAAATATCAAAATACAGCTGCAGTACCGCTTAGATCAAATAAATGTAATTAGGTAAGTTGATGAAGAAAGGGAATGGCTTTGCTGTAAATTGGATGGTGTGCGCATGCAAAGACCCAACACTGGCACAGCTGCCGGGAGCTGCGCTCACGATTTATCATCTCTGCGTTGTAGGAGCTGGTGGCCCACACCACTATTAATCATCAGCAAAATCATTTAATTCAGCCCAAGCCCGACTATTGTCTCAGTCTATCTGTTCACTCCGAGCAATCAGCCACCACAGCAGCAGCACACACACCTCAGACAAGATACAAGTGTTATTTCAAAAGAAAACTTTTTTCTCTCTTGCTTTCCCCTCCTCTTCCTCACGGACAGTTTTAAAAGTTGTGCACGGTCGGTTACAGATGCCGCTGAAGTTGTTTTCTTTGCTACAAATTTAGCATTAAAATTGAAAGCACTCCCAAAAAAACAGTTAATTGTTTAGTATTTGTTAAAACAATGACAGTGTGCTTACTTTGTGTGAAAACTGTTCTTTGTCGATGCCCTCTGCTCCCAGTTATGGACGACCGACAAATTCAGACTGAATCTATCCTCAAAAAACAAAATATTCAAAGAGCATTTAGGAAACTGGTCTTCCTGTTTCAGAACACACAATAAGCTCATTGTGTTAGAGAAATAACCCCCTCGTTCATTTGACATATACTAAAATAGTTACACTAGATTCTTAAACGGTACCGGAAATTCAAAGTGTGGTGCAGCAGCATAAAACTTGCCCACCACAACAGCTCCAGCGACCCCTCACGCTTGATGTGGCTGTGCTCTCATAGCAACCCCCCCACCCCCCACTCCTGGCCTGCATTGAAGCGAACAGGGTAAATCACTGTGAAATTAGTAAACTGTGACACACTTGTAACAGTGAGCACACACTGTCCAAAAGCAAGTAGGCACAAAAGGGACCAACTTGAGATGAAAATATGGAACACACAAAACCACAAGAAACTCACTTATAGAGATCTAATCAGCACGTACTGCCATTCAGGGAAACACAACTTTTCAAATTTACGCCAGTTTAAACTCATAAACATACTCGTACACCTACACACGCGTAGACTTCAAATCACGCACACGTGAAAGTTGTGAGAAAAACACTCACATAAAATACCAGATCAGAAGCGGTAAAAATCGCTCACACTATGAAATAAAACCGTGCAGGGCCTCAACGGATGCTGATGGGGATGCTGCTAAGGGAATACAAGTTTTTAAATGGAAAGTACAAAGTAATGTTTTATTGTAAATAATTATATGGGAGATCAAATAAAGTCAGTAAAACAGATTTCTGTAGGACATATGCTGATAGGATGTGTTTTTTTTTACTAACAGAATTAACAGAATTCTGTTTTTTTGTTAAACGGAGCAAAAAAAAAAAGATTCCTAAAATAAACATTTAAAACCAGAAGTTAGCCTATTCTAATGTTGACGGTTTTATGGTGTTCTCTCAAACAGACAACCTGAACGCTTCCACAGTCAGCTTGCATGTGAG